>CM076683.1:127796830-128471830 GCA_038501925.1 Xenopus petersii
TGATTGCTTTCATGTCTATCTCCTAACACTGTTGTATAAATGAGGAACACCTATCATGGACAAAGAGTCCATAGACTGGCATTGGATGAGGAAACAACAAAGGCAATGAATGGCATGGGAGGATCCCAACAACAAAGGATGAAAGGATATTTTGTTTACACCCTCAGGATGTCAGAACAGGTTTCAGACCTCGGGGATAAAGGTCAGTTATGGAAGTCACTGTCTGTGCAACACTGCCACCCACAGGACATCTTAAACATAATTAGTTGGTCTACACTGCCATCTACAGGACACTACTAACTTGGAGGTTTGCTTGGCTCATTATATGACTTTGACTTGATTGGCTGGGACTGTGTTTTGGGTGTGGCTATCCTGGGAAAAGGGTAGTATGCTTGTTTGAATGGTCTTCCTTATGTGTATATAAAGAGCATTGTAAATAGTTTGTTAGTCAGTCACTTTCCACTCCTTCCATTGCACCTTTCCCTATCCCTTTCTACCTCCCTCCAGGTAATTAGTTCCCTTTTTATGTTATACCTTTTAGTTCCTTTGTACATACATACCACTTATTTAAAGATCAATCTGTCTCAAGTCATTAGCCTTGCACTCCAAAATAGAGCAGATCCCACACTTGATGATTTTCTAAAAGTACTAATACTATGTTAGATATGCATCTCTCTTATTTGAGGGATGAGGATCTCCATCTATATATTACAGATAACTAAACTCATGGTTGGTATGTGATTTAAGTGTAAGGATAGTAATAAAGTGTTTTCTGATTGGACAGTTCCCAAGGATTTACAAGTTTCAATCCTTCAACTCTAGTTGTAAAAAGAAGTTTTCCTTTAGTATTAACTCAGAATGAGTCCAGTTTCCTGTTGCAGAACTTCATGAGGTTAATGATCGGCTGTGAAAAGCAAATCTGTATAATGCTCTTATTAGGACTTGCCAGGATAATAATGTTTTCAAGACCACAGTTAGAGTCCCTATTATATGATAAAAATTCCAGCAGTTAAATCTGTGCATAGTAATGAAAATAACAGTCCAAACAGAAAACACCTGCAGCACTTCAACAAGCTTTCAATGACTGCTTAACGCCAGCAAAACCAAAGTGGAGCATGATAGTAAGGAGCGATACATAAGGTCAACTCTAATCTGCTGCAAAACTGGTACAAATGACAGAGAGACTGATGTGTGCCAGTACTGGGAACTAATAATTTAACCTAATGATTTAACTAGTTCTACTTTGGTTGGCTGACTTGACCGCCCTCCTCTCCTAAAAATTAAAATGATCCAGCAGCCAGATTGAAATTGGGAACCGCTATATCAGTTTGGGGTTGAATTGTTCATATTTGATCTTCTGATCTTCATTGAGGCCCCAGCAATTTCCAGCTTCACTTTGGACACTTTGCATACAACATGACATTTGTGCATTTCAGTTTTGGGTCAGGGCTGATAAAGATGTAGGTTTAGTAACATATAATATCTTGCTATTCATTAAGGTTACCACCTTTCAGTCTCAGAAAATCCGGGCAGGGGGGTGATGGTGATGTCATGGGATAGAAATGTGACATCACATAGCAGGATGTGGGATGGGATGGGCTATGATGCATTAACTGGTCGATCACAGTGTTAATCTAGGGGAGTGCTGCCCAGTTTTCCTAATTTGGGTCAAAACTGGACAGGTGGCAACCCTACTATGCACACAGCTCTTACGGCAGATGAGGGCTTCATCAATTTCTGTGATTATAGCCAATAGTCTAGGTTTGTAGACAGTCACATACCTTAATTCACATGATTGAAAATAAAAACTCTTGGAGACAAGACTTTTATCTCAGAGGACTCACCCCTTGTAGCCTACGCCTGGGTTCCACCATAAAAAGTCACAGAGCCAACAAGATTTTACAAAAAGCCCAAAAACATCTACTAAATTAACGGGTCAGACAGATCAACTTTACAATTGATGCCCTTAAGCAGAAAGTTGAACATCTGAAACTGAGTCTGGCAAAAGAACTACCTGATGGAACTCTGGAAACGGTAGTTGTGTTTGTTGAACGTGCACAGATTGCCCAACACATTAAGAGTAAGGAGCGACCAATAAGCAAATTCACCACGTTACTGTCACCAAGCAGCAGTTGGAAAAGGACTGAAGAATAGGGATGGGCGAATTTGACCTGTTTCGGTTCGCCAAAAATTCGCTGCCGGCGAAATATCACAGACGCCCATTAAAGTCTATGGGCGTCAAAAACATTTTGTCGTGCGGTGAAATTGTTTTGACAAGTCTATGGGCGTTATTTTTTTGGCGAAACGAGGTGAAAAAATTCGCCCATCCATACTGAAGAACTAACCTGGAGGCAGAAGGATGAGACACCAAAGACAAGTGGGTTAAGAACCTATCAGATAGGGTACTAACTCAGCCAGAAAAGGATGTGCCAGCCAAGGGATTAAACTATGCAATGACACCACAACACATTCCAGTAGTTGAACTCATCACAGCCACAGAATCTGCTATCAAAATAATCACTTGAAAAAGGAAGAAGCGGAACAACTCCAGCTAAAAGTGTCAGCTGCTTTGTCAAGTGCCAGAACACCTCCCTCTAACCTTACCACATAAAAGAGGAGAACGCTCAATTCTCTGAGTAAGGACCCGAAAATCATTATCCTGCCAGCAGATAAAGGGCGATGCACAGTTGTGCTCAACACAGATGACTACGACGGCAAGATAACCACAGATCCAATGAAGTGGCGGCCTTTACAGAACACATTAACTCAGAAGATAATAACATCAATTTCAAAAGGGAAGATGTCCAGAAGAACAAACTTGCCTTTTTGGACTGTTTGATATGCATCCAAAAGGGGGGTAACTTGAAGATGGAAGTATACAGGAAACCCACTTACCCACTTACGCAGATCAATATCTGTTGTTTGATTCCCACTATCATGGAACACAAACTGGGTGTCATTAGAACTCTGCACCACAGGGCGAAATGTGTAGCAACTGATACAGAGTCCAAAGACAAAGCGCAAAAACATCTTAGAGGAGCTTTGACAGCGTGTGGCTACCCAGACTGGGCCTTTATCAAAACAGCAGCAACCAAGCCCAACAGGAACACCAATAGAAATAACAACCCGGAGACACATAGTAGACGAAACATAGTCATCCCATATGTAGCTGGAGTGTCAGAGAAACTCAGGAGGATTTTCAACAAACTGTGTGTTTTTTAAACCTAGCAATACACTGAGACAAAAACTAGTACACCCAAAGGATTGAAGACCAAAAGAAAAACAAAGCAATGTGATCTATACATTGGGGAGAAAAAACAACTGCTCTCCAAGCGAATGGCTCAGCATTAGGGATGGGCGAATTTTTTCTCCTTGTTTCGCCGCGGAAATGACACTCATAGACTTGTATGACAAACATTTTTTGAAGCCCATAGACTTTAATGGGCGTCTGCAACATTTTTGGCGAAACGAAACGTGTCAAATTCGCCCATCCCTACTTAGCATAGGATGATGAACTCTACAGGGCAAAACTCAGCTATCTTTCTACACCTAAAAGACAAGGGACACCCCTTTGAAGATAGCAAGGTCCAAATCTTGGATAAAGAAGACCGCCGGTTTGAAGGAGGCGTGAAAGAGATGATTCATGTCAAGGTGGAGAAACCATCCCTGAACAGAGGCGGGGGCCTTTGACACCACCTGTCTGCTACATACAATGCTGTTCTAACATCTGTACCCTTGCGGTTTCAGAACACTTCTGAAATGACACATTGGATAATCCTATCACAGTAACTAAACAGAATCAACACCTCTGTGAATTTCTTCATAGTGCCTACTGAGACACAGTAGGCACTATGATAATGATGAGGCCAGCATTGTTTTTCTAGCAGTACTGTGTGAACAATTAGTAGCTTTTGCCACTTTCCTATATATCCTTATACTGAAAAGTTCAAGATGACTGTGACACCAATGCAATTATCATTCCAGGGGTCTGAGGGATAGAAACCAACAGTATCAAACAAGCACATATCTGATTGATACTATAAAGGTGCACATATAATTTTTTTTATCCCAGGTGAAGGAATAATTGGATGGGTGCTAACTTGTACATAGTCGCATTTCATGGCTGTCTTCCTTCTAATGTCCTGTTGCCTAGCAACCAAATGCTCGAGAAGCCACTTTGGCAAAGGATTTGACCACCTCAGTGCACTTCGTTATCAATATTTTCCCAGAATAAACTAGAAAATGAACATACATAATCACTAAGCAAAGTAGTATTACGGGAATACTATTAAAATCATCAGGTGCAATTGTAAATAGCCTTTCATTTTGTAGTGACAATGATTAGGACTTTCTGATGGGCTATATTTTAGCATGTATAGTATTTGAAAATGTATAAAATACACTGGAGATTTAAGGTTTTCGTGTAGTTTCAAGGGTAAGGAAAGGTAGAATCAATGGGAAATAATTCAACCTTCACAGTTATTCTAGTCTGGCTCTGAGCTGGCATTGCACTTCTTTCAAAAAAGGCACCAGCCTGGGGTTCTTTTCTTTTCAGTGCCCCACCTCCATACACTTCCAGTGACCCAGCATGCCTTGCACTTGCATGTAGAAATCAGTGTTACTGTACTGTGCATTCACTCGCCCAAGGTAAGATAATGGATGTTTAACCACCAGAACAGTATGATCCACTGATTGCTGACCCTCGATCTGAAGCCACAGAAGGGTTAGGCATGCCTAACAATAGTCAAAGTACGATATGAACAGCACCACAGTGATTATTGAAGTTAAAATGCCTTTATTGCTCAAGTGACGGGCATTACCAAAGCGGTAATGCCCGTCACTTGAGCAATAAAGGCATTTTAACTTCAATAATCACTGTGGTGCTGTTCATATCGTACTTTGACTGCATTTGCTGGTGGAAAGTGGCCACTGGAGAACTTGCACCCATCTAAAGAAAGTAAGGAAGATTTAACAAGGTTATGCTGACTATTTTGGACTGTATGCCTAACAATAGTGTCAGACTGGGTGTTGGGGCCCACCGGGGCCATAACGTTCTATTCTCCTGGGCCTATGGCTCTCAGTAAGCAGGGGGTTCAGACCTGGCTCCGATCTTGGCCTGCAAAGATGTCCATAGCAGGGGTTTGGGGACCATCTGAGAGGGGGAAGCAGTGGTCCTGGGTTGATGGGGCTCATAAGGGCCGGGGTCCACTGAGTTTTCTTCAACTGCCCTGTTGGCCCGGTCTGACCCTGCCTAACAACTTCCCCTCAGTGGTTCTTCTTTAAAGGAGAATGAAACCCAAACCTTAGCCATAGGATCTCTACACAAGACTCCTTTTCATCTCCCCACCCACACCAAGGAAGCCCACTTCCCATAATAGCTCTGCTCCCACTTATCTGTACAGCAAATGTGCAGAGCTGTCCAGTTGGACTGGAAGTCATTGGCGCAAATTCACTAAGCGCCGAAGTGCCGAACGCTAGCGTCAATTCGCTAGCGTTTGGCATTTTCGGTATTTCGCAAATTCACTAAAGAACGCTGGCGTGAATTCGCTAGTGTTACTTTGCACACTTACGCCAGGCGAAGTTTCGCTAGCAATGTAACTACGCAAATTCACTAACTTGCGCAGTGTACTGAACGCTACCTTTTACGCTAGACTTCCTTCACCACCTCAGACCTGGCGAAGCGCAATAGAGTAGACAGCGATTGTTTCCAAAAAAGTCAAATTTTTTTCTAGTCCCAAAAAACGCTGGCGTGTTTTCTACATGATGGGTGATAGGCTGAAAAAGATCTAATTTTTTTTTGGGGCTCCCCTCCTTCCCCCCTACATTTCCTAACTCATGGCAACTTACCTAGACAGTGGGCACATGTGTAGGGCAAAATAAAATTTATATTTGCTGATTTGAAGGTTTTCTAGGCATTTGAAGTGGTGATACGTGTTCCTCCATTGAAATTTGAATTTCGCGCCGTATGCAAATGAACCATCGCTAGTGAAACTTCGCTTCGCTTGGCGAATTAATGCTAGCGCAACTTCGAAAATGTATGCTACCCTGTGCGCAACTTCGGATTTTATTGAATTTGCGGAGCGCTGGCGAAAATACGCCTGGCGAAGTGTGGCGAAGTGTGGCGAAGTGCGACGAAGTTGCGCCTGGCGCAACTTTGCATCTTAGTGAACTTGCCCCATTGTGTCTGGCTCATCAACTTCCTACTATGCAATGATCACCAACCAGGAGCATACACAAGTGAATCAACAGGAAGTCAAGAGGCCAGACATGGTGAAAGCCAACCTTAATGCAAAGCTCTGGGTTGATGTTGGAGTTCTCCATGGTACAGTTGGTGAAAGAGTAGGGGTGTCTAGGCAGAGGCCCTGTGATTAATAATTCATTGTTCTTAACTCCAGCAAGAAGAAAAAATTTTCTGTGCAGTATTGAAGTTCTGTAGAAATGCAAACTTATTCTGGGTATTTAACCGAAAGCTTAAAAGCGATGAAACATGATATAAGGTTTAGAAAGGTAGTAGTAAGTCCAATCCAATTGCATTTTATGCCTTTACATTTTTTCATGCTTAGACCATTGTACTTCAAACTTACTGCAGAATACTTCAGATATTTAATAGATTCTTACATCTATGACTGTAAAGGGTTCTTAGGCAAAGCCGTATTCCTCCATAACCTCTTCCTAAATCCATTAGTGAATTCTTCTGATACTAAAGAGGTAGAATAAATGGACATCTTATCTTGAACTTTAGTGTTAGCAGGGGATTGGTAAATGGCCAGTCCTTATCATTACACCAATTATACTGACCTTGGGCAAATGACCAGGAATCTGGGCTTACAGCCAGATACCAAGGCAGATGGCCAAAAAACCTAAATCTTTCAAAAATTCAGAGGAAAAAAAATAATAGAATTTTAGCAGAGTTAACTCATTAATAACATATCTGGTGTATTGTATCATATGATTCTTGCTATTAAGATAACACACTATGAACAAAATATCCATCTACATTTTCTTACTAAAATAATGGATATATTGTCTTTACACAAATGCTGCAAAACCTTTATAGCTCACTAAGCAATAGCAACATTTCAGAAATTACCCTACTGGTCAAGTGCTGGTAGAATTGTAAAAGACAAACGTATATGTCTATCAGCCAGTACAGTATATTTTTCCTAATGCAAGAAAATTCATTCTTGTTAATCCTTAAAACCCTCAAAATGGCAAAGTGTAACCCTGTTGTGTAGACACTGACTGTATATATAACTAGAACGGTCACTGTGTTCTCTATGTGGAGTTTCCCAAATTGTCCATAAAGTTATTTTTAGAGGAAATTCAGCCTTTTCCTTTTATCCTACACACCATGAGATGTAATTCCCAAACTACTTCACCAGAGATTATCAGCAGGGCTTGGAGGGGCTGCATGGCTTGGGCTCAACATCATTAATGGTCCATAACCTACTTTGAAGTTAAAGGTGGGGCTGGGGTAGAGCCGAGGCTGGAGTTCTAGTAAGGGTAGAGGAAAGTTTAGCTCCTTTGCTTATACTGAAAAGTAGGGCAGCACAAAGAAAAGTCCCCACTCTCACCCAGTTAATGGTGTTGGTCTTAATGTTTTATTTTTTACATTTCTAGCTGTCACTTATGTGGCTTTGGAGTGAAAGGGTACTCACGATCAGCTAAGTAGTTTAAATTTGGGTGGCAAGTGTTCGATATCTCAACACATGACGGAAGGTGCATGTCTTTGAGCACCATTCTGATCATGTATTGGACTGTGTATTTGTTATTCTTCTTTGGCATAGGTAGCCTATGTCTTTGATATTATCTTCACGTTCTTGATGCTGCTGCTTCAACAATTTAGCTTTAATAACTTGTATTGCATTTGCAATTTTTTACCAGCTCTTTCTTCTGAATCTTGCTTTTAATAATTTATATTCTGCCTTCCCTGACCCCTACCCCTGCCTGGGCCAGGTCCTATTATAGCTTATGCCTGAACTTCAACTGAACTTCACTTGACCTCAACTCAACCAGGTTTTTCAACCTTTTTGCCCTTTTTATTTAATCCAATGGTACACAGTTGTGTTCCATTTTCGATTGCTGCTTTGTCTGGGGTAAGGTGTAGACACACTCTTCCTCCACGGAGCTCTGCTAAAAAGGTAATCCTGACAGCAAGTTATTTAAATTGAATGGCTGTAGCAATTTTCACAGATCAAGAAGGCCCTTGTCTATCTGGAGGAGATTTCTACTGGAATGCCAAATTATGTCCGGCATGGTGGTTTAATGCCATTGAAGTACCACATACTTCAAGTACAAGAACCTTTTTTATAGGCAGAAACATGGCTGTGCAATAGGTTCTCCAGTCTCTCCCATTGTAGCAAACTTGTACATGGAGGAATTGGAAAGGGGGGCCTTACTTACTTTCCAGGGAACTACACAGAGCCACTGGTTCAGGTTTAAAATCAGATCCAATGAAGTGGCGGTCTTTACAGAACACATTAACTCAGAGGATAATAACATCAAGTTCAAAAGGGAAGATGTCCAGAAGAACAAACTTGCCTTTTTGGACTGTTTGATATGCATCCAAAAGAGGGTAACTTGAAGACGGAAGTATACAGGAAACCCACTTACATAGATCAATATCTGTTGTTTGATTCCCACCATACGCTGGAACACAAACTGGATGTCATTAGAACTCTGCACCACATGGCAAAATGTGTGGAAACTTATACAGAGTCCAAAGACAAAGAGCAAAAACATCTTAGAGGAGCTTTGAAAGCGTGTGGCTACCCAGACTGGGCCTTTGTCAAAACAGCAGCAACCAAGCCCAACAGGAACACCAATAGAAAAAACCGCCCGGAGACACAAAGTAGGCGAAATATAGTCATCCCATATGTAGCTGGAGTGTCAGAGAAACTCAGGAGGATTTTCAACAAACTGTGTGTTTTTTAAACCTAGCAACACACTGAGACAAAAACTGGTATACCCAAAAGAAAAACAAAGCAATGTGGTATACAGAGTCCAGTGTAGCGAGGAGTGCACAGATCTATACATTGGGGAGACAAAACAACTGCTCTCCAAGCGAATGGCTCAGCATTAGGGATGGGCGAATTTTTTCACCTTGTTTCGCAACGGAAATGATGCTCATAGACTTGTATGACAATTTATTTTTTGAAGCACATAGACTTTAATGGGCTTCGCCAAAATTTCGCTGGTGGCGAATTTTTGGCGAAACAAAACGTTGTCAAATTCGCCCATCCCTACTCAGCATAGGAGGGCGAACTCTACAGGGCAAAACTCTGTAGCTGTCTTTCTACACTTAAAAGACAAGGGACATTCCTTTGAAGATAGCAAGGTCCAAAACTTGGATAAAGAAGACCACTGGTTTGAACGAGGCGTGAAAGAGATGATTCATGTCAAGGTGGAGAAACCATCCCTGAACAGAGGCGGGGGCCTTCTACACCACCTGTCTGCTACATACAATGCATTTCTAACTTCTGAACCCCAGCAGTTTCAGAACATTTCACACATCCATTCATGCAACTCTCACAAGTAACACCTGTTTCTAGGAGTTGCATGACACATTGCATAATCCTATCACAGTAACTACACAGAATCAACACCTCTGTGAATTTCTTCAAATGTCACCTCTTTGAGGAGAGGATGGTGAACCTAGAAATGGCCACTTGTCAACATGCTGGTACGCCTGAGGTTTGCAGCAGTCAACTAATAAGGGTTTGATCTGAGGGGCATGTGGAGAATGCAGATCTCTGCAAACAGTTTTGAAGCACAGAGACCTGTGACATTTATTTTATAGCACAATGCAGGGAGCAAGATACAGAAAACATGGCGGTATTCTCCCATTTTATTACACTTGCATCCTGCACCACACTTTATAAACAACTCTCTTGAGGCTGAATAACATTGTTTCTTAATATTATGTGAGGGCTAATTGATGGGAGCTCTGGTAGTAAAGTGGCTCTTCATGAAAATGTATAATGTTCCTTGGTATTGTATTGTAAGGGAGAATTACCTGCTGCCTCCATGCCGACGCTGCCCTGCTGTCCAAGATGGCGGCACCCAGTCCTTCCACGAGGTTCTTCCCAGGCACGGCACTGTGACGCCAGCGCGTTTTCGCCAGCATCAGAATGGACGCCGGTGCCTGGATGGACGCCAGCATCAGAACGCCTGCGCAATTACGCCAGCGCAGTGACGTCATCATGTTTATCTTTTGGCGCTATGGAGGCCTATTTAAGGAGCCTAAAGGTCTGCAAACATTGCCCAATTATAGGTTCTACTTCGTGTGTTCTTGGGTGTGCTAGTGTATATTGATTCCTGTTCCTGATCTTGACCCATTGCCTGTTTATCGTTACTGAGCTCTTGCCGCCTGAACTGACCTATTTGCCTGGACTTTGACCATTCTTTTGCCTAATCTTATTGTACCACGAACTGTGCTGAACTTCAGCTTCCTCTTTGGTCTGCTACTCCAGTTTGAGCCTTCGGGCCCTTACATGTATGTATACACATGTTTTTTTTGCAACACATTTTAATTTGGTTGGAACGGTGAAGGGATTGTTCGGTGGGTCATGCAATAAAGGGCGAATGATAGTGTAAGGAATCCTTACCCTGGTGGTCTAGTGGTGGTGCGGCGGGGACGCCTGCCGCACCGTCCCCCTTCACTGCCAGCTTCCTAATGCGCGACATGCACGCACTTCAGGTTTTTATACGTCAGCGTGCAATGGCGCGAAATTCAAATGGATTTAAAAAGACATTTTCTTTTATGTCATTGCCCGAGATAGGATTGTATTCCTGGTGCTCCTGAGCCTTGTGCTATTTTGTCTGCTTCCTTCTGAACCTGTTTGATTCCTGCTTTGACCCCTGCCTGGCTATTTTGACTATTCTTAATTCTGGATCCTGACCATGCCTGCTTACGACTACTCTTCTGTTTTACCCCTTGATTGAGCACCCGGTTTTGACCCTTTGCCTGTTTGACGATCCCTGTTATCTGCCTGCCTCGACCCAGCCTGCCTGACTACGATTCTGCCTAATCCTTTGTACCGTGAGCTTCGGCCCATAAAGACTCTGCTAAACAGCCGTGCCCCTTTGCCAGCCAGAACATCGCGCCTTGTACCCACTCGTTAAGTCCAGGTGGTACCCAAGTAAGCTGAGGGCTCTTCCCGAAGCCAGAGAAGAGATGGGCAGCACTCCAAAATAGAATAAAAAAGCCTTTATTCACATGCAGCAGGGCAACATAGCAACGTTTCGAGCCTCGCACGGCTCTTTGTCAAGCTAGCATATCATTATACAAAGTCTCCTTTATATACACAAATATCATAGCACCCCCTATGGGCTGCATCTAAGTATCAAAATTGTAACACAATGTTTCACTTATCTGACAATACGTCAATTAGTAGTCCCATTTCAGTCAAAGACACACAATGTATCCTCAGATAAACTGTAGAGAAAGGAGAACATTAAAACCAAGTTAAAAAATATAGTATAAATTATCTAAAAACAGGAGATAGATCATATTCCAGATTAAGTCCATTCGGTGCTAGGGTATCCAATTTCCTAATCCACCATGCCTCTTTATATAACAATTTTTTGACCCTGTCACCTCCCCTTCTCGACTTCGGAACAGCATCCAAGATCTGAAATTTTAATTGTGATACCGTATGTCCCAATTCTGTGAAATGTTTGGCGACCGGCTGATCCACTCTTTTACATTTTATGGTGGATTTGTGTTCTCTAATCCTATCTCTGGCCATGCGTGAGGTTTGACCCACATAAGCTAAGCCACAAGGGCACTTTATCGCATAGATCACAAATGTGTTAGTACAAGAATAATGGCCAGAGATAGGAATAGGGATACCACTTCTAGGGTGGTGAATCACCTCTCCCTTTTGTATATTGCTACAGCAGTTGCATGAGCAACAGGCAAATGTACCATTTTTAACCGGACGTAGTACCGTCTGTCTACTCTCTTTCCCTGAGCCCAAATCTGCCTTCACCAACATGGAGCCTATAGTACGGGCCCTTTTATAAGACATAACTGGTGGATTCTGGAAAGCAGGGACATCCCCCAGATTGGTTTTTAAAATACCCCAATGTTTTCTAATAATTTTCCCTATATTGTCACTCAATGTATTGTAAGTTGAAATAAATGGTATTCTAGCATGATTTTCTCTCTCTCTTTTTCTTAAGAGCTGTTCCCTATCAATATTCTCGACTTCCACTCTTTGTCCATCCACCACCATCCTAGGATAATGTCTAGAAAGAAATTTCTCAGACATTTCATCCATCCTTACTTTTGACAGTTTCTCGTCCGAGACTATCCGTTTCACTCGTGTAAATTGTGACTTAGGAAGTGATCTTTTGATCTGTGGTGGATGGAAAGAAGAGAAATGAAGCAGAGTATTCTTATCTGTTTCTTTGGTGAATAAGTCAGTATGGAGTATGTTGTCACACATATATACAGATGAAGCCACTTAGATTTGTGAGTTAAATGCGTCGTGACTCAGGGTTAATTGAAGAAACTGTGCTATCTAAAGTCATCTTAACTCATTTAATGCATTTAACCTTTTCATTAGCATACCAAAGCACCATTGTTCACAATGGTGAATGCTTTAATTAGATGGGATGTTGTGACGCAGTTTTCTGTGTTAAATGAGATAAATGGGATATCTGTGTTTAGTTATTCTGTGTCAAACAGACAAACCAATGTGGCTGCATCTGTACTCTGGTATCAAGGAAAACAATCTCCTGTGAATCTACATGAACAGTAAACTTGATATGTGAGCATGCTGAGTTAATTTCCCTATGAAATTATTCTAGGGACAAACGTGGCCCCTCCCATATTATGAATACATCATCTATATAGCGTAGCCATTTTATACAATGTTTTTTGAAAAGCTGATTCGTATAGATGAACTTTTCTTCAAATTTACCCATAAATATATTCGCATATGAAGGAGCCACGTTTGATCCCATGGCCGTCCCTTTCAATTGCAAAAAGAATTCATCCCTAAACAAAAAATAATTCCATCTTAATACCATTTCCAGGCAACCTAAGGTAAATCTCTTTTGGGCTCCATCAAGGGTCTCATCTTGTTCCAAACAGATGTGAACCGCCTCCACACCCCCATCATGTGGGATGGAGGTGTAGAGGCTTTCCACATCCATTGTGGCCAGCCACACTTCCCTTTCAGGTAAAGAAATAGATGCCACTTTATTTAAAAAGTCACCTGTATCTTGGATATAGGAACACTGGGAGATTACATATGGTCTGATAATGGTGTCCACAAATCTGGCTAGAGGGGTAAAGACTGAGTCAATCCCAGCCACTATTGGTCTTCCAGGTGGTTTTTTTACATTTTTATGGATTTTCGGCAGCATATAGAACACAGGGGTCACTGGGTTCCCCTGTGTCAAATATGCCGCCAATCCCTCATCAATGACATGTAGATCTTTAGCATTTTGTAAAAGTGCCCCAATCTTTTTTTGTATATCAGACAGTGGATCCCCACTCAGTTTAATATACGTAGTGTCATCAGATAGTAATCGTGTAATTTCTCCAATATAATACTCAGTAGACATGATAACCACTGCACCCCCCTTATCAGCACTTTTAAAGACTAAATCCTTACGATTTGTAAGTTTGTTTAGTGCATCAAATTCATCTTTTGTCAGGTTAGGGGTCATTGTGTGTATTTCCCCACGCCTATAGGCATTTTCTAAAGATTTAATTTCAGTGGTTACCATGTGTACATACGTTTCAATTGGAGCATTCTTGTTGTCAGGCATGAAATTACTAAGTTTGGATAGACCCAATGTTTTAGCACAAAAAGTCCCCATGGTCAGTTTTTCCTCATTAACATCAACATTGGCAAATTGTGCTTTTAACCTTAGATTCCTAAAGAATCTAAATAGTGCCAAATCCAGTTCAAAAAAGTCCGGGCCAGTCACTAACGCAAAGGAAAAACCTTTACTGAGTACCTTAAGTTCCTCTCCCTCCAGCGTGACCTCGGTCGTATTTACCACCGTCGTGGGCCATGTTTCTTCCGCAGTTTGCTGTCTTTTATGTTGTGCCCGCTTGCCTCCTCGCCGCTTGTTTCGCTTGTAGTGAGCGATGTTTGGGAGCTGGATAAAAAAGCCGTCGTTGGTACGTTCGCAGACGATCTCTTGGGCCTTGCGCCATCAGCCTCCATACGCTCCCCTCTGCCATTTCTATTTAAGATGCGGCCACGGTACCAGCCCACGTGTTGCCTCTGGTCTTTCATACTCCGCCATCTATACACCAGGCCTGTGCTGTAATCCTCAGCGTCGCGTCGGAACTTGTCCCGCTTCCGCACCTCCAGGGCCACACGGAACTTGTTAAGCGAGTCCTGCATAGTTAGCTGTCCCTCGGAAACTTCTTTCTCCGCACAATGGTTCCGCATCTTTGCTTCCTTCTTGGTGATATGCAGTGTCAGCGCTGGCGATTCCTTCTGGATCTTCTCCATCAGGGCCACCATTAGGTCAAGCGAACACTTATTTAAAATGGATTCCCACTTTTTAGCAAACTCTTCATCATCCGCAAACAGCGTGGGTCTCAAGTGAGAGCGCAAACCACGTGGAATCCGTTGCAATCGTACATATTCAGCCATGGTTCTTAAATGTAAGTCCCAAGCAATACTTTTTCTGTGTAATTTCTCAATCTCTCGAAAATCACATAACACATCATGTTGGGAAAGAAACTCACTATTGCCTTGAACTGCAGTGGTTATACGTAGAACTTCTTCATTAGTATATGCAAAACTCATATTTCCACCGTGGTGCTCTCCTCCAGAAGGAAAACGATTCCAGAAAAAGATTTGAGGGGCACACACCTGGTTAATTACTTCGGTTGATTGGGTGCACCTCCCGTGGTGTCCTTCCACACCAGATTGCTAGAGCCAGAGAAGAGATGGGCAGCACTCCAAAATAGAATAAAAAAGCCTTTATTCACATGCAGCAGGGCAACATAGCAACGTTTCGAGCCTCGCACGGCTCTTTGTCAAGCTAGCATATCATTATACAAAGTCTCATTTATATACACAAATATCATAGCACCACCCCTGTGTTCTATATGCTGCCAAAAATCCATAAAAATGTAAAAAAACCACCTGGAAGACCAATAGTGGCTGGGATTGACTCAGTCTTTACCCCTCTAGCCAGATTTGTGGACACCATTATCAGACCATATGTAATCTCCCAGTGTTCCTATATCCAAGATACAGGTGACTTTTTAAATAAAGTGGCATCTATTTCTTTACCTGAAAGGGAAGTGTGGCTGGCCACAATGGATGTGGAAAGCCTCTACACCTCCATCCCACATGATGGGGGTGTGGAGGCGGTTCACATCTGTTTGGAACAAGATGAGACCCTTGATGGAGCCCAAAAGAGATTTACCTTAGGTTGCCTGGAAATGGTATTAAGATGGAATTATTTTTTGTTTAGGGATGAATTCTTTTTGCAATTGAAAGGGACGGCCATGGGATCAAACGTGGCTCCTTCATATGCGAATATATTTATGGGTAAATTTGAAGAAAAGTTCATCTATACGAATCAGCTTTTCAAAAAACATTGTATAAAATGGCTACGCTATATAGATGATGTATTCATAATATGGGAGGGGCCACGTTTGTCCCTAGAACAATTTCATAGGGAAATTAACTCAGCATGCTCACATATCAAGTTTACTGTTCATGTAGATTCACAGGAGATTGTTTTCCTTGATACCAGAGTATATATGTGTGACAACATACTCCATACTGACTTATTCACCAAAGAAACAGATAAGAATACTCTGCTTCATTTCTCTTCTTTCCATCCACCACAGATCAAAAGATCACTTCCTAAGTCACAATTTACACGAGTGAAACGGATAGTCTCGGACGAGAAACTGTCAAAAGTAGGGATGTAGCGAACTGCCGCCGATGTGTTCGCGAACGCCGTTCGCGAACACCGGCAAAATTTGCGAACAGTTCGCGAACTGTTCGCGAACTTCGAACATCCGAAAATCGTTCGATTCGAACGATCGAAGGATTGAAATCGTTCGATCGAAGGATTTTCGTTCGAATCGAACGATCGAAGCCATTCGATCGAATGATTTCATTCGATCGAATGCTTCGATCGTTCGATTCGAACGAAAATCCTTCGATTTTAGCGGTCGAATGGTCGAACGATCGAACGATTTTGACGCGAACGCCTATTGGCGAACGTCGCGCGACATTCGCGAACTTGCGGCGGACGCGAACAGTCGAAGTTCGCGCGAACTAGTTCGCCGGCGAACAGTTCGCTACATCCCTAGTCAAAAGTAAGGATGGATGAAATGTCTGAGAAATTTCTTTCTAGACATTATCCTAGGATGGTGGTGGATGGACAAAGAGTGGAAGTCGAGAATATTGATAGGGAACAGCTCTTAAGAAAAAGAGAGAGAGAAAATCATGCTAGAATACCATTTATTTCAACTTACAATACATTGAGTGACAATATAGGGAAAATTATTAGAAAACATTGGGGTATTTTAAAAACCAATCTGGGGGATGTCCCTGCTTTCCAGAATCCACCAGTTATGTCTTATAAAAGGGCCCGTACTATAGGCTCCATGTTGGTGAAGGCAGATTTGGGCTCAGGGAAAGAGAGTAGACAGACGGTACTACGTCCGGTTAAAAATGGTACATTTGCCTGTTGCTCATGCAACTGCTGTAGCAATATACAAAAGGGAGAGGTGATTCACCACCCTAGAAGTGGTATCCCTATTCCTATCTCTGGCCATTATTCTTGTACTAACACATTTGTGATCTATGCGATAAAGTGCCCTTGTGGCTTAGCTTATGTGGGTCAAACCTCACGCATGGCCAGAGATAGGATTAGAGAACACAAATCCACCATAAAATGTAAAAGAGTGGATCAGCCGGTCGCCAAACATTTCACAGAATTGGGACATACGGTATCACAATTAAAATTTCAGATCTTGGATGCTGTTCTGAAGTCGAGAAGGGGAGGTGACAGGGTCAAAAAATTGTTATATAAAGAGGCATGGTGGATTAGGAAATTGGATACCCTAGCACCGAATGGACTTAATCTGGAATATGATCTATCTCCTGTTTTTAGATAATTTATACTATATTTTTTAACTTGGTTTTAATGTTCTCCTTTCTCTACAGTTTATCTGAGGATACATTGTGTGTCTTTGACTGAAATGGGACTACTAATTGACGTATTGTCAAATAAGTGAAACATTGTGTTACAATTTTGATACTTAGATGCAGCCCATAGGGGGTGCTATGATATTTGTGTATATAAAGGAGACTTTGTATAATGATATGCTAGCTTGACAAAGAGCCGTGCGAGGCTCGAAACGTTGCTATGTTGCCCTGCTGCATGTGAATAAAGGCTTTTTTATTCTATTTTGGAGTGCTGCCCATCTCTTCTCTGGCTCTAGCAATCTGGTGTGGAAGGACACCACGGGAGGTGCACCCAATCAACCGAAGTAATTAACCAGGTGTGTGCCCCTCAAATCTTTTTCTGGGCTCTTCCCGAAGCCCAACGGTGGTCACACTACTGGTGAAGCCGAGCCGAGACCAGGGTACTTGGCACCTGTTCTGGTAATGGGTGCCGGTCGTGACAGATAGTAGTGTATTGCATCCTTCTCAATTCTAGCTTTAAATTTATAATCCCAAATAGAGATAGGTGAAATTTTATTCAGGATTTAAAATGAAAAAAAAACGCTCATAGACTTCAATATGTTGTAAAAAAAAAAAAAGTCAATTCCAACAGCTGTCCAACAGATTCACCCAATGCTAATTCCAAACCAAGGTGAATCTGCTACATTTCAATTTGCCAAAAAAATGAAAAGTGAAACAAACTGAAGTCAATGGGCGTTTTTTGCTGTAACTTTTTCCAATTTGCGCAAACTTTTTTTTTTTTATGGTGACTCTTTCACTGCACAATATATTGCCAGTTTTTTCACAGGCTAAGCCTTGTAAAAAAAAATTTGCTCATGACCAATCTCCAAAAAAAAAAAAAAAAAAGAATCTCAAATTGGATCATAGGGAAAAATAGTCTGGTGCCCACTTTTAAGTTCTTAAAGGGAACCCAAAGTGACAGGAATTTGCAACCAGTAAAAGATGAAGAGTTTTGTCCATAACTGGGAATTTCATCTTAAAGAAATCCTTAGAGACAGATTGTTCCAAATCTCAGTCTTTTCCTCACTTTACCGGCACCACCTTTCATTAAATAAAGTTCTCATACCAGAAAGTCTCTGTCAACTGCATTTGTTAAGGATCATTGCCTTCACAGTAAACATGAAAATGAATAGAAAAGCAGATACTGAATAACGTCCTCTGAAGTGGATAAATGTAATTGTGCTTTTTAAAGATGAAGACGTTTCTTGCAATGGCTGTCTGTATGTGTCAAGTTAACCACAGAATTAGAGGGATGCTGAATAGACAAGACGAATGAGATAATGAAAGTTTTCGGGGGGGGGTTCTTGTTGAAAATGTATTACAATTAAACAATTTTCTTGAAGGAACAATATGTATTATTTTGAATAATTACTTGAATAAGTTACAGTTTACCAATCTTCTAACTTTTTAATGAATCCTGTAATTATTTTGTATTCTATACTCATAGAATGACATATTTGTTTTATATCCCTTTTATTTTTCTAGAAGTTAGCTTGAAGCACTAAAAGTTATATGTCTGAATTGACATTGCTTTCATTTATTATTTGCTTGTATCTGTTCACCCTTATATTTTCCTGTTGTCTAAATGAAAGCATCTCATATGGTCATAAACCCTATAAATCAGAATGAAATAAGCTTTGCAGAGATGGGTGTAGAAGAACATGGCTTTTCTATACAGAGCCCCAACTTTAAAATTCCTAAACACCTCTGGGTGATTTGAAACCCCAACTGCAAACCAAGACTAACCCCCAACATAAGTGTCCAAGCTCCTAAGTAGAAATGGAAGTCAAATCACACCAACACTATTCCAACATCTACTGCAAAACCTTCTTAAAAGGTTAAGGAAGCCTTCCTACGAGGTTAATGCTGTTTTAACAAAGTCTTCTTTCTTTGTACTGTATCAATAAATACAAATCCTTACAGATGGTACAGTGGTTAGTACTAATGAAATGTGCAACTCTATGAACACCCAAACCAGCACAATGTTTCCACTTAACTATTTTATAGACCTGTGGTGCCTCACAATGTCTCATGGTTGTTGGACCAAGCTGCATATAACTAGAGGGAGCTATCTGCAAGGAGTTTGTAGGTGCTTCCTGTACTTGCGCGTGTTTCTTCTGCATGCTCCTGACACAATGGACCATAGTGAGTGTGACTGTGATAGAGGCCTTAGATTGTAAGTTCCACTGGGGCATCGACTAGTATGAAGCTGAACTAAGAAAGCTTGGGAAAGTTATAAGAAACATAAGGCTAAATCCAAAAGAAACATAATTAGACAAACAGTTTTTGCATAATATGTAGAATTTTCATTTAAAGAAGATGTAGTATTATTCAACATGTACCTGGAGAATGTTTAGATGTATCTGCAGTGTCATTTCTTCAGAAATGTTTCTTGTGCCACATGCAACTTTAGGAAGACAGGGTGATCTTAGGGAGCTAAATGTGTGGTTAAGGTTCTGGTATAGGAAAGAAGAGTTTGGGTTCCTAGAGCACTAATTATTACAAGCTACTGTATGGATTACAGCTCAATGGAAATGTGGCCACTATACTAGGGTAAAGAATGGCTGAAGGAGTATTTAAACTAGGCAAGGGGGGTGGGTGAGCCAGAGTATTATTGGGAAGCTAGGGTAGACTGGGTATTTGGATTAGTGAGGGGTCATGGGGAGGAGTGAGGGGAGCAAACAGTTTATCAGCTAAAGCTGGACATAGACGCAAAGATCTGATCGTACGAATTGAGGATTCGTACGATTTTCGGAACGTGTGTGGAGAGTCCCGACATTTTTCGTCCGGCGGAGATCGGTCGTTTGGTCGATCGGACAGGTTAGAAAATTTCTGTCGGCTGCCGATAATATCTCTGCGTGTATTGCCGATCGTACGATTTTCAGTGGGAGACTGTCACTAGCTTTGGTTGGACATAGATATCGTACGATTGCTGTCAGGGGCAGAACATTGCTGATCTGTTCTTTAACTAATCTGACTGGTAAGACTTTGATCTGAATGGTTAGTGGCGGGTCGGGAGATGGGAAAGTCTGATTGTACGATGATTCATACGATTGGATCTTTGCATCTATGGCCAGCTTAAGGAGATCCTTCTGTTACAAGGAAAACAGGCTAATACTAACTTTAGATCTAATTCTCTATTAAATAATGTAAATATAATGGGGGAAACGTAGTAACCTCTGCTGTATGCTGGAGAATACACAGAGTTTGTCAGGTAATATGGGAGAGCTGGAGTTAATTGCATGCACTAGAATGTATATAATTGGTATCACTGAGACCTGGTGGGATGAAACGTGTGACTGGCCTGTGAATTTAAATGGTTACACCCTTTTGCGGAGGGACAGAGGGATTAAAATGGGTGGAAGAGTTTGTCTTTATGTTAAGCCTGAATAAAAGCCATGCTCCAAATAAATAACCATTGATGGCATTGAGGAGAGTGTGGAATTCATCTGGGTAGAGACTTTTACTGGGCAAAAAAATTGGTGTATGCTCATTTGAATGACGAGGATGAAGCCCAGCTACGAAGCAGCTTCACAACTAGGTCAAGTTATTATTATGGGTGACTTCAATTGTCCAGACATTGACTGGAGTAATGGGATTGCCAATTCAGAAAACCCTGTCCATGTCACCAGATACACACAAGAAAAGGATGTCACAAATCGGGGGTGTACTGGGCCCACAAATAATTTTTGCTGGGGGTCTGGGCTGGTCATGCTATGTCTGTATGTCCAAGGGTAGAGAAAGATGAGAGGCCATTCTGATGAGCAGCATTGAACCAATGATCAGATGTTACTGGCAGTTGCTCTGTTTGACTGATGTACAAACAGAAACCCATCAGTAAATAGCAGAGATTGGACTCTGGCAGGTACAAATAATAAATGCAAATAGCTCATTGATATCTTCATTTCTGGTGATCAGTTTTTTATAATTTTATCTCCTTAACAAGTCCAGGCATATGCCATAAGCGATCCACCATAGTTTTTATAAAGCAATGTGTAAAATGGGATCCAGATTTGTTCTTTATTAGTTACTGGTAGGGTTGCCACCTTTTCTGGAAAAAAATACAAACCTTCCTATATTCTTGCCGTTTTTTCCTAATAATAACATTGGCATCAAGCATCATTTTTACCGGCCAGGCCGGTAAAATACTGGCCAGGTGGCAACCCTAGTTATTGGGTAGCATAGAAACTAGCAAGAGCAGCATAAGACTAGATATAAACTAACTCAGACAGCACCACAGAGCTCAATGGCTGCCTAAAGTATGTTTTAAAGAAATGTTTAAAGGGGTTGTTCACCTTTGAGTTAACTTTAGTATGATGTAGAGAGTGATCTTTTGAGACATTTTGCAATTGGTTTTAATTTTTTTGTGGTTTTTGAGTTATTCAGTTTTTTATTCAGCAGCTCTCCATTTTGCAATTTGCAATTTCAGCCATCTGGTTGCTAGGGTCTAAATTACCCTAGCAACCATGCATTGATTTCAATGAGAGACTGGAATATGAATAGGAGAGGGTCTGATTAGAAAAATGAGTAATAGAATGTAACAATAACAATACCGAGCATTTGTTTTTAGATGGAGTCAGTGACCCCCCATTTGAAAGCTAGAGAATCAGAAGAAGAAGGCAAATAATTAAAAAAACTATAGAAAATAAATAATAAAGACCAATTGAAAAGTTGGTTAGTATGATTTTATAGAATACTAAAAGTTAATTTAAAGGTGGACCATCTACTACTTATATATTCTTTTGTTGTCCTTCCCCTGGTGCTTCTTTACTCAGTGGTTTCTTTATGTCTGTGAATTAAACTTAAAAGCTCCTCCTTTCTCTTATGCACATGTTTTAGAGTTGCCCTTGTTACCAACCTACTGTACATTTTTCTTGGGCACGGACATGGCAGCACAGGTGGATAAAGCAGCAGCACATGTGGAACTGTCAATACTAGCCATCACATTCCTAATCCAGCTGTGCCACTGTATGGATACACAGAAATATATCCAGCTGGAGGGTCACATGGTCACCTTGGAGAACTTTGCTCTAATGCCTTACAGCCCTGTGCTAAATAATGAAACCAGTGAAACACAGATAATTAATATTTAATATCACTTTTTTGATGTTTGTTAATGTTAGTTATGTTTTGTGATTAAAAATAAATATTTGGATCAAAAATGTCAAGTAGCATATTTTTCCTCAAAACATTTGTAACACACACACACACTTGTTTGTCCATATATTGCAATATATTTAAGCTGGCCAACTACATCAAAGTCATCCCATATCTGCCCAGTCCTACGCTCAATTTTCATCTGATTCATTAAGAATTCTATTGCTTCATTATACATTTTACAAAGGGACTAAGTTTTACCTGCAACTTACTAGCTGCTTTCAAAGTAAACCTCCATACTTGGCTGCCCTTTTATTAGACACCAGTGGGATCACCTGACTATAGCTGGGAAGGGTGGGAGCTACAACATGGAGCTGGTCACTGCTCCTGTAGAACTATAACAAACAAGGGAAAGTTGTGCTCACCACTCATTTTTAAAACCATTAGGCGGGGGTGTAATGAGAGTGTGACCACAAAATACATATCGGCAAATACAAGAGTCCTCTGCACTCAACCCATTATCAATATATTTAAGACAGAAACATTTTGTGCTACTGCTACTAAAAAATGCCTTACCCTATAAACAAAACAGGGATTGTTTGTCCATATATTGCAATATATTTAAGCTGGCCAACTACGTCAAAGTCATCCCATATCTGGCCAGTCCTATGCTCAATTTTATCTGATTCATTAAGAATTCTATTGCTTCATTATACATTTTACAAAGGGACTAAGTTTTACCTAAATACACACACTCACATATATATATATATATATATATATATATATATATATATATATATATATATATATATATATATATATATATATATATATATACAGTATACCCCATTTGTTTTTGTTTTTATCTTGTTTATAAATGCAATTAATTGCCAGGTTTGTCTGCTAACAATATGTCATTTATGTGCTCCCTGTGGTGTTGCTATGGCAACTTATTTATACAGCTGTTATTTTAAACTTTAACTGCATTTGTTGCTTCTTCTGCGTTGTCCTGGATACTCCACTACGAGGGGGGTTCATATTATATATTTTGGATGTGGGACATTTGTATATAAAGATAGGTACAATTTCTGCATGCCTGTTTCTTTATAGGGCTCTAAATAAAGCCGCTAGCAATGACTGGGGCTTAATATTACTGACCAGCGTTGTACCGCCTCTTATGTGCACGCATAAGAGCGAATAGGCGCTCACTCATATGCGTCAAAAGGCTCTTGCATATACGCCCACGCAAATAGTCGTGCCAGAAGAGTGAGCATGCAAGTTCAATGAGGGGGACCATACTAGGGATAGGCAGAGAAGGTATGTGCCAGGCACCCCTCCCCTGCTTTGTGCCCTAGAAATGTGTCTACTCTGCCTACACCTAGTTCCAGCCCTGTTGCTGACATTTAAAGGGAACTCTACCCAGAAACTTTGCAAAAATAGATGCCATAGATATAGTGACTATTTATTGGGACTGGTGTAGGTCTCTGTGTACTTGAAATGCTAGGGCTCGTTTGGAATCTCAGTCCAGACCAGTTGCAAATCTGAAATTTTTGGACAGCTAACCTTTGCAACAACATTTCAGCAGTCAGAACAAAGCGTGAAGAGTATAGACATGACCTGACAAATACTGCTTCCGATACCATTTACTAATCTCTTAAGAATCATTATTGACTTTTTATTAAGTAATAAACTGGTATAAATCACCCTTGTTGATTTTTCTTGAAGGTATCTTAAGCCCCTGCTTCCATCCAAAGCTGAATCCAATAAAGCAAACTAGGTGGGGAAAGAATGTTTCAAGTGTACACTTGAAAAAGAGCTACCTAGCTCGAAACATGTCGTGTGACGGTGAATAAAGGCACCTATGCAGCTATAAGCGCTTTTTGGAATTCTTTCCCCACCTCGTTAACTTTTTATTAATGTATCGTAGGTGACCCAAAGAATTTACTTTTACAAAACTTACTTCTCAGGAAGTGCCCAGCCAGTAATCTATGCCCTGTGCCTGCATTTGGGCTACAGTGGCTCTAGGTGCAGACACAGGCGAAGGCCAATGTCAGTGTAGGGGACTTCAGGTTTAGTTACCCTTTATTTTAGACAGTGTGGTCCTAATTTACAGTTAGGAGTAGTGATGTAAATTCGCCAGACATAAATTCGCTTCAATGCAATTGACTTCAATGTGTGCAAATTTTTCAGCACAGATTTGTTCATTACTAATTAGGAGGATATTTTCCCTATTCTGGGTTAAAGTATTTTCCTGGCAGGCCATTATGTAGAAGAGGCATGTGCCTAGGGTGTAACAGTGGGTATGAGGAACACACCTCACATGTCACAGACCCCTATTCTGGGCTCTTGTCTCCTGCCCCCACTGTCAACAAGTTATGTGCTTGCACATGCGCGGGGGTGCAGAGGGGTGTGTGGGGGGAGGGAGATAGAACAACTTGATCTGCAGGGTGAAATTTATGGGGCAGCTTGGGTGGATAGAGTTTTGGCTTCATTGGGGAATGACTGGGTTAAAGGGGTTGAGCACCTTGGTATTAACTTTTAGTATGATGTAGAGAGTGATATTCTGAGACAATTTGCAATTGGTTTTCAAGTTTTATTATTTGTGGTGTTTGAGTTATTAAGCTTTTTATTCAGCAGCTCTCCAGTTTGCCAAAGCAGTGATCTGGTTGCTAGGGTCCAAATTACCCTAACAACCATGCATTGATTTAAATAAGTGACTGGAATATGAATAGGAGAGGACATGAAAAGATAAGTAATAAAAAGTAGCAATAACAATAAATGTTTTGCCTTACAGAGCATTTGTTTTTTTAGATGGGGTCAATGACCCCCATTTGAAAGCTGGAAAGAATAAGAAGAAAAGGGAAATAATTAAAAAATATATTAAAAATAAATAATGAAGATCGTTGGAAAAGTTGCTTAGAATGAGCTATTTTATAACATACTAAAACTTAATTTAAAGGTGAACCACCCCTTTAATCAGAAATATGGCTGTGCATGCTAAGGCCATTCTTTTTTAATTTGGGCCCCATTTTGCTTGTAAGGGCCCACCACTATGGAAGCTCACATGGCTAATAATTGGTACCCACTTGGGAAGGGCCCTGCTTACATAGTAATATGGGGTCATGATTAATGTTATCAGTGATAGTGGCCATGAGTAGATTGAATAGATTACAGTTTTAACTGGGGAAATGCATTAAAAGTCCTGTCGAGAAGCTATAATTTAAACACATAACCACAACATCCAGAGTAAATGTAGGGTTACACAGTTAATTTCGGTTAAAATTCAGTTAGTAAAACCAATTTGTTAAGCACTTCCCTCCCCCCAATTCCAGCATATAGATTACTTTAGATAAGGTTTAGAATTAGATAAGGAAATGAGAAACTAAAAATAAGCTTTGTAGAGACCCAAGGGCTATAAAACGGCATCACATTTGTAAGTCTTTTCTTAGAGTGACTTCCGCCGGAAACCATTTAAGATCGGGAGTTTGCATAAAATAACACACACCGTGCAATATATTACACAGTTTTTGACAACGTATTTTCAATGAATTTCATTTTACACAGCATAATAAATATGTCCCTTAAAGTGGTCCTTTGATTCCGAAAGACAGCTATTCCCTTTCCTAGGATTTACTGCAATTTGATCTAGTTCAAGATATGCCAAGTAGGTAGCAGTAGGTATACTTTCGTATAAAAGGGAGCGCACACATGAGCTCAGGATTCTCTTCCTGGATCCCACTTGTGGGGAGGTGGGTGCAGGACTGAGTCTGAGCTGGTGACTGGCCCTGGTTAGTGTTTGTGTTATAGTCGCTCTAGGAGCCAAAGTTCGCTAGTAAGCAGGGTCAGACTGGGGGGCCCACTGGGACCGCTGTCCAGGGCCCCCCTCTGGCCTCCCCGCCTGCCCCCTACACCGAGTTGCCACTCGGCGTGCACAACGCGCATGCCCAGGTGGCGCTTCACCAAAATAGTTTTTTTCTTTTTTGTGGGAATCCAACATGTGGAGAGGGGGTCTAGCCAGGCCAGTCCGACACTGCTAGTAAGCAGCTTTCTGGCTCCAACAAGGAGAATAGTTGGGGTTATTACCCTAACGAACAAGCCGCCAAACAGGAAAACAAGTGGGTGAGCTCAGGAGCAGGGAAAGTGCCAAAGAGCAAGATACCCCAAGGGGAAGATTCACCAATACAGACTGTACTATACTCCCTAAGAGGGACTGAATTGGATGTAACTGTTAAAGAGCCATTGCACATCACTGGAAGTTACTAAGGGTTCCCTGGGTATACTGTCAGCAAATCACTAACTCATAAACTTCCCAGACCCACCTAGGGGTGTGCTACAGCATCTTAAAGTTTTATTTTAAAGCTCAGGTTTTCTTTAAATTCATTTGACTTTTTTGAGGATGCTGTCTCTAGCATTTTATATCCCATTAAAGATGACTTAATTATGACTTCATAGTGATCCTCTAGTCCCATTACGCCAGAAAGACAACAGTATAAAATATATATAGAAATCATTTTCTTCAACATACATCTGGGAGCAGACATCACAGCAATACTTTTAGACACAGCAAGAACTTACTTTATTATTGCAAAATTAGAAACCATTTTAGACTTAGAAGTAAGAAAACAGAATGTGTCTTAAAATTACTTCGGTTAATGACATTGTATTTCAACTTTTTCAGAACTTTTTCTGAAATAAGCCAAGATCAGTTGTGTACAAAATAAAACATGTTTCTAATTTAGTTAGTTAGCCAAAAATGTAATGTATAAAGGCTGGAATGACTGGATGTCTAAAATAATAGCCAGAACACTACTTCCTGCATTTCAGCTCTCTAACGCTGAGTTAGTCAGCGACTTGAAGGGGGGCCACATGGTACATATCTGTTCAGTGAGTTTGTAATTGATCCTCAGCATTCAGCTCAGATTCAAAAACAACAGTTATGACCCATGTGCCCCCCCCAAGTCTCTGATTGGTTACTGCTTGATAACCAAGGTAACCAGTCAGTGTAAACCAAGAGAGCTGAAAAGCAGGAAGTAGTGTTCTGGCTATAATGTTACACATCCAGTCACTCCAGCCTTTATATATTACATTTTTGCCTAACTAACTATATTAGAAACATTATTTATTTTGCACAGCCGATTTACCCAGTTTTTTTTACATTGAACAATTCCTTTAACCAGCTAGGTAAGGTCCTAATTACAATTAGAAGGGTGTATAGACTCAGGTTTCCTTTAGGTGATAAAAATTGAAACACACATGTGCTCTGATTCTTTGGTTCCCCCACTGACTGGAAGAAGTGGAGTGATGCTCCATAAGGACTGGGAATGAGAAAGGTTCCAGTATAGGTGAAGAAAGTGCAAGGACAGCTCTGTTATAGTTACTCTAGGAATGAAAGATAGAACCGGTCTTAGTTAAGTCAGAGGCTCCAATGAGGACACCAGGAGGGCTAAAACCCTGCAGTGATAAAGCCAACAGGATAGGAACTCAAGCTGTCCAAGTTCCTTGGAAAGTAGGGCCACTGTGAGGTCTGCATAGAATGGAGATGTGCACCACAGGCAGGCAGTACTACTCACTAAACCTGATTGTCAGTATTTACTGGAAGACTATTGTTGAAAGCATTTACTGACTGATATCATAACATCAAGACAAGCACCTACTAATTTCTGGAGCATATCATTTGCTAGTAAAGCTAATACAGAGCTCATCTGTTGATGGTCTATCTGTCTGCCCAGTGAAGCTGCATTCAGTTTCCTTATTTTGTGCACCCTCACATATTCATTTGTGTTGTTGCATATGCTCTCCCTACAGCTCAAAGCACAAATCTACTGTACTTTCCTCTCAGCATGGTACAGTAGAGAGATTGACCCTCCCAGAGGTAAAAAAGGAGGTAGCAGTGCTGCCAATGACACCAAGGGCAACATAACAATCAAATTTAGTTTTTTCAAGGAATCGTGAACATCTTTTAGTTTTCCTATATTTCTAAAAAGCTTTAAAATGTAATATTTATTACGTGTAAAAACCATGAAAACCTCGAAGACAAAACCTCCAAGTGAGAGTTGTTAAGGTCTTATAGAAGTCAATGGGAGCTGCACAGATCTGATTAAAACACTTTAAATACAGTAAATTTAGACTTTTAGAGGTTTTCAGATTTTTTTCCCCCTAGGAAATTGTTTTCAAGGTATTTGTATTTTTTAGAGCATCATTCAGTGCCTTTTTGATAATCATGGTTTTAGAGTTTATGAGTTTAGTTGTGGTTTCAAAAACCTCTAAAACCAAAGGATAAATGGAAGCAGATGAAAAGTACAGATCTGTGAAGAAGCGTGCATTGCTTCTGCTTCATTGTTTCACAAAGCACAAAGTTCAGGAAGTCCAGAAAGGAATAGAAATACTGAATGCAATTTTAATCACATTAACAATTTTGAAACTGTTGGACATATTTTAACAAATAGGTATTGCTTAGGCTTATATTGTTATTTTTAGGTTTACATCACCTGTAAGTCATTTGGACTAGTTTGGGTTAGCTCATAGCATTTCCATTGCTCCATTTCAAAAGTTGAGGAGATGGGGTATGAATTAGAAAGAATTGGCACAACAACATTAATATCATTAGCTGGTTAAGGTAGACACATGCCTGACCTGGACCCACTGACCCCACAACCCAACCCACACCTGCCACCCAATGTGTCCCCAGACACCCTACCCGACCTGAACCACAAACATGTAACTTACCTTTTGACCCTCAAAACCATCAGTAGCATCAACGTGGACCAGAGGAGATGTTGATCATATGTATATATGTATACTCACAAACTATGATCACATAAGAAAGCTTTCGATCATTCGTTTATGAGTTTTATCCCACCGTCCATTCACGTCTGATTGTGCATGGATTTTTTGCAGCTCTCAAAGCTTAGATTTTGTTTATTTTATCAGTTTCGTACATCTACTGAAACAATCCCATTTAAAAGGCTGTATCATCAAAAAGAACAGAAATGTTGCTTTTGACACCTAATGGAGAAGTAAAATATTTGATCAAAAAGCCTCTGATGCTTTGAAATCTTTTACAACAGAGATGTTTACTTCAATTTTACACATCATTGTTCAAAGTGAGCATGTCTAACCCTGTTTTTTAGATAATTTAACACATTTTATCGAAACACCTTATATAATGGAAGCGCTGTGTGAAGACCAAATCATTTTGTACTGAACCAGATAAAAGAAAGAAAGGTTTATTTTCATTGAAATTGGTGATAGAAGTACCCAGTAAAGGGATATTTTATTGTAAGAGGGTAGATTTAGGACTCCCACAGGAAGACCAACATATGCATAGGTATGAGAGTATGTACATTAAATATTTAAGGTTGCCCAGAGATGTAAACCCAATTCAGAACTGCAGAAAGAGGAGTGATCTCAGTGGATTGAGATCATGATCAGAGGAGTGCACTCAGATCAATTCTGAACCAGTTTGGCATCTCTGGGAATTCTTAAATATTGAATGGCTTTTTGGGTCAGCTGCTGTGATAACTATCTGTGGAGGGATATTAATTAGGGATGGGCGAATAAATTCGCCATGGTTAAATTCGCGGCGAATTTCTGCGTTTCGCCGCGGGCGAATTTTTCGCGAAATTGCGGCAAAAATTCGCCTCGCGACTCGTTTCGCCGCGCGTCGAAATTTTCGTCGCGCGACGAGCCGCGACGCCGCTAATGCGCGTCAAAACAAAAATACGCGCGACAAACTAAACATCACCCACAGCAGCCAATAAGATGTGAGCCATCCCTGAGCCAACCCACTGGCTATATAAGGAGCTGCAGAGGCGGCCATTACTCGTGGCGTTTCTGGTAGAGGTAGAGAGAGCAGGATAGTGAGAGATTTGTGTGTGATTTAGCTAGTGGAGTTTGTGTAGAGAGCTTTTTTTTTTTCTGAGTCAGTGCAAGTGGAGGTTGTGGATTTCAGTTTACTGTTTTCCCTCTTCTGCTTGCCTGCTCACCACCCAATAGCCCTTTTTAGGGCTAACTGTCTTTGTCTTTGTCTGTGCTGGTGTGTGTACTCCTTGTGGGTGCACACTTCTGCTGAGGGGATTTAGTTGAGGGTTTTATTTTTTTCTCCTTTCCTTCCCCGAAATATCCAAACCCCCCCTTATATATATTTTTTTTTTTTTAAGTTTAGTTGCCCAATATGACGGGCCGTGGGAGAGGGGGGATGGGTGGTGGTGGTGGGAAGAAGGGTGGGTTAGGGATGGGTGGTGGTGGTGGTGGGAAGAAGGGTGGGATAGGGAGGGGTGGCCGAGGAAGAGGCCGTGGTGCTGGCCGTGGGCATCCAACCCCACAACAGCCATGTGCCATGCCCAGTCTGGGCACTGTAAATCAGTCGCAGCACAAGCTGCCATCAAAGCAGCTGCCATCACAGCAGCAGCTGCAACAACAACAGCAGCAGCTGCAACAACAACAGCAGCAGCTGCAACAACAACAGCAGCAGCAGCTGCAACAACAGCAGCAGCAGCCGCAACAACAGCAGCAGCAAATGCCACAGCAGCAGGTGGCTGTGGGTCGCAGCAGCGGGGCAACTGGTCCACGTAGGACTGTGCCCGATTTTTTTGCCACTGCTTCGCGACCCATACGGTCGCAGCAGGCAGAGGCAGTGGTAGACTGGCTGACCCAGGCTACCTCATCTGCAGCAGGCACCAGTGAGCGGCAGGAGGTGGCATCACCTGCTAGCTCAGTGTGGGATGACACCCCATCCCTCTTATTTGATCCTGAGGTGGACTTGGGCCCAGACACCCAGGATCTTTTTGATGATCAGGCAGGAATGGGGGGGGCATTCATGTCTGATGAAGAGGAGGAGGTGGTCATATCACAGCCCACATCAATAGGGGATATTGGGCAGGGTCCCCTTATGGCAGGGCAGCAAGTTGCTGGTGTGGGGTCAGACACCAGCATGCTGGATGTGGGTATTGATGCCATGTATGAGGCAGGGTCTGGTCTGGGGGAGGACGATGACAGGGACAGACCCTGGGAGCCGGCTCCAGAGGATAACAGCAGCAGTTCAGGGGGGGAACTGTTTGTTGTTGATGAGGATGAAGAGCCGGCTCCACCGACCACTGCTAGGGGGGGCAGGCAACAGGGCAGCACTGCGCCTAGGTCCAAAGCCTATGTGCGTACGGGTGGGGACCATCCTCAACCCTCCACAGCAGGCAAGGCAGTGGCCCGCACTTCAGCAGTGTGGGCTTTTTTCACGTGCCAGGCAGAGGACCAGGCAATAGCAGTGTGCCAGCTCTGCCGGCAGAAGGTTCGAAGGGGGCAGGCAGGGTCACATATGGGAACATCAGCTTTAAGTTCCCATATGAAACGTCATCACAGGATGACGTGGGAGCAGCACCAAAGTGGCAGGGCACCGGGTGGCAGTGGTGCTTCCTGTCCACCTCCTCCCATTCCTCAGGGAAGAGGTGCTAGCTCCCCAGACCCTGCAGCAGGTGAAGAGGATTCTGGGGCTCACAGTCGGAGGCAGCCACTGTGTAGCTCAGCCTCTTCTGCAGCCTCCTCCTCCTCAATGCGGCCCCTGTCCCGCCAGGTTTCCCTCCCCCAGTTCCTCAGCCGCAAGACGCCTCTCTCCCCCAGCCACCCCCAAGTGCAGAGGCTTAATGGCTGCCTGGCAAAGCTTCTGGCAGTGCAGCTGCTGCCCTATCAGCTAGTCGAAGCAGCCCCCTTCCGACAGCTGATGGCTTGCGCTGCCCCTAACTGGCGGATCCCCAGCCGCCATTATTTTGCCAGGAAGGCTGTCCCTGCCATCCACCAGCATGTGGTTGAGAATGTGTCCCTGTCGCTGGATCATGCTGTTGGCGGCAGGGTGCACTGCACCACTGACACGTGGACCAGCAGGCATGGGCAGGGGAGGTACATAACCTACACTGCGCACTGGGTCACCCTCATGAGTGCTGGGGAGGGTGCAAGCCGGGGCGCTCCCCTCAGGCTACAGGTGCCTCCCCGTGGGGTACAGGGCAAACCCCACATGTCCACTTCCTCCTCCTCCTCCACTATGGATGAGCCACCCCTGAAGCGTCCCCGCAGCTACGCTTCAGTGCAGCACAGGCGATGTCAGGCTGTGCTGCAACTCCTCTCCCTGGGCGAGAGGAGTCATACTGCACCTGAGCTCATGGCTGCCTTCCAGACTCAGGTGCAGCGGTGGTTCACTCCCCGCCAGCTCCAAGCAGGTAATATTGTTTGCGACAACGGTCGCAACCTGCTGGCCGCCATCCGCCTAGGGCACCTGACCCACATGCCTTGCTTTGCACATGTCCTCAACCTTGTGGTGCAGCGCTTCCTCAAGAGCTACCAAGGGTTGGGTGACATGCTGGAGAAGGTACGTAGGGTATGTGCCCATTTTCGCAGGTCCCCCACCGCCAGCGCGTCTTTGGCACGGATGCAGCGGCAGCATAGTCTGCCACCCCACCGGCTCATCTGTGACCTGCCGACGCGCTGGAATTCCACCCTGCACATGGTGGAGCGCCTCGTAGAGCAGCGCTGGGCGGTCAGCAATTACCTGCTGGAGCACAGTGCCAGGGGTACTCAGGGGGCGGATTTGGGGTACTTTAGTGCAGAGCAGTGGCAGCAAATGAGGCAGCTCTGCCAAGTACTTGCCCCCTTTGAGCAGGCGACACGCTTTGTTAGCAGGGACAATGCGTGTCTTAGCGATGTCATACCCCTGGTGTTCCTCCTCAAGCGCACGTTGGATGGGCTGCTAGAGGAGGGTGACGTGCCTGAGGAGGAGGAGGAGGAGAGTAGGCCCCGTAGGCAGGCAGAGGGGGCTGAGGAGGAGATGGTGCCTGATGAGGAGGATGAGGGAGAGGAGGACTGGGTGCCTGTGCAGCATGGGGAGCAGGGCACATGCCACCCAACCACCCCAGCTATTGTCCGCGGCTGGGAGGGTACAGAGCAGGGGCAGGTCGAGCCAGATGACCTGCTGCATCTGGAGGGCAGTCAAGAAGAGGTTGGTCGGGGGCACCTCTTTTACATGGCTGCCCATATGCAGACTTGCCTCCGAAGCGATCCCCGGGTCTGTTCTATCAAAGACCGGGAGGATTATTGGGTGGCTACTTTGCTTGACCCACGGTACAAGGGAAAGGTGGGGGAGTTCCTTGTACCCAGCCAGAGAGAGAGGAGGATGGGTCAATTGAGGAAGGCTCTGTGCTCAAAATTAGTGGAGGCCTTCCCCCAGTCTGACACTTCTCAGGCCTCCACTACTCCACACACCCAGCAGAGACAGGGGCCTAGCAGCAGCAGCAGCAGCAGCAAGGGCGGAGATCTCATGGGTGTGTGGAAGAGCTTTTTCGAGCCTCAACGGCCAGCAGCAGGCCCAGTCAGCACCCAAAGCCACCACCAGCAGCGGGTGGAGCATATGGTGGCTGACTACATGGGGTCAGTCAGCGTGCAGGATGCCATTCGCCCTGACGATGACCCCATGCATTATTGGGTCTCGAGGCTCGACCAGTGGCCAGAACTGGCACAGTACGCTCTGGAGGTGCTGGCTTGCCCCCCTGCCAGTGTCCTGTCAGAGCGTGTCTTCAGTGCCGCAGGTGGGGTGGTCACTGAGAAGCGGACACGGCTATCCACTGGCAGCGTGGATAAGCTGACATTCATTAAAATGAATGAGGCATGGATAAGCGGGGATATCCAAGTGCCCATTGCAGACAGCAGAGACTAGCCTCCTCTCCTCCTTCTCCTCCACAGATTTATCCTCCTCTCTCCATTGCTGCCCATACTCTCCTCCTCAGTAGTATTGCCCATTCCCCATCTGTCTGCACCTGCTGCCCTTGCTGCTGCTGCTGCTGCTGCTGTTGTAGCCTGCTACTAGCCCTAGTAGTACTGCTGCTGTGCTGCATTGTCGGCAATTTTTTTATGGTGGGGGCCTATCAAAGCTCCTACTGCTATCGTAGATACTACTGCTGCATTGTCGGCAAATTTTTTTAGTAGTTGAGGCCTAACATGGCCTCTAAATATGTTTCTTCGAATACTGCCACATTGTTGGCTAATTTCTTCTGGTTGAGGCCTAACATGGCTTCTAAATATGTTGCTTATAATTTTGCCGCTAAGTTGGCTAATTTCTTCTGGTTGAGGCCTAACATGGCTTCTAAAAATGTTTTCTCAAATACTGCCACAATGTTGGCTAATTTCTTCTCGTTGAGGCCTAACATGGCTTCTAAATATGTTGCTTATAATTTTGCCGCTAAGTTGGCTAATTTCTTCTGGTTGAGGCCTAACATGGCTTCTAAAAATGTTTTCTCAAATACTGCCACAATGTTGGCTAATTTCTTCTGGTTGAGGCCTAACATGGCTTCTAAATATGTTGCTTATAATTTTGCCGCTAAGTTGGCTAATTTCTTCTGGTTGAGGCCTAACATGGCTTCTAAAAATGTTTCTTCGAATACTGCCACATTGTTGGCTAATTTCTTCTGGTTGAGGCCTAACATGGCTTCTAAAAATGTTTTCTCAAATACTGCCACAATGTTGGCTAATTTCTTCTGGTTGAGGCCTAACATGGCTTCTAAATATGTTGCTTATAATTTTGCCGCTAAGTTGGCTAATTTCTTCTGGTTGAGGCCTAACATGGCTTCTAAAAATGTTTCTTCGAATACTGCCACATTGTTGGCTAATTTCTTCTGGTTGAGGCCTAACATGGCTTCTAAATATGTTGCTTATAATTTTGCCGCTAAGTTGGCTAATTTCTTCTGGGGGTTGAGGCCTAACATGGCTTCTAAATATTTTTCTTACAATTTTGCGGCTAATGTCTTCTGTTTGGGGCCTGCCTCATTTAATTCTTCTGGCTCTAATATTGAGTTGATTAAAAGTTACAAGTTACAAAATGACTGTTGCTGCCACTGCTGTTGCTATTAATGCCTCGTTATTTGGCAAAAGTCTTCTCTGTTTGGGGCCTGCCTCATTTAATTCTTCTGGCTCTAATATAGAGTTGATTAAAAGTCGCAACATGACTGTTGCTGACTCTGCTGTTGCTGCTAATGCCTCGTTATTTGGCAAAAGTCTTCTCTGTTTGAGGCCTGCCTCATTTAATTCTTCTGGCTCTAATATAGAGTTGATTAAAAGTTACAACATGACTGTTGTTGCCGCTGCTGTTGCTACTACTGCCTCATTATTTGGCAAACGTCTTCTGTTTGGGGCCTGCCTCATTTAATTCTTCTGGCTCTAATATAGAGTTTATTAAAAGTTACAGCATGACTGTTGTTGCTGCTGCTGTTGCTACTAATGCCTCATTATTTGGCAAACGTCTTCTGTTTGGGGCCTGCCTCATTTAATTCTTCTGGCTCTAATATAGCGTTGATTGAAAGTTACAAGTTACAAAATGACTGTTGCTGCCACTGCTGTTGCTATTAATGCCTCGTTATTTGGCAAAAGTCTTCTCTGTTTGGGGCCTGCCTCATTTAATTCTTTTGGCTCTAATATAGAGTTGATTAAAAGTCGCAACATGACTGTTGCTGACTCTGCTGTTGCTGCTAATGCCTCGTTATTTGGCAAAAGTCTTCTCTGTTTGAGGCCTGCCTCATTTAATTCTTCTGGCTCTAATATAGAGTTGATTAAAAGTTACAACATGACTGTTGTTGCCGCTGCTGTTGCTACTACTGCCTCATTATTTGGCAAACGTCTTCTGTTTGGGGCCTGCCTCATTTAATTCTTCTGGCTCTAATATAGAGTTTATTAAAAGTTACAGCATGACTGTTGTTGCCGCTGCTGTTGCTACTAATGCCTCATTATTTGGCAAACGTCTTCTGTTTGGGGCCTGCCTCATTTAATTCTTCTGGCTCTAATATAGCGTTGATTGAAAGTTACAACATGACTGCTGTTGCCGCTGCTGTTGCTACTACTGCCTCATTATTTGGCAAACGTCTTCTGTTTGGGGCCTGCCTCATTTAATTCTTCTGGCTCTAATATAGAGTTGATTGAAAGTTACAACATGACTGTTGTTGCTGCTGCTGTTGCTACTAATGCCTCATTATTTGGCAAACGTCTTCTGTTTGGGGCCTGCATCATTTAATTCTTCTGGCTCTAATATAGAGTTGATTAAAAGTTACAACATGACTGCCGCTGCTGTTGCTACTAATGCCTCATTATTTGGCAAACGTCTTCTGTTTGGGGCCTGCCTCATTTAATTCTTCTGGCTCTAATATAGAGTTTATTAAAAGTTACAGCATGACTGTTGTTGCTGCTGCTGTTGCTACTAATGCCTCATTATTTGGCAAACGTCTTCTGTTTGGGGCCTGCCTCATTTAATTCTTCTGGCTCTAATATAGCGTTGATTGAAAGTTACAACATGACTGCTGTTGCCGCTGCTGTTGCTACTACTGCCTCATTATTTGGCAAACGTCTTCTGTTTGGGGCCTGCCTCATTTAATTCTTCTGGCTCTAATATAGAGTTGATTGAAAGTTACAACATGACTGTTGTTGCTGCTGCTGTTGCTACTAATGCCTCATTATTTGGCAAACGTCTTCTGTTTGGGGCCTGCATCATTTAATTCTTCTGGCTCTAATATAGAGTTGATTAAAAGTTACAACATGACTGCCGCTGCTGTTGCTACTAATGCCTCATTATTTGGCAAACGTCTTCTGTTTGGGGCCTGCCTCATTTAATTCTTCTGGCTCTAATATAGAGTTGATTGAAAGTTACAACATGACTGCCGCTGCTGATGCTACTAATGCCTCATTATTTGGCAAAACTCTGGTGGGTGTCTATCAAGGCTCCTACTGCTGTGGCTGACACTACTGCTGCATTGTCGGCAATTTTTTTTGTAGTTGAGGCCTATCATGGCCTCTAAAAATGTTTCTTCGAATACTGCCACATTGTTGGCTAATTTTTTCTGGGGGTTGAGGCCTATCATGGCTTCTAAAAATGTTTCTTCGAATGCTGCCACATTGTTTGGCTAATTTCTTCTGGGGGTTGAGGCCTATCATGGCTTCTAAAAATGTTTCTTCGAATACTGCCATATTGTTGGCTAAATTTTTTCTGGGGGTTGAGGCCTATCATGGCTTCTAAAAATGTTTCTTCGAATACTGCCACATTGTTTGGCTAATTTCTTCTGGGGGTTGAGGCCTAACATGGTTTCTAAATAGGTTGCTTGTAATTTTGCCGCTAAGTTGGCTAATGTCTTCTGGTGGTTGAGGCCTATCATGGCTTCTAAAAATGTTTCTTCGAATACTGCCATATTGTTGGCTAATTTTTTCTGGGGGTTGAGGCCTATCATGGCTTCTAAAAATGTTTCTTCGAATACTGCCACATTGTTTGGCTAATTTCTTCTGGGGGTTGAGGCCTATCATGGCTTCTAAAAATGTTTCTTCGAATACTGCCACATTGTTTGGCTAATTTCTTCTGGGGGTTGAGGCCTATCATGGCTTCTAAAAATGTTTCTTCGAATACTGCCACATTGTTTGGCTAATTTCTTCTGGGGGTTGAGGCCTAACATGGTTTCTAAATAGGTTGCTTGTAATTTTGCCGCTAAGTTGGCTAATTTCTTCTGGGGGTTGAGGCCTATCATGGCTTCTAAAAATGTTTCTTCGAATACTGCCATATTGTTGGCTAAATTTTTTCTGGTGGTTGAGGCCTATCATGGCTTCTAAAAATGTTTCTTCGAATACTGCCACATTGTTTGGCTAATTTCTTCTGGGGGTTGAGGCCTAACATGGTTTCTAAATAGGTTGCTTGTAATTTTGCCGCTAAGTTGGCTAATGTCTTCTGGTGGTTGAGGCCTATCATGGCTTCTAAAAATGTTTCTTCGAATGCTGCCACATTGTTTGGCTAATTTCTTCTGGGGGTTGAGGCCTATCATGACTTCTAAAAATGTTTCTTCGAATACTGCCATATTGTTGGCTAAATTTTTTCTGGGGGTTGAGGCCTATCATGGCTTCTAAAAATGTTTCTTCGAATACTGCCACATTGTTTGGCTAATTTCTTCTGGGGGTTGAGGCCTAACATGGTTTCTAAATAGGTTGCTTGTAATTTTGCCGCTAAGTTGGCTAATGTCTTCTGGTGGTTGAGGCCTATCATGGCTTCTAAAAATGTTTCTTCGAATACTGCCATATTGTTGGCTAATTTCTTCTGGGGGTTGAGGCCTATCATGGCTTCTAAAAATGTTTCTTCGAATACTGCCACATTGTTTGGCTAATTTCTTCTGGGGGTTGAGGCCTAAAATGGTTTCTAAATAGGTTGCTTGTAATTTTGCCGCTAAGTTGGCTACTGTCTTCTGGGGGTTGAGGCCTATCATGGCTTCTAAAAATGTTTCTTCGAATACTGCCATATTGTTGGCTAATTTCTTCTGGGGGTTGAGGCCTATCATGGCTTCTAAAAATGTTTCTTCGAATACTGCCACATTGTTGGCTAATTTCTTCTGGTGGTTGAGGCCTAACATGGCTTCTAAAAATGTTTTTTCGAATACTGCCATATTGTTGGCTAATTTTTTCTGGGGGTTGAGGCCTATCATGGCTTCTAAATAGGTTGCTTGTAATTTTGCCGCTAAGTTGGCTACTTTCTTCTGGTGGTTGAGGCCTATCATGGCTTATAAAAATGTTTCTTCGAATACAGCCCCATTGTTTGGCTAATTTCTTCTGGGGGTTGAGGCCTGCCTCATTTAATTCTTCTGGCTCTAATACAATTGATTACAACAATGCTTGCTGCTTGGTTGTCAAATGTATTCACACTATTATTACCCCTGAAACGACTGCGGCCAAAAGTCCTTTGCCTCAGTCATTATTCTTTCTTTTGAAATGATAGTGCTCTAAAAAATGTATACAGGGAGGGCATGTGTGTGTAGCAGTAACTGAGTGGAACATAGGTGTGAATTGCTCTTCCCATTGATTCCAAAGCAAAACATGACATATATACATTCATCACTGTGTACAAAAGTAAGGGAAATGTTTTAATGGTAGTCCCAAAGCCATGTCTGGTCTGGGAGTCAAAATAGGCCCTTGCATTCAAATTACACAGAGGCCCAAACAGGCCCCAAACATCAGCCCAGTAAATTTGACTGGAAACCAACCAACCTGGCAACCCTGGGTGACACAAACATAGCCATAAACTCTACTTAAATTCATGCTGTAAGTAATAATTTAGATTGAATTTGTCCTCTATGAATGCTTTTGTCCTTGAGTTAAATAAACGAGACAACACAGTTTGCTTAATGGAAAAAGGAATTTCATTCCTAGATGATGTCCATCTTACATCCCACTTTCAGCTGCATCTGCTATTTTGCAACTTTCAACTTCACAAGCAGTCTTGTCCCAGTTTGCTGTCCATAACCTTCAAAGAGAACACACGCCATCCTTTGTTTCCAAACACTTTACACAACGTATTCATAGATCCAGTGCAAAGCCCTTAAAGGGGTGGTTCACCTTTAAGGTAACTTTTAGTATGCAATAGTATGGCAAATTCTAAGCAACTTTTAATTTGGTTTTACTTATTTGCCTTTTTCTTCTAAGTTCAGACTCTTTGCAGCTTTTAAATGTGGGTCAATGAGTTTACCCCAACTAAAAAGCAAATACTATGTCAGGCTACAAATGTATTGTTAGTCATTGCTACTTTTTTACATTTAGGCCTCTCCTATTCATATTCCAGTCTCTTATTTAAATCAATGTATGATTGCTAGGGGAATAATGTTACTTCTAATAGTGCCTAATTGCAAAATATAGTGTGACTTAATATCATAATTTATTTTAAAAAATCAATGTATTTGAGTGTTATAGTAGTCAATTTATCAATTTCGTCGCCGTCGCGACGAGGTTCGTCGCCGGGCGACGAGGTTCGTCGCCGGGCGACGAGGTTCGTCGCCGCGCGACGAGGTTCGTCGCGCGCCATATCAAAACTGTGTTTGCGCATGCGCGCGCGTACGTCATGTGACGCGCGTCGTGTGCGCGCACGCGTCATGTGACGCGCGTCAAAAATGGGCGTCGCCACTATAAATAGCCCCGCCCGTGCTTACATTTTTAGGAGTGCAGTTTGAAAATGGCAGGACCTGGCATGATGAACCGAGACCAGCTGCGGTACTTCGTCAGGTACCTGCACCAGGAGGGATACGACAATATCCCTCCTGGAGTGAGAGGAATCCAGGCGCTCCGGAGGAGCATAATGGAACGGCTGAGGCGCAGGCTGCGGAGGGAGTACCGCCTGCGCTTAAGTCTGAGGGAGCTCCAGAGGATCTGGAGCGATCTCAAAAGACGCCACAGCGCATTTGTTGATGAGCTGCGCGTGGAAGTGGAAGGTAGAGTTATTTAAAAAGAAAACATCTTAAAATGATTTGCTATTTTACAGCAAAAATGTATTTAAGTGAATACTGTAATTAGGATTGGAACAGTTGACTTTGACTGACTGACATAATTGCAGACAAGTTAAATAACAAGTAAATGAGCTGTCAAATGGAGATTATTTAAACAGATTATAATAGATTTATTTAAATGCAATACATGAGTTTCCCTTCTTAACTACAATAAAGCCACTTGATTCCCATTTATTTTGGTATTTTGGAGCAAATGTGTAATTGTTTAGGCCTGTGACAAGGCTAATAAGAATTTTACTTCACTTAAAGGTAGATTTATTTAAACGTAATAAATAGGTTTCCCTTCTTAACTACAATAAAGCCACTTGATCAGGCTCGGATCTGTGAAAAAGGCCACCAAGGCCCGGGCCTAGGGCTGGAAGATTTTAGGGTGGCGGCATGCTGTCCAACCACACCCATATTGGTTCAGAAACACTGGGGATGCACAGGAGATACAATAGTTTCCCACGCAGCAATCCCCATTGCTCCTGTCCAGATGATAAAAATTTTCCCGAATAAAGGGGAGGGGACAGGGGCGACGAATGGCAGTGGGCCTAGGGATGCCTACTATGTAAATCTTGCCCTGCACTTGATTCCTATTTATTTTGGTATTTTGGAGCAAATGTGTATTTGTTTAGGCCTGTGACAAGGCTAATAAGAATTTTACTTCACATAAAGGTAGATTTATTTAAACGTAATAAATAGGTTTCCCTTCTTAACTACAATAAAGTTAATTTTCCTGTAGTTACAACATGACACCTTATCCTGTATAATGTATACTGTACAAATGCAATTGGTGTGTTACTCAAACTGAAATTTATTCATTGCCAGCTGAGTGGATCCAAGATGATCCTGATGATGATGATGATGGGGAAGTACCAGCACCACCACCACCTGACCAGGCAGCACCGCCTGTACCTGATGAGGCAGCACCGCCTCCACCACCTCAGCAGGCGGCACCACCACCTCACCAGGTGGCACCACCTCACCAGGCGGCACCACCACCTCACCAGGCGGCACCACCACCTCACCAGGCGGCACCACCACCTCACCAGGCGGCACCACCAGTGGACGACCAGGGGCTCAGTGTAGGCACTCAGACAGAGCATGCCTACTACGACCAGACTGAGCTCCTGGTCACCCTAGTTCATCAAGTAAATGCCATGCGGCAGGAGCTGGGTGAGGTTAGGGACATTGTTGACAACCTCCAGAGGGTTGTTGCTCCTCCTCCTCCTCCTCCACTTTAATTTATTTATTATTTGTTACAGCACCAGTTGTGCTATATGTTGTGAATTAAAAAAAATTTTTATATCTCTATATTTTGAGTTCATTTTTCATTTGACTAAACTAATACTCACATGGTACTTGGAATTGTTTGGATTCTAATAACACAACGATGACTATTCTTAATCGGAGTCATTAAAATTACATTACATAGTATTTCAGAATCATTACAATTACATGATGTAAATATAAGGTTCATTCACATAAACATATGGTTTATTCATTTTTATCTGAGATACAAAGCATCCAGATACTATCTGTTCAGATTTATTAGTTGTACTTGTGTTAGTAATCTACTATTAGATATTTGAAGTACAGATGATACTTTTTGGTTAAACAGAGATATAGAGTAGTAGTAGATACCATTACCAGTTGACCAGAGGTAATGTGAAAAAATCCACAAACGTTAAAAGTTTAAGAAACTTGCAAAATGGGAGCCATTTTTTCAAGATAGGAGTCCTCTAACAATGCAGGGCATGTGTGTAGCAGTATACTAAGTGAAACACGCATGTGTATTGGTCTTCCCATGGAGTCCAATCCAATTCAGCACATTCAGACACAAAGCAAAAGATACCATGTTCATTTATCATCACAGACTACAAAGCTTGAAACTAAGGGGAAAATTTTTATTTGTAGGCCCAAAGATGAAAAAAGGTTATACAAACAAAACACCCATAGAAGATGGGCTTCATCAAATTGCACTGCGCGTCAAAAATAACGTCGCGCGTTAAAACACATACTCGCGTCCGCGACAAAATATTTTGACGCGCGACAAAATCGGGCCGCGCGACTCGTTTCGCGAATTTTTCGCCGTTTCGCGAATTTCGCTGGAAATTCGCGAATTATTCGGCGAAGCGAAACGCGACAGATTCGCCCATCACTAATATTAATAGTTACATAGTTAAATCAAATTAAAAAAGACAAAGTTCATTACGTTCAACCCCTCCAAATGAAAACCCAGCATCCATACACACACCCCTCCCTACCCTCATGTAAATTATATATACCCATACCTATACTAACTATAGAGTTTAGTATCACAATAGCCTTTGATATTATGTCTGTCCAAAAAATCATCCAAGCCATTCTTAAAGGCATTAACTGAATCAGCATCACAACATCTACCGGCAGTGCATTCCACAACCTCACTGTCCTGACTGTGAAGAACCCCCTACGTTGCTTCAAATGAAAGTTCTTTTCTTCTAGTCTAAAGGGGTGGCCTCTGGTACGGTGATCCACTTTATGGGTAAAAAGGTCCCCTGCTATTTGTCTATAATGTCCTCTAATGTACTTGTAAAGTGTAATCATGTCCCCTCGCAAGTGCCTTTTTTCCAGAGAAAACAACCCCAAACTTGACAGTCTACCCTCATAATTTAAGTCTTCCCTCCCTCTACAAAAAAGGGGGATTGTGGGTGCACACCTAATGCAAATTTCAAAATATTTAAAGCCCTGTCCAAGTAATTCAAGTAAATATGCAAGGGCATGTAATATTAAAAACAGGTTTTTTTTTGTTACAAAGTTATGATCATAAAATTGATAAGCCTAACGTGTTCACCTCTTATCATAGTATAAATCCCTCTAACCAATTTAGTTGCACTTAGTCTCTGCACTCTCTCCAGCTCATTTATATCCCTCTTAAGGACTGGAGTCCAAAACTGCACTGCATACTCCAGATGAGGCCTCACCAGGGACCTATAAAGAGGCAGAATTATGTTTTCATCCCTTGAGTTTATGCCCTTTTTTATGCAAGACAGAACTTTATTTGCTTTAGTAGCCACATAATGACACTGCCCAGAATTAGACAACTTGTTATCTACAAAAAAATCTAGATCCTTCTCATTTAAGGAATTTCCCAACACACTGCCATTTAGTGTATAACTTGCATTTATATTATTTTCCCAAGCCACCCATGGCAGCATATCACCAACATGAGTATTCCCGCCCCTCAGGTCACTGGACAGGAAAGGGTTAACTCCCAACCCTATAACATCCGCTCTGCACCGCCCCCACCTTGTCTTTTTCCTGTCCAGGTCACTTGTGTAGCTTACCGCTTCCAGGGTCTCTCTGCTCTCTCTCTGCCCTGATGCCTCCCATATGCTCCCCGGAGAGGATCCCGGTGGAGAAGGACCAATGGCTGGGTCACATTCCACCTATCAGGCCCACAGTTTAATACTGGTCGTGTTGTTTGGTGGCGAAGTGCGGATCCTCTGTAAACCGCTTCTAACAGACGCAGGAAGTACGTCATTTTCTCCCAGAACCAGGCATTCTTGCGTTCCACCGGCCGGATGTGCGCGTCATTTCCGGTTGCGCGTCATTTTGGTCGCGCGTCATTTCTGGTCGCGCGTCATTTCTGGTCGCGCGTCATTTCTGGTCGCGCGTCATTTCTGGAGCGACGGACGCGTGCGCCGGCGTCTGACGTCAGGACGCGCGACGGAATTGGAAGTGAAGCGTGGTGTGTTGGTGAGCATGGAGGAACATAAATTTTCAATATTTGGACGCAAGGGTGTTTACTATTGCCTGTCTCATAGGTTACAGACAAGATGGATCAGTCTGGTTCTGGGAGAGGAGTGCAGCCAAAAGTTTCTAGGTAAGCGAACGATAACGGAGTTATTGTTGGGGAGAGAGTGGAGGCTAATGGTGCTTGTTTCTTTCCTATTTAGCCTCTCTGCCTCTACTGAAGCACAGAAGGTGGAAAGTCAACAAGCAAGAAAGCAGCCGGTGGCAGAACAACCCTTAACGGCTGAGCCTCAAACTTCTACAGCACCCCAATTGGATGCCTTAGTTTCCCTAATTAAGCAAGCAGTGGTGCAGGGAGTGCAGGAAGCATCCTCTTCAAACAGGAGGCCTAAGAGGTCTTGGGAAATGCTGTATGAGTCCCTTTCGGACATTTCGGAAAATGAATATTATGATCCGGCGGATGATCAGTCGAATTTATCAGAAGAAGGTGAAATTTTCTCTGAGGATGAGTCTGCCTTTGATGCCTCGACAGTAGAGGGTCTGGTGAAGGCAGTTAGGAAGTCATTAAGCTTAACTGAAGAGACACCAAAGAGTTCTTCTGCAGACAAGTTGTTTCCGTCTGTGAAAAAGCGTTCATCTACCTTTCCGGTTCATGGCTCAATTAAGGAGCTAATTAGCTCAGAGTGGAAGAAGACGGAAAAAAGAGTAGTTATTCAAGGTAAATTTGCAAAGAAATACCCTGTGGATGAGCCTAATGCAAAGTTGTGGGATAATCCACCTAAAGTTGACGCAGCAGTGGTTCGATTGGCTCGAAAAACTACCCTTCCGGTTGACGATGCGGGTGCATTTAGAGATCCGATGGAAAAGCGGATGGAATTAGATCTGAAGAAAGCGTTTGTCTCTGCCGGGGCATCTTGCAGGCCTGCAGTTGCACTAACTTCAACCTCTAGGGCGATGAAGATCTGGGTAAGCAATCTAGAAGATGCCATTTCTTCAAATGTCAAAAGATCAGTCTTGTGAGAGATGTTGTCTGATCTAAAAATAGCTACTGATTTCATGGCAGAAGCTTCCATCGATTTAGTCAGGTTAGCAGCAAGGTCAATGGCTCTTTCAGTAGCATCAAGGAGAGCACTATGGCTGAAGTCCTGGTCAGCAGACACTGCCTCTAAAGCCAATTTGTGCCAGTTGCCTTTCGAAGGAGACAGATTGTTTGGTGAAAGTCTGGATTCAATTATTAAAAAGGTGTCTGGTGGAAAAAGTGTTTTTCTTCCACAGGAGAGGAAATTCAGACGTCAGGGGCCAAGAGCGGAATCACCTAAGAATAGGAATTTTCGTAACTCAAGGCAGTACAGACCTGGGAGGTCTCAAGGCAGACAGTCTCCATGGAGATCTTCTAGAGGGGAGCCACGACAACCTGCAAAAAAGGCAACTGGGTTTGGCTCCTCCTCACACAGAACACAATGAGATCAGGCCGGCTCGAACCTGTGCAGTAGGAGCGCGTCTAGCACTCTTCAAGGAGGTTTGGGCCGAGAATATTCGGGATCGTTGGGTTTTAGAGATTATAAGGGAAGGTTACCATCTCGAATTCTCCAGGATCCCAAGATACGATGTGTATCGAGTTTCTTTAGTGCCGAAGGTTCAAGGTGCAAAGGAAATAGTCCAAGAATATATAGATCAGTTGCTGGAAACCGGTGCCGTAGAACCAATACCCCGGGAGCAACAAAGGAGAGGGTTTTATTCCAAACTCTTTCTAGTAAAAAAATCCTCAGGGGCCTTCAGACCGGTTCTGGATCTTCGTCCACTAAATCAGTTTATACGTTGCAGAAAATTCAAGATGGAGTCCCTGACATCCATAATTGCAGCAATTCCGCCTCGAGCATGGTTGGTAAACCTGGATCTCAAAGACGCGTACTTCCATGTTCCAGTGTACGCTCCACACAGAAAATATCTGCGGTTTGTGTTTCAGGAACAACACGTGCAGTTCACTTGCCTTCCGTTTGGCCTGTCCACGTCTCCAAGGACTTTTTCAAAGGTCTTAGTAACAGTAATTGCTTTTCTGAGAGTGAAGGGGGTCCCAGCCTTCCACTATCTGGACGATATACTTCTGGTGTCCAACTCAGAAGAAGAAGCTGTAAAAAACAGAGACAAAGCGATTGGAATTCTGCAACTTTTCGGCTGGGTGATAAACTGGCAGAAGAGTCATCTGGTGCCAACTCAGAAAATAATTTTCTTAGGAGCCAGCTTGGACACTCTTCAAGAGATAGTGTCTCTTCCAGAACAGAAGGTCTCATACATCATGGACCGAGTGAGATCCTTTCAACAGCTCACCAGAGTGTCAGTCAAGGATTGCATGTCAATTCTGGGTCTATTTTCCTCCACCATTCAGATGGTACGTTGGGCAAGATGGCACATGAGACCCCTTCAAATATTTTTTCTGGGTTCAGGGTCGATCAATCCCATAAATCTGAAGAGACTTCTTCATATTCCAAGTCAGGTAATGATGAGCCTAGACTGGTGGTTGATCCCGAGAAATCTAACCAGAGGAATGCCGTTGACAGAACCAGACTACGTCATGATTACAACAGACGCTTCTCAAACAGGCTGGGGAGCCATGTTAGACGATCTGTCAGCTCAAGGGCAGTGGGAAGTCTCTCATCTTCCTTCCAATGTGTTGGAGTTGAGGGCAATAAGGATGGCTCTACTGGCCTTCTCAGAGAGGATAACACACAGGTGGGTGAAAATCCGTTCAGACAATGCCACGGCGGTGGCATATGTACACAGACAAGGAGGCACCAAGAGTGCGCGGTTGATACAAGAGCTGTCAACTATCATGTCATGGGCAGAATCAAACCTAAGAGGTTTAGTGGCCTTTTTTGTACCAGGCAAAATGAATGTGCAGGCGGATTTCCTAAGCAGAAATTCCTTAGAGCCAGGAGAGTGGTCCCTGAATCCCGCTGTGTTCCAGACCATTACCAAGAGATTTGGCAATCCAGAAATAGACCTCATGGCCTCGGATCACAACCACAAGTGCAAGAGGTTTTTTTCAAGGTACCCGTCCCGAATGTCCAGTGGGGTAGATGCCCTAAATCAGAACTGGAGAGGGATGTTCGGGTATGTCTTTCCACCCTTTCCATTAATTTGGAGGGTATTGAAGAAAATAGACAAAGAGGAGACACAGGTGATTGCTATAGTCCCATTCTGGCCCAGGCGTCCCTGGTTTCCACTTCTAAGACAGATGTCAGTGGAGCCTCCAATGAAACTTCCAGTCATGAAAGATCTGCTGATGCAGGGCCCAGTTCCATTTCAGGAGGTGTTCCACCTGTCTCTGAGGGCGTGGAAGTTGAAAGGCAGAGGTTATCAGGTATGGGCCTCAACAAAGATCTAATAGAATTGCTGTTGAAATCTAGAAAGCACTCTACGTCAAGTCAATACTATCGTGTCTGGTCTTGTTTTGTCAAATTTGCGGAAAATAAAGGATTTGATCCCAGATGTCCTAGGGCGTCAGAATTGGTGCAGTTTCTCTTTGCTGGGTACCAGAGAAGGCTTAGTGTCAGCACCTTGAGAGGACAAGTTTCGGCTCTGTCGGCATTAACTGAAAAACCATGGGCTGAGGATCCATTGGTCATTCGCCTGTTTAATGCACTAAAAAGAGTGTGTCCAGTAAGACGACTAGGAATACCTCCGTGGGATTTGCCTTTAGTCCTAAAGGTTTTGATGGCAGCTCCTTTTGAACCATTGGAAAAGGCTTCGGACTGGCATGTTACTCTGAAAGCTTTATTTCTGGTGGCGATCACTTCAGCCTGCAGAGTGGGGGAAATTCATTCTCTTTCAGCGAAGGAACCTGATACAGTGGTGTTCCCTGATAAAGTGGTCTTGAGACCAGCGTTTGAATTTCTTCCGAAGGTTGTATCACAATTTCATATGAATTTGGAGATAACTTTACCCTCCTTTTGTCCCGATCCCAAAACAGTGCGTGAACAACAGTGGCATACGTTGGACCTAGTTCGAATAATATCTTATTATCTGACCCGTACACAGGCGTGGAGGAAGTCAGAAAGACTGTTTGTCATTCCGAGGGGTCCTAGAAGAGGTTGTGCCCCGTCTAAAGCGACTATCAGTCGATGGATCGTTGAATGCATAGTGTTCGCCTATCACAAAACAGGCAGAGAGGTACCTAGAGACTTGAAGGCTCACTCTACCCGAGCATTGGCTGCTTCCTGGGCGGCGGAAGCCAGAGCGCCGCCAGACGTAATTTGCAAGGCTGCAAGATGGTCCTCCTTGCATACATTTATAAAGCATTATAAGTTAAATGTTTTTCTTTCCCAAGAAGCTAAATTTGGGAGAAAAGTTTTGCAAGCTGTATTGCATTCATAATAAATGTTAAGCATCAGTTGTTGTCCCTCCCTTCTTTTTGGCTTTGGAAATTCTCATGTTGGTGATATGCTGCCATGGGTGGCTTGGGAAATAGAGAAATTTAATTACTTACCGTAATTTCTATTTCCAAGTCACCTACCATGGCAGCACTCACCAACTTCCCTCCCTTCTGAAGCTAAGAAACATAGACAAGGTGGGGGCGGTGCAGAGCGGATGTTATAGGGTTGGGAGTTAACCCTTTCCTGTCCAGTGACCTGAGGGGCGGGAATACTCATGTTGGTGAGTGCTGCCATGGTAGGTGACTTGGAAATAGAAATTACGGTAAGTAATTAAATTTCTCTATTTTGCCAAAGTGCATAACCTGCATTTATCAACATTGAACCTCATTTTCCAGTTTGCTGCCCAGTTTACCAACTTAGACAAATCACTCTGCAAAGTGGCAGCATCCTGCATGGAACCTATAGTTCTGCACAATTTAGTATCATCTGCAAAAATAGAAACAGTACTTTCAATGCCCACCTCCAGGTCATTAATAAAGAAGTTGAAAAGCAAAGGACCAAGTTAAGAGCCCTGCGGTACTCCACTAACACCACTGGTCCAATTAGAAAATGTTCAATTTACCACTAGTGATGGGCAAATAAATTTGCCTGGCATGAATTTGCAGCAAATTTGCACGTTTCGCGTCGGCTAATAAATTTGTGAATCTCCAGTGAAAATTTGCCGGCAAAATTTCAGCAAGGTCAAAATTGTTTGGACACGCGTCTGAAAAGTCGATTGCGTCAAAATGGTTGTGCATGTCAACATTATTCGGATGCCCATTGACTTTAACGCCAGCTTCAGTTTGGATGCGGGCGTCAATTTCCGATTTCAAAATTTTTTCGTGAAAATGTCAGATTTTTTGTGAAAATAGATTTTCAAGATACCATGCTTTTTTTGTGAGATGCTTTGAATTGCTATTGCTTGTGGTTGTCTGCTTCTATCATTTAGATTGTAAAGCCATCTTTAAATGAAAGAGCTGTGCAGAGAAATGTTCATGCTACATGAACAAGCCATTTCTGTGCTGAGGTTTACAGCTACTAAAACTAAAAAAAGCTAAAAAAACACAATATTAGCAGCATACAACTGCCAATATCATGAAATTAAAAACAGAATAGAACATTTATGAAAATAGCAAAAAATGTTCAGAAGCTCACAAACTCTAAAACCACAATTGTCATTGAATTTATTAAAAGATCCGAATATAAGAAATGTGAAAATTTAACAGTCAAATTTAAATAAAAGCGGTCCGATAAGATCAGTGCAGCTCCCATTGACTTTTATAGCACCTCAACAACTTTTAATTTAAAGCTTTTTGTGTTTTTTTTCACTTACTACATTTCAAATTTGTACAGTTTTTTAGAAACAATGGAAACCACAGATTTTTCGAGATTTGTGGAAAAAAATCTCAGTTCGATTGTTAGTAATTAGACCCACTAATTCTCAAATCTTTGATATGCATTTATTAAAAATTGGCAGTGCTTTTAATGTTATTTGTAAAACAGGGAAATAGAAAGGGACCCAGGACAGACAAACACTGCTTTCAGCAGGAATATATATACAAATAACTTAAAAACCATAATAATGTGTAATAAATGTATATTGCAGAGTTGCTTAGCATTATGTTTTCTTTTATTAGGCAAAAAATTATTTTATGCTCCTATTGAATGCTCCTCATGGGAGGTACATGTTAGGCCTCAGTTCTGATGTGAGTTTCCTTCTCTTTCTTTTCTTTTCAGTTACAGTCACTTTGTAATGCAGAGTATCCCAAACCCAGAACAAACCCGAGGTTCCAGTCACAGCCCACTCTTCTGCCTGTAGCAGGTGCCTTTGAATTCAGGTGGAGCCCTCTGCTACTCAGATGCTGTCAGGTCTTATAGAGGGAGAACCAAGGAGAGAGTTCTGAGTGAGCAAGGGGACCAAGCGTAGTATTGTAGAATGGGAAACAAGGAGTGAAGTCAAAAACCAGTCCAGGTCGGTAACAAACAGTCAATGCGGTACAGATGCAGGAGATGTAGGAATTGTTGGGGTCACAGGCCAGGACAAACACACCAGAATCGCGGTACCAAATCAGAATCTAGAAGATAGTCAAAATGGGCAAAAATCAGGACCAGCAGCAGACAAGACGAGAACCAGAGACAGGCAGGGTCAGAAACAGCATGAATATACAGAAGAATCGCACCGAAACTTTAGAAAAAGACCTTTATGTTGGGCAATGATTTCCCCATTGAAAGCCCTTTAAATATTTGAATTTCATGCCAGCTGGTGACGTCACAATCGGAAATTCCGAATATAGCCGAAACTTGGTGAACTCGTCAAACCTGGAAGAGCACATTCACCGACGAGGGTTTTCACACCATTTAATCCTTAATATATTAAATTATATACTTTAAGATGTTTTTATAAATTAGAATGGATAAATCCTGTTAAAACTCTGTACACACCAGATTTAGAAACTCAAAGCAAGTTTTAATCACCGAGGTGCAATATGGTACCAGGGTTTATTCTTCCTGAATCCGACTGTGGCACAGTGTGAATGCATCTCAGCAATGCACAAAGACACATAAAAGAAGGAAATGAAACATTAGCAATTTTTTGACATTGATGAATATGCCCCTGTGTAAGTCACTGCACACTGGTTGCCATCATTTGTACCGGGAACTAATCACAGAGGTAATCAATTCACGCAAACTAATTTTGAAATGCCGGCTGTCATTTCAGGTACAGGTTGTCATTCTTTAATAATGAACAGAATAATTCCTGGAACTGCACAGTGTGCTGACCTAAACTCTTTTATTTAGTCACGTTTGTACAGTATGAAAAAATTTGGACTTTTAAGAAACACTTCAGCGAGGAGCGGTTGACTTTTCTCATCCCTCACATGCCTAGACTACATTGTCTGACCATACACTGTATCTTGGCTTGATTTCCATGGCGCAATAAATCTTTATCTGCTCATTTGTAATTCTTTCTGTAGATACTGAATAATGCAAGGAAAAAAAGCAAATACAGTCTCTGTCATTGCTATGTATTGATTACTATAAATCAAACAATAAATGTTCTCTCATCTAATAAGGACATTGCTCCAAAAGCCTACAGAATACTGTACCGCTGCCAAAAGTTTAGTTAAAGGGATACCACTATAAATCGAAAGGCTTTGATTGCTTTGAGTTACATCATGGGACAGATTTATCAAGGGTTGAATTGAAAAATTTAATTTTTAACTTCGGATATCAAGGTTATTTTAGTGTAATCCGACTACTAGGGAATAGTCCAAATTTGAATCAAATTTGAAAGAAATTTGAATATCGAAATGTATCATGTACTGTCTCTTTAAAAATTCAACTTTGACTATTCATCGCCATAAACCTGCTGAAATGCTGTTTTAGCCTATGGGCACCTCCTATAACAAATTTGGAGTAATTTGGTGGCGTTTTTTGGGGGAAAAACTTTGAACCGAATTCGATCAAATACAATCCAAATTCGTTTTGAATTATCGAATACAGCCTATTGAACTGAACTTAAAAATATTAGATTTTGTAAATAAATTGCAGTTAGTCTTTTTTATTAAAATTTTGCATCTATGAGAATTTAAAACAACTCCCATCAACTTGAAATTTGACTCTTGATTAATCTGCCCCTAAGTAGTTTACATTTGTCTGGTTAAAAAAACAAACCTTCTAGAAGGAACTCCAGAAAAATTCAAGTGTTTTAAAAGAATGACAATATTATGTACTGTTGCCCTGCACTGGTACAACTGGTGTGTTTTCTTCAGAAACTCTACTATAGTTTATATAAACAAGCTGCTGTGTAGCCATGGGGCAGCCATTCAAGCACAGGATACACAGTAGATAACAGATAAGTACTACTATAGTTTATATAAACAAGCTGCTGTGTAGCCATGGGGCAGCCATTCAAGCACAGGATACACAGTAGATAACAGATAAGTACTACTATAGTTTATATAAACAAGCTGATGTGTAGCCATGGAGGCAGCAATTCAAGCACAGGATACACAGTAGATAGATAAGTACTACTAAAGTTTATATAAACAAGCTGCTGTGTAGCCATGGGGGCAGCCAGTCAAGCACAGGATACACAGTAGATAACAGATAAGTACTACTATAGTTTATATAAACAAGCTGCTGTGTAGCCATGGGGGCAGCCATTCAAGAACAGGATACACAATAGATACAAGAGATACATTATGAAGAATCCCATTGTATATTACACAGTTTATCTATTATCTGCTGTGTATCCTGTGCATTTCATCCTTTTTCAGCTTTGAATGACTGCCCCCATTTGAAAGCACAGGTTATAGAAAAGGTTATTCCTCCAGTGGGGGGGGGTTCTGGCAATGGGGCAGCCATTCAAGCACAGGATACACAGTAGATAACAGATAAGTACTACTAAAGTTTATATAAACAAGCTGCTGTGTAGCCATGGGGGCAGCCAGTCAAGCACAGGATACACAGTAGATAACAGATAAGTACTACTATAGTTTATATAAACAAGCTGTTGTGTAGCCATGGGGGCAGCCATTCAAGCACAGGATACACAGTAGATAACAGATAAGTACTACTAAAGTTTATATAAACAAGCTGCTGTGTAGCCATGGGGGCAGCCAGTCAAGCACAGGATACACAGTAGATAACAGATACATTCTGAAGAATCCCATTGTATACTACAGAGCTTATCTGTTATCTGCTGCTTATCTTGTGCCTTTTCTCCTTTTTCCAGCTTGAAAGGCTACACCCATGGCCTCTGTTTAACTAATAAAGTATAAACTGCAAGTCATGCTTTTTTTTAAAAAAGGAGGTGCTGATCTAAAGTGTGTTTGGAACTATTAAGCCACCATACTCATGGTGCGTAGTCTTGGAAAACCTTCCATTATCAGGCCATACAGCCATTAATAATAGGGAGTACTAGCTGGCTGCTGCTTCTAAGTAGCGATGGGTGAATTTATCCGCCAAGCGCGATTTCGCGGCCAATTCCAGCGATTTGCAAAACCGCTGTAAAAATGCGCCAGCATCAAAAAAATGTACGCTGGCATCAAAAACAAGACTCCGGCTATGTTTTGTGAATTTTTTGCTGTTTCGCAAATTTCGCTGAAACGTCCCAAATTCGGCCATCACTACTTCTAGAATCCATTGCAAAAAAAATACATATACTGTAAATACCATTTGACTACTGCATTTAAGCGTAAGTGTAAAATAAATATATACTGTATCACTTGGCTGTTGTATTTGAGCCCTGAAATAACTGCAGTGTGAAATCCATACATTGCTCTGCTACTGACTTAGGCCGAACAGCATGTGCCACTTGTAATCCATGCATTTAATTTGAGTGTTGCTTAAAACAAACATGACACTGGACCGCCGGATCAGTGAAGCGCATAATACACACTTACATGCAAAATTGGAAACTGTACATTGGCAAACATGACCCAAGAGAGAGAATAAACCATATATAGAGTTTCTACAGTATACTGCTTCAATCATCTGAAAACACCAGAACCCCTGCAATCTTTAGCATATACAGTACACGTAGTTTAGTTGTTATTTTAAAGGGGTTGTTTACCTTTGTGTTAACTTTTAGTTTGATGTAGAGAATTGTATTCTGGATGATCAACTTGCTTAGAAGCAGCAGCCAGCCAGATGTTACTCACTTTTAATGGTTGTATGGCCTGATAATGTGTCTGACTGTAAACTAAATTCTGGCAGTGCTCTGCAGTGCTCCTGTAGTCTGGCTATTAATTCAATCAAATACTATGAATATTGCCATGGCTTTGAACATCTAGCAGATAATCTTATCATTCTCCTAGGACAGTTCTGGATCCATGGTCCAACATCAGGGTCTAACTGTGCACCAGCACTTGTGGGGCCTGATGGTCCAGACCCACTACCTGCATGAGACCTGCCTGCCTCCTGACTTCCAGGGGTGCCGGGGTAGGAGGTCTGGGGTGGCTGATGCAGAAGTCTCATGGGCCACGGACTCCCCAGTCTGATGCTGTCCAACAATACACTATATTTTGCAGGCAAACCATGGTTTAACCATGCTGCAGGACAATTGATTAGGACCCTGTCAATAGGTTCCACATTAACTGGTTCATATTGTCTCTTACTTTCATCATTCCCCCTTAGTCAGTAGGCATGCACACTGGATTGAAAATACTCATGGTTTGGGTTGGAATGGCCTGGTGGGACAGCAGGAAAAAGCCCTGTGGGTCCCGACCTGCTCTCTGCCTGAGACCTGAGCGCTCCGGGGTCCTGACATAGTCCCTGCCCTAGACCCTGGTCACTGGTCCCTTACCTCTTCTTGGTGCTGGTGTTATAATTGGTGCATTGATCCAGGGGTCAGTATGCTACAGTACCTGGAGAGGATTAAGTTTTTCTTGGGGTCTTTTCAAAAAGTGGTGACATTCTGTTATTCATTTTGAAACTGCAATCCTCCTATTTTGGGGATGTTAGCAGTACTGTTTTGGATACAGCTTTTTCTGATGTATTGAAACACTGTAAATCATATGCTTTCTTGAAAAGAAGACCGACAATATAGACAAAAGCACAACATTTTTGCAAACCAGAATTAAGCTTTAGTCCAAGGTCTTGCAAAGGTATCCAAAGCATTTATTATTATGATTCATTATAGAAGCATGATAAAACTGGCATCCTGGTGTGAAGAAAATATGACCCAAAGCATTAAAACAATTGGACAACTTTACTGTATATTCATCCAAAGTAGCTTTAGGCAATGGAAAGAGTAAAGAACTAGAGAGATCTTTACTGTCCAGTATACTCTCCTAGGAAACATATTATACAATCTATTATTAATTACAATGCTGTGAAACCAACACATCTTCTTGTCTTAGCTTTTCTATATTCAAATGCAGTGCAAATGTATCCAACGTCATTTCTCTTTCCTGAAGGCTAAGCATGAAGCTTGTGTATGCGTTTCAAGTGATTCCGGCATAGCCTTTCACAATGGCATGCATTTTAACCCATTTCCATGAAACATGTTTGGACCAGGAGATATGAGATGTGAAAGCATTGCTGTGTATACATTCATTCCGTCACGGTAAACAAAGACATACACTTTGTGCTTTCGTTTGTTTGGCTGTGTGATTACATGAAACAGAAGGTATATCTATATTAGATATCAGAAAGTAGTTGTAATGTTTAAAAAGTATTCAACTATGTAATGCAGTTTCCCATGATACTATGCTCTACTTCATACAACACCAGGGGAAAGCAAAAACATTACAAAACTGAAACAAATCTGTCTTTGTTTTCACACGTTAAATATTTATATCTTTGTAAGTATAAATGCCTTTAAAGATTAGTTCTTTTTTGCTGCCACAGTGGGATACAATTAATTGCTTTGCCATGTGATACAAGGCCCTATGGCACTGGTAGTTTATTTTATACTAACATTATCTGTCACCGAATTCAATTAATTGTTTTTTGTTTTTTTTTGCAAAAAAAAAATAAAATAAAATCTTTATACATTCATCCTTCTACCAGCACATTGATACTAGTACAATTATTTTGTGCATTTGAATGAAAATGTATCTCCTATTTGCCTCATTGATCTTTTAATAAAATCTGTTTCAAAATAATGTAATATCCTAAAAATCTGCAGAATCGAATAAATAAGAAAAGCAATAAATCAGGCTACAAAAAATATGAAATATGAAAATATAATAATATATTATAGAATTTAGAAATAAAAAGAAAGAAAAAATGTCTCATTATTTTAGTAAAACCACTTTAAACAAACTCCCATCCACATTTTTACTTCATTTATCAATAAATGAACTAAAAAAGATGTGTGCAAAAAAAGACTCAAAATCATGAGAAAATTCAAACTGTATGATATTTTTGGATTTGATACCCAAAAACTTTTTCACATAATCGCCCAAAAACCACGGGTTCTCATACAAAACCTAGAGCAGATCATGATATTTTCCAGTTGTAAATAGGACATTTTGCCGTTGACTTCTACATGACCTTGGCAGGTTTGAGATGGAGTACTTTTTTGTTTTAATATGTTTTTATGAAAAAATGGTGTTTTCCCCTTTAAAACTTCGACATAACATAACTCTCTTCATGTTTCAAAAAGATTGCAAGAATTGGTTCTATTTCTACGATCATCAGTACCTATTTCCAATTTATTATTAAAGTGTAAATTTTGAGGCTGGCTTCACAGTACAGGCCATTTGTTTCCCTCTCCAAATGTATGTCAACTTGGATTAAGAGAATCCTATGTTTCTAGAATTGTAAAACTCTTCCAATGATGGAAAATGTTTTGACAACAGTGTCATTTTACTGAACAGCCTGACTTGTATAAATAAAAAACATTGTTCTACATTCTTTATAATCTGGGCAATCACAGCACAAGCTAAATATTAAAACACAAAGGCTGGTTGCTGTTTCCAGTAGGACAATATAAAAATGTTATTCTTTAGGAAACACATGCTGTCTCCCTTTCCCTAAAATAACTGGAGTCATAGTTGCACATTTCTCAAGAACGTCTTTATCAGGCCCGCGCCAAGCCAGCCAGGCGCCCAAGGCAACCCAGCCAGACAATTCACCCCCTCCCCGTTGTTTGCTTTTGATGTGACAATGCGTGATGGGGGGTGGGAAGCGCACATGGAGGAATGCTCCGGAGTGTGGAGGTGTGGGAACAAGTGCAGGTGAAAGAAGAGGTACATACTTGGTGCCCCGACTTTGTTGCACCCTAGGCACGTGCCTCTTTTGCCTACTCTTAGTTCCGGCCCTGGTCTTTGTGCAGCTTTAGCATTTTGTTAAATCTTAAGTAACACTCATCTCAAATTGACTTTTATTTGGGAAAATCACAGTTCCAATTAGCATCAGAATAATAGGATATAAATTTAAAAACATTACAGAAAATGTGAGAAAAAAAATTAGAACATAGCACAATACACTTTACATTCTTCTCCTAAACCTTTTCCCCCCAGAGTCATCTAAATGGTGGAAGAAATGCAATTATGTAAATGACAACCTTTAATGTAGACTAACCTGTTATTGTTGAGTAAGGAATTTGTAAATACGAAGGCATATTTAAACTAAATCTGCGACATGGGAGGTAATTATCCACATGGAACTATGACTATTTGCCTATTAGGCCATGAAATAGAATATAAACACTTCTTTTAATCCGGCATTTATAATCATGGCATTTTCATTGTACCTAGGAAGTACAATGGACCCAATGGAAGTACAGCTTCAACATTTAGTTATTTATCAAAATCTAAAAAGTACTCACTATTCTCTGAAAACTACTCCGACCAAATCTGCATGGACCCCCCACCCAATGATCCATACATTTCCATACATATTTCCTGTGCGGAAAAAGCTACTGTAGAATCATAAAAAAAATCTGAATCCTACGGTTTTTGTGGGAGGGATTTTAGAATCAAATCCTACGTTTTTTGGAAAAATCGTCCAAAAGCTAAATTTTTTCAGAAATCCAGCTCAACTCATAAAAAACTTTTCCAATTGTACGTAACGAGCACAAGAACAGAGGGCACTCACTGACCCTTGAAGGAGATTCTGCTGTGCTGCTATGTGTATCCGCTCCAGAAGCGTGTACAATCCAGCCAAAAATCCTTAAACATGGAGAACCAGTGGTGTTAAAACCATCACCTGGAGGCCCATTTACTATTGGTCGAATATCGAGGGGACCTTCCCCATAGGCTAACATTGGTGCTCGGTAGGTTTTAGGTGGCAAAGTAGGTGGTCGAAGTTTTTTTAAAAGAGACAGTACTTCGACTATCGAATGGTTGAATAGTCAAACGATTTTTAGTTTGAATTGTTCGATTCAAAGTCGTAGTCAAAGGACGAAGTAGCCAATTTGATGGTCTAAGTAGCCAAAAAAATACTTCGAAATTCAAAGTATTTTTCCTTCTAATCCTTCACTCAATCTAAGTAAATGTGCCCCATAATTTAGAAAATGTTAAAAAACATGAATAGAGCACACAACAAACCAACGCTTGATGTGTTTCATGGACAGAAGCCACTTCCCCAAAATTGTTAACTGGACATCTGACATTGAATTTTACATGTTCTCAGCAGGTCTGAGTTGGTATACTTTTTTCATCTGACTTTTCACACCATCAGAATTTTTGTATTATTCAGACTAGAAAAATTTGGAGCTTAATAAATAACCCTCTTATTATAACTTGGAAATATGTACTAATACAGAGCATTGGCAGAGCTAGAACCATTCCATGCAATCTTCTTGAAACATGAAGGGGTTATTTATTCAAGTCCAAATGACCTGTGCTGGGTTTCATGCAATAATAAAAATGTTGTGGTTTTCGGGCAAAAATACAAAAAAATCGGACTTTTCTGGTGTCAAATCCAAAAAATTAGGAAAAATGTATTGATAAATAAGGAGGGGGGGACTTTGTGGAGTTGTTTGGACTATTTTCTTCAATATATTTCTTTCATATGTTTTGTTGCTTAATTCATTGCTTTTCTTGTTTATTACATTCTGAAGATACTTATTTCGGAATACAGATTTTATTAAAAGATCGATGAGCGATGAATTGGAAATATATTTTCATTCAAATGCACAGAAATAATTTTAAAAGTATTAATCGGTTTCTTCAATATATTTCTTTCATATTTTTTGAAGTTTGATTCATTGCTTTTCTTGTTTATTCCATTCTGTAGAATTTTACTTAATTTTGTGCCAGTATTTTGAGGTTTTTATTGCATATGTTTCTTTATGCTTATTATGTTTTCTTTTATGTTCCTTGTTTCACCTCATCCTAATATTCCAGTAAATTCTACAGACTACTACTCTCAGTCTCTTTTAAAGGAGCATGGGAAGGTTTATCTGTATGTCAACTACACACTACTTCAGGGTAACACTTAGAGAGGATAGAACACACACATATTTATATTTCTAACTTAATTTTTTTAATGATTGCCATTTCTGATTGTGTGCCTAGGCTCCTGAGCCCTGACATATTTATTCTTGCCATTAAATGTACCGTAAATGTAAGCAAATTTTTAATTGGTCTTCATTTTCTCTTTTTTTTATAGTTTTTGAACTATTTACTTTCTTCTTCTGACTCCTCAGCATTCAAATGGCAGTCACTGACCCCATCTAAAAAGTAAATGCTCTGTTATTGCTACTTTTTATTACATGCCTTTCTCTTTAGGCCTTTCCTATTCATATTCCAGTCTATTAGTCAGGGTTAGTGATGGGCGAATTTGCGCCGGCGTCAAAAACGGGCGCCGGCGTCGAAAATGAGATGCCGGCGCAGTTTCGCAAATTTTTCGCCGTTTCGCGAATTATGCGCGGAATTCGTGAATTTTCCGGCGAAGCGAAACGGCGAAAAATTTGCGAAACTGCGCCGGCGTCTCATTTTCGACGCCGGCGCCCGTTTTTCGACGCCGGCACCCGTTTTTTCTGTAATTTTTTCCGCGAATTTTCGCGGGTGATTCGCAAATTTATTCGATGGCGGCGAATCGCGCAAATTTGCCGTGAATTCGCGCCTGGCGAATAAATTCGCCCATCACTAGTCAGGGTAATGTGGACCCTAGCAATCAGGTTGCTGAAATTGCAAACTAGAGAGCTGCTAAATCATAAGCAAAATAACTCAAAACCCCCCAAATATTAAGCAATGAAAATTAACTGCAAATGGTCTCATACTATCACTCTCTACATCATACTTGAAAGTTACTTTAAAGGTGAACTTGAACTACCCTTTTAAGCATTTCTCATATTCCGTACAATTATAAAGCTACCGTATAGAGTGCACTATAAAAGTCATAATAGGGTTAGGATTGTTATTTTATTAATGGACATGCTGAGACAACAGTAGAATTCTGGTACCCAACAAAAGATAAAACAGAATACACCATATAATATAAGCCTTAGATTCCTGATTCTACATCAGCAGAATAACTACAACAAATGTCATGGTGGATCAATGGAGGGAAACACAGACTTTTATTTCATACTTCATACTTTCATACTTATGGCATGTCTAATACTTAGAAAAAGACTACACATGTTTTGTAGCACCTTGTTACTTCACCATAAGTGATCATATACCAACAGAAATATATTGGCCTAGCAAAGTCTACTCAATGATGTTTGTGGTACTGTATATTCAGTACCAAGCAAGAAAAACTGAATATATGTCCAAATATAATAATGCGCAGAAACCAAATGAGCAAGCAGCATTTGCTTAGAAAGCTCTTAATCTAAGAAGATTTGGACTGGCTTTACACATCAAGAGTGACTTGTTTGTTGAGGTCAAACAGATACATATATTTTGCCATTTTGGCCTGATCATATTAGACAAATTTTACATATTTTATGCCAAGGATCACATCATAAAAGCAGTCTTGCAAATTTGTTGCCTGTAGACTATGCCCTTTAGGATTTTCTACTCAAAAGATACAAAAGATAATCCTTAGGCAGTCTTTATAAAAAAGAATCCAAGAACAATACATTTAATCCTCACTAACTATATTATTTTTATATTATCTCTCTTCGTTGTTTTATTATGCCATCTGTCTCTTTGTGCTTTTCCATTTATTTGGTATATTGATAGATTGCAAATAATTAATCTTCCATTAAATTCAGTAGTTTCTAGGATTCCTGCATCACACATTTCTTTAAACCATACATGAGTTTTAAGACTACAGTATGCTATATGAGGTGGGTCCCAGTAATTGTATTATTTCTTTTACATCTTAATGACTATAATTGTTCCAGGACTATTGAGGATGTGTGATAAACATCTGGGATTTTGATTCTCACTGAATGATGTTTTTGGAAAGCTAGTTGTCAGGATGTGCCGATAATCAAACTCTAGTCACTGTGTTTCTATTCACTTGCATTACCTCAATGAGCCACTGGAAGCATCTAGCTCTTGTTCAGACTAGTTTCCATAATGGGTCTCCACACAGTACCCTCCTCTCGACTCGTTAAACTCATTTGTTATTGATCAAGCAATCAGGGGCCTTTATAAGCCTGTTTCCTGCAACTCCCAGTTGCTCGACCATTGTAGCCCACAAGACTGATCCTGCCCATTACTACTTTGTTCCTGCTTGTTCCCTACCTGATTCCTGTTTTGTTCCTTCCTTGATTCTTTAACTCTCAATCATTGCCTTTTTCCTGTGCCCTTGTTCCTGATCCCTGCCTCTTTTCAACTGATCTCCTGGTACTGACTTGAGCCTGTTTTATGGAATATCCTTTGTCTGCAACCTGCCCCTGACCTTGGCCTGCCTACCAGACTTTCTTTGTTTGCTTCCTGTCCAGACCTTCGGCCTGTTAATGGACTTTGTTTGCTAGCCACCTGCCTCTGACCACTGGCCTGCTAAAAGGAATTGTAATTTTGTTGCTTTACATTCTTTTACTACTCTGTTTTCAGCTTCTTCAATAATAATCTTTCTTCATAATGTCATCTGCTTGTCATCAAGCCCCAATCCTGCATTATCCTTGTCAGCACACATGTCAGCCACACACACCTGCGGCCTCACCTGACAATAGCATGATTTTTGCTCAGTGCTAATTTAAAAACATTCTCTATATATGTATGCATTAATGGGGCACAAATATGTGTCACTTAAAATGCACTGACAATTTGTGATTGACTTTGGTGCATAGGAGGTGTTAAGTACTCTGGAGCACCTTATGACTTGGAGCTTCAACCTTTGAGAGTCAGGAATGGCAGTCAAATAAGGGATATGAGACATGTTGACCAGGTGAAAGCAAGACTGAGGGGGCCATTTACTAACAACTGAATTTCTATTTTTTCCACAAATCTCAAAAAAATTGTGGCTTTTCTATATTTCTTGAAAGTTTAAAAAATTTAAGGTTAATTACTGTAAGTGTAAAACCATGAAAATCTCTAATGCTAAATTGTACCAAGAAAAAGCTGTTGAGGTCCTATAGAAACCAATGACAGCTTGATGATCTTATTGGACTGCTTTTAATCAATTTGGACATTTAGAGATTTTCAAATTTTTTTGTTGCTAGAAATTGTCCTAAAAACTCAAATTGTGTAGAGTTTTTAGAGGTGTTTGTATTTTTTAGTTTACTTTTCAGTTATTTTTTTTTTCATTTGTACTTTTAGATTTGGATCTCTTAATAAATTCCATGGCATTCATGGTTTTCGAGAATGTAAGTATAGGCGTGGTTTCAAAAACCTTTAAAACCACTATAATCCAACCTGTCAGGAATCACCCAGAATCTCTGGATTATGTGCTGAACAATACCTATCATATTCTCCCGAAGCTCTAGGGGGTTTTAGCGCATATGCTGGATTACCTGAACAGACTAACAGTAACTCTTCCTGCAACACAGTTACCTCCTCCTGCCTCATGTTGGTCATTCAACAAATCAATGCCCTTTATAAGCCTGTGCATTGGAACTTCCTGTTACTTGATCATCTGAGCTCCTGAGCTTGATCTAGCCTCTGACTTCTGTGATTCCTGGTTCCTGTGTCCCTTGCCTGATTCTGTATGTGCTAGATGTTTTCCTTGCTCCTGTTCCAACCTGGTACTCGATTCCTGCTGCTGTGGATTTCCCCAGTTCTTACCTCCGGCCTATTACTTTACCTTGCTCATCTTCTGACTGCCATTTGATCTCAGCCTGCCTTTTGGACTGCACCTGTCTGCAGACAGCCCTAACCATTTTGCCTGGTTCTGGACATGCCCTTCTCCACTGTTAGCCTCACCACAAGCCTGTATTTTTCTCCCCGGAATAAAGTTCTCTGTGCTGGATTTTGAATTTTTATTATTTTATTACATTACTTATTATTATTTTTATTATTTTATTACATTACTTATTGACATTGTTTCGTTTTCCTTAAAGCATAGCAGTTTAATCCCATTGTATGGAAATTCTAAAAAAAGACTTGACAAAGACTTCTTTGTGTTTATAACTGCTTATTTATTTCCGAGCTATTGCTATGCCTACAACTATAGGATGATTGTGGGGGAAATCCAGAGATTATCCTACAAGCGTTTTGAGATCCGTTAATGATGGACATAATGAACTTATTTATTTGTAGGATCATTTTCATCTTCTTTACTCATTTTAAGTAGGTACTGTATAAGATTTGTGTTACCATAGAGAATTTTTTTTTCTTATTTTGAATTATGGCACAGTACATCTCTTTAATTGATGCAAGTTATTTATAATGTGGAAGGCAGCATGCAAAGCGCTAATAACATCTGCAATCAGCCACTCTGCAGCTTTCCTTCCATGTTGGTGAAAGTGCAACAGGTTTCCATGTAGATAGATGGGACCATCCCAAGGTCCCAATGAAATGAATGAGGCCGAGAGGCTTCTCTGTATGTATAAAAATCCTTTTAATAGAAGAGAGAAAACATATATTATATAAAGGAATATTTATGAAGCTTGTCTTGACTGGGGCCACTTACAGTGTCTTCCTTGTTCTGTCAATGCAGTTGAGTGTATAGCTGCCAAGGAAAGCGATTATAGGACAAGGAAGAAAGCAGATCATGAACCCCCCAGAGTACGCGTTATAATTCATGATTTTGATTCTTATGCTTTTATTTACTAAACTTGAAGTATATGAGAGCTTAGAAATTGCAGTTTCATCAGCTGATGGTTTGAAATCTGAAATATACCAGTATGCAATAACTGCCCTTTAAAAGTATTCACTGTATGGAATGGAGGCATAGGTGTGGTCATTGCAACCTAATTAAAGTATAAGTGTGTGCTTGCTGACAGCACCTGAACAGGATCTTTGATGGATATTGGCAGTCAGCTAATTTGGAATGTGTTGTTGTGGTTTGCCATTCATGCTGAATCAACACACTAAGATTACGACGGGGGAATATCTTCTTTCTTGCCCATAACTAATGATGCTTTTCTGTAGAATTCTGGTTAAAAGCATCTTAAGCCACTATTTTAGCTTTGTCTATTCTTTGCAGCTCTTACTAAATTTGCAAATTTACTAATTTTTCATTTGTGCTTGTCTAAATAAAGGCCCATGTCCAGATTTTTTTGTGGTTAGCTGATGGAAAGTCTTTACATGCTAAGGGAAGATAACATCTGTCCACCCATAAAGACAGTAGTGCAAATGAATTGTTTTACACAACATATAATTATTAATGTTATTCATTAAAGACTTAATAATAAGTAATGTCAAGTAATGTATCTGTGTTTGCAGATGACACAAAACTATGCAGCCCAAATTATTCCATCCAGGATGGCATCCTTGCAACATGATCTTTACAAACTGGCAATCTGGGCTGCTAAGTGATGGATGAGATTCAGTGTTGATAAAGTCATGCACTTGGTATGTTAAAAAATGCTAGTCATTTATACCCTTAATGGGACTGCACTAGGCAAATGCATAATGGAAACTTAGAGTCCAGGTAGCTAATAAACTTGGTTGTAGCAAGCAATGCCACACCTGAGAGTTGGGGGTTATTACTAAATTAGAGAGGATTCAGAGAAGGGCAAATAAGTTGGTAAAGGGTATGGAAGGTCTCAGTTATAAAGAAAGACTGGCAAGTTCACACTGGAGAAGAGGCGATTAAAGAAAGATATGATAAGATATGATAACTATGTATAAATATATGAGGGGGTCATATAATAATCTATCTGATACTTTAGTCACCAGTAGGTCCTTTCAGCAGACACAAGGGCATCCATTCCAATTAGAAGAAAGAAGGTCCCATCTAAATATTTGGAAAGGGTTTTTTGTTACAGTGAGAGCCGTGAAGATGTAGAATTCTCTCCTTTAATCAGTTGTACTTGCAGATACATTAGATAGCTTTAAGAAGAGGTTGGATGGCTTAAAATAGCTCTTAGTATAAAGTTGATCCAATTATTGGTCTAATTGCCATCTTGGAATCAGGAAGGCATTTTCCCCCTCTAAGGCACATGGGAGAGATTTCAATTCAGAAGGTTGCAGTTCAATTCAGAAAAACTTCTCGCTGTTAATCACGTGAAAACTCTATTGAAGTCTAAGGGAAAAACTGGAACTGCATTTGGAGAAAGGTTTTTTCTTCTCGAATTGAATCTCATCCTTGAGTTTTCAAATGATAAACAATGAGAACTTTTTCTCACATTGGTTGAACTTGGAGGACATGTGTTTTCTTTCAAACTAACTTAAAATGTTGCTTTTTTTTTTAGAAAACAGGGTGTACAATAGGGTGTATAAAGGCTGGTGCTTCCTCTTCTCTGCCTGGGAAAAGAGAACTTTTCATCAGGCATAACTTTTATGAAGCTTTTGTTGAACACCTTACAGCATCCTTCAGACAACCTGAGGTTGTATTTAAAAAACAGCTGGAGGGGGGAGCTAATGAATAAAGCAAATATACGTATTACATTGTAAAGTAATATCATAGCCCTTTGTACTTTGTTCATTTCTCAATCCAAAATGTCTGTCTTACGCCCCACCCAAATAACCATTACTAATATTGAATTAAGAAATTTTAAATATAGCATCAATAAAAACTTCAGCACACACACACAAAAGAAGGAATATATTGAACACTCCCTGTGTGAGCTATCGTATCCATGCATACAGAATATTGAGTAGGATAGCTGCATACTGAATACAGAATTATTTGCACACCTCTTACAATCAAAACGCATTCATCCCATGCAGCACTTAAGGGCTTGTTAAATCTGTAAGGAGCTTTTCATGGAGAAGAAACAGAGAAAAGAAATTTCACTCTTTTTAGCATGTTTTTCTATCCATGCTGTCTTTCTAAAAAGGTCCTTTTGTGTATAATGTTCAGAAAAGGGCTTTCAGTAAAATGTTAATGGATGTACTTTAGTGATGCCATAGTCTAATGTTTGAGCATTATACTTCATAGTTTAAGTTGCATAGTTACCACTTGAAATGGTTTTCACTTCAAAAGCATTAGCATTGACTTATTTTTATTTAATAGTAAGTTCCATTTTACACTAATCCTAAAATATTTATAGACATAGATATATAGATAGAGAGACAGAGAGAGGGAGAACATTAATATATACTGTATATAGTAGACAAAATTAATAAAATGCTTGTCCTAAAGACTTGTCCTGACGATGATAAGCAAATCAGTCACATTTTGATTTTTAGATATAAAAAAAACACAAAGCTGAATTTTTCTAGATTTATTGCATTCTGTTAATTCCGATTTTTTTCAGATTTTGATGCTTTAAAATGAAAATCTGAAAGACACGAAAGAAAATGGAAAACTAACATTTGAATGGATAGAAGAATAGCCAAAATGGCAAAGACTCAGCCAATGATCAGCTCCAAAAAGATCAAAGAAGGTGTAAAGTTACATGTGACACTGTTTTAATTAGAAGATGCCTATGTGAAGCCAAGCTTTCGAAAAAGAAGCCCCCTCAAAGTCCAACTGATTAAAAAAAGATGTGCTGAATGTGCTGAAGAGGTTACAATTTGCCAAAGAACACACCAAAGAATTGAAACAACATGTTGTGGACTGATGAAAGCAAGATTGTTCTTTTAGGGTTTAGGGTCTGCAAACAGTTTGTCACATGACCCCAAACATTGAATTCAGGCCACAGTACACTGTGAAGACATCATGATATGGGGATGTTTACTATGGTGTTGGGCCTATTTATTGCATACCAGGGATCATGGATCAATTTCAAGACATCAAAATACTTGAAGAGGTCACGTTGCCTAATGCCAAAGAGGAAGCAACAATTCAGGAACAGGACATTCTATAACATACCAAAAGTTAACTTAAAGGTACAAAAAATCTTTTAAGAAGTTTTTCTTTACAAACATAGATATGGGTTGGATTAAACGGTATAAATTAACTCAAATTGGTTGAAAAGCAATAAAATGAATGGTTACTTGCTACATGAAGCATCTTGCTAACATGCATGTGCCTTATTGCCAAAGCATTGCTACACAAGTAGGTAAATCTGAACATTGCTACAGTACATTATTACAACAAATTGTTCATTGTTAATCATGTGTAACAAGTAGAGTATTAGCAGTATAGATATGGGATCTATTATCCGGAAAACCATTATTCAGAAAGTTCCAAATTACACAATGAACATCTCCTGTAGGGGGCAAATTTACTAAAGAGCGAAGTGACTAACACAGGCAAAAATTCGCCAGCGTGACGTAATTTTGGGACTTCGCTGATTCACTAATGGGCGCTGGCGTAAATTCGCTAGCAAAGGAGATAGACTGTAGCGTTACTTTGCACTCTAACGCTAGGCAAATTTTCGCTCTGGCGAATGGACGTAACTACGCAAATTCACTAAGATGTGGATTTTAATGAACGTTACCTCTTGAGCCAGACTTGCCTTCATCACCTCAGACCAGGCAAAGTGCAATAGAGTAGATAGGAGTTCCTCAAAAAAAAGTCTCAAAAAACACTGGCGACTTTTCAGTTTTTCAGGGTGATAGGCTGCAAAAGATTGCACATTTTTTATACAGTAGTTTACCCAGCTTCCCCCCTACTTTTCATTATATATGGCACATAAACTATACATTGTGCACATGTGTAGGGCAATATAACAACTTAATTTTATTTTATTATGGTTCCCTTGGCTTGTGTAATGTAATGTATTTGCTACAACATATACGTTCATATACGTTGCTAGTGCAGCTTCGCTTTGCTTGCTGAATAAACGCTAGCAAAACTTCACCATCGTTCGGGGCCCTGAACGCGAATTTCCACAGGTTAGTGAATTTGCCCCATAGACTCCATTATAATCAAATAATCCACATTTTTTAAAAAGTATTTCCTTTTTCTCTGTAATAATAAGACAGTACATTGTACTTGATCCAAAATAAGATACAATTAATCCGTATTGTAAGCAGCCTATTGGCTTTATTTAATGTTGATATGATTTTCTAGTAGACATAAAGGGATAATGTCATGGGAAATGTTTTTATCAAAGTGCATTAGTTAATAGTGCTGCTCCAGCAGTTTCTTAAAAGAGCAAACAGATTTTTTTTACATTTAATTTTGAAATCTGACATGGGGCTAGACATATTGTCAGTTTCCCAGCTGCCCTGAGTCATGTTACTTGTGCTCTGATAAACTTCAGTCACTCTTTACCGCTACACTGCAAGTTGGAGTGATATCACCCCCTCCCTTCCCTCCACCACAGCAGCCCATCAGCAGAACAATGGGAAGGCAACCAGATAGCTGCTTTCTAACACAAGATTACAGCTGCCTGGCAGATCTAAGAACAGCACTCAATAGTAAAATCCAGGTCCCACTGCGACACATTCAGTTACATTGACCAACACGCACTAAACTGTATGTAAAATGGTAAATACAATACAAAATGTACTTAGCTTTTTGCTGAAAATAGTAACATATTTTAGAAAGGTAAAGTGATAACATTGTATAATATTTATTTTTGATCTTTTGGTAATTTTTGTTTTATAGATTGGTAAAAAAAATGCAGGTATGGGCTCTTGAAAAATAAGATGATGATATTGTAACCCTATTGACACTTCTGTTGGTGTTTTGTTTGCACTTACCTGATGTCACGGGACAAGCCTGAAGTAGAAATATGCTGGGCACTCAAGGCAAGTGAAATGCAGGGTTACCCCTTGCTGTTTATTTTTGTGCAACCGTGCAACGTTTTGGGGCGAACCCCTTTATCAAGCATACAAAATTACCAAAGTGCAGACAATATAAAGTGTGACCAATTGAAATAATTAGCATACAAAATTACCAACATTCAGTTTGGAAGCTAAGGCCATTGAATAATCAGAAAATAGTATACAATGTGAGGAAAAAGTTTTTAAAAAAAACAGCTTTAAAAGCAATCACAAAATGTTTCATGAAAAAGGTTATTTAAACCAGCAATAATTCTGTGAATAGTCCAGCTGTGCAAGGGCATTCAATCCCTTCAGAGTGCTAAAATAAACCATGTGTCTGGGGAAAAAAAAGGGAAAACCTGAGCCACTCCACAGTGGTATTGGGAGAGACTGGGTACCTGGTACATACTAGCGCAGTGCCTCCACCTAGTGGGATCCAGGAATATACCTGTGGGTGACCCCATTAGGAACAATAAGAACACACAGATTTTGGTGAACTAAATAACGTTTTATCTAAAAATAAAGGAAGGGCAACTAACGCAAATAGCACCTCAACAGGGTGGCAATAAGGGCCTTACTACCTAACACTAGCACAAACTGTCTGACTAACTCAATATGTAAAGTCCCTTAACTCAGTCCCAAACACAACCTCTGTAATCTTCAAGTGCTCCTTTACAATACTGTAACTTTAAATAGTAATACTCCAAAAGTCTTTTTGGATGCTTTGCACAGAACCATCAGGCAAATCAATCACTTATACACACACAGTGCGACTCCAACCCCTTTGGATACTCAGATGGGAATCCTCTGCAGATACTGGTTCCTCCAATCAGGACACCTCTCACACTCTCCAGGAACAGTATCTGGTTTCCCTGTGCCAGCCTGATCCAAATGACTGCTTTTGGTGGAGCCCTGCATTTTCTGGGCCCAACATCAGCTCCCTGATGTCTTTTGATGGTCACCTCGTGGCTTTTCCTGCTTCCTGCTGGTCACTCAAAGGCTGCTGTGCAACTTCCTGCAGCCTTGAAAGCACTGTGAAGTTAATTGCTAAGCAACAGCTTACGCCTCCTCCACTTGAGGGGACTGCTCCAGGAGGGTTGTAAGTGCAGGGATCCAGCACTACCTCCATACATTTATTTATAGATACATTTATTGATCACTGGTGAGGCCTCACCTTGAGTATGCAGTGCCTCTGTCACTCAAGGAGGATATTAATAAGCTTCAGAGAATGCAAAGACATGCAACTAAACTGGTAAAGGAATAAAACAGTTAAACTATGAGGAAAGACTGCCAAGGTTGGAGTTGCTTTCTCTGGAGAAAATCCTTGAAAAATGCCCTAATTTGGGCCGAAATGTTGGATATATGACATGTATGCAATAAAACCAATTTTGATTGATCTCAAAGTGGAGTGCGGAGAGATAAAAACCTTATTAATCCTGAAGGAAATTGTTCTGTCATTAGAGTTGCTCATTAGCTATACAATAACATAGAACACACTTATTATACGTAAAACATCATAGTTAATAACTAAAAACCTCACAAACTCCTACCTGTTAAGAGGTGAAGAGTTAAACACAGCAATTTCTGGAGGTAAAAAAGATCTCCTATAACAATTGGTTCATCTTCTTAAAATCAATCTGTTGCTAAAAGTGCTGCAATATGACTTTATATGGCCCTAAATACATCTTACCCATAATTTCTGATAATGAATATAACCAACATTTAATTTAGGGAATACTATCCAGCTTATAAATGTGTAATATAATACCAAACTTCCTGCTCTGATCTATTTGTCTATTTAACTTGGAGACATAGCACCCTTCTGATACATTTCTATGAAACTCATAACCCTAAAACAATAGTACTTCACTATAAATATATATTTGACTGACATGTCATAAATATGAATTATTCATATAGTTACATAGTAACATTAGTATAGGGATGAAGGGATACTTTATTGATCCAGGCAAAAGGCATTAGTTACCAAGATACTAAAAACAACAGCAACAAAAAAGGCTTAGAAAACAGAGAAAGAAGAGAGCCTCTTAGTAGTGTAATTTCAAAGTGAATACTTGAATTAGAGTGGTGGAGCCCTGCCAAAGAAAGAAAATCAAAACGGCAGCATGAAATCCAGCAGAGCTGTATGCAAATGAATAAATAAAACAAACAGAAAAATGTTGAATGACCCTAGTCAGCAAATGCAAACATTTCAATCATACAGGAACAAGGAGACACAAAGCCATTTTGTAACAAACATGATGAATGGGAAAAGTGTGCTAGACGGGAACAAACGGATGAGCAAAGTGAAATAAGCACACAAACAATAAGCATAACGTATAGCAAAAATCAGCAACTGGATCCTTCTGAACTATTGCTGTACTGCAACTACTAACAAGCCTCCAGCCATCCACATATGTGTTTGGAATTGCTATGGTTGCTGAAAACATTATTTCTTGGTGGCTGTTTCTGTTTTTGCTCCATCTACATTTCATGTTTATTAAAGGTAAAATGTCATGCTCTTGTTTTAAATATTTAATGGGGTGGTGCAGTGTAATTAGTGTGCTTCAGGCTGTCCTAGAAAAATATTTTGGAGTGACCTGGCACACAGATATTCCTACCCACACACTCACTCTCCACCTCCTGCCCTCCCACCCCTGGCTGGCATCTTCTGCACACTGTGTCCTCCCTCCTTACTCACAGATAGAAAAAGCAGCCATGGTGGAAGCTATTTGCTGCAATTGTGGGGGGGGGGGAAACATTGAGGTTTGTACCTGAAAAGTGCACTGCATTAGCAAATAATCCTATTATGTATTTGACTCAGTAACTTTGCATTCATAATGTGCAGCCCTGTCTTTTATTTTCACATTTGCAGTTTTATTTCTATAGGTAAATAAAGTAGAAAAGGAAAGAAAGCACCATATTTCGGACCGAACATTCAAGCTCATTGTTTAAATTCTCATGGGCTTTAGATTTGAGTTTGGATTTTATCTTTCTGATATCATTGTTGTTGAGTCTGTGATTTTTTTGAGACTACAGACTGGTAATTATTTTTATGGTTGTGATATTTTCCATTTAAAATCTTAGTTATCTTAGATATGCTAGAAATGATTTTGATAGTGATTAAGTATTAAGATGCTCTTAGCACTCTCTATTCTTCCATCTGTCTTTTTAACATAACCTTCAATCAAATACTTTGAACAAATTAAAATAGGAAATTTCAGATTTTTTTGTTCCCCCCCAAATGATTAATTTGCTTGTTTTATGTCATTCCTTCTAAACCAACACAGCAGCTGGCCTTTACTACGGCAAAGTTGCAATCATTAATTTACAATATTGTAGTCCTAGGTTAACTTAAAGAGCATGTAAAGTCTAAAATAGAATAAGGTTAGAAATGCTGTATTTTGTATACTAAATAATGAACTTCTGCACCATAGGCCTAATCAAACAAATGATTTATGCTTTCAAAGTTGGCTACAGGGGGTCACCATCTTGTAACTTTGTTAAACATCTTTGCAAGACTAAGACTGTGCACATGCTCAGTGTGGTCTGAGCTGCTTAGGGATCATCATAAACAAAGCTGCTTGAGTTCTGCATGGCTGGGAAGTAAGGCGGGGGCTCCCCCTGCTGTTCATAAGTATGATTGTTTCCCTGCTCAGCAGTTAGGGACCATCTGACAATTCCTATCCACAACAGTAAATGAAGGGAGAATTTCACTGCATACAGTCAGGTTTCTTATAAAAACGGTACACATTTTTTTAGTTAAAGTATATTGGAGATAGGTTTCTTTTTCATTAAAGAAAGTAAAAATGGGATTTTATTTTTTTGCCTTTACATGCCCTTTAAGACCATTTTGTGGCTTCGGGTAAGGTGGCTGATTAAATTCTTTATTAAATTCTTCTTAATTATTTAACAATTCATTCTGCATGTGCCCACATTGGTATTTATACTATTTAATGGTTGATTGAGCCTCACATTTTTGAATGAGGATTTGAGGAAAAACAAATGAAATTAACTACAATTTGGTTAATTAATTTGGTTTCTTTTTTTTCTGTTGCTAAAAAGACTACAAAGGGTAAATAATGTAATAGGTTAACTAAAAAGCAAGTTCCAACAACTGCTCTCTACAGTCACTATCATTTCAAAGGCGGTTTTTCAACAACTTAATGAGATTGCTAAAAAAGTAAGAAATTAAATAAGATTACACCCAAAACCTGCCAAGATGCGATAAAGTCAATGGGAAAAGAATTTCCAACATTCACACAAAGTTCAACATAAATTTGTTTTATCCATGATTTTAGTATTTATGATGTTTTGCTACAATTTGCCACATTTTTTTGCAATTTGCACAATTATCGAAAAAAATATTTTGCAATCACAATTTTTTAAATTTACTGAATAATATCATGGCAATTTAAAACACCGTATAATTATTTTATGCAAGTTTGTATTGAACTGAAGTTATTAAATGTGTTTAAAAAGTTTTTAAAATCATCATGAATAATGATGTTATTGCTTTTTTAATAGTGATGGCCGAATTTATTCGCCAGGTGCAAATTTGTGGCAAATTTCCGCGTTTCGCCGCCGGCGAATAAATTCACAAAATTCTGCCGCCAGCGACAATTCAGACGCTGGCGACAATTCTAGGCAGCCATTGACTTTAATGGGCATCAGAATTGTCGCAAGTGTCAGAATTGTCGCTGGCGTCAGAATTATCGCCATCATAAAAAATATTTGGACGCCGGCCTCAAAATTCGCCCATTGATATTTTTTAATCATTTCAATGGTGGAAACTCTTTGCAGCCTAAAATTGTCAAATTGACTTTATGAAGTAATGCCAGGACTGAGCACATCAGATATGAATAAGCTGAGGTTAGATGACTCTATAGATCTATTGGAGGGTATGTTTTGGATTGATTTGTGGCAAAGGAAAGTAAGAATCAATGATGAATCAAGTTTTTTTATGCTGTTTATCTGGGTCACTATAAATAAGCTTGGGTCACAATAACAATATAATCGAATTAATCATTAATTCACATATTCACACGTTCACAAACACTCATGCACTCCTGCGATAATAGCAACAGAAGTTTGACTAAAATCAGAACTGGCTTGCTTAGGACTCTGACAAAACTTTTACCTCTGCTATTTTCTTCATTTACTGTTGATGTGGCTTATTCTAACTGAGAAAAATACTTCTATAACAAAAAAAGAGAAACTGCAGATATAAGCTAGATAAATTACAGACCTTTGTCTACAGAAATATGATTTGATGGAGTAAAAATCCAAGTTTGCATTTTTGAAAAAAAGATCAAATAAACCAATGGACCATGAAAATTCTCCAAAGTACATTTGCTGATAAGACAGAAAAAGCTTGTAAAATAATTCTAATTGATGGCTGGTTCATGTGAATTAGTGGCATACCACTATACATTTCTAGTGAGTAAGCAGAATCTATTTTTAAAGCTATAGAGAGAGAGAGAGAGAGAGAGAGAGAGAGAGAGAGATGGGGCAAATTCACTAAGATTCGTAGTTGCGCCAGGCGTAACTTCGCCGCACTTTGTAGTTTCGCCAGCGCTTCGCAAATTCACTAAAATCCAAAGTTGCGCTCAGGAGTAGCGTTAGGTTGCGAATTTGCGCTAGCGTTGATTCGCTAAGTGAAGCGAAGTTACGCTAGCGAAGGCTAATTTGCATACGGCGCCAAATTCAAATTTCAATGGAGGAATACGTATCAGCACTACAAATGGCTAGAAAACCTTCAAAACATCAAATAAAAATTTTATTTTGCCCTACACATGTGCCCACTGTATAGGTAAGTTGCCTTGAGTCAGGAAATGTAGGGGGGAAGGAGGGGAGCCCCAAAAATTTTTTTGATCTTTTTCAGCCTATCACCCATCATGTAGAAAACACGCCAGCGTTTTTTTGGGACTTAGAAAAAATTTTGACTTTTTTTGAAGCAATCCCTATCTACTCATTTGCGCTTCGCCTGGTCTGAGGTGGTGAAGGAAGTCTAGCATAAAAGGTAGCGTTCAGTACACTGCGCACTTTAGTGAATTTGCATAGTTACGTCCAAAGCGCAACTTCACCAGGCGTAAGGGTGCGAAGTAACACTAGCGAATCTACGCCAGCATTCGTTAGTGAATTTGCGCAGTAACGAAAATGCCAAACGCTAGCGAAGTAACGCTAGCGTTCGGCGCTTAGTGAATTTGCCCCAGAGAGAGAGAGAGAGAGAGAGAGAGAGAGAGAGAGAGAGAGAGAGAGAGAGAGAAAAGGAATGCACACTGGGATTTAGTAGTAAAAATCTTCACCTTTATTTAATCAAACATTAAAAGAAAACAGGCCAGTGTCCTGCCCCTGTGGTCTCTCACTTATGTGGGGAAAACTGATTTAATGCTGAGGTTGAGAATGGACGGACAAAATATATAAACACAAGAAAATACCTAGGAGCATATTTATGAAAACTGTAAGTGGGTTATTTATCAAAGTCCGATTTTTTCTGGTCGGACTTTTAAAAGGGAAAGTCGAAAAAGTTGAGTTTTTGGAGCATCAATTCTAAAAAGTCACACCATTCTAATTGACACAGATTTTTTGCAGAGAAAAATTTTGAGAAATAAAAGGGAATTGGGTTTGGGAGTTTGGTCAATTTTCTTTTTCTTAATAAAGTGAGAAAAAGTTGAGTTTTAATAAATAATCCCCTTTCTGTCAATATTTTAGTCCTATATATCTAAACCAAGCATTAGTACTGAATTAATAAACAATAACCATAGTAAGGGGCACATTTACTTAGCTTGAGTGAAGGATTAGAATGAAAAATACTTTGAATTTCAAAGTTTTTTTTTGGCTACTTTGACCATCGAATTGGCTACTTCGACCTTCGACTATGACTTCGACCTTCGACTTTTCGACCATTCGATAGTCGAATTATGTCTCTTTAAAAAAACTTCAACTACCTACTTTGCCACCTAAAACCTACCGAGCACCAATGTTAGCCCATGGGGACCTTCCCCATAAGCTTTCTAAGCTTTTTCTGATCAAAGGAAAATCGTTCGATCGATGGATTCAAATCCTTCGAATCATTTGTTTCTAAGGATTTATCGTTAATCAATTTTTTTGTCTGATCAAAGCATTTGCAGTAAATCCTTTGACTTCGATATTCGAAGTCGAAGGATTTTACTTTGAGGGTCAAATATCGAGGGTTAATTAACCCTCGATATTCGACCAATGGTAAATGTGCCCCTAAGTGATTTTTGTCTTCTCCATTCACTTCCGTTCAGCACCATTTGTATGTGACAATCTTTTCTCAATGATACTACAGCAATGCATTGATAACAACTAGTGCTTATATGAAAAGGACTCCTTTGGCTGAAACCTATAAAGTTTTCCTAAAAATATTACCAAATGCTTCACTAGGGGTGATGGTGGCGGTGGGTAAATAGTCGCAGTATGAATCTGAAACAGGTAGAATTCACTACCATCTATGCTTTGGGAAGAAAAACTACATTACAACATGAGGCTACTCAGACATGACGGATACTAACATATTACATGCGTGTCCAAAAACTGTCAACCTCTACTGACCAGTGGTTGCTGCAACTTAAAGTCTGGCATCCAATCAAAGGTAAAATCAATCTATTTAAAATATCTACTCATATTAGTTGGTTCATTTTCAATGATAAAATGATAATTGATACATTTTCATACGTAGAAAAATGTGTCCCAGGATGAATTGTATTTATTTAGATGTATTACCTAGCAATCATTATGCAAAAGAAGCGTGACCATGACCAGCTTCTAATTATTTCTTTTAGTTTAATTAAACACCATCTCAAGACCCAGGAGACCACTGCCCAGATTACAAAAGGAAATTAAATGATATTCTATATTCTTTGATTTTTTTTATCTCTTCTTGTCAGTCAAACAACTCCCCCTTAGTCTCCTAGTATTCCCAGGTGTAATCTTTATACTCCCTTATAAAAATGCCTATGAGGCCTGCCTACAAACACATTTAAAATGCATTCTTCATCAAAATAAAGAACTTCCCTTGTGTTTGAATTAGCTTCTGTGGTATGAAAAAATGGAAGAGGCATTACCTGTCTGAGAAAAGTCTTTTCATCATCATCAAGACAGATATTGACCGCACTGCTTTCTTCTGCCTGCACATCTTAATATTGAACTGAATAATTAATAATTACTCAGAGATCTAGGGAAAAAGTATATCTTTAAGTTGCTGTTGGTTTTTATAGTGTATATATCATTTGTTTAAGTAAGCTGATAAGAAGATATTGAAAATGGTAACCCAATATTTGGCAACCAATCCAGGGCATTATAATCATGATTAGTTTGAGAATAACAGCTCTTCCTTATATACTTATATAGATGTAAAATTATGTAACATAAAACATTAAAACTCACCCTAAACAGTGGTAAGCCATTACATGGGGAAATTTGACTTTCAAATACATTGTACAGGTATGGGTCTGGTTACTAAGAATGCTTGAGACCTGGGGTTTTCCAGATAACAGATCTTTCTGTAATTTTGATCTTTATATCGTAAGTCTACTACAAAATCATGTAAACGTTAAATAAACCCAATAATCTGGTTTTGCTTTCAATAAGGATTCATTATAACGTATCTTAGTTTGGATAAAGTACAAGGTGCTGTTTTATTATTACAGAGAAAAAGGAAATCAATTTTAAAAAAATGTGGATTATTTGGATAAAATGGAGCCTATGGAAGACGCCTTTCCATAATTCGGAGCTTTCTGGATATTGGGTTCCGGATAACAGATCCCATACGTAGCATCAGTTAAAAACACAAATGAAACTTTTGGTACATGTGCTTTACTTGTACAGTATGTTTTCATTTATGGAACTTCTGTTTATACAGATTAATTAACTGGAAAATAATAATAGAAGCTTGCTCTGAATGATCATCTGAACACTTCTGCAATTTACATTAATTTTAGGCTTGTTGTGGTTTCTGAGATATTAGTAGCTATCGGCTGCTTATGCCACGCTTTTGGCTTAAAAGCAAACTAGAGGGCACATTTACTAAATTCGAGTGAAGGATTAGAATAAAAAAACCTTCGAATTTCGAAGGTTTTTTTTTTGGCTACTATGACCATCGAATTGGCTACTTCGACCTTCGACTACAACCTCGACTTTGAATCGAACGATTCAAACTAAAAATCGTTCGACTATTCGACCATTCGATAGTCGAAGTACTGTCTCTTTAAAAAAAATTCGACCTCCTACTTCGCCACCTAAAACCTACCGAGCATCAATGTTAGCCTATGGGGAAGGTCCCCATAGGCTTTCTAGCCAATTTGGGATAGAAGGAAAATCGTTCGATAGATAGGTTAAAATCCTTTGAACCGTCCGATCGAACGATTATTCCTTCGATCGTTTGATCGAACGAATAGCGCTAAATCCTTCGACTTCGATATTCGAAGTCGAAGGATTTAACTTTGAGGGTCGAATATCGAGGTTTAATTAATCCTCGATATTCGACCATTAGTTAATGTGCCCCTTGGTGTTAACTGACTGTACAAGAATTGCATAGACAGACCTTCAAAGAGAGATTTTCTGCCAAAAGTCTTGGATTAGAAGTTAGTGATGAGCAAAAGAATTTGCGAAACGGTGACAAATTTGTGAAACACATTGAAGTCAATAGACGCAACCATTTTTTTTTAACTCCAAATGCATTAAAGTTTTTCTTGTAGGGCCTTTTTTGTCTCATCAACTTTTTGGTCCAATTGCACAATTGCATAAAAATCAATGGGTGTTTTTTCTTATGGCGATTGTTTTGTCTCTGTGACAATTTTGTTTTAGGGATTTTTTGTCACAACAAATTTTTTGTGGCCCATTTTTGCTGCAGTTTTGTGAAAAAAATTGCAGAAGGCAAAGTGCAGAATTTAACCGTGAATCTAAGCCTGGTGAAAAAATTTGCTCATCACTATTTGATGCCTGTTAAATATTTGTCCCTTCACTAAAATGAAAGACTTAGTTATGCTGGGCCATAATTTATGGAGATATCTCATGTATTCCTATCATAGTAAATAGTAATTTTCACCGTTTTCGGGATTTTGTCTAGGGGAGAAATACTGTGCAGCTATTAAAAGATTAAGACCAACTCCCATTTCAATCTGTCTCAGACTGGGAATTATAAAGTTATAATCCGATAAGGCTGGTGTTCATGGATATAACTACTGTACATAAGCCTCTAATTTGTGTTCTAAAATATATTTTAGTAGCTGCAAATAACAGCATAGGGAATACAAGACTTAACTGCAGGAATCGAAGGAGCTGTCGGTCATTTGCATAAGTTACAGTATCTGTGTACTGATCAAAAGCATTTATGTAGCATATTATATTAATAATTCAAATAAATTAATACATCTTATATACATATATTTGCAATGTATATTTAAATATAAATAAATATATATATATATATATATATATATATATATATATATATATATATATATATATATATTTAAAATAGTTATATATAAAAACATTTTATATATCAGCATTTATCCTTAATTTAATTTAAGAGAGATTTTGTTTCTGTTACTGAATTAATAAATATAGCATCTCTTTAGTGGTTTATTTCCCCCCGGGGTTTTGACTGAAAATGTCAGCATACTGCAGTCCAGTGAGTTGGTCTGTGAGTCAGAGGTCAACTCTCTATGTTTTCATATTTTGTTCAACAACACAAAGCACCAACAAAGCCAAAGTCCTGCTTCAAGTGGTTTCCTTTTTAATCAATCATCTTCATGGCTGCTTTTTTTCTTCTGCTTCTTCACAGGAGCACCTTATCCTCAGGAAAGTCCTTAGAACTCTTTAATCCAACCTGAATGAACTTTGTCACCAGGTCTTTTCTAGAATTTTATCTTTTGTTAGACGAGCATTAATATGGGAATTGGTATACAGTGGAAATATTTCTGCAGAGAACTTGTCAAGCCAACATGATCGTCTCTGAACTTGACATATAGAATTCATTTTGCTTCTCAGTTAGAGATACATCTATGACTCTCATTGTTATCTGTGTGTTCGGTTCTAACTTTTCAAGTTAGATGTACTTAGTTCCAAATAATCAACATTTTGCATTTTAAAGGCCAAGCCATACGCCACTGCAATTTAAACAAACATCTTCCATCATGCTGCAACACATGCCAACAGCAATTTATTGATAAAAGATCAGTCACCGCTTGTAGCCCTCATTCATTTTCATGGAATAGGGTGCAAACATAGCATACTAAAAAAGTCATCTTCTACTTGCTTATAATAATAATTATAACAATGCTCTTTTAAGAAAAGGGTTTTATAATTTGATTGTTTTCAGATTATTATGCAGAAATAAAAATATATAAAAAATTGATAACCATGAGTGTGTCAAGTCTCAGTCATCATGTGTCTGGGTTTTAAAAAGATGGTTATGCATAGGGGTGTTGCCATGCGACAAATACCCCTTTTCTTAAACTTGGACCCCTAGATGCTGGCAGAATTCTTCATGTTACTATAATTAAAGCATTCTGGGAGTTATACTGAAGCAACCTCTGCAAATACTGAGAAACAGATACCTAACGGATTGACACAAAATCCTTTTTATCTTGCATATTTAACTTTTTTTTCAATCAGTATTTATCTGAACATTATTGAAGACAATTGGTACGGAGCACTCGGTGGTCCAGGAGTAAAATTCTGTTTATTAAATATCCATTAAAACCATCAGTACATTACATGGATGTTATAACCCCACACTTATCCCCCCACACCTTTATCTGAACATTATGCATTTTTATTTTCATGCTCCATACAATGAATTCTGTACCAAAGGGTTTACAAATGCCCAAGGCATTGAGCTATATATTGTCTTAGCTTAGGTAACAGGAGGCTAATATACAAAAAGCTCAGCCTGTAGCTGGCCAGCTAAGACCTGTCCTAGGTTACTATTATGGTAATATATATGTATGCACCAAAACCTGCCAATAACCTCAGTACAGTTCTTATGTTCACATGTTTAAACAAAAAGCAGAGTTATGGCTGTAATTTATGTTTCTGAATGTTAATGTTATAACATTTATATGCATTGTGTTAGCAGAAGCAGAAAAAGAAAATGTACCTTTAAGAACCATTATATAGGTAAGCCAATCATAGCCAGCCTCACACTGCACAAGAGCCTCAACCAATCCCAGTCAGCTACACAATTGATCTGTGTGGGAGTTCCCCATGCCAGATCTTTCTGAGGCCATTACTCATCAGACAAAGGGAAGAAACAGAGGGGCAAATTCACTAAGATGCGAAGTTGCGCCAGGCGCAACTTGGCCGCACTTGGCCGCACTTCGCCACACTTCGCCAGGCGTATTTTCGCCAGCGCTCCGCAAATTCACTAAAATCCGAAGTTGCGCACAGGGGTAGCGTTAGTTTGCGAAGTTGCGCTAGCGTTAATTCACCAGGCGAAGCGAAGTTTCGCTAGCGATGGTTAATTTGCATACGGCGCAAAATTCAAATTTCAATGGAGGAACACGTATCACCACTACAAATGCCTAGAAAACTTTCAAATCAGCAAATATAAATTTTATTTTGCCCTACACATGTGCCCACTGTCTAGGTAAGTTGCCATGAGTCAGGAAATGTAGGGGGGAAGGAGGGGAGCCCCAAAAAAAATTTCGATCTTTTTCAGCCTATCACCCATCATGTAGAAAACACGCCAGCGTTTTTTGGGACTTTTGATATGAAAATTTGACTTTTTTGGAAACAATCCCTATCTACTCTATTGCGCTTCGCCAGGTCTGAGGTGGCGAAGGAAGTCTAGCGTAAAAGGTAGTGTTCAGTACACTGCGCAAGTTAGTGAATTTGCGTAGTTACATCGCTAGCGAAAATTCGCCTGGCGTAAGGATGCGAAGTAACACTAGCGAAAATACGCCAGCGTTCGTTTTTTTTTTAGTGAATTTGCGCAGTAGCGAAAATGCCAAACGCTATCGAATTAACGCTAGCGTTCAGCGCTTCGGCGCTTAGTGAATTTGCGCCAGAGAGTTCCAGTCAGAGATAAGTTTTATGGAAGCAGAGAAGGCCAAATACTGTAGGTATTTAATACACTTATTTATGTTCCCCTATTGTTTAATAGTGTGAGTAGGTCTGTATATTGAACCTGTATTTGTGCTTACTTATAGTTCCACCAATTTCAGAACAATCCGAGTGCCAATTTCAGAACAAATACAGATGCAATTACAAATCCAAGTGCAAATACAAAGGTGAATTGCTTACTGCTGCTATAAAGCAAATGCACAGTGCCATACCAAAGTGCTATACCTGAGAGTCAAATACATCCACCATCTTATGTTATCTGACAAGACTGAACTGTTGAACTGCCCTTTATGGTTTTATTCACCACGTGTTTGTACATGGAATATCCGCTGCACAAGCAGCAGTGTTATATGAAGAAAGTTGAAGTTATTAAAGAAGTTATTTAAAGGTATTGGTGTGTTCTTTAAACCTACTGCTTCCATAGAACGGCGCTAGAGGAATTACGGAGTAAAAGAAAGTCTGATTAGACTAAAGGGACAGTGATTTCATAATTCTTCTAATGCCACAGCGCACAAGGCACTACGTAGTGCTGCGCCTGCCACACAGCCCTTCCTGAACATAAGTTACCGACATAACAATTGTCAGACTCCTTCTCCTATATTAGTTCATTATTACTGATGATCCTCCCTTTTGGGACTATTTTTTCACCAATGCCATTATCCTGATCTATTGGATTCTCTCCTCTGACCCTAGACAGTCAGCTGCAGTTCATCATACATTATACCTCAAGATTTGCAATGTTATGTTTGGCTCCGTTAGTTTTATTACTGTGTGTGTTTTAAAAGTGGAGTATATTCTGAAATTGTGCTAAACATGGAGGTAATACAATTTGTGAATTAAAAATAACAAGTAAAAATATGTTTTGTCATATGGGAGATCAAGGAGCTTTAGAGGAGTCAATGAAATGCAATATATGAGCATGTCAATTGATGTGCTGTTTATTGTAAGACTGTAAGGTCAGGGTCAGGGTCGGCGTTATTGTGTTTTTAGATAATTAATACTACAGCTCAGAATTTTCAGGTGCATTTTTTAACTCAAAATGATGTGTCATAAAGAACTCAAATCACTGCAGCATATCAGCCATCCAGCCATAGTTCCATGAATATCTGCATAGGGAGCAAATAGATATCTCCCAAATCTTATCCTTTCTAGTTTTCAATCTGGGCCCCCAGCCACTGCTCCAGGTCCCCATGGGGGTACAGTTTTGGAACTACTGTGTTATAATCCTAAATACTAGTCTTATTTTCTTGTTATACTTACTATATTCATTTCCATTTCAGTCATTTACCATTCATTACAGCTAGTTCAATGAAAAATTACAATTTGCAATATGAAACAACGGTAATGGATCCAAATAACAGAAATATGGTTGCCTATGTTTTTCATTCAATACCATGATTTAAGAAAATCCCACTTAAAATGAGTACAGGACTCTTTACCTGATCCCCAAGAATACATACAAGCTTATTCCCAAGTACTTATGTGATTAAAATGTCAAACATTATATCATAACATAATCATTTTTTTGGCATGCAAGGAAATGATTCAGGCAAAATATAAAATAATCCACAGCTGGACTATTCCTTTATCATGACATTTCCAAGTTCTGATCATATGTTCCAAATACTAACGGGCACATTTACTAAGGGTCGAATATCGAGGGTTAATTAACCCTCGATATTCGACCCCCGAAGTAAAATCCTTCGACTTCAAATATCGAAGTTGAAGGATTTGCTGCAAATACTTCAAACAATCCATCGAAGTAAAAAAACGATTTTTCTTTGATCAGAAATAGCATAGAAAACTTATGGGGAAGGTTCCCATAGGCTAACATTGTAGCTCGGTAGGTTTAAAGTGGCAAAGTGGGTAGTCAAAGTTTTTTATTAAAGAGACAGTACTTCGACTATCAAATGGCCAAATAGTCAAATGGTTTTTAGTTCGAATCGTTCAAATCGAAGTCGTAGTCGAAGGTTGAAGTAGCCTATTCGATGGTCGAAGTACCCAAAAAAACCTTTGAAATTCAAAGTTTTTTTTACTTCGTATCCTTAACTCGAGCTTAGTAAATGTGCCCCTAACTATTTGCAATGATATTGTTCAGTTGTGCATAAGATCATAAGCTAGAACAAGCATGGTGTAGGTGGTAAATTCATTTACACTATATGGGACAATGTCACCTCTCTTCATTCATTTTCATCAATTCATTTTTTCTTTTTTAAGTCTAAGAACCTGGCAAAATATCTTATAAATTTTTAAAATACTTAGGGGCAGATTCACTTAGGGTCGAATTTCGAAGTTAAAAATACTTCGAAATTCGACCCTCGAATTGAAATCCTTCGACTTCGAATATCGAAGTCGAAGGATTTAGCGCAAATCCTGCGATCGAACGATCGAAGGATTTTTCGTACGATTAAATCCTTCGAATCGAATGATTTGAAGGATTTTAATCAAACGATCGAAGGAAAATCCTTCGATCAAAAAAAGGTTAGCAAGCCTATGGGGACCTTCCCCATAGGCTAACATTGACTTCGGTAGGTTTTATCTGCCGAAGTAGGGGGTCGAAGTTTTTTTTAAAGGGCAAGTACTTCGACTATCGAATGGTCGAATAGTCGAACGATTTTTACTTCGAATCGTTCGAATCGAAGTCGAAGGTCGTAGTCGAAGGTCGAAGTAGCCCATTCGATGGTCGAAGTACCCAAAAAATACTTCGAAATTCGAAGTATTTTTCATTCGAACCCTTCACTCGAGCTGAGTGAATCGGCCCCTTAACGTATAATTTTGAAATACTTAACGTATAATTCTTCACTAAGTAATGCAAATTTCAAAAGTAAAAGTAGTAACCTCCGCTGTATGCTGGCAAATGCACGGAGTTTGTCAGGTAAAATGGGAGACCTGGAATTAATTGCTCTAAAAATTATGATATAATTGGTATCACTGAGACCTGGTGGGATGAAACATGTGACTGGATTGTGAATTTAAATGGGTACACCCTTTTTAGGAGGGTGGAGGAGTTTGTTTGTATGTAAAGCTAGGGATGTAGCGAACTGTTCGCCGGCGAACTAGTTCGCGCGAACTTCGACTGTTCGCGTCCGCCGAATGTTCGCGAACGTCGCGCGACGTTCGCCAATTGGTGTTCGCGTTCGATTCGAAGTAAAATTTCGTTCGACCATTCGACCATTCGACCGTTCGATCGCTAAAATCGAACGATTTCCATTCGTTCGAACGATTATAAGCATTCGATTGAATTAAAATCATTCGATCGAATAGCTTCGATCGTTCGATTCGAACGAAAATCCTTCGATCGTACGAATAAAATCCTTCGATCGTTCGATCGAACGATTTTATCGAGCGTTCGAAGTTCGCGAACTGTTCGCGAACTGTTCGCTTTTTTGCCGGTGTTCGCGAACGGCGTTCGCGAACACATTAACGGCAGTTCGCTACATCCCTATGTAAAGCCTGAATTAAAGCCATGCGCTAAAGAAATAACAATAGCTGGCACTGGTGAGGGTGTAGAATCACTCTGGGTAGAGATTTTGACTGGGCAAAAGGTAACAAAAATAATTATCATTGGTGTATGCTATAAACCACCTTGTATAAGCATCGAGTATGAAGCCCAGCTACTCTTGCAGATACAAGCGGCTTCACAGCTGGGTCAAGTTGTTGCTATGGGTGACTTCAATTATCCAGACATTGACTGGGGTAATGGGGTTGCTAAGACAGAAAAAGCTAGTAGGTTTGTAAATATGCTGAATGACAACTTTTTATTCCAGCTCGTTCAAGAACCTACTAGGAATAACTCTCTTTTGGACCTTGTAATAACTAACAAAACTGAACTCATCTCTAACATTTGTGTGGGTGAGCATTTAGGGAATAGTGATCATAACATGGTCTCCTTTGAGATTCTGTTGCAGAAGCAATTCTATAAGGGAATAACTAAAACACTAAATTTTAGACGTGCAAACTTTGACAGTATAAGGGCATCTCTGCAACATATTAAGTGGGAAATGCTTTTCTCAGGGTTAAACACAGAACAAAAATGGGAAGTCTTTAAAATGTTGCTTAATAAATATACTTGTCAGTATATTCCACTTGTAAGCAAGGAACGTTGTTGCAAAGCAAAACCTTTTTGGTTCAATAGAAGCGTTGGTGTTGAGGTGGGTAAGAAAAGACGTGCTTTTAAAGCTTTCAAGTTAGCTGGTACAGCCAAATCATTTATAAGGTACAAGGAGGCCAATAAATCATGCAAAGAAGCTATAAGGCAAGCTAAAATTGCTATAGAAAAGGATATTGCAGCAAGCAGTAAAAAAAATCCAAAATTATTTTTTAAATATGTTAATAGTAAAAAAATTAAGCAGGAAGGGGTGGGTCCCTTACTATCAGAGGGGGGTCAGCTGGTTGATGAAAACAAAATAAAAGTGCAGATTCTGAACTCATATTTTTCATCTGTCTACACAAATGAGGAATCAGTAAGTGAAGGTTTCCTTCTTAACAGTCCCAATTCTAGTAATACAACTAATGATGCATGGTTCACACATGATGAAATTCAAAAGAGACTAGAACATGTTAAGATTAACAAAGGTCCAGGGCCAGATGGTATTCATCCCAGGGTAATTAGCGAGCTTAGCTCTGTGATTGCCAAACCTCTTTACTTAATTTTTCAGGATTCATTGAGATCTGGCATAGTGCCGAGAGACTGGCGAATTGCTAATGTGGTGCCTCTATTCAAAAAAGGAACCCGTTCTCAGCCTCAAAACTATAGGCCAGTTAGTCTGACGTCAGTGGAAGGAAAGCTTTTCAAAGGGTTAATAAAGGATAAGATACTGGACTTCATAGCAAATCATAATACTATGAGTTTGTGCCAGCATGGTTTTATGCATAATAGATCTTGCCAGACTAACTTAATTTCTTTTTATGAGAAAGTAAGTAGAGACCTCAATTCTGGGATGGCAGTGGATGTGATTTACTTAGATTTTGCTAAAGCATTTGATACAGTGCCACACAAAAGGTTACTGGTTAAATTAAGGAATGTTGGCCTGGAACATAGTATTTGTACCTAGATAGAGAACTGGCTAAAATATAGACTACAAAGAGTGGTGGTAAATGGAACATTTTCTAATTGGACCAGTGTTGTTAGTGGAGTACCGCAGGGCTCTGTACTAGGTCCCTTGCTTTTCAACTTGTTTATTAATGACTTGGAGGTGGACATTGAAAGTACTGTTTCTATTTTTGCAGATGATACTAAATTGTGCAGAACTATAGGTTCCATGCAGGATGCTGCCACTTTGCAGAGTGATTTGTCTAAACTGGAAAACTGGGCAGAAAACTGGAAAATGAGGTTCAATGTTGATAAATGCAAGGTTATGCACTTTGGCAAAAATAATATAAATGCAAGTTATACACTAAATGGCAGTGTGTTGGGAGTTTCCTTAAATGAGAAGGATCTAGGGGTCTTTGTAGATAACACGTTGTCTAATTCTGGGCAGTGTCATTCTGTGGCTACTAAAGCAAATAAAGTTCTGTCCTGCATAAAAAAGGGCATTAACTCAAGGGATGAAAACATAATTATGTCTCTTTATAGGTCCCTGGTGAGGCCTCATCTGGAGTATGCAGTGCAGTTTTGGACTCCAGTCCTTAAGAGGGATACAAATGAGCTGGAGAGAGTGTAACTAAATTGGTTAATGGGATGGAAGACTTAAGACTGTCAAGGTTGGGGTTATTTTCTCTGGAAATAAAGGCGCTTGCGAGGGGACATGATTACACTTTACAAGTACATTAGAGGACATTATAGACAAATAGCAGGGGACCTTTTTACCCATAAAGTGGATCACCATACCAGAGGCCTCCCCTTTAGACTAGAAGAAAAGAACTTTCATTTGAAGCAACGTAGGGGGTTCTTCACAGTCAGGACAGTGAGGTTGTGGAATGCACTGCCGGGTGATGTTGTGATGGCTGATTCAGTTAATGCCTTTAAGAATGGCTTGGATGATTTTTTGGACAGACATAATATCAAAGGCTATTGTGATACTAAGCTCTATAGTTAGTATGGGTATATAGAATTTAATTAAAAGTAGAGAGGAGTGTATGTATGGATGCTGGGTTTTCATTTGGAGGGGTTGAACTTGATGGACTTTGTCTTTTTTCAACCCAATTTAACTATGTAACTATGTAACAGCAATTCCGCAGTTTTTGCCGGTTTTAGATGGCAAATAGTCAAATATGAATTATTAAAGAGCAAGAGTAGGATAAATCTTAAAAATCAAAGTAAAATTTTATAAAAAAAAAAGCACGAATCAAGTTTGGCTAACTCCCTAGTCGTATTTGACAGTTATGACGATAAAGAAAGATGAAAATTTGAATTTGAAATTCGCCCTTGATAAATCTTCCCCGTAGTGTCCAACATTTCAGTCCTCATTAAAACCTTTATCAAGGATCAAGCAAACAACAAAAATAGTGAAGTTTCATATCAGATGCTTGTTCATTAAAGATGTGATTTATCAATGTTCAAATTAGCTAATCAAATTTTTTCACAAGGCATGGATTCGCAGTGAAATTCCACATTCAACATCTGCACATTTTTTCATGAAACAGCTGAAAAAATCCGCTGCGAAAAATTTTGCTGTGACAAAATTGTCACCAAGACAAAAAATTACTGATACAAAAAAGTTTCCAAAACAAAAAAGTCACTACGGAAAAAAATGGCCATTGACTTTAATGTATTTGGAATGAGAAAAAATAGTTGCACATGTAAAAAATTGTTGACACCCATGGACAATGCATTTCACAAATTTTTTCACCGAAACAGAATCGCTCATCATTATTCAAAATCAAATTTTTACTACTATTCAAATATTTTTGCATAACAATTCATAAATATAAATTATATTTACTCCAATGTGTGTTGTTTAAATGCTTGTGAAATTACGAAGAAGTCAACACCGGCAAAATTTGCGAACAGTTCGCGAACAGTTTGCGAACTTCGAACACCTGAAAATCGTTCGATTCGAACGATCGAAGGATTTTAATCGTTCGATCGAACGATTTTCGTTCGAATCGAACGATCGAAGCCATTGGATCGAATGATTTCATTCAATCCAATGGCTTCGATCGTTCGATTCGAACGAAAATCCTTAGATTTCAGCGATCGAATGGTCGAATGGTCGAACGATTTTGACGCGAACGCCTATTGGCGAACGTCGCGCGACGTTCGCGAACTTGCGGCGGACGCGAACAGCCGATGTTCGCGCGAACAAGTTCGCCGGCGAACAGTCCACGACATCCCTAGAAGTCAATAGGAATTGTCTTAGTAAAAATGAAAAACATTTTTAAATTCAAGATTTTCAAGTTTTGTCAAGCTTTTTGGAGCTTGTAAACTCACAAATTTGAGTTTTTAGTGCCACCTGATGAGCTATGGACATTCATTTATAAAAAAAATTATAGAAACACAATTATAGAAACACAAATATATATATACTAAACGGTGAGTTCTGATGTCATTTCTGTCACATGACTCACTGAAACTTGTGTATTATAATAAATAAAGTACCCCCAGTTGCAAAATATGAGGATATTAGAAGTTACCTCGGAGTTCCATGACCTGTATAAAAACACTCGGTCTTCGGCCTTGTGTTTTTATATGGTCATGAAACTCCTCAGTAACTTATAATATCCTTATATTTTACAAGAGGGGGTACTTTATTCAATATATATAATTGAATAAAGTACCCCCTCTTGTAAAATATAAGGATATTATAAGTTACCGAGGAGTTTCATGACCATATAAAAACACGAGGCCGAAAGTACCCCCTCTTGGAACTCCGAGGTAACTTCTAATATCCTCATATTTTGCAACTGGGGGTACTATATATATATATATATATATATATATATATATACATATATATATATATATATATATATATATATATATATATATATAATCATAACAAAGATATGGTTTTAAAACCATAACAAATACCAAAAAAAAAAAAAAACATTGTATATACTGTGTATATATATATATTATATATATATATATATATATATATATATATATATATATATATATATATATATATATATATATATATATATATATATATATATATATATATATATATATATATATATATATATATAGGAATAATGTGTTGTTTTGATTTGCATTCATAATAAGGATACCAATTCTTTTTCATAAAGGCAATGGAGCTTCAAGATGACTTAGATTATGTATTATTTCTTAAGTAGCAAGGCACATTCCTCATAAAACAGATTTTTGAAATCACTAAGAGCAAATATTTAACCTCCAATTGCCAGGCAATGTAGAGCTGTGTGTGGGTGTTCATGTATAGAAATTCAGGTCAGGGAAAAAGCAGGCATGTGAGTCTGTGCAAATTAAAATAAATTACCTCAAAGTTTTACAAATGACCACATGAGTAAATGATAATCGACCACTGGTGGGGGTTCATAACAAAATTAAAAGTAATAATATTTATTTGTATTAGTTAGAATAATAACAATCTTCACTTAATGTACAGTATATTGAACAAATGTGATTTATGATATTGACAGAATCTCTTGAAAATAAAGGTTAATTCTACATACAGTACTAATACATAACCTTCCTTAACACAGTTGTGTTACTTAGAAACCATTCACATGTATTTGTTCATTAAGACTATTGTTCCTGTTGCTATGTAATAAATTCTGAGATTCTAGAAAGTTCTCAGGTGATATTAAAAAAAAATAAGGACACTAAAATTGCCCAACAGCAATGCTTTTATAGAATCATTTCAAGTCAGACTTCAATGATTGGTTGGTAATTCTTGGGAACACTGAATGCACATGGATAAAGACTTGCCTGAAGTCTATGCATAGAGTGCAGTTGTTGGTGGCTCATTATTCTACTTGACTACATTTCTGTGAGGGTAGGGTCATAATTGTGAATAATTATGGTTTTGGTCCAATAAGGAAAAATGTGGACACCTTTGTCTTTTTCTAAACCCCTCCAAGGTATTATTCTGCATTAAATTGTTAACCTTAATTTGTAGAACTTAAATAAATGTATATTGGTTAGTAGCCCAGTTACCGCATACATGAACAACACTATTTCAGTATGTACTACTCCCATACATTCTGAAATGCAAGTGAATCTTTAAAATTAGTTTTGTGAGCCCACAAAAATATTAAGCAATCTATCCCCACCAGTGACCAGCGTATGTAATTAATCTTCTGTTTTTCAAATTTACCTGATTGTCCTTTATTTCATAGAACTGCAAGTACATTTTGAACATCATTATGCCTCATCTCTAGTAACTTTGTTCTTGTTTTGTATAGAGAATAACAAACCCCGGCATTAGAAAACATACTATTAATTCATTAATCGACACAGCATTTTAGCACTTGTTAAAGCTTTAAAAATGGCTTTATGCATGATATTCAGTAGGCTTATAAGAGCTTTCACTGTTGGTGATTTATTTTTTTGTGTCCAAAGAAGCCACACAATTTACAGGCTTTCCAAGAGGCTGAAACTAAGGAGGATTATCAGTCAAGGTCGAACAGCCGAACCAGTAATAATGAATGCTCTGTTGCATGTCTTATTATTGTCTGAAATATAAAGGCTTTTCACCATGAGAGAACCTTAAAATAGTTTAGACTATTGTTTCAGTAATGTGAAATTCTGTATGAACCCATAGGCAGCTCAACAAGATGCAAGAAGTTTACATCAAAGGGAAATCATTACAATTAACTAACCATCTATTCTTTTATTGACAACTAAATAAGAGTTCTTCAACAGAAATAAATCCAGAATAGTTGGAACTGAAAACAATCTAGAGCATTAAAAAGGATATTAAAACCCCAAAATGTAACCTCTCTCTGAAAAGCAGGTCATTTACAATAACCATGTCAATGACTTTCAAATGTGTTAACATGATCCATAACATGTGAATAGGTCCCATTTATTTTTGTAAACCAAAGATAATTTATCACAAAAACTTGCCTGATACATGGCAGTGACCCTTAATAATCCTTTCACAGATCTATACAACTAGGAAAGTAATATTTTCCTAAACAATTGTGTTTTGATTAAACACTAGTGATGTAGCGAACTGCCGATTTGATGTTCGCGAACGCCGTTCGCGAACACCGGCAAAAAAGCGAACAGTTCGCGAACAGTTCGCGAACTTCGAACGCTCGATAAAATCGTTCGATCGAAGGATTTTATTCGTACGATCGAACGATTTTCGTTCGAATCGAACGATCGAAGCTATTCGATCGAATGATTTTAATTCAATCGAATGCTTATAATCGTTCGAACGAATGGAAATCGTTCGATTTTAGCGATCGAACGGTCGAATGGTCGAATGGTCGAACGAAATTTTACTTCGAATCAAACGCGAACACCAATTGGCGAACGTCGCGCGACGTTCGCGAACATTCGGCGGACGCGAACAGTCGAAGTTCGCGCGAACTAGTTCGCCGGCGAACAGTTCGCTACATCCCTATTAAACACAATTAAACATGAACATTCAAGGAATGTTTTTTTTTAAGGTTAATATAATATCTGATAAGAACTGATTTTAAAACCTGCACTGAAATAATATATTGAGTTGTCACCCAAAAAAACTCAAATTTATCAGATTTTCTAACAAAAACCAGCAAAAACAGCCCAAAACTATTGAGTATCTTGAAGGTAAAAAACATTCTCCATCTTTGTTAAAGGTACCATCTGCCATTGACTTCAACATGATTTTGACAGGTTTTAGCTGGCGTTTTTGCGGATTTTAATTTTTAGAAGTTTAGGAGCATAATAAATCTAAAAATTCAGTTCTTTTGCCCTTTAAAACTCAACCAGAGGCTGGATAAATAGGTCTCAAAATGTTGTAAAACAGTTATTCCCTTAAGTTACAAAGGAAGGAAAGTATGGCTCTAGAAAAAGCTAGATAGCTTTCTAAAACATTAACAATGGTAAGATTAGATAATAAGTAAATAAAACCTTGTATCTAAAAGAAATTAACAGTTTTTCTTTCCCAAAAATACATTTTAATTGAGTACATATTTTATTTATTTTTTTCCAAACTTTTTGTAGCTGGAAAAAGTTAATGTATAGGAATGGAATCTAATATCCAAAATGTCCAGGACCTGTATTTTAAAGATAAGTTGAATCACCATATCTTAAGGGGGTTATTTATCGGACTCAGACTAAATCCACAAGACTTCCGCCCCCCACCCGTTCATCAATAGATTTTCACAAAAATTGCTTGTGTAGGAAAAGACTCGATAAAATTGTGAAAAAAAATCTGAATAGTTCATTTTTTGGGGTTGTCTCTGAAAACTGCAAATTTTTCAGATTTGATGCCCAAAACCTGAAACTTTTTCGGAATTAGTCGAATTTTAATTTTTAAAGAGACAATAAAATATTTTGGTATTCACATTTTTTCAAATTCTAATTGAATTTGGACTATTCCCTAGTCGAAGTACACAAAAAAATAGCTTGAAATTCGAATTTTCACTTCGACCCTTGATAAATCTGCCCCTTATTAATAAAATGAAATAAGCAAAGCTGTTTCCGTTTGCTAAGCTCACTTCTAAAACCTATAAATTCAGGGAAAACAAAAAAAATGTTTTCTTGATTTATGTAACTCCAAGAGATCCTGCATTGCTTTACAGAGGTGTTATTCATTCACATCAATCTCTGCCCCTTTTAGCCTACAAAGTAATTTCTCTTTCACATGCCCAGTAGGGTCAATGTTTCCAGAAGCCAATTTCAATGGACATCCCTCTAAATGTTTTTTAGTCTGCTTTTACCAGAATGATTTCTGCCCACATCTCATCCAGCAGCGAGAGAGGTCTTACTGTCTGCAATGATTAGCAGCAGACACTTTCTATTAAGGTTTGTGCCTGGCAACAGGAATATTTTATTTAAAGTGCAACATGGTATAGTATATGGTGCATAGTGCACTTTAGGGTTGCACTGAATCTATCGATTTATAATTAATTCTTAGGGGCAGAATTACTAAAGGCCAAAGTGGCTGATGCTAGCGTCAATTCACTAACGTTACCACCGCCAGGGACATTTACATTTACATTTGGCAATTTACTAACGGGTGCAGGCGCCAATTCGCTAGCGAAAGAGATAGGCGCTAGTGGTCATTCACACTCTATTGGCAGGCGACAGTTCCGTCTGGTGAATGGTCATTACTCCGCAAATTCACTAAAGTACGGATTTTACTGAACGTTACCTCTTTTGCCAGAGTTGCCTTCGCCCGCTCAGACCAGGCAAAGTGCTTTAAAGTAGCTAGATCTTCCTCAATCTTCTGTTACTTACATTATATTCTGTGAGCTGAAAATGCATCAAAGTCCAAAAAACGCTGGCGTCTTTTCCTTTTTTCAGCCTGATTGCCTGCAAAAGACTTAACTTTTCCCCATACATTTGAAAACATATGGAACATATATAATTGATTGATTTTAATTGAAATTGCAAGATCTCTAATGAAGTTTCGCTAAGCAGAAATGAATACTAGTGCATCTTCATTATCAAATGGTCAAATTGCCGAAGTAACGCGAAAAGTCGACAGTGTTCGGCGCCCACAACGCAACTCGCATTTTAGTGAGTATCCCACTGTTTTCAATGCCCCAGATTCAATTATATTTCAAAATGAATCCTGGAATTGGCAAGTTGATAAGCAGCATATATTTTAAACTATTTCTATATGAGTGAAGAAATAAAATTTTAATACACATACAAGGTTAGAGGTGTGCCTGATGAAAGAATTTAACACATCATTATGTGGAACATGAATATTTGAGAGCCTATGCTTGGCTACCGACTCCATCCTATAACAGAGTTGTGCTTCTTACAAAGACACCCATGATTAACCATGTTAATCTATCTTAAATGATTGCGACAGTGATTATCAGTAATGATGATGAGAATTATCCACTCATGAAAGACATCATACTGATTTCCCCCAAAGGTCTTATTGCTGCAGATTGTCATAAATGCTTATTAAAACATTTTTTAAGATACCACAAAACCAACCCATTACTGGCCAAATAATGTATAATTTCTTTGAAACACCTCTGGTAGATATAATCCAGTGTGGTACTAAATGTTTTTTCACGCCTTATATTTACAATTTTACATATCCATCCGCTAAAATTAATGATATATGAAAGAGGAACATTCTTAATTCTACTGCTCAACTCATCTCCAGTTATCTGAAAATCCTGCTACTCAAATATCCGAGTTCATACACATAGGGCCATATACAATTCCGTGAGAAAAAATTATTTTGTGATTCATCACATGACAATTTGTGTGCAAGAGTCAATTTAGTGAGAAAAAAACTTCTCTGCTAATTTAGTCCCAGTTATTTTCTATAGACTCCAATAGAATTTTCTTGCGATAAATAGTGAAATATGTTTTTCATTGAATTTCATTTCATTGAATTGCATCTGGCTCTATGGTACAATCTGAAATTAAATTAGTAGACAAAATCCTTCAATCTGCACTAAATACATTATGGACCAGATTCAATATGTATTGAAAGTATTGTTTTATGGTTTATCGCGTGAATACTTATGGGCCAGATTAATTTTTTTAAAACTTTTCCCCTAATTCAGATCCATGTTTTCCACCATAGACTTCAATAGAGTTTGCTGGATAGATTTGGTGTCAGATTTGATTTGATGAGAAAAATGTATCTCTTAGTTTAATTAAATATTTCCCATAGAGCCAGAAACCACATTGTCAATTTCCCAGCTGCCCCAAGTCATGTGACTTGTGCTCTGATAAACTTCAATCACTCTTTACTGCTGTACTGCAAGTTGGAGTGATATCATCCCCTCCCCCCCCAGCAGCCAAACAAAAGAACAATGGGAAGGTAACCAGATAACAGCTCCCTAACACAAGATAACAGCTGCCTGGTAGATCTAAGAACAGCACTCAATAGTAAAATCCAGGTCCCACTGAGACACATTCAGTTACATTGAGAAGGAAAAACAGCAGCCTGCCAGAAAGCATTTCTCTCCTAAAGTGCAGGCACAAGTCACATGACCAGGGGCAGATGGGAAATTGACAAAATGTCTAGCCCCATGTCAGATTTTAAAATTGAATATAAAAAAATCTGTTTGCTCTTTTGAGAAATGGATTTTAGTGCAGAATTCTGCTAGAGTAGCACTATTAACTGATGCATTTTGAAAAAAACATTTTTTCCTATGACAGGATCCCTTTAAGGAGGCCTGAACTTAAATCATTGACTTATAGACTGTAATAACAATACCATGGACTTAGGCAAAATACTATTGTATTATTCCCCTAATGTACTCACAGCCTGTATTAGAGATATCATAAAACATACTAAAGCAGAACTTTAGAATTTGGATAAAACTGTTAAAAGCAGTTTATGAACTGAAGAGTGCTAAAACACTTTTCAAGATTACTGAGCTAGTCCATTTTCTTTAGACTTATGATTAGTTGATACTGAGTTAAATTATGTTTTTTTTTTTCATTGTTCCACTGTGTGCAGAAGCCAGAACAAGAAACATCAATGAAAGAAGAACTGGATTTACGTTTTATTCCTCTTCACGTAAATATACATTAATATACAGTATTAGGGCAAAGAATAATACTGTACTTTCCATCTCAATACATTTGTATTTATGAGCATTCATACCGCTAACATTTGCTAAGGCAGAAAACAGCCATTGCACCATCATTACTTCCATAATTTTGCCCCTTGTATTGTTAGAAGCCAAAAACCTGTCCTTAGTATTTTATTTAGGAAACAACATAAATTTGGAAGACCGCTGTCACAAACAGGGATTTCTGGTAAAATCTAGCTGAACAACACACCTGTAAAATGTGTTTGGGTTATAGAAGATAGTTAACTTTGCACAACCCCTGTTTCCTTTTCTGACAGCTGTAAAACACTAGATTAATAAAAGTGATATTTCCATGCAGTGGTGTCTTCCCATCTGTTTTTCCATGTTTAGAGCCTCTTACCACAGATGCACGGCAGCTTAGCATAGTCAGCAAATATCAAGGTCAATGTTATATTAAACTGCAATGACAGGTATGAAGAAGAAACAATTGAAATGAGGCTAAAACATGAGCGTGTAAGGCTCTAACATTTCCCACCATTATACAAAAACACATGAAATGCTAATGCATACAACAATAGAATATATCAAGCAATAGCAATATATCAAGCAATATGCTAAAGATGTTCTTTTGCTAGTCTATAGAAACCACAAACATTTAAAAATCGTGTTGCCATTTTACTCCCACTGCATTATTCTGAATGATATTTCATTTTTCCTTTTATGTACGTGAAAAAGAATTTGAAAACATAAAGTGTGGGTTGCATTTATGTCTTGTATCAGATCTACTAAATACTGTTATGTACTGTTATGTTTCAGCCATATACAACCTTTTAAAGGAGAACTAAAGCTTAAAGGGATACTGTCATGGGGAAAAAAAATTCAAAATGAATCAGTTAATAGTGCTGCTCCAGGAGAATTCTGCACTGAAATCCATTTCTAAAAAGAGCAAACAGATTTTTTTATATTTAATTTTGAAATCTGACATGGGGCTAGACATAGTGTCAATTTCCCAGCTGCCCCAAGTCATGTGACTTGTGCTTTGGTAAACTTCAATCACTCTTTACTGCTGTACTGCAAGTTGGAGTGATATCACCCCCTCCCCCCCCCCCAGCAGCCAAACAAAAGAACAATGGTAAGGTCAACAGATAGCAGCTCCCTAACACAAGATAACCCATGTTAAAACCTATGTCTCACTGAGACACTTTCAGTTACATTGAGAAGGATAAACAGCAGCCTGCCAGAAAGCATTTCTGTCCTAAAGTGCAAGCACAAATCACATGACCAGAGGAAGCTGGGAAATTGACAAAATGTCTAGCCCCATGTCTGATTTCAAAATTGAATATAAAAAAATATGTTTGCTCTTTTGAGAAATGGATTTCAGTGCAGAATTCTGTTGGAGCAGCACTATTAACTGATGCGTTTTGAACAAAACATGTTTTCCGATGACATGATCCCTTTAACTAAAAACGAAGGGCGGTTTTCTGTTTTGGGGCTTCTGTAGCAGCCCAAGGCAACCATCTAGCAAGATATGTGTCTTCAATGATGCCCCAGTAGCTCCCCATCTTCTTTTCTGCTGATTCACAGCACATGCTCTGTCCTGCTTTCTGTTTTTGAGTTTAGGGACCGACAATATACTGTATATATAAAGGAGGTGACATATAGGTATATCTGCAGCCTTCAGTAGACGATTGGCACTAATCCCAACATACCAAAAAGAAGCAGGGTTAAAATGGTCGATCATTATCTCTATTATGTGAACCAGGTGGGGTGTCACTCAATTGCGAGCTACAGTATAAAGACAGAATTAACACCTGCTACTAGTATCAGGGGCATATAATGCGAGTTGAGAAACTTGCCTCAGAGGACACTGTCTCACTGGTTATCAGGGACAACAAAAATGCTGCTCCTGGTCACTTTAAGAGAATTTCCAGTTTTCAAACCGTAAATATGGCTTCTTGGCACTATCATCATGGCCCCCTACTGTGCCAAAAAAGATGAGTGAGCAGGGGGAGGGGTGGTAGCAACAGCAAGTCACCTCAGGTGGCAAAGGGGCTAGGACCTCCCCTGATAACATTTAACCTTTTATCAATTATCTGAGTTTTCATTGTGGGAAAGGTCCCTTTCTTCCTTTTATGTCTTTTTGGTGTCCCCATTGCATCAGTTGAATCTGCACATTGATGTCTTTTAGTGATGGACGAATAAACTGACCAGTCGCAAACTCACAGTGAATTTCCGTTTTCGCTGACGGCGAAGAATCCGCTGCGCCATTTTTTCGTCATTTAGCAAATTTTGTTACTGGTTAAAGAAAAACACACTTTGACTACAATGTTTTTAGCATGAGAAAAAAATAAAGTAAAAAAACATCAACTCCAATGCATTTGACAAGATTATCAAGAACGTTTCTAGCAGTTTTATGATTTTTTTTATGAAATAGTTCAGCTTATTACCAATAGCAATCCATGGATCAGATCCAATTGATTGTTGTGAGTGGAAAATGGAAAAAATAAAAATGAGGACAAATTGGTCCTCTTTATTTTTATTTTTTCCTTTTTTCCATTTTTGTTTTTAATCACTCACAAGTTACAACATGTGATATGTAATATGGATTATGTTGAGCAATTTGAACACAATTGACTTTTCATGAACAATTTACGAACTTCACTTGCATGGACTAAACAAAGGATAACACTACAACTTTTTTCATGATGTCACAGGAAAGGGAGTGGTTCCTTGTTCACACCTCCTCCTCACTCTTTAAATATGAATGTAGTATTGTAATACTAGGCTTGTTAAAGGACCCAGGTGGCCCAAAACGTTGCCCTGCTTTGAATGTTCTTGATACAATAAACTTCATAAACTACAGCAAAAATCCACCACAAAAACTTTTGCTGAGACAAAAAAAAAGTCACCACAAGAAAAATGCTTGTTGACTTTAATGCATTTGGAGTAAGAAAAAAAAAATGTTGAACACATAAAAAAATGTTGAAACCTATTGACTTTAATGTGTTTTGCAAATGTTTTGGTGTTTCACAAATTTTTCGGTGAAATGAAACAGGACAGATTTGCTCATCACTAATAATCAATCCAGCTCTTGTATACTTTCAGTTATGGCTGATATAACCTGTAAAGCCACACCTTTTTAGAGATTTGTGAAAAGAAATTCAAATGTTAGTAAATAGGCCCCATCATGACAATATGCTCACTTATGGCCCCGATATTTTCCTAAATAAATTTAAAATGTACAGCTGTGATTTTGGTGTGGAAATGTTGGAAATACAGTATGTGGCTATTTCTTTGACAAGAAATAGCCAGTTTGATACTATACCATGGTTCTTCCTGTAAATAGTTAATTCCAATTAGCCTGCACCTCATACAATCTGGCACTTTTGGGTTATGCATGTGAAAGAGTTGTCAGAGTTGGTCTTGCACATGCCCCCCCCCTCTCTAGTGTAACAATAATGCTGCAATGCTTAACGTTATTTGACATTAACACAATAAACATTGTATGTCAAGCTTAATTCTGCAGAAATCTCACTTGCAGGGACATCGCCAATTTACTAACAAGAGTAGACGACAATTCGCTAGCGAAAGAGACCGTCGCTATGCAGGTTTGCACGCTATCGCCAGGCACATTTTTGCTCAGAACAACCATTACTCCACAAATTCACTGAAGAGTGTTGCCTATTTTGCCAGTTTCCTTCACCAACTTAGACCAGGATAACTGATAAGATGAAGCTACATCCTCCTCAATCTTATTCACTCAGTCATAAAAGCTGGCGTTTTTTTTTTCTTTTTCATTTTTTAAAGCTGGATTGCCTTCAAAAGTCCTAACTATTAAAGATTTTTGTGTTAACATTTTTTTCCCAACCATTTGAGGGGCATGTCACATTTGTAAAACATGTGTTTTAGGGTGGGCTCATGTCTAGGGCATTAGAGGATTTTGTCTTTTGTCTTTATTTTGCTTCCTTGGACATTCATAATGAAAAGTGCCCACTTCAAGCATTTCCACCAACATCTCTTATAACGTCCATGTGACCTTTATGTACCCATCCTATTCAAATTGACCTACGTGTAAGTGTAATTACAAAATTTCACTTGGCAGAATTGAATGCTAGTAAAAGATCGCTATGAAATGGTTGCGCTGAATAATTAACGCTAGCGAAAGTTTGCCAGCATTCTACTGCTGAGACACAACTTTGCATCTTAGTGAATTAGCATACTGGTAATGGATTTGCGCCTGGCTAACCAGTGCAAAGTGTGGCAGATACTGCTCATACAAAAGCTCTCCAAAGACATTTACATGCACTTGAGTGTTGCTGGTGCAAATCCCACTCAGAATCAGTTACAAATCTGCCCTGCGCTCGTATAACACCAGCCTCTTCCAAGCCAAACAAACATACTTTACTTCACTCATTAACTCCCTTTCTAAAAAAACAGCACAACTTTTCTCCACCTTTAACACTCCCCTTTCCCCTTCTCCACCCCCTCCGTGCACATCTGTCTCTGCTCAAGATATTGCTGAGCACTTCAAAAACAAAATTGACACTATCAGAAGGGACATTACACTACTCAACCCCCCTAGACTTCCACCACCCTCCCTCCACACTCCCCAGTCTCTCTTGTGCTCCTTCACCCCTGTCACTGATGAGGAAGTCTCAAAGCTTTTGGCCTCTTCTCACCTTACTACCTGCCCGCTTGATCCAATTCCCTCTAAACTTCTGGGCAATACCAATCCTTGTCTAATCAAAGCCTTAACTCACCTATTTAATCTCTTGCTCTCAACTGGACTGTTTCCTTCTCAACTAAAACATGCTCTTGTTACCCCCATTCTGAAAAAACCCTCTCTTGATCCCTCCAATCTTGACAACTTCCGACCTATCTCTCTGCTACCTTTCGTCTCTAAACTACTTGAGTGCCTAGTCTACAACCGACTAACCTCATTCCGCTCTGACAATAACCTGCTGGACCCCCTACAATTTGGTTTTACGCCACAACACACCACTGAAACTGCCCTGACCAGACTAACTAATGACCTTTTAACTGCTAAAGCCAACAATCATTTCTCACTACTAATACTGCTTGATCTTTCAGCTGCATTTGATCACCTCCTTCAGTCCCTCCATTCGCTGGCCTTCGTGACACAGCCCTGTCCTGGTTCTCTTCTTACATCACCAATCGTTCCTTCAGTGTCTCCTACAACAGAGTAGCATCTTCTCCCCTACCTCTTTTTGTTGGGGTTCCTCAAGGCTCTGTCCTGGGACCCTTACTATTCTCCCTCTATACTTCCTCCCCCGGCAAATTAATCAACTCGTATGGTTTCCACTACTACATCTATGCTGACAATACTCAGATCTATCTCTCATCTCCTGATCTTAACCCAGAACTCCTAACTCAGGTCTCCTGCCTGTCTTCTATCTCTACCTGGATGTCGCAACGCTACCTTAAATTAAACCTCTCTTAAACTGAAATTGTTCTTTTTCCTCCAACTAACACCAATAACATCCCCAAAGTATCCATCATAGCTAACAATTCCACTATCACCACCTCTCCCCAGGCCTGGTGCCTTGGGGTTATCCTAGATTCTGCCCTGTCATTCACTCCTCATATTCAGTCACTTATTAAATCATGTCACTTCCACCTATATAGTTACATAGTTACATAGTTAAACTGGGTTGAAAAAAGACAAAGTTCATCAAGTTCAACCCCTCCAAATGAAAACCCAGCATCCATACACACACCCCTCTCTACTTTTAATTAAATTCTATATATCCATACCTATACTAACTATATAGCTTAGTATCACAATAGCCTTTGATAATATGTCTGTCCAAAAAATCATCCAAGCCATTCTTAAAGGCATTAACTGAATCAGCCATCATAACATCACCCGGCAGTGCATTCCACAACCTCACTGTCCTGACTGTGAAGAACCACCTACGTTGCTTCAAATGAAAGTTCTTTTCTTCTAGTCTAAAGGGGTGGCCTCTGGTACGGTGATCCACTTTATGGGTAAAAAGGTCCCCTGCTATTTGTCTATAATGTCCTCTAATGTACTTGTAAAGTGTATACATGTCCCCTCGCAAGCGCCTTTTTTCCAGAGAAAACAACCCCAACCTTGACAGTCTACCCTCATAATTTAAGTCTTCCATCTCTCTAACCAATTTAGTTGCACTTAGTCTCTGCACTCTCTCCAGCTCATTTATATCCCTCTTAAGGACTGGAGTCCAAAACTGCACTGCATACTCCAGATGAGGCCTTACCAGGGACCTATAAAGAGGCATAATTATGTTTTCATCCCTTGAGTTAATGCCCTTTTTTATGCAAGACAGAACATTATTTGCTTTCATAGCCACAGAATGACACTGCCCAGAATTAGACAACTTGTTATCTACAAAAACCCCCCTAGAGGAACCTAAGGAACATATCCAAAATACGATCATTTATCACCCAAGATGCTGTCAAAATTCTTATTCACTCTTTTGTCATATCACGTCTAGACTACCGTAACTCTCTTTTAATTGGCCTTCCCCTCCAGAGACTGTCACCTCTCCAGTCCATAATGAACACTGCTGCAAGGCTCATACACCTCAGCAACCGCTCCTCCTCTGCCACGCCATTCTGTCAATCCCTGCACTGGCTTACATAACTCAGAATTAAATTCAAATGAATGACCCTGACATTCAAAGCACTTCATAACTCTACCCCACCCTACATCTCTGAACTCACCTCTATATACTCACCCAACCGCTTAATATGCTCCTTTACTGACCTGCTACTCAACTCTTCTCTCATTACCTCCTCACATGTTTGCATTCAAGACTTAGCAAGGGCTGCACCCCTCTTTTGGAACTCTCTCTCACGGTCTGTCTGACTTTCTCCCAACCTTTCTGCTTTCAAGAAATCTTTTAAAATGCACTTCTTTCGAGAAGCCTACCCTCACTCTGCTTGATTACCAAACGCAACACCACATGCAGTACCACATTTCTCACCCACTTAGTTTGATCTTGCCCACTCCCACACCTTGTGTATTACTCTCTTCCCTTTAGAGTGTAAGCTCTTTTTGCATAGGGCCTTCCTCATCTTTTGTACTGGTATTAATTGTGATGTATTTTGTACCGGTATTAATTGTGACTCCATGTATCTATGTATATAATTTCATGTGATTTAGTTGTATAATCACATTTACTTTACAGTGCTATGCAATATGTTGGCACTATATAAATACATGTTAATAAATGTTAAAATAATAACTTTTAAAAAATTCAGTGTTTGCCTTTGAAGCTTTAACATGATTTATATAAATAAGCTTCATTGTAGCAGTGAATCTGTCATGGTATATCCTGGAGGGCTCACTTTGCATAGCAGATAACAGAAAATATATTAATAATACAATGGTTTTGCTAGTTAACTAGTGATGGGTGAATTTATTCGCCAGGCGCGAATTCGTGCGAATGTGTGCGATTCCCCGCCGGCGAATAAATTTGCGAAATGGCCTTGAAAATTCGCGGGTGAAAGTTCGCCGACGTCCAAAAAAAACAGACACCAGCAAGAAAAACAGGTGTCGGTGTCAAAAATGGGCATCGGCTTCAAAAAATGGGCGTCGGTGTCAAAAAACGGGCGCCGGCGTCAAAAACGAGATGCCGCAATATTCGCCCATCACTATAGTTAACTGGTTACATCAGGGGCCAAATAACATTCATGGCTTTCTTAACACATCACTTTTTATCTAAATGTAAAATCTAACTACGCCCACTAAATTATTTGCAGATCCCAGACAGACTTAAGTTATAAATCTACATGAAGAAATAACACCTTTCATTTATTAAAAATGGAGAAACAATTCATGGTAATGTACATAAAGGAGGTGTTCCAGATACAGATTCTAGCATGGAGGTAGCCAAAATAATCCCAAGTAATATCCTGCATGTAAACTGCATTCCTATGGGGCCTATTTATTAAAAATTTTCCCAAAATTTGTATTTTCTTAACTATTTCCTCATTTTTTAAAATGTATCAATTGAGAAAAAAATGATGCGGCCAAAACTTGCCAAGCTTCTATGGAAATAAATGGGATTTCTATTTTTAAGATTTCAGGGGAAGCTTATCTTGGCTGTTAATGGTGGCAAATCTTGCCAAGATAAAAACCTGTGTCCTTTTTTTTGCACACAGGAAAAAGGCCCCTTGACTCCAGAGCAAAAATGTTCATTAACTCCAGTGCATTTGGCTTAAGAATAAAAAAATGCCTATTATTGACATGAATGCATTTGGCACAGGAAAAGAATGCAAGAGAAACCCATTGACTTCAATGCATTTGAAGTAAGAAAAAATGGAGGTTGACTCCAATTCATTTGGCAAAAATTCTGAAAAGTTATGCCATTTCTCAGCAAAACAAATATGGCAATTTTACTCATCACTATTTTCAATATTCAAGGTGTCTTAATATTCAAAAAAGTCAATAATAAAAAAATTAAAGAACAATGCAAAATGTGTTTTAATCAAGGTTTTTCCTTTTGAATTACCTCATTTTTTACAATTTCAATGTAGGCCTATTTAATAACTATTTAATAAAAAATGTTATAAACCATTGATTTGTTTTCAATCCAATTATAGAAGGAGATAAATTAACGATAACTTGTGCTTATGAATCTATACCTACTACGGAATCAAATAAATAAGAAAAAACTGAACATAAGCCTTGAAAATTACACTGGCAGTCATGATCCTATGAATTACATGTACCAAATAGTAGATTAGATGTTGCTCTTTAAAGGTAAGTGCTTTCCACTTTCTTTTTATATTAAATTACAAAGAGGCTTGTTGCCTTCACAGAACATATCACATCGGCCTCATTTTTATGTGATTGAAATGCATTATGAAGAAGATATATTACTTATGAATATTATTCAATTGTTTCATATTTTCTTGCCCTTGTTTATATTATTGGGGAAAATCACTATGCAACAATCACTATGAGAGATACTGAGCATACTTGAATACTTCAAAAAAAAATTACATTTGACTGCTGGCAATCAATAGAGATATAAGAATGAATAATTTAGAGAGAAACAATGATGCAGGAAAAGCAGGAAATCAATACAGGAAACACAATCATTTTAATTGCATGACATATTTCCAACATAAAAATTAATTTACAAACCAGAACAATAACCTTATGGTATGATTAGTACTCCCACAAACATACAAGGTAAAACAAGGCTGGTAAAACTCCTGTGGTTTTTCGAAAGCCTCCGCTATAAATGCTAATATAGAATTAAATACTTTCAGGTGACTATATTAAGTAACAAAGCAAGCTGAACCATGGTAACACACACAAGTTTATGTTTTGTTTGTAGGCAGTGGTAAATATTTTATTATTTCACACTTTATAGAACTGAGATTATGAGAAGTGTAGCCCTGTAAATAGTATCTACACTGTAGTACAGGTTTATTTGCTCACAAATCCAAAACACTTTGGATGGCTACACAAATTAGCAAACATTTTCACTCTGGAGAACCAATCAAGATCAAACCATTTGTTTATTCTGTAATGCACAACATTATTAATCATCAATAATCCTTCATCAGTGTAATAACTTACCCCGGTAGTGGTGGGGCTCGGCGGGGACGCCCGCAAGGATTGTCTGCGCCTAGGACGCGCGTGCTGCATCTTAAAGGCACAGGCGCACTGATGTATGATGTTTGAATGTATTTAAAGGGACAGTTTTGATTTGTTCATTGCCCGTGATAGGATTCGTTTTCCTGGTGCCTTTGAGCCTTTGTGCATCTGTTCCTGTTTGTTATTGATCTCCTCTTGTGACCTTGCCTGTTTTTGACCGTCCTGATATCCGTACTCCGACACAGCCTGTATTTTGACTACTCCTTCTGCCTGATCCTATTCTGATTGATTACCCGGTTTGACCCTTTGCCTTCCTGAGGATCCTAGTTATCTGCCTGCCTCGACCCAGCCTGACTGACTACGATTCTGCCTTATCCTGTTGTACCGCGACCTTCGGCCCAAAACGTCTCTGCTAAACAGATGTGCCCATTTGCCAGCCAGAACATCTCGCCCTGTACCCCTCGTTAAGTCCAGATGGCACCCAAGTAAGCTGAGGGTTCCTCCTGAAGCCCAACGGTGGTCACACTACTGGTGAAGCCGAGCCGAGACCAGGGTACTTGGCACTTGTTATGGTATTGGGTGCCGACTGTGACAATCAGGTGCTTATTCGAAGGAATTATTATATCCGAAATTTGTTGGGCAGTACAGAATAAACGGATGGTTTGATCTTTATGTGGTTCTCCAGAGTGAAAATGTTTACTAATTTGTTTGGCGGTACCATTTCTCTGTTGAGAAGAATCCTACAATGAGTGAAACGCTGGGAGTGCACCACCAGAAATACAGGACAAACTTTGGATGGCTTCTAGTTAAATTGATTATCAGCACCTAAAAGTGATGGGGATTTGGGTGGCAAACCCATAGGAGGGGGGAGAAACTGGATTACAAACCAGAAAACTTTTATTGGAACAACTAAAATTCATCCTGTGTATTTATCTGCTGCTTACCAGGTAAAGTCAACCATCATTATTTCAGAAAAAGGCTAGCTCCTGGTAGGAGTTTCATGGATCTACTGTATGGGTCCTAATATGACTGAATTGGAAATGTGGCCTCACACACTGGCCAAGGAAGTGGTGCAGTGGGGATTATTTTTCATTATGCAAAACATTATGCAAATCTGGGCAAACTGAAATGGCATCTTGCAAAAGACATACATGACTGATATTTGACAACTGTGTGTGATTTTCATTTGAAAATCCATTTACAAAGAGAATTATATCAAAGAGCATCTGGCAACATACCTATCAATCAACAGAAATGAATTATTTTTATGTGACATTATTTGACAGATGAATCAGTACAGACTACTACATATATGTGTTCCCAGGGTAATGTGAGCTATTGCATTTTGTCATCCGATAGGCACTCCAGGCAATTAATGATGTATAGATACTAGTCATCATGTCAAGTAAATCAATTATAGGTTGAACTGTAGAAGTGACACTGTCCATTGAAGACAAGATGTGGCCAAACAGCAGGGTTTTGACACAAGGATAATTCAGGCTTTGTATAACTATATACTTTGTATGGGCATCTTTGCCTTATTGGAAAATGCAAACTCCAGACATGGGCTGGGTTTGTTAGAGTTGGGAGAAGGGAAAAGTTCATTAATTCTTTGTATAGGCCAGAGGTGTGAGTTGGGTTGTCTAATCCATCAAACTGAAGGAATCAAAAAAACTTTAGTCACTTTGACATTCTCTTGCTGGGCAGGATATGAATAGCACTACAGTAGAAGTAAATGTTGCAAGGCTATCTCATAAGTAGCTCATTTTAGTAGAGAGAGATAGGAATAGGATAGTAAGTACAAGTAGAGCAGCTAGAATGGTTCAGTACCCGAAGCATCACCTATCAGCATAGGGACATAGAGGGATACACATAGGGATAGAGAAATCTTAAAGGAAAGTGATGGAAAACTACCAGGGTTGGACTGGCCTGCCGGGGCACTACACAAGGCAGCAGGGGGTGGAGGGGGGGCCGGGAGGGAAGGGGTCCCAGGGGCAAAGTGGGGCCCTGGGACAGCAGCCCTGGTGATCCCCTGGCCCCCCAGTCTGACCCTCAGTATGGCTTGTGGTCATGTCATCAGGGAAAATATCTTAAGAAGGGAATAAAATGTGACATCCCCTAAGTAGTTATTAGGAAACTTCAAGTTAAAAATAATAATTAACTATTTTAATGAACAATGACAACTTTTCAGTGAAAATCTATGACGGTTTGTGAGAATTAACTGCCAAAACCATTCCTATGTTATTACAGTGAGAACCCAACTGAAGAAACAGTGTCATGTGTAGAGCATGCTGCACTATGAGTTGCAAAGAGTAGCAACTAGGGGTAATTTATGACCGGTAGCGTAGTAGTAGCCATCACATAAATTTCGCCACAATTACACAAATAAGTAATTTCTCTTAGTGCAGCTTGGTCCTTCCTGTCTCCTGTTTTGAATTGAGTACAGTTGCAGCTACTAACGCAGGAAAATTCCGGAGCTACCATCTCTTCCAAAGTAGGCTGCAGATCCAAGGCTCCCTCAGCGCTTGTGTCAATCACTTCAGCATAGTTAATAAACAAATAATAGGGCACGCTCACCGCACACCAAATTCCCAAATTGAGGCCAACCAAATACAATGCGATTAGCGTCTTATGTAATCGTGAACAAAATTGCTCTATCAGTGTTAAATAATGATGGGTTCATCTGATGCTTTTCGGTTCACCAAAAATTTGAGAAACAACCGAAATTCGCCAAAATGCAATGAAGTCTATGGACGTCAAATGTTTTTGTCGCATAACGCACACATTTTTTTTTTTTGTTGCACAACAATTTTTTTTCACCTGTTGCAGTCTATAGGTGACATTTTTGCTGTGAAAAAGTTCTCTCATCGATATTGTTAAACATGCAGCTCCCCTTGTGACTGCAATGATGCTAGAATTGTGGGATAATACAATGCATTGTTGGCAATAAAATGGTGATTGTGTGATAAATTGAGCTCTTGTGGTTGTAAATTACCCCTAATAGGTCTGCGAGAAGTGTGCTTTAGGGATGGGCAAAATATTTCAACACAAAAAAAACACCCAGACAAAAATGCTGTGCAAAAAATCGCCCATTGCCTTCAATGCGCTTGGTGATTTTTTTTTGCCTTTTCTTGAATTTTTTGCAAGGCTAAATGGGTCAGATTCACCCATCACTAGTATACTGTAAAAGGTGCAAATGCCCTAAGCTGAAAAAGAACCTTCTTTTGTCTTATTTTACTAAATGTTACTGTATGCCTTTAAAGCATTTTTGGATTATTTGTTAAAATTGATATGTGTATAAATAGCAAGCAAAAATATCCACGTTTAAGGGAAACCTGATTTTCAAGGTCTACATTTGTTATTAAGTAGTGATGGGCGAATTTGTCCAGTTTCGATTCGCCATCACTACTATTCAGTTGATTCATTTGTCCTTTACAGTAGATCAAGCTTCAGTCATATGGCTTTTTAATTTACAAGAGCAATTTTTCAAGTCAGAGCAAAAATCTGTGAAGGATATTAATATGCAAATGAGATTTCTAGGAGAAAAAGAAATAAGTTGCTTGGAGCTGGAATAATAAACAAACAAATAAACAATGAGTGAGCATGCTTGAAAAAGTATTGATAACGGTCACATGAATAATGAGGATTAAAGCTGTACCGCAGTATTCATCATAGCGTGCGCTAACATTATCCACGGAGATAATTGTCTGTGGAGCTGAACTTTAACAGGAATGCAAGTACACTCGAAAGAAGAAAAAGATTCATGAATATTTATAACTCATACTGCATAAAAGGAATATTTAAATGAAAACTATTGACTGGATAATTTCTTGTATGGAGACCGACAGTTTTTCCCATTTCAGGGGAACCTTTAATGTTAAAAAAAATATGTATATAGCACACTATTTTATTGCACATGTAAAATGTTTGTATTTAAGAATAGCAGACATTAAAAGGGCATGTAAAGGAATAAAAAAAATAAAATCCCATTTATACTTTCATTAATGAGAAAGAAACATATCTCCAATATACTTTAGTTAAAAAAATGTCTACCGTTTTTATAAGAAACCTGACTGTATGCAGTGAAATTCTCCTTTCATTTACTGCTGTGGATAGGAATTGTCAGATGGTCCCTAACTGCTGAGCAGGGAAACAATCATACTTATGAACAGCAGGGGAGCCCCGGCCTTACTTCCCAGCCATGCAGAACTCAAGCAACTTTGTTTATGATGATCCCTAAGCAGCCCAGACCACACTGAGCATGTGCACAGTCTTAGTCTTGCAAAGATGTTTGACAAAGTTACAAGATGGTGACCCCCTGTAGCCAACTTTGAAAGCATAAATCATTTGTTTGATTAGGCTTGTGGTGCAGTAAGTTCATGTTTATATTTAGTATACAAAATACAGCATTTCTAGCCTTATTCTATTTTAGACTTTACATGCCCTTTAAGGGGTTATTAATCAAAGTCCGAATTAATCTCAACATGGTCTGCCAAAAACTCGTGGCTTTTTCCATTTATTTATTATTAGATTTTCCCGAAAATGTGGTTTGCGGAAAAAAAATCTGAATTTCACGTTGTTTTCGGATTTTCCACCCTAAAACTCAGATTTTGAATCCTTTTTTTATGAAAACTCCTAAATCTTCAGGGTGTAGCACAAAACCCAGCGCAAATGATAAAATCATTGGGACTTCTCCCATTAACTTATATGCCGAATTTTCTGATTTGGACTTTCCCATCCTAAATAACCTCCTTAATGACCTTATTTTGTAAAATATATAAGGGCTTGCTATCGTACATGTTTTTGATACTCTGCACTGCCATCAACACCTCTGGGTTCTGAAGTGTAAAGGCTTGTATTCCTCACAATTTAGGAGTCTGTTGTGCTTGTACTAATGGCTTACCTTAAAAATTACTTTCTGGCATGAGGACTGCCACCTAGCTAGTATTTTACTGACCTAGCTGGCAGGGCTGGCCTTAGGCCTATTGGACCAATTGGACCCAATAGGGCCCCGCACCTCTGGGGGCCCCGCACCACAGGGCAGCACAGATAATATTTCTCTCAGCACATGATGCTGCCTGGCCTGCCCCCAACTTTAAGAGTCCAGCCCATCCCCAAATCCATAGGTCCAGCCCACCCCCAACTCTGATAAGCCAGCCTATCCCCCAACTCCATAGGTCTAGCCTGCCCCCAACTCTCATAGGCCCAGCTTTCCTCCAACCTTGATAGGCCCTGCCTGCCCCCAATCCAACCAAGCCTGCTCCCAAGCTGAATTGGCCCAGCCTGCCCCAAACTAATTGGCCCAGTCCACTCTCCTATTTCCTCCCTCTCTCTCTTACCCTGTGTGCCCCTATTATGTGCCCCTATTTCATCCCTCTCACTCTCTTACCTTGTCTACCCCTTTCCTTTCTACTTTGTGCCTGTATGCCCTTATTTTCCTAAATACTTGGTGTGTCAGTAGCCAGCAACACTTTGTCTAGGGGCCCTGCCAACATGGTCCCAATTTGGCCCCACATTTGATAGGATCAGCCCTGCTTGCTGGTACTGGTACCAGTCAAGGCCAAGCCGCAGTTGACCTGAAAACCATGGACTGGTTTGGGTTGAAATTTGGTCAACCGCTGTGGGTTAGGGTTGGGTTGGTCAGACTGGGGAAGTAGATTATTCCACTGCTGCCTCTTGAAACCATAGGCACACACAGATGTAGAGTACAGATTGAGATTAAACTATTAGAGGTTTAGTGCTGGTCCTACAATGGCAACATTTTGCACATAAGCTGATTTTCATTAAGGCTTGGAGAGGCTAAGCCTCCCCAAACCTCTTTGCCTAAAAAATTAAAAGAAAAATTAAAAGAAAAGGCATAAAAAATACTTTGTCTCACCAATCTATCTATTTGAGCTTGACTGGGGGGAGGGGCTGGGAGTGCTGCTGACTAGTGTCTTTAGAAAAAAAATCCCTACCTGGTAACTCCAGTGATGCCATCATGAGATTTTGCACTGACAATCCTGTGAGATTTCAGATGGGAAAGCTTAAAGGGATCCTGTCATCGGAATACATGTTTTTTTTTCAAAACGCATCAGTTAATAGTGCTACTCCAGCAGAATTCTGCACTGAAATCCATTTCTCAAAAGAGCAAACAGATTTTTTTACATTCAATTTTGAAATATTGGGGCTAGACATTTTGTCAATTTCCCAGCTGCCCCTGGTCATGTGACTTGTGCCTGCACTTAAGGAGAGAAATGCTTTCTGGCAGGCTGCTGTTTTTCCTTCTCAATGTAACTGAATGTGTCTCAGTGGGACATGGGTTTTACTATTGAGTGTTGTTCTTAGATCTACTAGGCAGCTGTTATCTTGTGTTAGGGAGCTGTTATCTGGTTACCTTCCCATTGTTCTTTTGTTTGGCTGCTGGGGGGAAAAGGGAGGGGGTGATATCACTCCAACTTGCAGTACAGCAGTAAAGAGTGATTGAAGTTTATCAGAGCACAAGTCACATGACTTGGGGCAGCTGGGAAATTGACAATATGTCTAGCCCCATGTCAGATTTCAAAGCTGAATGTAAAAAAATCTGTTTGCTCTTTTGAGAAATGGATTTCAGAGCAGAATTCTGCTGAAGCAGCACTATTAACGGATTTTTGGTGGTTTTGGAAGAAGTTATTTATGGGGTCACTGGCACAAAACATAATGGTCAATGGCAGTTCCATTGAACTATTCAGGTAGGTTTTAGCTGAACTGTAAAGGTGTGATGCAGTTATGGTACCATTGTGACCAGATTTCAGCCAACACCTACCTTATTAGTTCAATGGAACCATTGTGATTGGATATTGTGACGGTTTCCTTAAAGTGTTAAAGGCCTTGTAACCGTAGCTGCCTAGCAATTAAATATGTCATTCCTTCTTACTGGAGTGCTGCCTTAATTTGTATCACAACTTAGACTGCAGCATACATGTCTTTTCTGTATTTCACCTTCCTGCGGATAAGAAAGCAGATCAGCTTGGCTACTTTCACTTAGACACACATTTTTTGTTGATGGTTGAATGAAATAGTTTTTAATCTCATCTACTATTATATTGTATTACAGGCATAGGACCTCTTATCGAGAATGCTCAGGACCTGCAATTTTCCGGATAACAGATCTTCCTGTAATTTGGACCTTCATACATTAAGGGGCAGATTTATCAAAGGTCGAAGTAAAAATTCAAATGGAAAAAAAATTGATTTTCGAGGTAATTTTTTGTGTACTTCGACTAGGGAATAGTCCAAATTCTATTCAAATTTGAAAAAAATGTGAAAATTCAAATTTCGAAATTTATCATGTACTGTCTCTTTAAAAATTCAACTTCGACCATTCGCCATCTAAAACCTGGCAAATTGCTGTTTTAGCATATGGAGGACATCAATTGGAGTCAATTGGTGGGGAAAACTTCAAATCACTCGATTCGAATGTGCTATTACTTCGATTCGTATGATTTGAGTTAGATCGAAAACTGACCTATCCAATCAAAAACGGACCTATTCGGCCAAAAAAACCCTTTGATTTGATTTTGTTTGGCCTTTTTGAATTCGAATTTCAAAGTTTTTCTAATTCGAAATTCGACCCTTGATAAATCTGCCCCTAAGTGTATTCAAATAACTTAAGCCTTTAATAAACCCAATTGGCTGTTTTTGCCTCCAAAAAGGATTGATTGTATCTTGGTTTGGATCAAGTACAAAGTGCCGATTTATTGTTACAGAGAAAAAGGAAATCATTTTTAAAAATATGGATTATTTGGATAAAAAGGAGTCTATGCGAGACACTCTTTCTGTAATTCAGAGCTTTCTGGATAATGGGTTTCCAGATAACTGATCCCATACATATACTTTGAAACTGCAGTAAAAAGGCAGCTACTATATTTTGCAAGGGGACCAACATGTATCTGTATTATACTTTCCATATGTAAGATCTCCTATAAATGACATAGTTAGCATATCCCTTGTGTTTTATGTGCAAGGAGACCAATAAACATAGTTTAATGTTAAACAACCCAATCATTAGCCCTGATTTCCAGTAATGTGGCTGAACTGAACTTGTTCTATAATTTTGATAATAAGATAGTACTATGCTCATTATTTTCAAAATAGTCTGGGCTTCGTCCATGGCAAGTGGAAAATGACTTATTACTTATCTATGCAGCCTGGGGGCTCATCAGTTAGTAGCTCTTAAGTCACCCATGTATGGGACTGGTATAGTGCATTTTTAGACAAAAATTTTCCCTGTGTGCTCAGATAGGTGAATTACAACTTTTGACAGTGTTTATAATATGTGAAAAATCGCTGGTGAAGAAACTGTTGAAGTGACATTAGACTTAGCATACCCAAACAAAAAAAATCACCCTCTGCCTATGGTTTTGCAGGTGAGGGTCAGGTGCAGGTCTAAGGGATACTGTCATGGGAAAACATTTTTTTTTCAAAATGAATCAGTTAATAGTGCTGCTCCAGCAGAATTCTGCACTGAAATCCATTTCTCAAAAGAGCAAACAGATTTTGTTATATTCAATTTTGAAATCTGACATGGGGCTAGACATATTGTCAATTTCCCAGCTGCCCAAGTCATGTGACTTGTGCTCTGATAAACTTCAATCACTCTTTACTGCTGTGCTGCAAGTTGGACTGATATCACCCCCCAGCAGCCAAACCAAAGAACAATGGGAAGGTAACCAGATAGCAGCTCCCTAACACAAGATAACAGCTGCCTGTAGTTCTAAGAACAACACTCAATAGTAAAAACCCATGTCTCACTGAGACACATTCAGTTACATTGAGAAGGAAAAACAGCAGCCTGCCAGAAAGCATTTCTCTCCTAAAGTGCAGTCACAAGTCACATAACCAGGGGCAGCTGGGAAATTGACAAAATGTCTAGCCCCATGTCAGATTTCAAAATTGAATATAAAAACATCTGTTTGCTCTTTTGAGAAATGGATTTCAGTGCAGAATTCTGCCGGAGTAGCACTATTAAGTGATGCGTTTTGAAAAAAATATGACAGGATCCCTTTAAGATTTTTCCACTTTGGGTTGGGTAAGGGTTGAGTTTTTTCAACATCACTACTGTGCCTTTATTACAAATCTACCTGCACTGTACTTTCTGATAAGGACAGGACAAAGAGTGGACTGAACGCAGGAACAAAGAGAAGTGATCAGGGATAGGCTATAAAGGGTCTTAATTACATAATGATCTGCACATGTACCTAATCAGGTGGGTGGAAGAGAAAGCAGACAGAAAGAATACAAGTGGTGTACAAGGAGAACTCGTCAGGACCAGCCCCAGGTGGCTCAGGTGGTAGGTACACACTCCCAGAAACCCAAACACCAGAGTTGCAATCTTGGCTGGTCCTGCCACATAAATTGAAATGCACTGAAATGTGTGCACAGTTTTTGCATAGTGTAACCCTATTGCTTGAAGTGTGTTCATAATCTGTGCTTCTGTTTAGATGGTTGATCTGTGTAAGCTTTATATGAAATCTAAAGTTGAATTGTTTGCAAGTGAGCCAACCATATGCATGCTGTCTCCATTGTTTTTGTGCATTCATATAGTGTGGAAATAAATTCTAAATAAGCTGCTCAACATATCGACTTGTGTTGCAGTAACTTTGTCCCTTTGGACTCGCAGAACAATTACTCCATTACAAACAATGAAACCTGTTTCTAGCGAACTACAAGTACCAACAATGAATTTCCCAGGGTGACCTAAGTCTAAGGGTAGAACTCTATGGGCAATTTTACCTGCAATACCTTCCGTTTCGACGTGATGAGACCAATCGCAGGTGTCACTTCGGATGTGCCGTATCTAATGTAAGTAATACAAGTGTCGCATGTAGAAGCTGACTGCACCCGATCAAGACTGCATGCTGGGTCTTCAACCGACAGTTGTAAGCACTCTTACTCACTGGCGTTCTGACCTGCGCAGGTTGAGATGCAACATGCTGCATTTTTCCTGCGTTCGGCACCTACACGCGTCTGAGTGAGTACAACCCCATTTGAAATAATGACATGCGTCTATTCCTGCGCTCCCCTGCGGCTGAACGCCAAAAAACAGAACGAAGGGGAGCGCAGGTCAGAACGCCAGTGAGTAAGAGCCCTAAGGAAGGTATCGCAGGTAAAATCGTCCATGGAGTTCTACCCTTAAACTGAATGCACATAACATGCGAATGCTGCACGGTTGATTAGTAATTAGTTCAGATGTGCATTATTAGACAGATGAGGAAAGTGCAGTCAGCAGTATGCATTTGCCCTGCAGAAAACTAAAGGTTTTATTTGAGAGACATAACCTTCTGCTCTGCATTTTGTGACTTTGTCCCTAAGCTCAGCTGATTGACAGCAGCCTAAAGCAGATTCAGCAAGTACTGTAACTCAACAAAAAAGAAAGATGGGGAGCACCTGGGGGCATTTCCAGGGGTTATTGTGCCTCTGGGCTGGTACTATAAGCCCAAGCATAACGTTTCTTGCCTAATACTTTGATGGACTTGCTTCCTTTTTAACAATACTCTGCAACTTCAATAACCACAATATGTCATGCAGCTAAAGAAGAGTAAGATGAAATACCTGCCTTTCTAAAATATTTTTAGAACAAAACAGGGCTTTGTGGTTAGTGTTATTGTTATTTTGTGCATTGGTTAAAAGTTGCATTGTAAAGAAATAATAAATAAATGTTAGAAAAAGGATTCCATCAAAACAGGACAGTCTACATTTGAATTGGAAGTGCCAATCAGCATGTTCTGTCTGATAATCAACACTGTAAAGTCTCTTTCAATGATATTGTTGGGTGAAACACTGATATTGATTTGTATTGTGATATATATACACACAGTATATACACACACACACACCATAATATATAGAACATTGATTAAAAAATGATTAAAGATATATGATAACTGATTCAAATGTATATCTGAGACATTTTCCCTATGTGCAAAGGTATTTCTTTGCCCATATTTAATTTTTCTGAACCCATAGTGATGCACCACCAACAGAAAAAAAAATGTGAAATTTGCTGTGTGATTTTAAAATTCTGAACTCTTAGATAGAAATTGGTGCGCCTCACTGGCACCAACAAAATAATTTTTTGCCATAGACTAAAATGCATCTGGGGAATTTTTCGACGTTTCACAAATTTTCAGCAAAGCGAAATGAGTCATATTCACCCATCACTATATATCACAGTGCCATGCTGCCATCTTTGTCCTCTTTCTCAGGTATTTCTTACACGTGCATGTGTAGGATTGTAAGGATAGAAAATGTATAAAAGTATGCATGGACAAGTGTACAAATCTAACTGGGAAAGTAGGGTAAAATGATGGTGTGGTGATGTGATGGTTACCTGGGCTGGTGCAATATTTTCTGAAGAACAAAAAAAAGAGAGAAAAAACTGTGGTGATTTTATACAATAGGGAGTGGCTGCCACATTGGCACCCCAGTGTAACTTTTTCTTGTCCTTTAAGCTGCTTCTTGCCTTATTAGCTATAAACAGGGTCGGAGTTGGCTGGCCGGACACAAGGAAAAAACCCAGTGGGCCTCGGCCGCCAAGGGCCCCCGCCGGCCCAGACCCACTCCCCTGATCTTCTGGCCCCATAACACAAACTGGTGTTCGTGCATGTGTGGCACATGCTGGCATTCGCGCATGTTTGCGGGGGCCCCCAAAGATTGTAACCTGGTGGGCCCCCTATTGTTCAGTCCGACCCTGGCTATAAACAATAACTTGACAGTTAGGGGCCGATTCACTAAATTCGAGTGAAGGATTCGAAGTAAAAAAACTTCGAATTTCGAAGTTTTTTTTGGGCTACTTCGACCATCGAATGGGCTACTTCGACCTTCGACTACGACTACGACTTTGAATCGAAGGATTCGAACTAAAAATCGTTCGACTATTCAACCATTCGATAGTCGAAGTAATGTCTCTTTAAAAAAAACTTCGACCCCCTAGTTCGGCAGATAAAAGCTACCGAAGTCAATGTTAGCCTATGGGGAAGGTCCCCATAGGCTTGTCTAAGTTTTTTTGATCGAAGGATATTCCTTCGATCGTTGGATTAAAATCCTTCGAATCGTTCAATTCGAAGGATTTAATCGTTCGATCGAAGGAATAATCCTTCGATCGTTCGATCGAATTTTCTGCGCTAAATCCTTCGACTTCGATATTCGAAGTCGAAGGATTTCAATTCCTAGTCGAATATCGAGGGTTAATTAACCCTCGATATTCGACCCTAAGTAAATCTGCCCCCAAATATGACCTGATTGGTTAAATACTGAAACACTACATTTCTACAAGCTCAAACATTGGCATTGATAATGCAACAATTTGTAGTGATAAAAAGTGTAGGCAATACAAGTTATACTGTAAGTGAAGTAGAATGTGAATCAGAAGAAGCACACATGATGCTATGGGGTATATTTATCAAAGAGTGAAGTTAATAGTGAAGTTCCGCCACTAGAGTGAAATTCTGTCACTCCCCATTCATTTCTATGGGATTTTTAAAGGCGTATTTATCAAAGGGTGAACTTTCACTTTCACTCATTGATAAATACGCCTTTCAAAATGCCATAGAAATGAATTGAGAGCTGCGGCATTTCATTCTAGTGGCGGAACTTCACTCTTTGATAAATTTACCCCTATATTTTCTGAGGAGAATCAGGAATCATGAGAAGATGACCATTCTAAAGGTGTGCCGAATCGATTCCATATGTAGTATAAAGCATTCCAATCTTTCAACAATCCCTATGTGGAAACAATAAGATGCCATAATGATATGGTGAATGAGAAATAGAGAATTTCTAAATATTTGCAGTTAGTTAAAAACATGTACCATAAGGCATATAGAATAGAAGACTGAAAGAGGGTGAAAAGGCTTTAGAGATAGGAGAAAGAGCATTTCAGCCACTTCAAAGTGGCATAGTCAAAGTGGCATAAGGGAAACCAGAAGTTATTGTGAAAGACTTGATGTGATAAGTGGTTTTGTGTTGAATTGAATTGCGAAAAGTAAGTAATCCCGCTACTTTCAATGGCCCATTAGGTAGCAAAAACATAGGTAATGGAAAGATAAGTTGGTTAATGCAATGTGTTTAGCGCAATGAATTGTATAGCGGACACACATAAGTTCTGGGGACTTAGTGATAAAGCACAACTTCTGAGAGCTAGCGTTTGAAAAATGATCCATTATGTGGAAAAGAAAGATGAAATAATAACAAATTTGTCAGAAGATTAGAGACACTTTTGACACAAGGAGAGTAAGAAAGCAGTATAATCATATTTTGAAAGTCTGACAGAATGCTCTTCAGAAAGGTCTGGAGAAGAAAACTGGAAAAGTAAGTTATTTTATGAGATGAGAAGAATCTATTTTCCAAACGCTATGACTTAAGATATTGTTTTAAACAAAATTGAGCAAAACCAGGTAAGGCTAAAGCCTAATTGCTAATATAATTTATAAACTTGAGCATTGTAGGTACTCACAGCAACCCAGTATTTATTGTAGTAGGCTGATCAAAGCTTATTGCACATAAAGATGTGGTATATTCCAGTCAGCCCCGGATTTTTGGTAGTATAGTTAACACACACATTTAATTTGGCTAATTTACATTGTTGATTGATCAATACAGATTCCATTGATCTCATAACTAGTTTACCAGTCCTAAATAAACAAATATGTATAAATATATAAAAAGGTGTCATTAAAAAAGTGAGGAAAAGGAGTATTTAAAAAAAAAAGTTTTCCTGCATTATTAACATATGAATTCGTGCTACTGAACTCTAGAATGTTTTCATGCTGGAATGCTAAACCAAATACTATGCTATTTGTAGTTTGTAGTCAAAATGGCATCATGTTTGTTGAAAGTACAAAAAAAGGAAAATGTGTCCCATAACTCATACTTCCATAAAATTCTACTTTATTCAAAAGTCGTATTAAAAGAATAACAAACATGCAGACCCCATGGTATTCTGCCTTATGTGTTTCATACCCTCTGGTACTTAATCATAGGCAATCACAGCACCATGTTAACAGACAGCATTTGCTGTTCAAGAGAGAAAGGATCATGGTCATTAAAACCCAAGTGGGGGTCAGACAAGGAAGCCAAACGTATACCTTGAGAATTAAACAATATGGAAGGAGCTGGACATAGTCAGGCAGGCTAGTTTAGAACCAAGTAACAACTGCAGACTGGTAAAACAAACTTGAAGGCAGGGAGAAGCCAGGGAAACAACATAGGTTTATGGAAACAACATGGAGACAAGACCAGGAAAGCAAAAAGCAACAATAGGATTTAGAGAACCAAGGGACAAGCAAGCTTGATCAGTAATAGGCAATGAATGAGTACAGAGCTGGGGATTTTTAAGCCTAAATCTGAGCATCTTAACAAGTTATGCCTACCTCAAACATGCAAGACAGTGAACCAGGACCTTAGCTGTTTGTTTATAAAGCACGGAGACATGAGTGCAAATTTACTAATTCGAATTTTGAAGTTTTTTCAATTTGAAATTCGACTCTTGATAAATATGCCCCTAGATGAATCAAATGAAAATTGATAGTAGGACTGGCCAGACATGGGATAACTTTGACATAGTTGGCCAGCTTAAATATATTGCAATGTATGGACAAACAATCCCTGATTTGTTTAAAGGGTAAGGCATTTTTGCATTTTTTTAGTTTCTGTATGCACAAAATGCCTCAATGCCTGAAAAATAGTGATAATGGTTGGAGTGCAGAGGACCTCTTGCATTTGTCTATATGTATTTTGTTGGCACAGCCTCATTGTACTAATGGTATTAAAAATTAGCGGTGAGCACAATTTTCCCTTGTTTGAGATATATATATATATATATATATATATATATATATATAAATATATATATATATATATATATATATATATACACTGTATAATGTATATAAATTAATGTGGACCCAAAACATCCATTATAATAAAATAAATTTGTTGCTGATTTTGTAAAGCATTTTGTAAAATAGCAAATGGGAAACAATAATTCAGTAAAATACTTAAAAACACTTACAATTGTTGTGTTTATATTTTAAACCTGACACTGATACATTAATATTTCATTGGAAAAGGTTTAATAAGGTTTAAAAAGTTTGCAGAGTTATTTGTCAGAGAGTGGATTTTCCTACATATAACTGGGAATTATTCTTGAGGCTTTTTATTTTAACTAGAGGTGTCATTCTCTAAAAGAGTTTCTAACATGCCATGGCAGCAATGTGACTGAAGTTCGTGGTCAATTGGTCTGGACAACCAGGGGCATTGCACCAATGAGGCAAGTCTCTATGGTTACCAGGGACAGCAAATAATCTGAAAATTCAGCACTTCCATAGCAGGGATAATTAGAATTTGTCCTTTTTATCTGTCATAATAAAACCCTGTATTGGAATGCCAACACAATATAGATGTCTTTGTGTGTAAAATCTAAAATCATTTAAACATCAATCAAACACACTAGGATTGTTTTTGTCTCCAAAAATTATAACGTATATCTTAGTTGTATTTCAAGTCTTTCTTGATTCATGAACTTTCATAGTCTTTTTATGAGTAGTACTGATACTCAAACAGACAAGGAAAGCTTTGAATAGAACAATTGGTTCCAGTGTGTAAAATAATTGTTAAATATTAAAATCCCATTGTGCACTTTGCATCAGGGATTAACAATTCAGAAGGGGGTTCTAACTTTTTGCTTCTAATGTGTTAAGTGATAAAATCATTGCTGCTTGAAGGACTCAAATTCAATTTCATGATTGTCAGTACAATTTTCATTTTCAATTTTCACCAAAGTATAATTAAATAGGAAAAAATCAAACTACTGGGATACTTCTGGATGCTCCAGTTTGATGTTTTATAGATCTAACCTTTTTAAAAAAATATATAGCAGAAATGTAAAACAGGACAAGAATGTAGATACACATTTAAATAGTATAAAGATATCCGGAGGAAATTATGTCCTATAAGAGTTTATAATTCCAACCTTTCTTTTCATTAAACAATGTTCCTCTTCTGTTTCAAACAAATGTTGGCATTAGTTAGGAAAACATCACGTGGATATGTCAACTACATTTAGAATTGTATTATTGATTTGATAGCAAGTAAACTGTGTTGAACAGTGTATGACTGTGTGTTGAAGCTACTATGAAATTTGGAGAACAAGAAAAACATTCCACAGTGAAGAAATTGGGTGAATGAAAACATTTTGTATCATTGTGTGAAAAAGGAAGATACATGGAGGAAATTGTTGCATGAGACAGAATCAAGTGGGGAAGAAAATTTGCTGACCGGACATTGAATGGAAAGTATCCAATTTATCTTATCAGTTTAGTATTACTTAGCTTTCACAGTGCTACAACTGCAAGTTCATGGTCATGATCTTTTAAGCACTGGTAGATTTATTTTCCAAGACAACTTTCAGACCATTCAAATCAATAAACATAATAACATGAATTTATCAAAGGGAGATCAGTCTTCAACATATTTTATTTGTTGCAAACATTATTGTTATATAATTTATGATATATGCTGTAAAATAAATGTAAAATATATTTCTCACATTTACAGAGCTTATCTTGACATTTCTTATTTCTCTCATCCTTAAAGTTCTAACTAAATGACGCTCACTTTTATTCTTATATCTAAAGGGTACAATTTCTTATTACTCATTTTATAAGATTATCATTCAAGAACAAGGATACAATTACTGGTTAATCTGCACCTCTCATCCCTTAATATCACTAATGACTACATAGACCTCAAGAAAGAAACTATGGGGGGAAATGTCATAGTTACTAAGTTAATTTGGGTTGAAAAAGACCAAAGTCCATCACTTTCAACCCTTCCAAACCAGCACATATATACACACACTCTACTACCAACCACTCCATACACTCAGTTCAAGAAATCATTCAATTGATGGTCAAATAAATTCAACAGACACGAATTTGCTGGAAATTTCCATCTGCAAAACTCTGGCGACAATTCACTGGCAAAAAATTTGCACGCGCATAAAAATTATTTTGACACCAATGTACTTCAATGAGTTTTGCGAAACGGTACAGATTCGCCCATTACTATTAAAACCACTATCAAGTCAAGTCACTCTTAAAGGCACTAACAGAATCAGCCATCACAACATCATCTGGTAGGGCATTCCACAACCTCACTGTCCTCACTGTGAAGAACCACCTACTCTGCTTCAAATGAAAGTTAATTTCTTCTATTCTTAAGGGGTGGCCTCTGGTACAATAATCCATTTTATGCAAACAAGATCTTCTGCTATCTGTGTATAATGCGCTCTAATGTACTTATAAACAGTAAACATGTCCCCTTGCAAACATATTTTTTTCCGAGAGAACTACCCAAACCTCAACAATCTACTTTTATAATTGAAATCTTCCATGCCCTTAACCAGTTTAGTTGCACATCTCTGCACTTTCTCCAGCTTCCTTAATATTCTTCTTAAAGGGATACTGTCATGGGAAAAAACATTTTTTCAAAATGAATCAGTTAATAGTGCTACTCCAGCAGAATTCTGCACTGAAATCCATTTCTCAAAAAACCAACAGATTTTTTTATATTCAATTTTGAAATCTGACATGGGGCTAGATATATTGTCAATTTCCCAGCTGCCACAAGCCATGTGACTTGTGCTCTGATAAACTTCAATCACTCTTTACTGCTGTACTGCAAGTTGGAGTGATATCACCCCGACATTCAAGAGGCCAAACCAAAGAACAATGGGAAGGTAACCAGATAACAGCTCCCTAACACAAGATAACAGCTGCCTGGTAGATCTAAGAACAACACTCAATAGTAAAAACCCATGTCCCACTGAGACACATTCAGTTACATTGAGAAGGAAAAACAGCAGCCTTCCAGAAAGCATTTCTCTCCTAAAGTGCAGGCACAAGTCACATGACCAGGGGCAGCTGGGAAATTGACAAAATGTCTAGCCCCATGTCAGATTTCAAAATTGAATAGAAAAAAAATCTGTTTGCTCTTTTGAGAAATGGATTTCAGTTCAGAATTCTGCTGGAGCAGCACTATTAACTGATGCGTTTTGGAAAAAAATGTTTTTTTCCCATGACAGTATCCCTTTAAGCACTGGAGGCCAAAACAGCACTTCATACTCAAGTTGAGGCCTTTAAGAGCCTTTAAAACTCAGTGCACCATTGGAAATGAATTCAATCAGGCAAGTGTTCTGCTCTATAGTTCTTTGAAATGGTTGACAAAGCAGTTGGTGGTGCTTATATTCAGCAAAAGCCAAATTGTAATATGATTATATATTTCTGAATGCTACTTTTGCTCACATTTTACTAAGAAGGTCTTAACAGCACTACCATAGGATTACAGATGAATGATGCACACAATTAAAGAAAATGTTTAATACTAATTATTTAATCGAATAAAGGGAAAGTAAAAAACATATTGAACACATATATTGGAAAAACAACCTGGATGACAAGCCTCTGCAATAATAGCTACAAAAATTGTTTCCAGAAAGAAGTAACAGTAAAAAGATGGCAGCTGGAAATATACAAACTGCATAAAAGCAGTCCAAGTAATCACAAATCCACATGAAAGGCTACTGAATAATTCATCTTCTATTGGTTTCATATATTTTGTCCAGCAAACAAACAGTCTGGAGCTTGTCACTGCAAAAAAAAGTCATCCGTATGAATTACCAAGGTTATGTATTACATCCTGGGAATAATTAAATGAACTGCTCGTGATGAACTGGCGATTCAGGAAAATGATGGCAGTTTGCAGCAAACATTTAATTCAGGGCATAGAACTGAATTATTATTTAGTTCTAACACTATTATTACATTATCATGTACCATAAGGAAAGTGTCTGTGATATCATCAACATATTGGTGGCTTTTAAATGCATATGCAACATATCAGTATATTTTAGTTGGCTTTACATAGTAACATAGTAGGTTAGGTTAAAAAAAGGCACATGCCCATCAAGTTCAACCTTTAAACTCTATATATAAACTACCTAACTGCTAGCTGATCAAGAGGAAGGCAAAACAAAATTTGAAGCTTCTCCAATTTGTCTCAGAGGGGGAAAATGTATTTCATGAAGGCAATTGGACAAGTCCCTACATCATCTTGTACTATGAGCTATCTTCCATAACCCTGTGTTCCATCATTTGCTAAAAAGCCATCCAAAACCTTCTTAAAGCTAAATCTAATGTATCAGCCAGTATGACTGATTCAAGAGGGGGAATTCTACATCTTCACAGCTCTCACTGTAACAAAAAAAAAAAAATATTCAAAATATTTAGCCGGAACCTCCTTTCTTTTAATTGACGTCAGCTGGAAGGACCTACTGGTAAATTAAGAGAGAGATTATTATGTGATGCCCTTATATATTTATATATAGTTATCATCAGTGATATCACTAGTGATGGGCGAATCTGACCCTTTCCGCTTATCAATAAATTTGCCAAAATCTATATGCAACTTTTTTTTTTGATACACAACAAAATGTATTTTACCCATTGGAGTGTTAATTTTTCATGGTGAAACCTGCCAAAAAATTTAGCTAATCACTAAAGACCTTGAAGAGTGGTCTCGATATGCTATATCGTGGTTTGGGAGAATCCACAGTAAAACTGACCTTAGTAACCAGAATTTTGTATCGATTTCGCACATTGCCAGCGCGATTAGGATAAAAGATATTAATTACCTTCAAAATAAAATAAACAAATTCATTTGGGCCCACAAACCACCACGTATAAACAAGAGGACTATGTACAGACTTCCACTACACGGCGGCCTGGGCTTACCTAATTTATTGTTGTATTATAAGGCTGCGAGGATCTCCCAGACCACACAGTGGCATCTACCACCTCATGAGAACAGATGGGTCCAGTTAGAGACACTCTTAGCACATCCCACGGACCTGTCATTCTATTTATGGGCAGATAAGACACAACTTAAGTCCGTCCCCGTAATTGGTTCTGTGCTGAAACATACCATTAGGACATGGCATGACAGTCGATGGAAATTCCAACTAGCCGGATCTCATAGTACTCTCACTTCATTACATAATAACCCGCTTTTTCTCCCTAGCTACGCTACTCCGGCGTTTCAATGGTGAAAAGCAAATGGCATCAATAGAATACAAGATATGTTATTGTCTATAGGAATTAAATCAATTCAGTATTTACAGTTTGTAAAATCTTTGCCAGAGAACGAAACCTATAGATATTCACAACTACTTCACTTCATTCAATCTATAGACCCATCCTTCAAGTCTAGACATCCAACTCTGTTAGAAACTTGTTCTCAACGGGCTGGGAAACAGAAAGGTACTATTTCTTTACTATATTAATATTTAGTCTCGGCAGATGTGGAAGAGCCCCTTAAATATATGCTAGATTGGGAGAAAGATTTGGGGCGTTCTATATCTCAGCAAGAATGGTCCCTAATCTGGAACGCTATTTTCAAAATATCCCCTAATACTGCCATTAAAGAATCGACATATAAAGTACTAATGCGTTGGCACCTTACACCAGCCAGGAAACATCGCTTTGATCCTTCCACTCCCAATTCTTGCTTCAGGGGATGTACAGCAGTTGAGGATTATCTACATATATGGTGGACATGTCCTGTGGCAAAGCTATATTGGGCAGAAGTTTATAGCTTACTTGAGCGAGTGTTTCATAAACGTATAGTCCCCGAGGCCACTACGACTCTGTTAGCCTGCCCATCCAAAGACCTCACGAAGCTCCAGAATACCTTGATGGGGCAAATCTTAGCTGCTGCAAGAACCAATTTAGCGAAACACTGGCTGCAGAATACTATAGATGTTCATGCTGTAATTGCAAAAATTACCCAGACGCAGAATCTGTTGTATTTAACGGCTTTATTAGCAGACAGGGTAGAGAAACATACACAAATCTGGGCCCCATGGAACGTGTTTCTACATGCATAAGTGAAAATATACATGGATATATGTCATACTGAACGAAGTTGTACTGATGAGAACCATTTGAAGAATTTTGTACTGAAAATGATGTTTGAATTATTCTCTGTCTATGCATCTGTTTTTGAAAAATAAAAGAGATTTCAAAAAATGTAGCTATATGTATCACCTCAATCACCTCTTCTTCAGTGTGAGCAACCCCAACTTAGCCTTTCCTAATAGCTTAGATTTTCCATACTTTTTACCATCTTAGTTGCCCTTCACTGGACCCGCTCTAATTCAATAATGTCCTGTTTGTTTGCTGGAGACCAAAACTGTACGGCATATTCTAGATGGGGCCTTACCAGTGCTTTGTACAGTGGAAGAATAACCCCCTCCTCCTGTGAATCTATGCCCCTTTTAATACAGCTCAAAACCTTATTTTCCCCTTGAAGCTGCCAATTGGCATTGCTTGCTACAGCCAAGTTTATTATCTACAAGGACACCAAGTTCATTTTCCATAATGGATTTGCCTAGTGCAGTCCCATTAAGGGTATAAGTGGATATTTTTACATCCCTGATACATTACTTAAAATATGTTCCTCTATGTTCCTGTAAGTCATTAAAAAACAACTCTGTACCCCATTCTGTAGTCAGTTTCCAAATGGCTTTATTAAGCCAAACAGCCCTTAGTTTAAAAAGCAATCAATTATTGGGCACTGTATCAACTGCTTTGGCAAAATCCAAAGAGATTAGATCTACTGCTCCTTCGCTCTCAGCTTGGTTACTTCTGACATCACGTATGCCATCCATTAGCCATTTCAATTTTTAAAAATATTTTAATTGGTCATATTGTAAAACAGCAAAGTTATTTTTCTATGTGGCATCCCGTTCACTTAACTCAACTTATCTGCAATTCAAAAGTACAACATCTAGTTTGTTATTCAGTGCAGAAATAATAAATCCACATTAATCATTTGAGACATTCGAGTCTTTTCTTGCAATTTGAAGCATTAGCTGTGTACTTAAGTAGACTGTAAAGAAATGACAGACGCGTAATGCAAATTCTAATTGTGACATTTGAATAGTTTGATGAATATATGTAAATATATTTGTAATATGGCTTCTTATCGGAGTTGGAAATAAGACTGACAAGATTAACTGTTCCAGGAAGGCACTGTCTCTAATCATACAAGATTCCTTGATGCTCAAGCTATTCAAGTAATGAATCTGCCGTATCAAAATTGACTCTTACAAGCATATCTCCAATGAAAAATAGGAGACTTACAGTAAAATATGCAATTGCATGTATTATATGCCATTCTATGTATTGTAATACCTATACCATTAACACCCTATGGACTTATTTTATACTTATCATCAAATAGTTTGCGATAAACACTACATTTATGTTATGCTTGTCTGCACTCATTGAGGGAATCATGTAGGTAGAGTCTTGTTCTACACATAATTGACCATATTATAGTAGGTCACATAGTTGGGCATGTACTTGTAAGAACCATGTTTTGCTGTCTGGATCTATTTTGATCTGGTAGGTTCATTATTTGACATGTTTAATGACTATAACCAATTGGCTAGTCATTCCACTGGAGTCCAATTATCTGTCAATGAACAATACCGGTGGGAGGTGCTCTATTTGTGGTGTGTGTACATTACACTGTATGACAAAGAAGTAATCAGAGCATTTTAATTGCAACTACCAGCTCATTTTATGTAATTAAAGGCAAGAAGGATCTCCTTCATTCAAACGGCATATACTGACATAGAAGAGATTGCAATAAAGAGACTCAGAGACCGATAAATGTCCCATATTGTAAGAAGGAAGAGTCATATCGATAATGCAAGGATTCAATTCAATGAGGAGATTTTACTTATCAGTAAGATGTTATATCATTGTACCTTGATTTTGACACTAACATAGCAGCTACAGTATCTGCATATTTTAAATAAATACAGGTAAGCAGATTGCATATCAATAATCACATGTTTAAAGGGCGTGTAAAGGAATAAAAAAAATAAAATCCCATTTTTACTTTCTTTAATGAAAAAGAAACCTATCTCCAATATACTTTAATTAAAAAATGTGTACCGTTTTTATAAGAAACCTGACTGTATGCAGAAATTCTCCCTTCATTTACTGCTGTGGATAGGAATTGTCAGACGGTCCCTAACTGCTGAGCAGGGAAACAATCATACTTATGAACAGCAGGGGGAGCCCCGGCCTTACTTCCCAGCCATGCAGAACTCAAACAGCTTTGTTTATGATGATCCCTAAGCAGCCCAGACCACAATGAGCATGTGCGCAGTCTTAGTCTTGCAAAGATGTTTAACAAAGTTACAAGATGGTGACCCCCTGTAGCCAACTTTGAAAGCATAAATTATTTGTTTGATTAGGCTTGTGGTGCAGTAGGTTCATGTTTATATTTAGTATACAAAATACAGCATTTCTAGCCTTATTCTATTTTAGACTTTACATGCCTTTTAAACTCCAATCCCAGTATATTCACTGGTGCCTATTTGTAATATTCATGTATAGAAGCACTCCAAGCATTTTGATTTGCCAATCACTTGTCCCTTAGGACCACAGAAAACCTTTAATATGGTAATTTTTTGTTAAAAAACCCCATATATTTCACACTACAATCAACTCAATTAGAAACTTCAGAACATTATTAATAGCCGAATAACCCTATGTACATTGCTTCATATCTGTGGGGGGTAGAAGCATCGCAGCGGACGCAAGATATAGTTAAACTACTTCACACACATTAAGAGCCATCCCAAAGGGGGAAAGAAGAGTTCATCTGTGAGATTATACTATTAATACAGTCAATTGTACACACGTGGTGCTCCACACAATCCGATGAGATTACTCAAATATATAGCTAAATTAGTGTAACAGACAGCATTAAGAAAAATCTCCCACAGCTAATGCATGCCTCAGACATAGGGAAGATTATTTTATAGGCCAGGTTAGGAAGAATGTTAAATCCAGTTCATAGTTAGCAGAGCATTCCAGGGTCTGCAGCCTTGCTTTTATTGACAGTCAAGTATGTGGTCCTGCTCTCCCCCTTCTTTAGCAGTTCAAATGGCCCCTTAAATGCTTAAAGGTGTACTGTAATGGGAAATAGTTTTTTTTTTCAAAACACATCAGTTAATAGTGCTGCTCCAGAAGAATTCTGTGTTGAAATCCATTTCTCAAAAAAGCAAACAGATTTTTTTTATATTTAATTTTGAAAGCTGACATGGGGCTAGACATATTGTCAATTTCCCAGCTGCCCCTGGTCATGTAACTTGTGCTCTGATAAACTTCAGTCACTCTTTACTGCTGTACTGCAAGTTGGAGTGCTATCACTCCCTTCCCCCCCAGCAGCCCAACAACAGAACAATGAGAAGGTAACCAGATAACAGTTCCCTAACACAAGATAACAGCTGCCTGGTAGATCTAAGAACAGCGCTCAATAGTAAAATCCAGTTCCCACTGTGACACATTCAGTTACATTGAGTATGAGAAAAACAGCCTGCCAGAAAGCAGTTCCATCCTAAAGTGCTGGCTCTTTCTGAAAGCACATGACCAGGTAAAATAACCTGAGATGCACCTACACACCAATATTAAAACTAAAAAAATACACTTGTTGGTTCAGGAATTCAATTGTATATTGAGAGTGAATTATTTGTAGTGTAAACAGTGTCATTTAGAAATAAAAACTACATCATAAAAATCATGACAGAACCCTTTAAGTAATTAACGGTATTATCAGAATGACCCAGAGAATAGAGCAACATGTAGCTATATAGAGGGTAGAGTCTATCATCCCATTCACACACATCCTCCTTTTAGCAGCTTCCATTATACCCTTCAGCCCACCATCATAGCCCAGTGCCACATCACAGGGTTTGACTGTATCTGCGTTTTGCTCTGTGGAGTGCTGGCACTAAGCATTTAAGTGGATTCTCATTGGGATTATATGGAGCTCCACATGTGTATAAACAACTGACTGTATTTAGGTGCAGATTTACTAAGGTTCGAATGGTAAATTTAAATTAAAATTTTCAAATATTTTTTTGTCAAAACTCACAAATTTGAATTTAAAACCACCAATTGAATTTGAATTCGAATGTGAGATTTACAACACCTCGACCCTGGAAACAGTTCTAATTTGACTATTCTCCATCTAAAACCTGCCGAGTTTATGTATGTAACATCCGCCACTGGTTTTTGAGGTGCCCGCGCACGTCAAATCGGACGCCTGCTTAGGACCGGACGCTCGCATACTTAGGAGCAATGACCTCTAATTTGGGCGCCTGGCTTCCTATTGTTCCTTGATGTGTCTGTCTTCCTCAGCCTGCTCCTGATTGGTTCATGTTCCCTTAAATACCTTCCTCTTCCTCCTCACATTGCTCAAGCTGGCTTCAGTTCCTTTCCTGCTAAAGCCCTGATTGTTCGAGTTTCCTGGTTTTGACCCTCTGCCTGTTTTCCTGACCTCCAAACCTTCGCTGCCGGAATCGGACCTCTGCCTGCATTTAACTACGGCTTAGCCTGACCCCTTGGTACTTCGCTTCTCTGTAACCCTTCTTCTGGAAACGACCTTTGCCTGCACTTGACTACGCCTTGCCTGATCCCTTGTTACTTCGCTCCTGGTAACTCGCCTGGCTTCTCTACCACCTCCGCAGCAGAAAGCCCGGGGCCCCAAAAGGGCGTCGGTGAATACCGGAGCCGTAGTGAGGTTCCTGTTACCATCAGTTCTCCTGGATCAGCTACCTTCCTCCGGGATCCGAGCTAAACAGATCGTTATAATGTAGCAGTCAATGGCAGAGGTCTGTTGAACCATTTAAATATGTTAATAGTGGTGATAAGACAATATTTTCCCAAGATAAAAGGCTCCCCATAGACTGTGAGAAAAAAAAGTTTGAAGCGAGGTTTTTTTTTTTTTTCTGAGGGAAACTCAATTTAAATTAGATTCAAATTCAATTTGAGTTTTCAGGTTGTGACTATTCTATCAAATTTTAGACATTAGAATTTTTTCATAAATAACATACATGGGCGAACATGATGTGCGAATTTGGGGCGTTTCGCTTCGCCAAAAAATTTCGACAATTTCCTGCGAAATTCGTGAAACAGCAAAAAATTTGCGAAACGCCGATGGTGTCTCGTTTTTGAGTCTGTTTTTTTAAAGCGGCAAATTTATTCATCGCAAATTCGCGCACGCCCATCACTAGTGACGAATGTTACTTGGCTTTTTATTCAGCAGCTCTCCAGTTTGTAGTTTGCTGGTTGCTAGGGCCCAAATTACCCAAACTACCATGCATTGATTTAAATTAGATAATGGAATAATGAAAAGTAGCAATAACAACACATTTATTTGTAGCTTCACATAGCATTTGTTGTGTAAATGACCCCCATTTGATCAGATTATATGATGGAAATGGGCAACTCTCTGTGATTGGTGGAAGAATTGAACCTGCCCGATCAATATCAGGCTGATTTTTGGCCAGATATCGATCGGGAAGACACGTCAGATGCCCCCACACACAAGCAGATAAACTGCCGAATTAGTCTAAAACCGATGTCAGCAAATTCAATCTGCCCGTGTATGGCCACCTTAAAGGCTATTAGGCTCAGGCCATATTGCCACCTACAACTTGCTGCTTACATATGAGTTTAAGATGCTAAATTGGTTATAGCGATAATAATATATCAATCATGTTTCTCATATGCTTGACTCTTTTGTCATGAACAATTGTATCATATTTTCTTTTTTTTCTAGCAAAGCCCTCTGATAAACTCTGAAAAAAATCTTTTAGACCTGGCAGAATACTTGTTTGTATAATGTCCCAGTAGCAGGCATAATAGAACATACACCACACTCATTAGTTTTCCTTGCTTCTTTCAACTTGTATTATGGGATTAATTATCTCTTTTATAATGTTCTTCAGCTTGCTTTGCTTTTCCACAGTCATTATCGTAACATAATAACAAACTCTTCAAGCATAAATGAAATTGTCACTATCACCTGATTCCTTATGCATCGTGCTCCTTTCTGTGTTACAGCTCATCATATTCTTGCCTTTGCCTTTTGGCCTACTCTCCTGCGGAGTGAACAATTCATTAGTGACATACAAGGGAGACTGGTCAATACACCAGTCAGGTGTGTGGAATGTCTATATGTATGTTTAGGGATTAGATTATAGTGGTTATTTATGGATCAGTGAGATCTCTTGTATCTGTTCACTGAGGTTCTCTTTGTTCACTCATAGGGGAGTATAATATAGAAAAGTATCATATAAACTGCACTAATTACTGTCAAATAGACATGTTAGTGCCAATTTGACTTTAAATATATTTTTGTAGCATGTGGGTTTATCACTTGCTTGGTTCCATCAGCAGGGTCAGACTGGTGGGTGCAGGGCCCACCAGGGCTGCCACCCCAGGGACCCCGCACCCCCGCACCCCCAAGGGGCTTCTGCCACTCACCCTACCTCCTCCCCCCTGACACACTGAAAGTAGGTTTCATTTAGGCACGTCGGGGGGTGGGCGATCAGCAGCCTAGGGGAGCCCCAGCAGGGATCAGGGCCCACTCCTGGTGTCCCTCCTGCCCAGTCCAATCCTTCCTTTTAGTGCATATAATGTGCTAACTAGATTGTAGTAAGTAGTGTGGGGCTTCAATAAAAATTCGCAAAACAATGAAAATTTAGTCTAAAACATAACATTTTTTTTGTCATGCAATGTGGCGCATCAATTTTATTTTTCATGCAACAGTTTTTTTTCACCCATTGTAGTTTATGAGCATCATTTTTGCGGCAAAACATAGTGAAAAATGTAGCTCATCACTAGTGTGTACATGTACTCCAACCAGTCTACTAAGACCAATGTCAGGAGGATAAACCATGTGTCTGAAAAATGTGCAAAACTGCTACTTCTTTATTCAGTTTTTAGCGTGAGACGGACATATTGGATATCTGGTGTTTGTGTGAAGTCTAGGCCATACTGCATATTCCTTCCTGTGGAGTAAGGACTGTTGATAAGAAGCAGTAATCACACGTATTGAAGTTGAATACTACCAAATAGACGTTATTCAGGTGAGTTGCTACTCATCTCGATAAACCATTTTCACTGTTATCTGGCAAAGTGAATAAACAAGTCACAGGTAGTGGTTAACCTCCACAGAATATTTGCAAGCTCTGGAATTAGAGGATATTTCAAATTATTTAGACTCATTTATATTCCATTTACCATCTATTAAATAAATCAGTAAGCATTTTGCACTGAGAACTATTAATGATTATTCGGAGGAGAATATATTAAGAACTTATTAGCAGCTGAGCTTAATGTTGGATAAGAGAAAAAATTCACAGATGATGGGTCTCAATTATGAAGGGTTATGTTTTAATATGCTGAATACAATTGTGGGTTCATGTGATCGCAAATAGTAACATAGTAACATAGTAAGTAAGGTTGAAAAAAGATACATGTCCATCGAGTTCAACCTTTTTTTTTTTATTAACTACCTATCTGCCAGTTGATCCAGAGGAAGGCAAAAAACCCATCTGAAGCCTCTCCAATTTGCCTTAGAGGGGGAAAAATTCCTTCCTGACTCCAAAATGGCAATCGGACCAGTCCCTGGATCAACTTGGACTATGAGCTATTTCCCATAACCCTGTATTCCCTCACTTGCTAAAAAGCCATCCAACCCCTTCTTAAAGCTATCTAATGTATCAGCCTGTACCACTGATTCAGGGAGAGAATTCCACATTGTCACAGCTCTCACTGTAAAAAACCCCTTCAGAATATTTAGGCGGAACCTCTTTTCTTCTAATCGGAATGGGTGACCTCGTGTCAGCTGGAAAGACCTACTGGTAAATAAAGCATTAGAGAGATTATTATATGATCCCCTTATATATTTATACATAGTCATCATATCACCCCTTAAGCGCCTCTTCTCCAGCGTGAACATCCCCAATTTGGCCAGTCTAGTAGTGGCTAATATTTTCTGAGTGGGGTTTGTGTCACTTCCAGTGAATGGTGTTAAAACACTGTTAGGGACATATTTATCAAGGGTCGAATTTTGAATTTGAAAAACTTCGAAATTCAAATTCAAAAAGACCAACCGAATTTAAGTTGAAGTTTTTTTTGGCTGAATATGTCTGTTTTCGATCGATTAGGTCTGTACTCATCAGAATTCGAATCGTGCGAATCGAAGCAATATTGCATTCGATCGAATTCGAAACAGTTCCCCCCCCACAAAAAAGTTTGATTTTTCAAAGTCCACCAATTGACTCCAAATAGATTTTAGGAGGTCCCCCATAGGTTAAAACAGCAATTTGGCAGCAATTTAGATGGCGAATGGTCAAAGTCGAATTTTTCAGTACTTGATAAATTTCGATATTCTAAATTTTTGAATTTGAATCGAATTTAGACTATTCCCTAGTCGAAGTACACAAAAAATAGCTTGAATTTTGAATTTTTTGACTTTAAAAATTCCTCTCGACCATTGATAAATCTGCCCCTACATGATAAATTTCGATGTTAGAAATGTTTTAATTTTTTTCAAATTCGAATAGAATTTGAACTATTCCCTAGTCGAAGTACACAAAAAATAGCTTGAAATTCGAATTTTTTGACTTCAATAATTCCCCTCAACCTCTGATAAACCTGCCCCTTAGTGTTTTGGTGCAAGTTTCCAATGCTTATTGACACAACTCGCTGTGGGGACCCTGGAATTATAATTATGTTCAGGGTAGTGGTAATTCCAATAGGAGCCCTAGCACATGATTCAGTAGCAGAGGCAGGATGGACAAAATAACAGCACAGCTGAAGTGTATGTGTTTGGATACATGGATGGAGTCAACACTTGAAACCTCTGCAGCCATTTGAATAGCATGAATACAGTGCTGCCTGCATTTGACAGTGCTGTATTCATAAGGTTCAGGCTGGGGGTGCAAGAAAGCCAGGGAACACCAAGTGGTGCAATGAGTAACAGAAGCCTGTACTCAGAGTCTGCCTCTGGCAGACATTAAGTTCAGGGGTTTAGGCTTTGCAGAGTTGTGTTCTGCAATTTGTACCCTAGGCACAAAGAATCATATGCAAATGACAAATTATAATGCAACATCATCATTTCAGAGAGGAGAGGTATATCCCTTTCAGAGGAAACTCACTGTGGAATCCTTGGAGCTATCGCCATTTCAATAAGTGCAGTTGCACAACTTTAACCAGAAGTGGGACAAACACATTGGCAACCTTGTAGGACTGCAGGTGCATGTTTGGATGCAAGTTCCATAATGATAATTGTCAAAATGTGTTCTACATTGTCCATTCTTCCATTTAAGAATACTCAAACCTTCTGGTGTGTTTTAAATTACCCCTTATGCCTTTCTACTATGCCTATGTTCTAACTAAAAAGTCTAAAATAGTAAAGGGATACCAATACTATTTTGAAATTTCTCTTGTGCCTTTCTCTGAACCCAGTTACATAGTTACATAGTTACATAGTTAAATTGGGTTGAAAAAAGACAAAGTCCATCAAGTTCAACCCCTCCAAATGAAAACCCAGCATCCATACACACACCCTTCTCTACTTTTAATTAAATTCTATATACCCATACCTATACTAACTATAGAGCTTAGTATCACAATAGCCTTTGATATTATGTCTGTCCAAAAAACCATCTAAGCCATTCTTATAGTCATTAACTGAATCAGCATCACAACATCACTTGGCAGTGCATTCCACAACCTCACTGTCCTGACTCTGAAGAACCCCCTACATTGCTTCAAATTAAAGTTCTTTTCTTCTAGTCTCAAGGGGTGGCCTCTGGTACGGTGATCCACTTTATGGGTAAAAAGGTCCCCTGCTATTTGTCTATAATGTCCTCTAATGTACTTGTAAAGTGTGATCATGTTCCCTCGCTACATTATCAACATTGAACCTCATTTTCCAGTTTGCTGCCCAGTTTTCCAATTTAGACAAATCACTCTGCAAAGTGGCAGAACCTATAGTTCTACACAATTTAGTATCATCTGCAAAAATAGAAACAGTACTTTCAGTGCCCACCTCCAGGTCATTAATAAACAAGTTGAAAAGCAAGGGACCTAGTACAGAGTCCTGCGGTACTCCACTAACATCACTGGTCCAATTAGAAAATGTTCCATTTACCACCACACTGTGTAATCTATCTTTTAACCAGTTCTCTATCCAGGTACAAATACTATGTTCCAGGCCAACATTCCTTAATTTTACCAGTAACCTTTTGTTTGGCACTGTATCAAATGCTTTAGCAAAGTCTAAGTAAATCACATCCACTGCCATCCCAGAATTGAGGTCTCTACTTACATTCTCATAAAAATATATTAATTTAGTCTGGCAAGATCTATTACGCATAAAACCATGCTGGCACAAACTCATAGTATTATGATTTGCTATGAAGTCCAGTATCTTATACTTTATTAACCCTTCGAAAAGCTTTCCTACCACTGATGTCAGACTAACTGGCCTATAATTTTGAGGCTGAGAACGGGATCCTTTTTTGAATAGAGGCACCACATTAGCAATTTGCCAGTCCCTTGGCACTATGCCAGATTTCAATGAATCCTGAAAAATTAAATAAAGAGGTTTGGCAATCACAGAGCTAAGCTCGCTAATTACCCTGTGATGAACACCATCTGGCCCCGGACCTTTGTTAATCTTAACATGTTCTAGTCTCTTTTGAATTTTTTCATGTGTGAACCATGCATCACTAGTTGTATTACTAGAATTGGGACTATTAAGAAGGAATCATGGATTGCCACTCTTTGCAATTACCATAGCCCAATTTCCAAGAATGACTTTTTTTATGGAACACTTTGGAAGTATAGAAATGTCTCCACTGTTTGCCAGTTTACTTTCCGGCTCTGAGTTTTTTATTTGAAAAGCCTCTGCAAACTGCTAAGTGAAGTTTGCAGTTAGTTTTGATGTTTTCCATTTTCCATTATATTGGAATTGCCCGTTATATATTGAGAACTCTTACAACTTTCTGGTTGGCTGGTCAAATATGATGGGAACCAAAAGTACCAATAACATGTGTACTGACTACTTCCAAAAATGTTAATACCTTTGTCAAATCAACTGATGTACCATTGTGTGTGAGTCATTCTGTGTGGCACATAGAGTCAGTGTGGCACATGCCACATTCTTCAACACAGGAGTTCATACCTACCACATGCTAGACCTTCAAGCCCCCTCCATATAAAAAGCTCATTATAAATAATATTTGCCCTGTTTCTATTTTACGATTAGCTCTAACTCCTAGACCATTTTCTAATCTCTTACTAACCCATAATCTGTACTACCCAATTCAGTCTAGCTTTTGACTTCCATCCATACCCAGTGCAGTCTAGCTTTTGTCCTTCACTCTCTACTGTGATGGCATTGCTTAGAGTTACAAAACATCTTGAAATTGAAGGACACTTCTGTATTCTCATCCACCTGAATCTGCCTTATGTAATGCTGACCATTCCGTTCTAATGCAAAATTCCTCATTTCCTTAGCTATTGAGTTACATCTTCGTTCTGCTCTTACCATTCCAACATATCCTTCTATGTTTCTAATGCAGACAATCTTCTCCAGCTCATCTTAGTGTGGTGGTGCTTTCTTTTATTGTTTTATTTAGATTAATATCACTGACAAAACCTGTCATGCTTTCCTTTGGAAATTTGCCAAGACACACTCTTGGCAACTACTAAAACTCATATCAATGCCCTTACCCTGTTGTTCCTAATGCAGCCAATACACTCATAACAAGGTTACAGACCTATGAAAACACTTATCCATGCACCCCGCTAAGACTAATGCAATAAATTTTAACCCTTTTTCAGAAAGTTACAGGCATATGAAAACCATTGTTATTTGTTACAATTGTTATTTTGTAAAAGGTATATAGCCATCATTTGAAAACACACCCTTTCTTGCAATCCCAAACGCCATTTCTAATGCCTGTTTAAATCTTGAACCTTTAAATATCCTCAGTCAAAGAAGTTCCCTGCAAGAATGCAAGAAAAAGGTTCGACCTGTAGGACTTAAATATGTCATCTTGATGTGTGTTCACCTTCCTTTCTATGCATACATACACACCAAATGTAACCAGCAAAAACATATTTTCAAATAATTTCTTTCCTGCACTGCTACAGTGTGTGTTCATAACAGTCCCATCGAAATGGATTTAAATATGACTTAGGAGGCTTTAGCAGAATCAACTGTGACAAAATTTAAAAAGGTATTACAGTTTCTTGAGATTGCATACCTGGCAGACTTCCATTACTTAGAAATGATCTTGCATTAAGTGCTTACACACTGAATTGAATAGCATAATTTTGCATAGTGAATCAGTTCCTAAGAGACCTCCACACAGAAAGCTTAATGTCAAAAGGGTAGTGTTGAATGAACAGTTCTGCCTGTAACTGAAAAAGGTAATAAAAGTGCTCTAAATGCAAAAAAAAAGAACGCACAACAATAAAAGTTATAAATGTCTTCCCATACATACAAAATGTATATACAAAATTTAATGTTTACCTGATTTTATAATACACTTAAGGTATGAAGATCCAAACTATGGAAAGATCCATTATGCAGAAATCCACAGGTCCCATACCTGTACTAATCCATTTATTTTACTGCATTAGTAAAGAGTTTCCATCAGTGTTGGAAATGGATGAATATAAAGCATCATATAAGGGGTCATTAGAAAATCTCCCATAACGAAAAATAAGACTTAGGGGCATGTTTACTAACATTGGAGATAACTATCTGGAGAGATTTTTGGAGATGTTGCCCATGGCAACCAATCAGCAATTAGACTTAAACAGCCACAGCCAAGTTAGAAAACAAAAGCAAAGATCTGATTGGTTGCTATGGGCAACATCTCCAGAAATCTCTCCAGATATTTATCTCCAATGTTAGTAAACATGCCCCTTAGTGATTATTCATTATTCATATCTGAGTAGAGTGTCGGCCTTTTGACAAAGCCTGCTTACTGCAGGTGAAACGCGTGTCAGGCGCTTTTTAGAACAGTTAGGCAGGGGGATCTGAATGAGACTTATACTGACTTTCCATGTTCCTTATCAGGAGGAGAGCTTTGTGGGTGAAGGGGTTGGTGTTCGGCGAAGGATCACTTATGTGGTTTGAATCATGATGCAGATTGGTAGTTCAGCCAAATGGATTTAGTGTGTGCCTGTATACACACGGTGCTGAATTCACCTGTCCTTTCAAACAACTGGGAGGGCTTGAGTGCGGGTGAAGGGGTGGTTATCCAACTGTGGGCTGAAGTGATATCGGTAGCTAGCCGATTAGGCGCCCGTTTTTTTGATGCCGGCGCCTGTTTTTTCGACGCCAGCGCCCGTTTTTTTGACGACGTCGCCCGTTTTTCCGGAAAAATTTTTTTGACGTCGGCAAATTTTTTCAGCGAATTTTCGCGGGCGTTTTGCGAATTTATTCGCTGGCGGCGAATTGAGCAAATTCGCCGCGAATTTGCGCCTGGCGAATAAATTCGCCCATCACTAGCAACCAGCATCTACCCGCACTCAATCAATCAAATGTGCAAGTACGGGGTGGTCGCTTTCTATCTGCCACCATAAATACAGCACTGCTGAATGCAGGCCACATCGTTTTCATGGAGGGCGGCCTCTCTGTGCACTAAATGAAATATGAATAATTTATTTTTCTAATTCTGCCCAAAAGTAGTTCTTCATCTCCCCCTAGAAAATAATGGGCTTACAAAAGGTGTGAGCTAATGTCAGTAATATATTGGTCACTGCCAATGTTAAAGTTGTGTATCAATAATGTGAGAAAAAGTTTAGTCACATTTGTATCTTGTTTTTTATAAAGGAGGAAATTTGCCAGACTCAACAAAATGTAATGTTTGGTCAAAGTTTGTTTCCCAAGCAGAAGAGTTGCATTGCACATGTAGAAAATTAGTGCAAAACTATTGCACTTATCCCTGTAAAAGATCAGGCACAGAGTCTGTGTCTGTGTGCTGTAAGCTGTTACCTAGCAACCAGCTATTCAGTGATCTCAGTGCAGCAGGAAGTGACACAGCAGCTAGTGAGTGGCTGGCAGGAAGAGGAAGTAGCAGAAGAGAAAAGTCTGGCAGAGAGAACCACATGGTGGACAGAAAGAGAGACTAGAGAGATGCCGGTGGGCCCAGAGAGTTGAGAGGCTCCACCAAAAGCATTCATTTGGATCAGACTGGCACAAAGAAGCCACATACTGTGCCTTTAAAGACAGAGAGTGTGAAAGGAATTTAGACTGGACTAGTCCCTGGATCCAGGGCCGCCATCAGGGGGGGACAGGGGGGACAAGCGTACCGGGCCCGGGCATGAAGGGGGGCCCGGCAGCGCTGCATTTTTTGAAGATCCGGGCCCCCCTTACGAGCGCCCGAGCCGTACATCTTGCCTCTGTGCTGCCGAATGCGGAAGTGCCGAAAAGCCGAAGCCGATGCGCCGAAAAGACCCGAAGTCACGGAAAAAGCCGAAGTCACGAAGCGCCGAAAAGACCCGAAGTCACGAAAACAGCCGAAGCCGAAGTCCTGAAGCAGCGCAAAGACCCGAAGTCACGAAAACAGCCGAAGTCCTGAAGCAGTGAAAAGACCCGAAGTCACGAAAGGAGGTGAAGTTGAAGTACTGAAGCCGTGAGTTCAATTCTACTGAACACCAGTTTGTGTATTTTTTTTTTTTTAATCTCCTGGCCACCAATGTATTATTTTAATATTCTATAGGCCCCTGCAACCAATCTTTTTTTTAAAAACATGTTTTTTTGGGGCCCCAATTTTTTTTTTAACTCGTAAGGGGCCCCTGACGCCAATGTTTTTTTTTTTTTTCAAAAAAAAAATTTTTTTTTTTTTTTTAATTTTTTTTTGGGGCCCCAATTTGTTTTTAACTTGTAAGGGGGCCCCTGCCGCCAATGTTTTTTTTTTTTCAAAAATTTTTTTTTTTTTTTAAATTTTTTTTTGGGGCCCCAATTTGTTTTTAACTTATAAGGGGGCCCCTGCCGCCAATGTTTTTTTTTTTTTTTCAAAAAATTTTTTTTTTTTTTTTTTTTAATTTTTTTGGGGCCCCAATTTGTTTTTAACTTGTAAGGGGGCCCCTGCCACCAGTTTTTTTTTTTTTTCAAATTTTTTTTGGGGCCCCAATTTGTTTTTAATTTATAAGGGGGCCCCTGCCACCAATGTTTGTTTATTTTTTAGTTTTTTTTACATTTTTTTTGTTGGGGCCCCAAGTTTTTTTTAACTTATAAGGGGGCCCCTGCCACCAATGTTTTTTTTTTTTTTAAAAAAAAAAATTAATTTTTTTTTTTTGGGGCCCCAATTTTTTATAAGGGGGCCCTGACCATCAATAGCTTTTTACAACTTGTGTGGGGGGGGGTTACTTTTTTAGCGCTGATGTCTGTGTGGTCTTTTAACTGCGATGTGGAGTGGGCGGGAAATGGGGTGGAGCTTGGTCGTCAGTGTGGGCGGGGCCCAGGGGGCCCCAAAAATTTTGTTGTACGGGGCCCCGTGATTTCTAATGGCGGCCCTGCCTGGATCAACTTGTACTATGAGCTATCTTCCATAACCCTGTATTCCCTCACTTGCTAAAAAGCCATCCAGCCCCTTCTTAAATCTATCTAATGTATCAGCCTGTACAACTGATTCAGGGAGAGAATTCCACATCTTCACAGCTCTCACTGTAACAAACCCCTTCCGAATATTTAGGCAGAACCTCTTTTCTTCTAATCGGAATGGGTGACCTCGTGTCAGCTGGAAAGAGCTACTGGTAAATAAAGCACTAAAGAGATTATTATATGATCCCCTTATATATTTATACATAGTTATCACATCACCCCTTAAGCGCCTCTTCTCCAGCGTGAACATCCCCAATTTGGCCAGGCTTTCCTCATAGCTAAGATTTTCCATACCTTTTACCAGCTTAGTTGCCCTTCTCTGTACCCTCTCTAATACAATAATGTCCTGTTTGAGTGATGGAGACCAAAACTGTACGGCATATTCTAGATGGGGCCTTACAAGTGCTCTATACAGTGGAAGAATGACCCCCCCCTCCAGTGACTCTCTGCCCCTTTTAATACAGCTCAAGACCTTATTTGCCCTTGATGCTGCTGACTGGCATTGCTTGCTATAGCCAAGTTTATCATCTACAAGGACTCCAAGGTCCTTTTCCATAATGGATTTGCCTAGTGCAGTCCCATTAAGGGTATTAGTTGATATTTTTACATGCCAGGTGCATGACTTTACATTTATCAACATTGAGTCTCATTTGTCATTTACCTGCCCAGATTGGCAGTTTGTCAAAATCATGTTGCAAGGATGCCACATCCTTGAAGGAATTAATTGGGCTGGATAGTTTTGTGTCATCTGCAAACACTGATACATTACTTACAACACCCTCCCCTAAGTCATTAATGAACAAGTTAAATAAAAGTGGACCTAATACCGAGCCCTGGGGGACCCCACTAAGAACCTTACTCCAAGTAGAGAATGTCCCATTAACAACCACCCTCTGTACCTGATCCTGTAGCCAGTTTCCTATCCATGTGCAAACAACTTTGTTAAGCCGAACAGACCTTAGTTTAGAAAGAGTTATTCAGTTTTACCAATGTTATTACTGTATTCCTAGTGGGGCCACTCGTAGGTACCAATACCACTGCGTAGGTCTCCCAATACCACTGCGGAGTGGCTCAGGTTTGTTCCGTACCATCAGGTAAGTGCCACACATGGGCGCAAATTCACTAAGCCGCGAAGCGCCGAACGCATCACTTCTACATCTTCTCTGTGTTTGCAAAAAAAACCCTGCCCCCTTGCCGGATTTAATTGGTAAGTAGAAGATGCAAGAAAGGCGCTTCTGCGCCCTCCTAGTCTCTTTTTTTATGGTATGCACTCTTCTAGTCTCTCTCTCTCTCTCTCTCTTTTTTTTTTAAGCTTCTGGATAATGCCTCCCATAAATCCACGGTGCATAGAAAGATGGTAAAATCTAATGACACTAGTTGTGTAAAACCAGAACTTCCTTTGTTGTGTACTCAAGCCAAAATAGGTGATTTGCTAACCTGTTGTACATGACATTATTACGCAATATCAGTCATGCATCCTCTTGTTCCAGTTATGCAGGGAGCAATGCTGACAATATGGTGCACAATATATGAGACTATCAGGCTTGAAATGAGCCCAGACTGAAAGTAAATACCACAGGTCTCAGCAGTAAAAGATTCCATCCAGATAAGTGGACAGAGGCTTGGGGTCATTCCAGGCTGCCTATGACTGATTGTGACAACTGGCAGTGGGTTTGTGATATGCATGTGTCATAAAAGTATAGTATACAGGAGAAATGGAGGTAATAGTTAGCACAGCAAGTGTGTTTCTCTTCTGGTTTTAAAGATAGGAAAACATCAGCAACAAGATTTACAGTATAAAAACCTTCAGAACATTTAAAATAAAGGGCAGTAATATATGAAATGTCATAATTGGAAGCCAAGAGAGTTGTACCCTGTGTTAAAAATACACATATTTAGATGACTAACAGTGACAACAGCCACAAGAGGCTTGGACTGAAGATTTCAAAATGTAATATATAATGTATAATGAGACAAACTTGACTTTTTTTTTACAGATACAGATTTAAAGGTATTCAATATGCTTTTGTAAGAAAACATACAATACTTATGTAGCGTACCCATAGGTGGGTATGAGATGTTAAGAATTAGTATGACTTACTTCCAGTGTATCTCGGGCAATCTTAGGGCAACTCCATGCATCTCACACCAGTGCAATGGCCATTTAAACACCTTACCTTCAGGTGGATCCTGGTTTGGTTTCTAGTACATCAATCAACCAGTGAAGTGAATGAACCATGGCAAATCTTGAACTAGATCAAATTATGATAACTAAGGAAAGGAATAGCTGACTGGGTGAATCAAAGGACCATTTATGTGTCCAAATACAGGGGAAATTACCTGAGTAAAACATCTTTAAACCTCAGAGTCTCTACACTTAAAACACCAAACATTTCCATCCCACCTACTCTTCTGAATCACATGCTACTGAACAGGGGAATCCTGTAGAAACTTCCACCTTAAAGCTTTTTGAGGTGGTGGTAACCCAACCTTGAACGATGCATCAGTTCTGAGCAAACTTTGGGGTGTGTCCCACAACACACCCTCTCCATTGATTGCCAACTCAAAGTGAGGTGTGAAAGAGGGGTGAGTTAACTTGAGAGGAGTGATATCATGTAGGATGGGTATGGAGTGGGGAGGATTTGACAAGGTTGAGGTGAAGGAAGAGGTACAGACATACAGCTTTCTGTAGAGGTACCTTGACATGTCAAGGCTGAATAAAAATATCAGCTTATATAAATAACTCTTCTTCCACAAGTTAACAAAATTCAAAACTTAAGGACCAAACCTATGTCACTGAGTAAAGGAGGTCCTACATGACAGATTGAAGCTGCTGCTTCAGACAGATTCATCAGCTGACCTGCCTATTTAAGAGGTCCTCCGATGGGCTCACTCGACAGATCTGGGAAAAAATTGTCCATATGTAGATGCCAGTTTGATTTTCCTATACGATCAAGATCCACATCTGCACATTGATGCAGATCAGACCAAAATTTCCCACTTCAATATGGGAAAATCTTTGAAAGGTCCACTTGTTTTGCAACCTTGCCAAACCAGCAGATCTTAGAATGTATGGCCAGCTTCAGGCCTGGATTTGTAGGAAGGCCACAAAGGCCTGGGCCTAGGGTGGCAGTATCTTGGGAAGGCGTGCTGTCCAGCTGCATTCACTTTGATTCTGAAGCACTTTGGACATGAAGACAATTTGATATTTCTTTAAAATTCCCATGCACCAATCCCTGGACCCAACAGATGAAATTTGAGTTTGAGTTTTCCCTCTGAAAAAAACTTGAATGTCAGGAAGGCAATTAACTTATTCAAATGGTTCAATGGACCTCTGCCATTGACTTGTAAATTAACTTGCCAGGTTTTAGGTGGCGAGTATTCGAATTAGAACTGTTTCCATGGCCGAGGTTTGCTAAATCTTACATTCAAATTTAGATTCACATCATGGGATTAAAATTCGAATGCGTGAATTTTGACACTCACATACTCCATAAACATCTCACATATTACTTAATTTTTGGTTTTATAATGGGTTATGGCTCGTTCCTATAATGTTTTTGTGGTGTACAAGTGCCAAACTGAAGGTAAAGTATTCAGCTGAATAATGTAACAAAGGCTTCTCCATCAATGAGATGTTCTCATGTGAACTGAATAACAACTGACAAAAGAAAGATGAATGTGATTTTGCCATTGGTAAACAGAGCCTTGTTTGTAATTAAATATACAAAGGCACTTGCTTATTTGTCACTTTGCCCTTTAATAACTTATTTGAAGAACAACAAAATAATATCTGTTACAGGAGAGCTGGCCAGGCTATTGTCAATGAAAATCTAAAAGTAATGGATAACAAAATGGAATGAAGGAAATAAATGTATCTCTTAACACCAAAATGACATTCGAAATTGAAATCAATATTTCTCAGGATCTAAACTCTTTGCAGAGTTTTGTGGAGGTCGCAGGTTGCTCTTAGGGCAATGCATACAATAAGCATTTAATGTATCAAAACCGACCCAGGAAGATGAGATATGGGTAATGAAATATTACAGATAGAAAAAAAAACTGTGACTATATGCCCACGGGAGAAAAGCTTTCAAAAGGATAAATGAGAAAACTAAATATTTTACACAGGTTTCCACAGAGAGGTATGCAGATGAATAACAATGCCTTTAGCATGCAAGAAAAAGATCTAATACTGCAATAACAGATTCAGTCAAATAGTTCTTCTCCTACACAGACTCATGCAGGTACAATGAATCCCTTGCCCGCCAAGCTAACAATTAATATGCAATTTATAAAACAAAGTACAATATTGGGACCTGTTATCCAGAATTCTCAGGACCTGGGGTTTTCTGGATAATGGGTATTTCTGTAATTTGGACCCTCATACCTTAAATCTACTAGAAAATTATGTAAACATTAAATAAAGCCAATAGGCTGGTTTTGTTTCCAATAAGGATTAAAGGGATCCTGTCATCGGAAAACATGTTTTTTTTTCCGAAACACATCAGTTAATAGTGCTACTCCAGCAGAATTCTGCACTGAAATCCATTTCTCAAAAGAGCAAACAGATTTTTTGATATTCAATTTTGAAATCTGACATGGGGCTAGACATTTTGCCAATTTCCCAGCTGCCCCAAGTCAGGTGACTTGTGCCTGCACTTTAGGAGAGAAATGCTTTCTGTCAGTTTGCTGTTTTTCCTTCTCAATGTAACTGAATGTGTCTCAGTGGGACCTGGATTTTACAATTGAGTGTTGTTTTTAGATCTACCAGGCAGCTGTTATCTTGTTAGGGAGCTGCTATCTGGTTACCTTCCCATTGTTCTTTTGTTTGGCTGCTGGGGGGGAAAGGTGATATCACTCCAACTTGCAGTACAGCAGTAAAGAGTGATTGAAGTTTATCAGAGCACAAGTCACATGACTTGGGGGCAGCTGGGAAATTGACACTATGGGGCAAATTCACTAAGATGCGAAGTTGCACCAGGCGCAACTTCGCCGCACTTCGCCACAATTCGCCACACTTCGCCAGGCGTATTTTTGCCAGCGCTCCGCAAATTCACTAAAATCCGAAGTTGCGCACAGGGGTAGCGTAAGTTTTCGAAGTTGCGCTAGCGTTAATTCGCCAAGCGAAGCAAAGTTTTGCTAGCGATGGTTTATTTGAATACGGCGCGAAATTCAAATTTCAATGGAGGAACACGTATCACCACTTCAAATGCCTAGAAAACCTTCAAATCAACAAATAAGAACTTTATTTTGCCCTGCACATGTGCCCACTGTCTAGGTAAGTTGCCATGAGTCAGGAAATGTAGGGGGGAAGGAGGGGAGCCCCAAAAAAAAATTTGATCTTTTTCAGCCTATCACCCATCATGTAGAAAACACGCCAGCGTTTTTTGGGACTTAGAAAAAATTTTGACTTTTTTTGAAACAATCCCTATCTACTCTATTGCGCTTCGCCAGGTCTGAGGTGGCGAAGGAAGTCTAGCGTAAAAGGTAGCATTCAGTACACTGCGCAAGTTAGTGAATTTGCAGAGTTACGTCGCTAGCGAAAATTCGCATGGCGTAAGGGTGCAAAGTAACACTAGCAAAATTACGCCAGCGCTCGTTAGTGAATTTGCGCAGTAGCGAAAAATGCCAAACGCTAGCGAATTAACGCTAGCGTTCGGCGCTTCAGCGCTTAGTGAATTTGCGCCTATGTCTAGCCCCATTCAGATTTCAAAATTGAATATAAAAAAATCAGTTTGCTCTTTTGAGAAATGGATTTCAGTGCAGAATTCTGCTGGAGCAGCACTATTAACTGATTCATTTTGAAAAATTTTTTTTTTCCCAAGACAGTATCCATTTAAGTATATCTTAGTTTGGATCATGTACAAGATACTTTTTTATTATTACAGAGAAAAGGGAAATAATCTTTAAACATTTGGATTATTTGGATGAAACGGAGTCTATGGGAAACAGCCTTTCTATAATTCGGAGCTTTCTGGATAACAAGTTTCCGGATAACAGGTTCCATACCATAAATTGGTGTGACTAGATAACAGGGACTCTGTTCAAATGAAATTGTAATTTTAACAATATTAGGTACTACATGGGACCAAGTCAGACAGCTTTTAATTTTTGAAAAGTTTTTAAAAATTTGTGAAACAATGGCTATTACACTAACAGGTTTTAGAATACATTTTTTAATAACTCAATCTCCAGCATATTTATACAAAAGCTCAAACTATAAAACCCCCATAACATATGTTTTGGAAAAAATATTTATTTCCATCAAAATGACATTGTCCCTTTCACTTTTACAAATTTGACTGTTTAAAAAATCTTGAAAAATAAAGTAGCTTGCATTTTGATTTTTTTTGTAAAGTTGTCAAAATATTTTCAATTGATGAATATTAAAAATTTCAGTTCATGAAATGTTAATTGAAAAAAAAAAAACTAATAGAAAAAAATCATAGATTAAATTTTCCTCCCAAACAGAGGAAAAAAATACAATCTAAAGTTTAAAGAAAAAGAGGTTCTTTAGTTTGGTCCAATTATCCATATCAGTTAATTCGCAATACACTTTAATGGGTTTAGGGGATGTTTAACTGGTTAGCAATGGGTTATAAAACAGGGCATGCTTTAATCCTCTTGCTCAACAATGTGTGGGAATGACGCACATTTTTCTCACCTGATTTCGATTCTCAGCAAAATTCTCCTTTTTGCATTTTGTAAAAATGTTCACAAATCTGCATTAAAATCTCACCATGTGTTTTTTGTTTTGCCATAACAAAAAAAAAATTCCCCAGGGGAAAAAACAAACATAATAAAAATGATACTTCATTTACTGAAACCATTGAGTAACTATTTCCCAAAATAATTATGTTCCCTATTCTTTTCCCAAAAGAATTTTAAGTATCTCAACTAGCGATGGGTGAATCTGACCCGTTCCAAAAAAATTTGTGAATGGTGAAAATTTGCAAAAATGCATTGAAGTCTATGGGCGACATTTTTTTGATGCTTGACAAATTGACAAATTTTTGACACAAACCTGATTTTTTCACCCATTAGAGACTATGTGCATCATTTTCATGGCAAAATGTGGTGAAAAATGTCACTGATCACAACAAAGCAACAGAGGAAGTCAAGCTAAGAACAACAGTGGATGCCATGGGTCAGTAGTTAGGACCTAAATTGAAGACACTAAACCAGCAATGGTCAAGGTCAAGGTTGGCAGATGGTGATGTTTATCCAGAGGAGCAAATCACAGGAGACTCAGTTAATGAGTTAGATAGGAACACAGAACCAAACACATCTAATTTTAGTAAAGTTCTACCTAGTTGGGGTTTCTGCAGCAGCTAGATTAACTCAATATGTTTAACTTCTGGTGCACTTATATTATCATTATTGTCATGATACAGGCCTGTAATAGTTAATAAAACAGGCCAAGGTATCATGAGAAATATTTCTGCCATCATCTAAATCAGACACATAACAGGCCTCTTTTCACTATGGTCAGAGGGGTCAGAGCTGTAATGCCCTCCTCCATGCCCTGGCTGATAAGAGCCATTCCATGGGGAGGGGGGAAGCCCAAGGAGTGAGAACTTAGAGTTCTCAGCAAGACCCTCAAAGGTGAAGTAAAGGTTACATATAATGTATACTCCAATATATTTATCCTTACAGAACCCATACCTGTTGTACGAACAGTATAAAAAACTGATGATGGGTTCAAGGCAATTTCATCTTTCCAACGAGTCCAAACATGACTAGGTTTGGTACTCTGTGTATTAGATATGGATATCTGGGCAGGGGCAGGTCACACAGTATTGATGTTTAGTATTTATGGAATCCCTGAGAGAATTAATAACCAATGAATATAATATCATCTCTGTCCTATGTTCCCATAAGGAGTTATGGTCATTATATTCTTGGTCCAGTTCCTACTCACAGGAGGTCATAAAAACTCAATCTGTGTCCTGCTAGGCCATGCCCCCTTGCATTCCTGAGGGAGGGGGGAGTGTGCAGTTACCTGATGCCCTGAAATCACTAATAAATAGTCAGCTCTTCTGACTAAACTTTGGATTTACTTTGGAGGACCAATTGCGATTGGAAGTTATCCCGTTTGTTTCCCCTTGCCTCCAGGACCAGGAATTCTATATCTTTGGAGTTAAGTATAGGTTTTCCATGTTTTCCCTTTTATTTTACAACTGTTTGTAATTGTATTATTGAATGTATGTCTCTTTTTGTAACATCTTTTTGTATTTTGCACTGTTATACCTTTTATAATATTAAAGAGAATTTAATAAGATTGTCTTTGATGCTCTAAACGAACCTAGCCTGAAAGAGTGTAACTGTGAGCCTTAACCCTCTGCATACTGAAATACTTGTTGACTCAGTAGGTGTATTGTGAATTATTACCTGTTAGAGAGAACAGGGGAATAGTCACATTAGGTTTCTATCGCCTGTGAATGATAGATGGTGGCAGCGAATGAGTTTTGTGGGTGTTGGTTGGTGTTTGGGGTGCTTTTGTGTTAGTCTCACCTGTGTTCAAGGTGGGTGAGAGACTGAGTGAGTGACCCCTGATAGCCACACCTAAAGTCACGTGCGGTTGGAAGTACCGTGTTCGTGACAGATTGGTAGGCAGCGGTGGGATATTTTTTATTTAGAGCATTAGTGCTTGGGTTAAGTCATTAAACCTTGCACTAAAGAACTGTAAATCCTTGCGAGGAGTTTACAGTCTTCAAAGACAAACTCAGTGCATACTATTTTTATTAAGACATACTTGCAAACAGTTTCCCTTCCCTTCTTGTTTTTCTTTTCTATCTTTTATTTTGGCAAAGTGTTGCAAGATGGCAGCATTTTACAAGAGGCAGACCAAGGAGACCCTCATCAATCTCTGTGATCAAAGAGGAATTGATGCAGCGGACAAATCGAAGGAAATGTTGATTTGTGCCTTGGTGGAACAGGAGCAGCAGAACTACACACCTGAGTCAGGAGACTATGCAACTCAGGATGTCCCAGTGATGAACTCTGTTCCAGGATCCTCTCAGCGAGAGGACAGTTCTAGTTGCAGTGGGCAGGATGACAGGAATTCATCCCTGCAAGCAGCTTTGCAATTGTTGGGTTCAGATGACCCCCAGCTGCGTCTTCAGCTCATCCTGCAATATCAACAGGCAGAGAGAGATGCAGCAGCTGCAGCAGCAGCAGAAAGAAAGGCAGAAAGAGATGCAGCAGCAGCAGCAGCAGCAGCAGCAGCAGCAGCTGAAAGGCAAGCAGAGAGGGATGCAGCAGCAGCAGCAGCTGAAAGGCAAGCAGAGAGAGATGCTGCTACAGCTGAAAGACAGCATCAACTGGAGTTAGTCAAGCTCCAGCAGCAGGGACCACACTCACGGTCCAGTGAGACCCAGGAAGTACGCCCTTTAATAAACTCTGTGGATAAATTTCCAGTTATGGATAAAGATGGTGACCTGGATACCTTTTTGCGGTGCTTTGAAAGGGCTTGTAGACAGTATCACTTACCCCGTGAGCAATGGGCAAAATATCTCACCCCAGGGTTGAAAGGCAAAGCCCTGGATGCCTTTGTGGACTTACCACCAGAGTTTGATGGGGACTATGATGCTATAAAAAATGCCCTGATCAAAAAGTACCATCTTACACCCGAAGTATACCGCAAAAGATTTAGAACTGTGCAGCGCGGACCTACAGACAGCTACTCTGATGTTGTGAGTAGTCTGAGAACCGCTTTTAGATCCTGGTTGAGAGGACTCTCTGTTACATCATTTGAGTGCCTGGAAGATCTGATGATAAAAGATCAGTTTTTGCACACGTGTCCTATGGAAGTGAAGCAATTCATTATGGACCTTGAGCCCAAAACAGCAGATAAGGCAGCAGAGATAGCAGACACATATGCTGCAAATAGGATGTCTGACCACCGCAAAGCATCTTTACCAAGCTACAAGGAGCGATCAACAGGAGGAACCACACACAGCAGTCCACAGTCTGGTGAGAATTTATCTTTTGGGGGGTCTGTTGCAGCTGTGGGGCAGAAGGATACCCGCCGATGTTTTTCCTGCAATCAGATGGGCCATTTGAGGACCGACTGTCCACAAAAGAAGGAACCAACTTCACCTGGACAGCCTGTTGTGATGCTCGTGTCTGGTAAGCCTGAGAATCTACATCATCATATGCAGTCTGTGATTGTGGGGGACAAAGTGACTCAGGGACTAAGAGACTCGGGTTCTAATTTTTCTCTGGTGCGTCCAGAGATGATAAACACTGGGGACATTATTCCTGGAAAGACTTTGTCCATAAAGGGAGTGGGTGGGAGCCACCCAAAGGTGCCTGTGGCAAAAGTTTTCTTGGATTGGGGTGCGGGGAGAGGTCTAAGGGAAGTGGGTGTAACTAATGGAATTCCTGTAAATGTCTTGTTGGGGAATGATTTGGGTTACATGATAACTGCTTTTGTGCCCTATGACCAGGTCTCACTAGGTCCAGCCGCGCTGGAGTGTGGCCACCCACCTCAACAGGTAATTGCAAAAAGTACAATGCAGCAAAGTAACTGGGAGGGAGGACTGGGAGGCAGGAGCCAGAGTCAACCAGTGCCTGAACCAGTGTTGTCCCAAAGTAGGGATAAGAAGGGAGAGGGGGAGGAGAGGTTTCCCCTAGGAGTCTCCCTGGTGCAGCCCGGTAGTGTACCGGCAGTGAGGGATTTCCAGCGTGTAATCCCTGATCCTGTACCCAAAATGCCTGAGGTCTTGAGTGGGGGTCAGCAGTTACACCAAACTCAGGAGTCAGTGCAGAAGCATGAGGGACAGGTGGTTAGGACTCAGAGGAGGGTCCTAGTGGATAGTGCCACTCAGACTGAGGAGAGTGATGGTAGTGGTGGGCCAGGAATAGCCCTCATGCCAGAACCAGTACTGAGGGGGGCTAAGGTGGTCAGTACTAAGGAGGAAAGGCTGACAGTACCAGGAGTTGCTCCCAAGTCAGATAGCAACAAAGTGGTTTTTCCAGAAGTCCAGAGTATTAAGGACGTGCCCAGTGGTTTATGCCAACCCAAGACTAAGCAGGTCAGTGGAGACCAGGGTGGCATCAAGGGGGTGGGAGGCCTCCAGCTACTTTCTATGTCTAGGCCCAGGGAATGGGAGATTAGAGATAGGCTGGAGGGCCCCTCAGTGAACAAGGTGGGAGGTATAGGTCAGATGCCTGAGGAGAGCAGTGATAAACTATTGCCTACTATGCAAACCTGCACTCTGTCCAGAGACAGTGCAGATAGAGGCAAAATGGGAAGTATACCTACATCCAACCAGTCCAGTACCTGGGATTATACTGATATAGCCCTCAAGGAACAAGACTTTAGGCCTGGGAGGTAGCCTGATCCCTCATACTGTATAACATGAATGGATATTTCGATAATGACCTGGCTATGGTTATGATATATGTTTTTATTGTGGCAAGGTTAAGAGTGACCTGTAAGTCAATCTCCCCTTGCTCACTTTAAAAAGGGGAGGTGTCATGATACAGGCCTGTAATAGTTAATAAAACAGGCCAAGGTATCATGAGAAATATTTCTGCCAACATCTAAATCAGACACATAACAGGCCTCTTTTCACTATGGTCAGAGGGGTCAGAGCTGTAATGCCCTCCTCCATGCCCTGGCTGATAAGAGCCATTCCATGGGGAGGGGGGAAGCCCAAGGAGTGAGAACTTAGAGTTCTCAGCAAGACCCTCAAAGGTGAAGTAAAGGTTACATATAATGTATACTCCAATATATTTATCCTTACAGAACCCATACCTGTTGTACGAACAGTATAAAAAACTGATGATGGGTTCAAGGCAATTTCATCTTTCCAACGAGTCCAAACATGACTAGGTTTGGTACTCTGTGTATTAGATATGGATATCTGGGCAGGGGCAGGTCACACAGTATTGATGTTTAGTATTTATGGAATCCCTGAGAGAATTAATAACCAATGAATATAATATCATCTCTGTCCTATGTTCCCATAAGGAGTTATGGTCATTATATTCTTGGTCCAGTTCCTACTCACAGGAGGTCATAAAAACTCAATCTGTGTCCTGCTAGGCCATGCCCCCTTGCATTCCTGAGGGAGGGGGGAGTGTGCAGTTACCTGATGCCCTGAAATCACTAATAAATAGTCAGCTCTTCTGACTAAACTTTGGATTTACTTTGGAGGACCAATTGCGATTGGAAGTTATCCCGTTTGTTTCCCCTTGCCTCCAGGACCAGGAATTCTATATCTTTGGAGTTAAGTATAGGTTTTCCATGTTTTCCCTTTTATTTTACAACTGTTTGTAATTGTATTATTGAATGTATGTCTCTTTTTGTAACATCTTTTTGTATTTTGCACTGTTATACCTTTTATAATATTAAAGAGAATTTAATAAGATTGTCTTTGATGCTCTAAACGAACCTAGCCTGAAAGAGTGTAACTGTGAGCCTTAACCCTCTGCATACTGAAATACTTGTTGACTCAGTAGGTGTATTGTGAATTATTACCTGTTAGAGAGAACAGGGGAATAGTCACATTAGGTTTCTATCGCCTGTGAATGATAGATGGTGGCAGCGAATGAGTTTTGTGGGTGTTGGTTGGTGTTTGGGGTGCTTTTGTGTTAGTCTCACCTGTGTTCAAGGTGGGTGAGAGACTGAGTGAGTGACCCCTGATAGCCACACCTAAAGTCACGTGCGGTTGGAAGTACCGTGTTCGTGACAATTATTATTAGTATTATTATTATTAGACACATTGTGTGAGGCATGTTACTGTTCAGTGTGTAACATTCATATTTACTGTGTCGTATCTATCTCCAACAATTTTTCTCTTTCAATGGTAGTTGTTGATGGGCATAAGCATCTGGAATTAAGATAATACAATATGCAAGAGTATTAAGAGGTTAGGGTTTACTAAAGCAGTGAGTGCTACATGCAAAGTGATACAATCTGGCACAATTGGCCATTTTATTAATCCACAACACAACATTTTTAATAAAATAAAGGTACTTGTTTGCTTTTTGGTTGCAAGTAGAAGCACCTTTTGGTATGACACACAAAGGGAACCCCTTTGATCTTATTCTGCAAAGCAGGTGCAACCAAAATATCACCTTCATCAAGTGGAAATAATATTAAGTACTTTATTGAACAGTGTCTTTATTGTTCCCTTTATTTGTATCTAGCATTGGGTATTATTTATGTGCAGATCACACATAATCTGTTTCTTCTTTTCTTCTGAAAAAAAATTCTATAAATTCAAAATGATGTTATTAAATGTTTCAATGTGTGTGAATGTATGGGCATATAATCCCCTAATGCATATGAGGCATAAAGTGATCACAGAAATAAGTCAAAGTTATTATTTAATCCCCAAAATGTTTTAATATGCTAGCATAGATTTTGCCTTTGGCTACTCTGTATAACAATAGGAATAATAATCTCTCTGAATGCACACTCAATCCCTTCTGTACATGAACTAAGGAAAGATAGATAAAAACTATAAATATAACAAAGCAGCAATAAATGAAAAAGATTTTTTAATTAAATACTGTGTTTCACCGAAAAAATTACGCCCATAGACTTGTATGACATTGTGCGTCAAAATAAAAAGCTGCGCATCAAATATATTTTGGCGCGCCAACATTTTTTTAACGCCCATAGACTTTAATGGGTGTCGGGGGCATTTCGCTGGCAGCAAATTTTTGACGAAATGAAACAGGTCAAAATGCCCATCCCTACTATCAATTACATTCAGCTGTTCTGGATTAATTGGCAGGTGCAACCAATCCCTAGTGAATTCCCAGCAGAGAGCCCTTGTATAAACCCTACTCTATTTTCCTACATTGCCAGTTCCTAGATAGAGAAAGGTCGTCATACCTACTGGTCATTCTACCAGACCAACTTGCCTTGGTCTGTATCCTGATCTTGAGTGAATATCACTACAGTACCTGAACCTGAATCCTGAATCTATTTGCTTAAAGCTCAATGACCCCTGTTACATTACAAGACAGTAAGCCTACTGCCCTTTTGTTTTCCTTGACTGTGCTTTCAACACCTCTGCGTTGTCTCTCCATTTTGACTTTATTAAACTGTTTTGTGTGCAAGCTTCCTATCTGCCTCATTGCCAAGCTTTTCCCTCCTAGTCTATTCTACACATAAAAGAGCAGTGGCCATTGTGACTCTGTTGTGTCACCCTGGTGGTTATTTTGTAGGGGGGGTTGGGCCACTGCATGTGACACAAAACTGCAGAAAATTTAATTTAAAATGTATCGTCATGCATCCTGGCCATCACAGTTAACACAATTTTAAATAATTATTGTGATACTTTAAGTAAATGTAAATTGCAATAATTATTAGCTACATAGCAGAATGAACACCAGTTAGGGAAAAAACATTAGTAGTCAAATTATTAATACTTGTAGCAGTGCAGAAACTTACTTATCCAATCAGATATTTACTTGCATTATTCTAATTGCAGTAGACAGGTCAATACTAATTGCTGATTGGTTGCAATGGGATACTAAGGAGAAGTCAGGCAGCAAAACCAGAGAATATTAGTGTCCTTTTTAGGAAAGAAAAAGAAAAATCCTGGCATCGTTTGAAACCTGGCATTTTTTAATCATGTCCTGAGTCAGCATGATGAGGTCAAAAAGGGCTAAATACTATTTCATGCAGTGCTCTTTATGAACAGTTAAAAAAAGTAAATAATTAGCAGATACATATAGATTTACATAAAATGATTACAAATAAGTTGACTTAACATACAGTACATTATTAAGTACACAGCATGTAGGGTTATTAAAGTAGACATATTGCTCTAAAAACAAGAATGGGCAGTGCATTATACTCTTTTAAATATAGAAGGATTGCGCTTAAAAAAAGTAGTGTTTCGGGCTAATTTATTAAAAATTTCTGCAAAAACCCTAATAGTTCCGCTCATCTATTCTACTTGGCTGTGCAGTGATGCTGGCGGCACTCCGCACACTGCATTGTTACATAGGAACCAATCAGAAGCTTCTGTAGTCTGACCTGACAGGGAAATTAAATATGTTTTTGCCTGTGTGAATGTCGGGCTGTCCCCCTCCTACTATTTTTCTGTCAGGGACAGTTAGGAAATGGCCACCCCTTATTAGAAACAGGTAGTGTAACAGTTCTATAGGGAGCTTCAATAAAGGGGCCATTTATTAAGATAATATTAATTTTTGTCTGAAAGTAAAACCATCAACATATTTAATTCATTACTGCCTTTTTTAAGTTATGCAATAGCCTTTAAAGTAGATGTCTAATTTTGTACTTACTGTTATTGCCTTTCCAATTAAGCCAACATTAAGGGGGTTATTTACTAAAATCTAAAAGTTTCTCAGTAATTTCTAAAAATCACTTCAACCAAATTCCAGCTGACTTTACATATACATAAATAAATCTGTAAACATTAAAAAAATCTAAATTGTATGATTTTTTTGGATTTGACGCATGAAAACGATTTTTTTCAGATAAGGAAAACCACCTTCAGATTATTGTATGAAACCCAATGCAGATCAGGATATCTTCTAACTGTAAACAGGACATCTGCCTTCGACATGACCACGGCAGATTTGAGATAGAGAACTTTTTTATTCGGGATTTACTAAATCACGAAAGATTTACATTTTTTTCTCAGAAAAATGGTGTTTTCCCCTTTAAAAGTCCGACCAAAAAGTACTTTTCCCACTTTTCTAAGTGAAGGCATTCAGGCTTAATTATAAATAAAAAGACATATTGCAAACTCCCTGGGGTTCAATAATTACCACCTACCCTATGGCAGCCAGTAAGCAGAGGGTTGGCTTATACCCTCTGATGACATGCTCTTAACCTTGTGCCACATTTTTTTATATGGTGAGCAAGGCAGGAAGCAGCTAATTGACAATATTGTACACTATGGGGCACATTCACTCGAGTGAAGGATTAGAATGAAAAATACTTAGAATTTCGACCATCAAATTGGCTACTTCGACCTTCGACTACGACTTCGAATCGAATGATTCGAACTAAAAATCGTTTGACTATTCGATCATTCGATAGTCAAAGTACCGTCTCTTTAAAAAAAACTTCGACCACCTACTTCGCTACCGAGCACCAATGTTAGCCTAAGGGGAAGGTCCCCATAGGCTTTCCTAGCAATTTCTGATCGAAGGAAAATTGTTCGATCGATGGATTAAAATCATTAGAAGGATTTAATCGTTCGATCCTCCGAAGTCGAAGGATTTAACTTCAATGGTCGAATATCGAGGGTTAATTAACCCTCGATATTCAACCCATTGTAAATGTGCTCCTATAAGTTGGCACACTGGGGTAAATTTAGCAGGGTTAGAAAATGAGCCCCAGTATTGATTTGATTGCTAATTTATAAATGTTGCACATGTTGGCTGTACAAAATCTCACCATACAATGTGCAAAATGTTCAATACTGTTCAAATGCATCAAAATTTAAAAGAATAAAGATAACATTATTGTTTTTTCAAGTGGGACGCTGTTTACTGTTTCCATGGCAGCTTGCCAGCTGCGATAACACAGTCAACCAGTGTGCTATGGACCAAAATCTTCATTACAGAGAACTTTCCCTGCTGTTTATTAAGTGAATGTGATCAGCAGGAGTTCATCTGATCTCTCATTTTACCCAAATGTGGGTGGAATTATTTTATTTTATATTATTAGGTAAATTATTTAGATTTTTACAGTAATCACATTGATCAAATAGTGCTTAGTCTTAATGACAATGAATGCAAGGCGTTGGTCTTGATCAATTATTTGTAGCATTTCTTAACCTTTCACTTTATGTAGGATAATCCAATGTATTATTATTTCATGTTCTAACATACCATTTAACCAGAAGAATAGTCAGTCAGAGAAACATTTAGAAAATGAGCACAAAGAATTACAAAAATACTATTATAGGTTGTGGGAATTGTAACCATTACTGTTAATAAGTGTAACAGTGTATAAGAGCAACTTGCAATTTTGGACAAAAAATGCCATGGTTACCCACAATGCAACATAACTGCAGGTGTGTGTTGAGTTGTGCCCACCACAACTGCACCCAAAACCTAAAAATGAATTCAGTTGCATGTGCAAGTGGTAGTAAATCCAACGAAATCTACTCAGAGTTAAATAACATTCGTTTGTGATTGTTTTTGGCTCCAGACCAGCTGCATCAATGTAATGCCTGCACCGGTTACACCCAATGCATCAATATGACCTTCATTGCATGTACCCAAGATAAAAGTTGTGGCTAACATTTTCAAATAAATGGTTACACGTCTTCTGGCACTGGGCATTAAAAATAAGTTTTCCCTTGATTCTTATGACAAAAAAACCCTCCCTTCTCTGGCTGATTAACTACAAAAACTTTCTTCTCCTAATAAAAATGCAGCTCAAGGAGAAATATTCTTGGCTGCTGTCTAGTCATTCATCTTGAGTAGTTTCTTCCAAAATCTATTTCTTTGGCAACCTCTTTCTTTGTTGTAATCAATAGTTGCTTTAGAAAGACTTTTTAATAGTAATATTGGCTGTGCTATCCCTTTCTAGACCTTTCACTTCTGACACAGTTGTTTTATCATTAGGGGTAGATTTATCAAAGGGCGAATTTCAAAGTGAAATATACTTCGAAATTCGACCATCGGTTTTTTTACCGAGTTTGACCGTTTTGCGGACAAAGTGAAATTGTTCGATAAAACAATTAAATCATTTGAATCTAACGATTTGAACGATTTCAGTGATCGATCGATTGATTTTACTTCGGTCCTGCTTTAAACCTTGATCTTTCCTTGCTTTAACCATGCTGTGACCTTGCCCTGCCCAGCTTTCCTTGCTATTCTGAATATTGCTCTGCTCCTGCTCCAAAATGTATATAAAAATATAGGTTTGGATATCATGGATTCTCTTGTATAAATAATGTGGTTCATATGATCTCAGTTAAAAATGTTGTTAGGCTTTTGAATATCCCTTGGCAGAACAACTTTTTTTGATGTTTTTCATAGTTTTTTTTTTTTTAATTTTTGGTTATAAAAATCTATAAAACTTTTGGCAAGTGTAAGTGGTTGTTCCACTTTTTCTATTACTGACATATCATTCTGTATGCTTTCTTTATATTTAGCATTAAATTTAGGATTATTTAAGATTGCCTCAACTTCCATATGTATGTTTGTTTTGTAGCCTTAGAGATAGAAATAGTTATGCTGGAGTATGTCTAATGGAAACAGGTGGCCTCCCATACTAGATGTATCTATTTATATTATAATAGAATAAATTGTACCCTATATATAATAACATAACTTGCTCCTCACAAGGGAAAGCTGTTCTGTAAAGTTAAATATCTGGGAAATAGCATTCTATTTTAATAATAGTCCAACTTTTATCCCATCTGTTTATATACTGATAGGCTTATATATACACAACAAATACATATGAATGTCTACATTTCAGACTGTAAAAGTGAACTGTAATAAGGGCTTCTGTATAGAGTTAAAAGGTGTGCCTTGATTAAAGTCAAATGTTATCTTATAGTAAAATGTTGAGCTAGCATTGCACAGACTTCCTTACTACTAATTTTGTTTTATGTTTAATATGTTGCTTTGTATAGAAGAGCACTGAGGCTATCTAAGAATAATGTGACTTTTAAACCCAGTTTAGAGTTTTGGAGGCCTATTTATCAAATTTATCAAATTCACTAAAACCACAAGTGTCATGCAATTTTTAAACAAATAAAAATGGAAAAAGTATGAATGGGAAAAGTTGTGTAAACTGCATCTTCTTTGAGTTGTTGCATAATAACTACGACTTTTTCATACTGTTGTACAAAAATCAGCTTCAAAAACATCCGAAAACCTTGTAAATCATGAATCAAATAAAGATCTTCCAGTTGGAAAAGGGGCATCTGCCATTGACTTCTACTTGAATTTGACAGGTTTTAGCTGGAGTAATTTTGTATTTGAAATTGTCTCAGTTTTGTTGCATAGTTAATCCTGAACCGGCCCTTTAATCTCACAATTATGACTTTACATATTCAAAAAAAAATGTAAAGTCAGAATTTTGAGGTTTAAAAGTCAAAATTCATCAGATTTTTTTATGGCCCCAGTTTTCTTTCATAAATTTGATATTATATAAAACAAAAAGGAAGCATAATAATGATAAAAACTGAGGCTAAATTCTTGAAGGTATTTAACAGGTTTTCACACTCAGATAATGTAAACTAATTTGCAAGGGATATCCACTAAATGATTTACTTTGCAGCAAAATTTAAATAGCCTATTATTTTTATTTTGCTGCATGACAAGGGGAAGTTTTGGAAACAGCTATAAAGTACATAGTGCTTTATTATCACTATTGAAAGGGCAGTCCAGAGGGTTGCAGCAGCTGGGCTGACAGCTAGACCAAATGCTATTTGTAAGATGCATTATCCTTCAACTGCAAACTTTAGCACATTTATGAATTTTATTATCATTCTGTTATATGGTCCGGGAACATAGTTATTTGAAAAACATTTCCATAATTATGTGAAAAAATAGCAGAACATCTGACATAGGCTTAATAAACTCTAAACTATAAAACGTATCATCCCTATAGATCTGATCATTGCAGTTAAGCTATAAGAAGATTTTATGATTTGTTTTATTTAGCTTTCATAACATAGCAGAATGAAAGATTTTGGATATATTAATAAATGAAGTGTTACACTTGTAAATGTTCTACTTTCCCGTTAGCCCTTTCATGTCACTTGTGAAGAACTGTATACTTGTCACAGCCTGTGCTCATTTTCAGCAATACAAGCAATATGGTTTATGTTTATGGTTGCCTAATAATGCAAAGGGTTAGGTCTGGAACATATTTGTCAAATACTGAATGATTTAGGAGGGAAAAGTTGAAGCTCTTTTCTTTTTATAAGGAGAGTCATTGTTCATTTAAAAACTAAAACATCAGCTATTTTGCCTTTATTCATTTATTTGTTCCTGGAAAAAAATGCAAAGAGTTCCAATTTTTAAAAATCCAAAAGAATTTGGAGAATAAGTATTTAGCCTATTGTTACTTTGAGCAGATACTCCTGTCCCTGTACACACATGGTTTTGGACCAAAATGTACACTTGCCTTATTTTGGATACTAGTGATGGTCGAATCTGACCTGTTTCACTTTGCAGAAAATTCGCAAAATGATGAACATTCTCCAAAATTGATGTCTATGGGTAACAAATTGACCAACAAATCGCGCAACACATTTTTTTAAGCACAACTAATTTTTTTCACCCATTAGAGTCTATGGGCACCATTTTCACAGCAAAACTTGGTGAAACATTCAGCTCATCACTCATCACAAGGTGTCACTGCTGTGCAAGTGAGTTGATATATGCAGAGCCATGTTCTCACAGCAATTGCTGATTTTACTTCACTGAGGACAGAGTGGAATAAGAATCTGGCTGCAAATTGTTGGGGTCAAAAGCTGAAGGAGCCCCTGGATGGCTTGGGTGAGGTAGCCCCAAGCCTGGGAGCTAGACCAGGAGGATCTGAAGCTCTTAAATTCTAAACTGGACTTTAACTTGCTCACACTATGGAGAGTGCTGGGAGCTGTAGTTCAGCAGAGGAAGATAAAGCAAGTTGTGTGCCCGGCATGCTATGGATTTAATGGCTCTGGATGATTGTTCCAGCTCTGTGTGAGCCTCCCAACTCTTTGTGAACCCCCAGGTGAATTTGCCTGAGGGAGGATAGAGAGAGAGAGAAAGGATCCAGCATGTCCCCTGTTTGTGAACAGGCTTTGTTGCTGTGCCTGCCACATGAGAGCAAATTACCTCTGTCCAGACAGAGAGGTGTTTGGGCAGGTAGTGCTACCTCGGGAACGTAATGCTTTTGGAGAAAAGGGACTGATGCTCTTTATCTGCCAGGAGTGGAGTGTGGGACTTTGACTGGCAGGGAGGTGCCAGTATTGGACTGCAACAGGTTCCCCAGGGTAGTGGGTAAGTATTATGTAAATGCATATTTAATCTGCACTTTCTCGTAATTATAAAGTTATATTTGTTATGCAACACATTGGGGCACATTTACTAATGGTTGAATAACGAGGGTTAATTAACGATTTGAAGGATTTTAATCCATCGATTGAACAAAATTCTTTCGATCAGAAATTGGCTAGAAAGCCTATGGGGACCTTCTCCATAGGCTAACATTGATGTTTGGTAGGTTTTAGGTGGCGAAGTAGGAGATTGAAGTTTTTTTAAAGAGACAGTACTTTGACTATCTAATAGTCGAATAGTCAAACAATTTTTAGTTTGAATCGTTCGATTCGAAGTCATACTCAAAGGTCGAAGTAGCCAATTCGATGGTCGAAGTAGCCAAAAAATTACTTTGAAATTCAAAGTATTTTTTATTCTATTCCTTTACTCGAGCTAAGTAAATGTGCCCCATTGTGTGTATGAATGTTTTCCTAATGGAGCCACCCGCTAGTGTATTCCCGGATTCCACTAGGTGGAGGCACTGTCAGAGGAAATTCCCAGTACCCTTTCATCTTGCAAAGGGGACTTAGGAACTGTTATATGGTAAGGATGCACAACCTTGGCCCAGGGGGATGTCCAAGAGGGTGTTACACTACCTATGCATAGTAAGGCTGAAAAGCTTTTATAAATATGGATAATGTAATGTTTCCAGTAATACTTTATTTTATTGCTCAGTAGCTGGAAAATGTTCAGTGCAAAGGAATGCAAAGAAATTTCCCCTACCTCTAAAGAAGCTAAAACAACATTAAAGTACATTATATTTTTAGGATGGAAAAAGCATTTGAATGCATTGGAACTTGCTGAGAAATGTGTACCCTGTAGTTTCCTAAATTGTGGTTCAGTTGTCAAGCTGAGAAAAGAATCAGAAAAGTGTTAAAAAGCACCAAGGCAGTCAGATTATCTCACTACTCCCATGTCTCTAAACAGGTGGTACTTCATCTGGTGCTACTTATATTATAAATAATATGCAGTATTACAAACTTTGTGCCTTTTCTTTGTACTAAAATATTGTACAAATTGTATACAATAGAAACATAAAACACAAATATATGAAATCATATGAAAAAATATGAAAAATCCTGTATGTATTTGTAATTGTTGCCTGAATATTATTTTCCAAGACACTTGTTCTTTTCAAAGAAATGCTGAGTATTTCTTTATTTTAATTTTGTGTTTACCAATAGAATTGCACATTGTTCCTACTAATAAATTATCTATGAAATAATTTTATTTTTAAATTAAAAACAATACTTGTGCACTGCCCTTTCAACATTCTCAGAGTATCACCAGCTAACTATATTAAGTAGGCATGAGCACAGGTTTTTGCAATAGATTTGCAGCAAAATTCACATTTCTGTGACAACATTTTTTGAAAGTCTGTGCAAGAATTTTGCCAGAAAAAATGTATAACCCAGGATAAAAACGCAAGAAAAAATGGTACAGGAAAAAGAATGGCTGTTTGTATAAAAGGTTTATGGATAATATGGATAATAGATGGCATCTCTGTACCATACTTTTATTACAATTTTTGTATTCATTTATAGTGATCAGCAATTTTTTTTGCACTTCGGCATCTGCAAATTTTTTTCACGAGCTGCAGCAAAAATTCACAGCAGGCAATTTTCTGCGGCAAAAAAGTTGCGCGACAAAAAAAAGCTGCAACAAAAAAAAAACATTGAATTTAATGCATTTGGAACAAAAGTAGCCTTAAGAAAAAAATGCAATTGACTTGGTATTTGGAGCGAAAAAAATTGTTGTGCCGTGTCGAAAAATTGACAAGTGGAAATTTTTTTTACGTCTATTGACTTTGTAAAACAAACAAACAGGACAAATTTGCTCATCACTATCAGTAACTCTAATTAATCATTGTCTTAGTTACTGTACATATGACACTTTTTAGCAGCTGTATATCTGTTATGTGGGTTGGCACATTAGCTAACTGTTCTTATGGATTCAAAAGTGTTTCTAATTAAATCTGAGACTATTATACTGTATATCAGATATTGATTTCTGAGGCTCATATGTAGCAGACCTTATTGAAGCATCTGGTTCACTTAATCACATCATTTTCCCTTGAAATCAAATCAAACTTTTCCAGACACTTTGATCGGTGTATTTGATCAATACAGACTATTTTAGAACCTTTATTACTGAGTACTTTGAATACCGCCAAGAAGGTTCTGATAATTCTTTTGCGGTAAAATTCCATGCCATATTTATCCAAAAACTAGTTAAAGATAATACTGAATGTCCCACCAACTGCTCTTCTTAGCTATAAAATTGAGAAGGGAAACATTTTTAATTATCTTTCATTGATAGGTCTTGAACATAAACACATTTTAAAATAGGAAAACACAGAATCCATGGTTCCCTGAATTAGGGCATTAAATTAAGAAAATCAATATCAGCTCTCCAGTTTCGTAAAGGTAAGTGGTTTTAGGAGTTCCGATTCAGTCAACTGAAACAATAGGCGGGTCATTTACTAACAATCAAATTTCTTTTTCCACAAATCTTTAAAAATTCATGGTTTTTTCATTTTTGAAAAAAAAACATGAATAGTTCAAAATTTATTAAGTGTAAGGACCACTAAGACCTCTAATACACCCTCACCAGGTAAAAGTTTTCGAGGTCCTGTAGTAGTCAAATGGAGCTGCGCTGATCCTATTGGACCACTCTAAATTCAGACTTTTATAGGTTTTTGTATTTTTTTTACTAGAAAATATTTATTATTATTTGTGTTGTTGGGGCCTGTTGGGCACACCTTCTGGGAGAAAGTAGGCAAGGCTCCAAAACCAACTGGCTTAGAGGGCTCAGGTGCATGTGTATCTGGATCTGCATGCATCTGGAACCAGCAGTAGGGGGTCTATGTGGATGCAGTCTAGGGGTCCCACATGTCATTAATCCATCACTGATCACTACCATCACACTGCAATAATAATGGCATAACTATTGGATTTTCATGACTTAATTCAATTGCAACTATTGGCACTAGTAATGGGCGAATTTATTCGCCAGGTGCGAATTTGCAGCGAATTTGCGCAATTCGCCACCAGTGAATAAATTCACGAAACGCCCGCGAAAATTCGCCCGAAAAAATTTGCCCGCGTCAAAAAAAATTGACGCCGCAGTTTGGAGAATTTTTCGCAGTTACGCGAATTTTGCGGGAAAGCAAAACGGCGCAAATTCGCCCATCACTAATTGGCACAACCCACTAAGGCAGAGTTCCCCAAACTTTTTTACTTGTGAGCCACATTCAAATGCAAAAAGAGTTGGGGAGTAACACAAGCATGAAAAAAGTTCCCAGGGGTGCCAAATAAAGGTTGTGATTAGCTATTTGGTAGCCTCTATGTGGATTGGCAGCCTACAGGGGGCTCTATTTGGCAGTACACATGTTTTGTATGCAACCAAAACTTGCCACCAAGCCTGAAATTAGAAAATAAGCACCTGCTTTGAGGCCACTGGGAGCAACATCCAAAGGATTGGTGAGTAACATTTTGCTCATAAGCCACTGGTTGAGGAACCCTACAATTGGGTTTGTTGCATCAAAGAGTGTACTTTCAGACACTGTTTATTAGATTAGTCTGGTGCATGGGTACTTTCTGCAAGTAGCTATAGGTGCTGGGGGCAAGTACCTTTTATGAATACCATTAAAGCAAACTCAATTTTACTTGAAGCCATAAATGATCCCTATGGAAAGAGAGAGAAATAGAGAAAGAGAAGGAATGTTATCTATTTTTTTGCAAATGTTATTGCTGTGCCCAATCACAATCCAACTTATCACATCTCACCAAGAATGAATGAACATTTTGTAAATGTGTCCTTCTATCTTCTACTCTAACAAAATGATGGCAATTTTACATCTTTGCTTTGCTAAGGGTTTTGTTATCAGTATATCCCTGGTGTAGTGGTAATTGAGTTTGTTCATTAAATCAAATTTAGAGCTTCTTATTATACAACATTACTCTGCTGAATTATGAATGCAAAACGGCCACAAGGTGATGCATTATACTTTAATTGTTAGACAGGCAGACATAAACAATATCATCAAATGTTATACTATTATGTGTTAATTGTATGTTTAAAATGGCGAGATCGTTAATAAGATAAACTGAGGTTCACAGGAAATAAATGAATGCATCTAAAAAAAGATTAAATGTGCTAATAGCTATTATTACTATATTGATCAAACATTTCCTGGATTTTGGTTAGACATTTTAAAATAATCTAAGTCTATATAATAAAAACGCCACACAAGGTGAACAACCTTTATCTAAAGAACAATTAAATAGATGTGTGTTTCTTTCGGTTTATTTAAAGGTATACTGTTATGTTTTTTCAAAACGCATCAGGTAATAGTGCTGCTCCAGCAGAAATCTGCACTGAAATCCATTTTTCAAAAGAGCAAACAGATTTTTTTATATTTCTTTTTGAAATATGACATGGGGCTAGACATATTGTCAGTTTCCTAGCAACCCCCCAGTCATGTGAGTTGTGCTCTTCAGTCACTCTTTACTGCTGCACTGCAAGTTGGAGTGATATCACCCCCTCCCTTTCCCCCCCCCAGCAGCCTAATAACAGGACAATGGGAAGGTAACCAGATAACAGCTCCCTAACATAAGATAAAAGCTCCCTGGTAGATCTAAGAACAGCACTCAATAGTAAAAGCCAAGTCCCACTGAGACTGATTCAGTTACATTAATTAGGAGAAATGGAACAGCCTGGCCAAAAGTAGTTCCATCCTAAAGTGCTTGCACAAGTCACATGACTGGGGCCACTGGGAAACTAACAATATGTCTAGCCCCATGTCAGATTTCAAAATTGAATATAAAAAAATCTTTTTGCTCTTTTAAGAAATGTATTAAATGCAGAATTCTGTTGGAGTAGCACTATTAACTGATGTGTTTTGGAAAAAAAACATGTTTTCCCATGACAGTGAATTTGCGCCTGGCGAATTTATTAGCCCATCTCTATCTGACACAGAAGTATGGAATTTCATTGCAAATCCATGCCTGGCAAAAAATTTGCTCATCACAAGTGAAGTTCCATGACTCTGAAATTGTTCTTGTAATTTTCCAAACAGAAATGGTTGTACTATAAGAAATTGGCAAGGCTTCACTTTAGTAATCCAACCACTGCCACACCTTGTCCCATTGTGATGTAATAGGTTTTTGGAATTGAAATTTGCCTGTGTTCTAGAATTCCTATTATGGAAAGGAAAGTGACCTCAAGCTCCAGAATCCATCAATTCAAAAAGGAGTAAGGTGAAGGAGGGGTCAGTCTGTGACCTGTAGTAGTACTTATCTGTTATCTACTGCGTATCCTGTGATTGAATGGCTGCCCCCATGGCTACACAGCAGCTTGTTTATATAACCTATAGTAGTGTTTCTAAAGCACAGACACTAGTTTTACCAGTGCAGGGCAACAGTACATTACATTGGCATTTGTTTAAAGCATTTTAATTCTTTGGTGTTGCTGTTCCTTTAAGGAATACTTATCTTAAAACAGTTCATTATATGTTGAGCTATTTCCTCTTTCTTCTGCCCAGGGTCTAGCTGAGTTCTGCACCTTGTTCTGGTTTTCCTTACTCGTGCATCTGAATGATGATCAAGATAGTGGTAATTAGGGGATGGAAGGTGATAACTCCAACATGCCTCCCCGACCCTCATGAATACAGTGCTTTGGAATGCAGGTAGTTCTGTATTCACAGTGTGAACACAAGTCTCTGTAGTCTGTTGTTTAGAATAACTCTCCCTGTGCTTTGGTCTTGTCATCACAGTTCTGTGCACTTTTTTTCTAATTTATTATAAAATTAAATCTGCTTTATATATATATATATATAATAATTGGAGGCTGGCAGGGGGGGAAGGGCACAGAGACCGTTTGTAATTTTTTTCATGCAGAAATGGGCATAAAGTTTAAAAAAACATGATGGGATCGGGCCCTTTTTTGCACCTTAGTAAACGAGCCCCTGTGTCTTTATTGGATTGGCTAATTTATTCAATATAGGAAATGACAGCCAGCCCACATGGATACACTCTCAGAAGAGATTACTGTAAAGCAAGTAGCAGAGATCTCCTTCTTCTATTGTGCCTTATGTAAGAACATGGGGTTAAATGGGGATCACATTTTTTTTAGCACTACGGGTTTTCAAGAATGCTCAGGACTTGAAGCTAAAAACAGATAGTTCTGGTATTTGGATTTTCATACCTTAAGGGGGTTATTTATTAAAATCTGATCTGTCAGACTTTTAAAGGGGAAAACACCATTTTTAAGTAACAAAAAAAATTTGTGATTTATTTAACCCCTATGGTGTTACAAGTCAGAATAAAAAAGTACTTAATCTCAGACCTGCCGAGTTCATGTAGAAATCAATGACCCCTTTACAATTGGAAGATATCCTGATTTGCACTGGGTTTCATTCAATAATCCAAAAATGTCATGGTTTTCATTTGATAATCCAAAGAAGTTGCAGTTTCCGGGAGTCAAATCCAAAAAAAATTGGATATCGAAGTCAAAGGATTTTGCGCAATTTGTTCGATCGAGCGGTCGAAGGAATAATCGGAATAAACAATTAAATCCTTCGAATCAAATGATTCGAAAGATTTTAATCCATCGATCGAAGGATTATCCTTCGATCAGTAAATTGTTAGCAAGACTATGGGGACCTTCTAGGGGGGGTCAAAGAAATTTTTAAAGAGACAGTGCTTCGATTATCGAATGGTCGAATATTTGAACAATTTTTAGTTCGAATCTTTTGATTCGAAGTCAAAGGTCGTAGTCGAAGGTCGAAATAGCCAATTCGATGGTCGAAGTAGCCAAAAAAAACATTCGAAAATCAAACTATTTTTACTCTATTCCTTCACTCAAACTTAGTGAATGGGCCCCCAAGGGGTAGATTAATCAAAGGTCGAGGTGAATTTTCGAGCTATTTTTTTTTGTACTTCAACTAGGGAATAGACCAAATTCAATTTGAATAAAATTCAAAAATTCATATAATTTATAATCTTATGCTCTTTTGCAGCATATCACCCTGAAAAAAGGAAAAGATGCTAGCGTTTTTTGGAACTTAGAAAAACTTTCAACTATTTTTTTAGTAACTCCTATCTACTCTTCCTATCTACTTGAATTTTCGTCAGCGTTAGTCACTTCGCCCTTTAGTAAATTTGCCCCATAATTTGGAGATTTCCAGATAATGGATCCCATTCTTGTAGTGCTAAATAATTTAAGAATAGCATTCAGCCTCTAGTTAATGGCATATTTTTTAAAACCTGTAGAAAATTGAACCATGCAGATAAACAATGAAATATTGCAGGGCAAAATCCTTGATGTTTTTTCATTAATGTTTCATTGTTATGGAGTGCACAATTACTACCAGTGAAATGTATTGTGTATTACTGCAAATGAAGACAAAGGTTCTTTAAAGAGAGAGACTGAGAAGTATGCTGGATGTATACAGAGAGAGTAACATTTATTATTGTATAGCTGGGATTTGTACTCTGCTTCCGCACTTCTTTGTCACAGTAACATATTTAATTTCCTAAGGGAAATAAGTATAACCGCTGAATGCTACTGAACCTTGATACATGAATAAAAGTTCATTATATGTAAAATGTTCTTTCTATGAGACTTTGATTCATCTTTTCAGAGCACTTTTACATCTTGTTGTTGCAGATGGTAAGATATAAAAGACCAAACTACTTCAAGCCAGAATACAAGGGATACATTAAGCTTTAAATGCTTTGCAGTAAACTTGCCCCATATTACAGTTGGACTTTTTTAATTGTAGACCGGTTCAGGAAATCCAAAATATTGCCTCATCCTTAAAAAAATAGTTATCGCACATGTGTATGATATATATACAGTTGTCACTGCAAAGACATGGCGGTGCTGCCAGAACAGGTATGAGATGCATTATTAAGAAGCAAGGTTAAAATTTAAAATACATTTAATTTTTCTGTGTAATAATAATAAAACAGTACAGGTATGGGACCTGTTAACTAGAATGCTTGGGACCCAGGGTTTTCAGGATAACCGATCTTTCTGTAATTTGGATCACCATACCTTAAGTCTACTAGGAAATCATATAAACATTAAATGAACCCAATAGGCTGGTTTTGCTTCCAATAAGGATTTATTATATCTTAGTTGGGATCAAGTACAGGCACATACCAGTACTGGATTCTGTGTTTGATTCCAACCTGGATGCTGTCTTCAAGGAGTTTGATTAATACCCCTGTGTCTGTGTGGGTTTTCTTCAGTTATTCCAATTTCTTCCCGTTATCCAAAAACATACAGATATGTTTTGGTGAGACTGATACTAATGTGTGTTGTGTGGATGTGTCTGGGCCTTACAGCAACACAAAAAAGTGTCTTAATGTAATTATAATATCATGTTTTATTGCCCTATGCTGGTAAACTGGTGTGTTTGCTTCAGAAACTCTACTTTAGTTTATATAAACAAGCTGCTGTGTAGCCATGGGGGCAGTCATTCAAGCACAGGATACACAGTAGATAACAGATAAGTACTACTATAGTTTATATAAACAAGCTGCTGTGTAGCCATGGGGGCAGCCATTCAAGTAGCAAAGTTTTTACCTAATTTCCCCTGAGTCTCTCCTAATAGTAGGTGCCTGGTGTTGCCTGGAGGGGTCGGCGCCTCTCCCAGTAGTATCTGTAGAGAAAATTAGCCGAACAACTCAAGCTGGTATAGCGGGGATCTCCCCTGCACGTTTATTTCGTCAAGTGATGTAACGTTTCGGGGTGTGCCCCTTCATCACTTGACGAAATAAACATGCAGGGGCGATCCCCGCTACACCAGCTTGTGTTGTTCGGCTAATTTTCTCTACAGGCAGCCATTCAAGCACAGGATACATAGTAGATAACAGATATGTACTACTATAGTTTATATAAACAAGTTGCTGTGTAGCCACGGGGGCCGCCATTCAAGCACAGTATACACAGTAGTAGTGATGGGCGAATTTGCGTAGTTTCGCTGAAAAATTATCGAATTTCGCGCGAAATTCGCTAAACGGCGAAAAATTCGTGAAACGCCACTGGCGTCTCGTTTTTGACGCCGGCGCCCGTTTTTTGATGCCGGCACCTGTTTTTTCGACGCCGGCGCCTGTTTTTGCTGCCGGCACCCATTTTTGACGCCGACGTCCGTTTTTGACGCCGGCGTCCATTTTTTCGGAAAAAATTTTTTTGACGCCGGCGAATTTTTTCCGCGAATTTACGCGGGCGTTCCGCGAATTTATTCGTTGCTGCAGAATCGCGCAAATTTGCTGCGAATTCGCGCCTGGCGAATAAATTCGCCCATCACTACACAGTAGATAACAGATATGTACTACTATAGTTTATATAAACAAGTTGCTGTGTAGCCATGGAGGCAGCCATTTAGATCTGAAAAAGGAGATTATACAATGAGATTCTTCAGCATCTGGTCAACGCCACAATGGATTAGACCCAGCACTGGAAATTATTTTCTGTGTTTCAAGTAGATATTAGATACTGTATTGGAACAATTCGGGAGTGTTAGCTGGAAAGAGCAGCCTGTGCTACACTAGGGAGATTAAGGGGCAGATTTATCCAAAATCCACAATTCAACATTTTATTCACCCAAACTCACACACTCGAGTTATATTTTCAAAAATGCAAATGTCTGTGAGTTAATAAGAAAAAAAATTGAATGTAAAAATGTTTTTTGTTTATTGGAAAACTCGATCAATTGATGTTTTTGGAACATACTGTATATTTCATCAAGTTTTTCTTGAACTCGGTTTTTGGTGTTCCCCCATCATTTTTCATGTGAGTTTTGACATTCAGATTTTTTCATAAACATGCAAACATTTGAAATCTTCATTTATCTGAGGTACAAAAATCATCTCAAAACTCACATATTTGATTCTTGATAAATATGCCCTTAAGTGTGGGTGGGGTATTTGCTCAAGTGGTACTCACCAAGGGGCAGGTTTATAAAGGGTCGAATTTCGAAGTAAAAATTACTTCGAAATTCAACCATCAAATTAAAATACTTTGAATTTGAACTTTTTTCATTGAATTTGTGTATTCTGTGGTCAAAGTTAAATCGTTCGATCGAACGATTAAATATTTAGAATCGAACGATTTTAACGTATGATCGAAACGATTTTACTTCGACTTCAAAAAACTTAGAAAAACGCTGTAGAAGGTCCCCATAGGCTAACATAGCACTTCAGCAGGTTTAATTTGGCAAAGTATTGAACTCAACGTTTTTTTTAAAGAGACAGTACTTCGATTATTGAATGGTCGAATATTCGAACTATTTTACTTCGAATTCGAAGTCATAGCATCCTATTCGATGGTCGAAGTATCCAAAAAATTACTTTGAATTTTCGAACTTTTTTACTTCGAAAATTCCCTAGAATTCACTTTGACCATTGATAAATCTGCCCCCAAGTGTAGGAAATTCTGTGTGTAACACCTTGGAGCACCTTTTAGGCAACCTGATATATACCAGAGGTGTAAACCCCAAAGAGAACATGGTTTATTTTTACACCACAGTACATGTATGGTATCTGAAAATGCGTTATCTGGATATTCTCTGAATTCCAGAAAGGCTGCCTTCCATAGACTCTGTTTTATCCAAATAATCCAAATTTTTAAAAATGATATCCTCTTCCTTTGTAACAATAAAACAGTACCTTGTACATGATTGTACATGATGGGTGCCACTGGCACACTCTGTGGGGCAGATTTATCAAGGGTCGAGTTTCATGGGGGCTGTATTTGAACCGTTTGAATCAAAGTTTTACCGCATTCAATCGAATTCGAATTGAAGTTTGTGCCCCAAAAAACTGCTATTTTTCAAAGTCCACCAGATGACTCCAAATAGGTTCTAGGAGGTCCCCCATAGGCTAAAACTGCAATTCAGCAGATTTTAGATGGCAAATGATCAACAGACAGTACATGATAAATTTCAATATTCGAATAGTTACATTTTTTTAAAATTTAAATAGAATTTTGGCCTATTTGATAGTTGAAGTACACAAAAATAGCTTGAAATTAATATTTTTTACTTTTTCAATTTTCAATTTGACCCTTGATAAATCTGCCCCTATGTGTTTGAGAGTTACAGTTCAGCTGCATCTGGCAACTTCCTCCAACTTTGTGAGGACTCATCTGAAGGAGAGAATGTATAATTGAAATGGTGTAAGGGAGCATTCATGCCTAGATATGCAGAGTATCGTAAAATGCAAGGAGTCAGCAGGAATGAGCTACTGTAGGAGTATGTGTAGGCCTGTAAAGCTATGCTCTCTAACAGCCTGCACTAGGAACGGAGCAATGAAACAGCTAATAGAGAAAATCTAATTATTTTCAAAAACATGTTCAAACCCTGTAATCTTGCAATATATTAGGCAAATTTGCAATAGAAAAAAGAGGTGTAACATCAATCAGCAATACATTTACACCTGATTTCATGTTACGCATAGAAAAAGGTGCCCACATTATTTAGGGTAGAAGTGATAAATAAATAGGCAATTAAATGCATTGACTCATCCCTTCTGTTGTAGGATAATATTGTTTGGGAGCATCAGAGCTTGGTTAAGGTTGCAGCAATTTTCATTATTGAAAGATTTATTTTATCTGGAGACACTGACAGTGCAGCATTAAAGTAAAATGGACTTTGCTTGCCAACACATTAATCACATTACACTGTGTCTGCAGGGAGCATCATCATGCTATTGATATGCATAGCCTTGATAAACTGCCACAATATTCCTTCAGCAACATGCTCTGATGAGCCGAGAATTAACCAATCACGTTCAGAATTCAGCCATTTATGAACAGCCTTTGTATTATTTGACATATATTCATCAGCCAATAGTTTGAGGGGAAAATAAAAGGTGGCACAGATGAATAGCTTCAAATGGAGAATCTGATTTTTGAAAAAAGAAAATAAATATTTCTGTATATATGATTGAATGACCTCATTGTATTATTATTTGGAGCCAAATCGGGTTTAAAATTATACTGTTAGTTTAGTACAAAAATATTGTTATGTTATAATATTCTTTAGGGACTAAATTATAAAAATTTAGATTTGTGTCATTTTAGAAGCTTTTCCTATTTTGAATAAACAATACAGTTTTACAAAACACTGTATTTAATTCATCATTTTTAATGGGTCGACAAGCTAAGAGACAAATTAGAAAAACTTGAAAAATCGAAATTGAATAAATGCAACATCCACAATTTCTGAAACACAAATACAAGTTTCCGCATTGGTGAACATGTTTTTTCCACGCATAACTATTCCAGTGCAAAAATATAAAGATTTGCCAGTTTATCAATTATAAACTGCCTCTGCTGTGATACAGTAGATGATATAGTGAATAAAGTATCCCCTCTTGTAAATTATAAGGATATTATAAGTTACCAAGGAGTTTCATGAACATATCATTTTTATACAGGTCATAGAACTCAGAGGTAACTTCTAATATCCTCATATTTTGCAACAGGGGGAATTTTCTTTAATTTAATACACAAGATTCAGTGACAGAAATTACATCACTACTTAACGTTTAAAACTGATGACATCAGTACTCATCGTTTATAAGGATATCATTTACAAGATATTAAATAAATAGATAGATAGATAAACTGGTAAATAGGTAGATGGATAGTTAGATACATGCTAGACAGACAGACAGACAATGATATATGATAGATAAATAGATGATAGACAGATAATAGGTAGATATATATATATACAAAGAGATACATAGGTAGATATATATAGACAAATTGATAAATAGGTAGATATATAGACAAATAGATGAATAGGAGAGATAGATACATAAGATAGATGATTGATAGATAAAAGCCAGACAGATAAATTAAAAAGTAGTTCTAGTTGTAGAAGTACAGTAGTTGGACTAGTAAAATTCTAGTCCTACTGGCTTAGGAAGACCCAGTAAGATATTACCTACTGTAAGCCCTGGGGGTGGTAAGTGTACCCATACACTCAGAAGGAGGAGCCTTAGTGAAGTTAAAGAAAAGGATCCTGTGAACAAGGCGAGGTATACATAGTAGACAGTAAATCCTGTAATTGAACATTACAAGAGTATTACAGTACATAGACAAGGTAACTAGAAAGAACCTCCAATGCTCCACTAAGTTGATCACTGATGGGATGGTAAGGACTAATCCCTTGAGGCACCTGAGACACTGGGAGAAATACAAGTGGTGTCTAATACCCCAACTTGGTGTATGTTGTGCCACTGTACCTACTACATTTAATATACTGTACTGAGCGGTATTGACTGCTATCTGTTTAACACATTGTTATTTACTTTAAGACTTTCTGACACCTATCATTGGACACTGTGTGTTATGTAATGTGGACACTGATACAGTTACCAGCTTGTATGTGCATTCTAAAATAAATATTGCATTAGACTAATGAAAAATGCTATAGGGAATGCTAACATGGACGGAGGAATAATAAAGTAAATTGCCTGAGGTTAGTGTGGGCAGAGCATTTAATCCATAAGATAATCATATGACATACTCATGATAGGCCAATAATTGGTTCTAGCCAGAAATGATCTAAGAAATATGATTTTATGAGTAAAAGCAAAAACAGCTTTGTGGGTAGCTAAAGTTTCTCTTTAAATTATGTTTGAAATAATGTCACATTGATGCAAAGTACGGGGCAGTTTTGTCAGATGATGATTGCAATTACGGCTAATATCAAAAAGAAAAGGAAATTAATGTTTTGTGATCCAAAGATAATCAAGATAACAAGCTCAGTTTTTGGCATTGTCAACGGCGAGGAAAACATTAATCTTGGTTTCACTGAAAACATTCACACCACAAGAATGAAGGCTACATTTCTAGTTACATCAACAGATCTTCAGCTGCTCCTCAACTAAGTTATTCATGACAGTCCAGATTTACTTATTGGCAAACGAGAGTTAATTTAATTAAAATATAATTTGACTTTTCTGTACCTGTTAGATGAGCATTTTTTTCAGGCAAGACAAACTGACTTTTATGTTGCAGAGTGTAACTAGTGATGGGCGAATTTGGGGTGTTGCCCTTTGCTCAAAAATTAGCGAATTTCCCACGAAATTTACGAAACGGCGAAAAATTTGCGGCACCAGTGTCTCGATTTTGACGCGGGAATTCGCTGTGAATTTGTGCCTGCAGAATAAATTTGCCCATCACTAAGTATAACTTCTTAGCCTTACTTTATAGTTATATTATTATTATTAGGGGATAAATATATAAGTTCCAATTCATATCACATGTTGATCAGTATATTAAACGACTTACCTACTGCCAAAGGGTTTTTTTTACATTGCTTTTTTAACCAACACAGAGAAATATTTTGTATGAAGCCTGTCTTTTTTTATCATACTACTGAGTCACCATAGGTATAGCCCTTGAAATGTAGGGATGTGGTTTTTGAATGACACTCTATCACTGAAAGATATAGCAGCTAGTGAAGGGTAATTAAATTCACCAGTCACGAATTTGCTGTGAATCTCTGTGTTTTGCTGCAAGTGAATTAATTTGCGAAACGGCGGTGATAATTCACCAGTGAAAAATCCGGCGCATCAAAAAAAATTGCTGTGTGTCTGTGCATATAAATTTACGTGCATCAAAATTATTCGGACACCCATTGACTTTAATGAATTTGGACAAAATAGTTGTGCGTATAAAAATTGTTGCTAACGTCAAAATTGACATGCATCAAAATTATTTTGACGCCCATTGACTTCAATGCATTTCGCAAATTTTTCAGCAAAGCAGTACTGCATAGATTAGCCCATCGCTAATAGCAGCTACAAACTAGCTGTCCTTTGTTGTATGAGCTTCAAATGATCACTAAACAATACAATGACAGAGGAGCATGAAGTCTCTCAAAACATCATTTATTTATCTCTAATTTCTGTAATCTGCTGCTTCTTACTACTGATAGTAGCTGAAAAGATTAAGCCCTTTTATCACATCAAGATTTTAGGGTTCATTTACAATCCACAAATGGAGGGTGCAAAGTGCATCTTCAAATGCTATGACCAGAATGTAGTATTTTATCCCATAACTTCAGCATCATTGTATTCACCAGGGAGAGTTGTGTCGAATGCAATGATGGCCAATCAGTCAAAATGTTCCCAGTTCCCATCACTTTTGCACTCACCACCAATATGACACGTATGAGCCAATTCATAGGCACAAATGTGTTGCATTTATAGATACAGATGCAGCCACTTTGGTTTGTCTGTTTGACACAGAATAACTAAACACAGATATCCCATTTATCTCATTTAACACAGAAAACTGTGTCACAACATCCCATCTAATTAAAGCATTCACCATTGTGAACAATGGAGCGTTGGTATGCTAATGAAAAGGTTAAATGCATTAAATGAGTTAAGATGACTTAAGATAACACAGTTTCTTCAATTACCCCTGAGTCATGACGCATTTAACTCACAAATCCAAGTGGCTTCATCTGTATCAATGGGTGCAATATTCTCAATTCAGAAAAGAAGAGCAGGGCAGACTATCTGAGTACATGGAAGATCACTTATCCCTTTTTATGCAAATACTGTTAAACAATGGTATTATTTTTGGTGCATCAACTGTGGGGAGATTTGAATGACTTTGAATACACTTGCAGCTGCAAATGATCTTTTATATTCATGGATCTCTATTGTCTTGGAGTGCAGTGGTACTCATCCACAAGTCTGGTCTCACTAAAATGGTCCTAAATAAGGGCTAAAAGTGATACCATACATTATACATCCAGTTATTTGTTTCCAATCATACTCCATGCACTTCAATATTGTTGTGCCCAAGTGGGCCTATTGATGCTGTGGAACCTTGAACCTAACACCACCCTGAATAAGGCAGTAATTCAAGGTTGCATAAAGGTAGTGCTGCAGGCTTGTGGAAAAAGGATTACATACTAACGCCATTTTAATGCTGGGAAAAATATCACCTGCAACTCGCATTTCATTTGTTTTTGCACGTGTGCAATTTTGCTTTGATGGATTGGGCGCAAATTCATGGCCACAGTTAATCTTGTATTAAGCATATTAAATTAAGGGTGTTTGGAAGAATATATATATATATATATATATATATATATATATATATATATATATATATATATATATATATATCTGTTCTCCTAGATATTCCTGGAAGGTAACATTTTGGTAACATACTGTATAGGGCATTTAATGTGCTGAATTTAATATTCTTGGAACTATAAGAAGCTAACTAATACATCAATCTTTTTATATATTGCTTATTGGAGCAGAGGCTGGCCAAATGTTGAATGTAGGCATTTGAATGCCAAAGGGGCAACTTTCTTTTTTACAGAGGATACAAGTGCAGGAGCACCAAGAAGCAGAAATGTGTAGCATTTAATCGTTATTTAGAGAGTCCATGATCTGGCTGGGCTCTGGTCCTTACTGCTTGCCTGGTAAATTTAGGGCTCCATTGCAACCTGTACTTCTGGTGCCCATTAAAGTGATTCTGTGTATTTTTTTGGTTTATTTGAAATATTGGTGTGTAGGCAGCCATCCCAGGTAATTTTGCCAGGTCATATGCTTTCGCAAAGAGACAATGCTGTACTATGGAACTGCTTTCTGACAGGCTATTGTTTCTCCTAGTCAATGTAACTGAAGGTGTCACAGTGGGACATGGATTCTTACTATTGAGTGATGTTCTTATATCTACCAGGAAGCAGTTATCTAGTAACCTTCCCATTTTTCTGCTGATGGTCTGCTGGGGCGGGCGGAATGGTGGGGGTGACTGAAGTTTATCAAAGTCACATGACTGGGAGTACCTGGGAAACTAACAATGTCGGATTTCAAAATTAAATATAAAAATATGTTTGCTTTTTAAAAAAATGGATTGCAGTGCAAAAGTCTGCTAGAGCAACACTATTAACATGCATTTTGAAAAAAAAAAAACATTTTCCCATGACAGTATCCCTTAAACTTGTGAGACCTTTAACAATACAGAACATGCTGTTTTATAATTCAGATACTTGCAGTAGTTCTTATACCTGCAGGACAGCACAACGTGCAAAAACATCGTGGGTTGTACAATTTTTCACTTAACACCTTCATGACTCCTAGCAAGATTAAACATATTACATTATTTAGCAAACTTATACAAAATAGTTTCAGTATTTAGGTTAGCAGAAATGTCCATTTGCTTATGAGTACTACATATAATCTGACAGTTTGTATAAGAATGCAGGCTGCAATTTCTAATTCAGAACAGTATTACTGTAGGCAAATAAAACTATAATTCAGATTATTTTTCTATACAAATCTTATTCATAATGTGAAAGTGTTGGTGATAAACTGCAAACGCAGTTAAACAAAAATTAAAATTTGTATGTTCATTTTTTTAATTAGAAACTTCAGATGATTACATTGTTTTAATGAACATGTACTAAAAAAATGTTTGTTTACATGGTAAAAAACCATCATTGGGGAGACATCAGCTGCATGGAAATCAAAGCTGCTTAGTACAAATCAGTAGACATTTTTCCTACTAGTATGTTGTGCTCAAATGCTCCTTATTCAAGTGTGGAAAGTTCCAGTAAGCTTTTCAAAGGAAACAGAGATTGACTATTTGTCATGCAATGGAGATAGTGTGTGTTTTCCAAGGTCACACAATGTTGATATTTACAGTACCACCCACTGCAGATGACAATCCCTGTATCTCAAGGGTTCTAATTATGTTATAATGATCTCAACACAACCTTCACAAATAAAATATCTACAGTATTCTATAAAGTTCCCAAACTTTTGTTATCATTGATTGACTGATGGAAACTCACTGAACATAAAAATAGTAGCCATCAAATACTTGCAGTAAATACCACCCTGTCAGACAAAAGTAGCATCCCAATATCTTTGTCTTGATGCACACATTTTTCTAAAAAGGAAAAAAAAATCTTATAACTTTAAAAAAAAAAAAAAAGGGACGCATCGCTTGAATAGATATAAGAATAAATTATACAAATATGAGAAAGTAGGTTCAGGAGAAAGTGTCAAGAGGAAGCTACAGCAACAGGTTAAACATGGTAAACATAGTTCATTAGATGGCAGAGGTTTCTGCGTCATTCTAGAACAGTGATCCCTAGCCAGTAGCTCGTGAGCAACATGTTGCTCTCCAACACCTTGGATGTTGCTCCCAGTGGTCTCAAAGCAGGTGCTTATTTTTGAATTCTAGGCTTGGAGGAAAGTTTTGGTTGCATAAAAACCAGATGTACTGCCAAACAGAGCCTTAATGTAGGTTGACAGTCCACATAGGGGCTACTAAATGACCAATCACAGCCCTTATTTGGCACCCCAGGAACATTTTTCATGCTAGTGTTGCTCCCCAACTCCTTTTACTTCTGAACGTTGCTCACGGGTTCTAAAGGTTGGGGAACCCTGTTCTAGAAGAACCAACTGACTGAGAACCTCTGCCAACACATTCCACATTACAAGGAATGCCTTGGTGTAGATGTTCAAAATCAACTTGCAGTTGGACTTCTTTTTCAATATTTTGTGGTGTTAGAATTGTGCTCACTTCTCTTAGACTGTAACATGTATCTATCTACATTAAACTAAAAAGTTTAATATCACCCCCCTTTAAATAGGCTTTGCAGATAGTAATTAGAAGCATATCATTTAAATCAATGTGCCACATAGTACAGGTATATGATCCGTTATCCAGAAAACCATTATCCAGAAAGCTCAGAATATGGGAAGGATAGCTCATGTATACTTTATTTTAATTAAATAATTCAATTGACCTTATTTATTATTAAAAAAAGCTTGATTTAATCAATCGAGTGAACATTTGAAACAAGTTTTTTCCTGAATCAAACAATTTTTTGGATTTTTTCCCTAAATTCCAGACCACAGAAACTTTCAAAATGTATAGGGACCTCACCCATTGACTTATATACAACCTCAGCTGGTCTAAGATGGCAGATTTTCATATTCTGACTTTTTACATCCTTGGGGGTATATTAAATATTTACAAAAAATTTTTTAGCAAAAATAATGACTTTTTTGAGTTTTTAGCATTCAGACTTTAATAAATAGCCCCCTTAAAGTATGGAGATCCAGTTACAGAAAGATCCCTTATCTGGAAAGCCCCAAGTCCTGAACATTCTGGATAGCAGAGTACTTGTAATTAGTCAACAAGTAACATTTGGGGGCAGATTTATCAAGGGTCAAATTTAAAATTTATGGAAATTTAGGGGAGTTTTTAAAAAAGTGAACATGAATTTCGAATTTCGACCTTTGATAAATGTGCCTCTTATTGGTCATTTGATTTAAATTATTTTACCAATTGACCAATGAAAAAATTTGGGCAAACAGTGAGCAGAAGTTAACCTTTTTGCTTTGAAGCAGTTGTAACTATTAAAATAGGGGCACAAAAATAACTATAAAGTACACATGGGGAAAGTCTAATTGCAATTGTGACTTTTCCTGTCACAATTTTTTTAACCACAATTAGTATATATTTATGGAAAATCAGAATTGAGTAAATCACATAAGCACCCTTGATTTGGCATGTAAGCTTACATATTTTGACCAAGGGGTAGTAGTAACACCTAGGGGCCCATTCATTAAGTTGGAGTGAAGGAATAGAAGAAAAAAAACTTTGAATTTCGAAGTGTTTTTTTGGCTACTTCGACCATCGAATGGGCTACTTCGACCTTCGACTACGACTTCAAATCGAATGATTTGAACTAAAAAAAGTTAGACTATTCCACCATTCGATAGTCGAAGTACTGTCTCTTTAAGGAAAAACTTCGACCCCCTAGTTTGCCACCTAAAAGCTACCAAGCTCAATGTTAGCCTATGGGGAAGGTCCCCATAGGCTTGCCTAACTTTTTTTGGTCAAAGGATCGTTCGATCAAAGTATTTGCGCAAAATCCTTTGACTTCGATATTCAAAGTCAAATGACCAGGGGCAGCTGGGAAATTGACAAAATGTCTAGCCCCATGTCAGATTTCAAAATTGAATATAAAAAAATCTGTTTGCTCTTTTGAGAAATGGATTTCAGTGCAGAATTCTGCTGGAGCAGCACTATTAACTGATGCATTTTGGAAAAAAATTTTTTTCCCATGACAGTATCCCTTTAAACATTAAATAAACCCAATAGGCTGATTTTACTTTCAATAAGGATTAATTATATCTTAGTTTGGATCAAGTACAAGGTACTATTTTATTATTATAAAGAAAAACAAAGTAATTTCTAAAAAACTTGGATTATTTGGATTAAAATAATATCTAAAATAATAAAATGGGAGTCTTCCCATAATTCAAAAAAAGTAGAACCCACCAAAGGCTAACCATCACCCCTAACAAGACTGAGGCCCTAAAGACGGTGGCTCATTGTCTGAGACATTATGTTCTTTGGAGTTGATAGATTATTAAGGGTCAAAAGCGATGGCATAAATTACACATGCAAGAGATACAGTATTTGGCACTTAAATCTATTAAATAATTTAGAGAAATAGTCACAGTTTTATGAATTACTTTTTTTCACTCAATATTATCTTCAAGCAGACTTAAATTAGTATGCCCTCTCTATCTTTGAATGACTTGAAAGCAATTGTCATCTTTGGGCCAAATCTAATAAAATTAGTGTAATGAAAAAGAGTGGAATTCTGAAGATGATTATTATCCCCTTTGTATAATATTGTGCAACTTTAATTCCTCAAGATAAAACTTTGTGTTTCAGCTGTTTTTAATGTTAAAAGTACTACACTGCTAATACATGATCATGTATCTATATATTTTTGTCAACACTAAGGCAGAGAATTAATAAACTGATTTTATTATTGTATTTAGATCATCGCTGAAGAGACCACTGTTTTCCATTTTAACCTGCTATTTGATTACAGTGCTAAGCTCTGGCACAAACAAAGGGGGCCCATCTGAATGGATAACACCCATTATCTTCCAGAAGACAATTGGCATCAAACAGAAACTTAAAGGGGAACTATAATGAAAATGATCATTTAATATAAACTTTCTAAATAAAATCAATTAAAAATGCTGCATAGTTTCTGAAATTACGTTTTTCTTGAGAATCAAGAAAAATGGATGCTAAGAGGATAGTGAAAATAAACATGATTATTTCAGAAATGGTACAACATTTTTAACTGATTGTATTTAGAAAGTTTCTAATTTCATTATGAGGGTATATTAAATTTAAATTTTTGTGATAGTAACCCTTTAAGTTTCAGAATAACTAGGGGGCATATATTGGACATCTCTGGTTTGTTGTTTGACTTCTAATATCTTAAATTTGTTAAGAAATATTTGCTTCATTGAATTCAAGTTAAATTGAACTTTTACTTGAAACTATCAATCTTATGTGATTGTTTTGTGGTTTAATAATCTAAATTCTACCCTGAAACCATTTGCTATAATGCAGAAAATATATTGTTCACTATCCTTAATCCTGACATTACAGTTCCATTGGGGACTGTCACTGCCACTGAGCCCTAACACCCCATAGAACAGAATGGTGCTCAAATCTGTTAAACACTTTCTAGAAGTCACAATTTTAATAAACGTCATAAAATTTGGGATTGCCCAGTTCAAATTAATTTAATGTAAGCCATAGACTAATTTTACACTAATCTTGTGCCATTTAGGAGTATAATACTAAAGGAATCAATTTACAGGATATTAAAAATGTTGGTGATCATTGGCCTCATTGTCAAACTAATTTCACCCACTCATGAACCAAACTGACAGTTGCTGGGAAGAAGCTGTTAATTGTCAGCTGAAGCACATGAAGAACTATTTAACTGGCAGTAGTAATAGGTAAGATCTGCCAGTTGGAGACTGCAAAGGACAGATTAGCTAATCATTAACTGCAGAAGGAATAGATATAGACCGCTCTCTGCACTCCTATGCTTGGGATTAGTCATTTAAACAACATTTCAATAAACTGTAAATTCTAAAAGAACTTCTTGTGAAGATGTAATTTATGAGTCTATTTATTTGGGACATGTATTGCTGGCAATCCAGATGCATTAACAATAATTTATAGGGAACAATTAAGTAATCTCTATGAAGGAGGTTGCTAGTGAGAGAATACTCATGGTTATTACAATTTTACTGGTAGCAAACGGGGGAGATTACTCATGGTTAATACAATGTTATTGGTAGCAAACTGGAAAAATGATATAGAAACAGGAAATCGGCCTACATTTTAGGATCAGTTGGACAATTTTTACTACCCATTTTATTTGTAATTCCTAATTTAATTCAGCCTTAACCTATTTCTTTTACAATCCCCCAACAAATTTAGGAGCAAAGATTGTGGTGGCCTATTCCATCTATCTACCAGCAAGATTTCTTTTTGCCTAATGCTGTGCATCTTTTTTGGATTTGGACCTTATTTGTCATACTGTTAAAGTCAAATGAAAGAAAACAGCAATTTAATAAGGGGGTTGTTTATAAAAGTCCAATTTTTTCTGGTCAGACTTTTAAAGGGGAAAACCACCATTATTTCGTATTTCCCGATGGTTTTAAAAGAAGATATCCTGATCTGGGTTGGGTTTCATTCAATAATTTTAAAATGTCATGGTTTTGGGCATCAAACCTGAAAAAGTCACAGTTTTCGGCAACAAATCCAAAAAAAAAAACCCTATATGATTTAGAATTTTTTTCACAATTTTATCGGGTCTTTTCCCACGCAAGACATTTTCGTGAAAATGTATTCATAAATAGGGGTATAAATTCAGTGCGGATTTGGTCACAAAATAGTAAGAAAATTTCAGATTTTTTGATTTTAATATAGAACCCCCTAAATGTTTCCTATCATATCGTCTCTACCATTTCTGTTTGAATGGTTTAAGGTTGTACATGAATTTGGGTGTTTTATATTAATCATCATTGAAACTCGCCACACTTCTTTAGTACTATCTTTTACAGTAGTAAGAGCTTACATTTTTTTGTGGGGGCAAGAAGTTACCATTTCATGGGTATTTTTGGCTTATTTCTCTACAAATTTGCTACAGGTTGTTTGGGATACTTGGATCACACTTGTGTACCTCAATTTTCATAATGGACCATCATAGGACATTTAGGCACCCAAAAAGTTTCTCTTGCAGTATTTTCTTGTACTTGTCACCACCCATTCTTTGTTAATTTCTCCATACCCATTCTCTGCTTATGAAAAGCAGTCTGTAATGGTTGTTTCATTCATTCCTGTAAGAATCCTAAATATTAATTTTAATAGGCATTACCAGTGTAGCACTTGATGGAGTAATAAGAAAGTTATGGATACAGGAAGGGGAAGGGAAAATTGTTCAATTTACTTAATATCCTGGCACCCCAGGAACCAAGAACAATGCTGTATAGGCTTAAGTTACCTAAATGTTGAATAGGTTTACAAAAAAAATCAAAAATGAAAAAAAAAAAACATTCTTCTCAGGTGCTGCAAATATAATTTCTGTCTAATAGCAATGCTTTTAATCACAGGCATACTTGTCAATATTATTTTAATTGAGCTGAGTGTACAAGGAGCATATGCAGTTTAGCTAAGACCCATTAAATGCTCTTACAAACATAACTAACATAACAAGACTCAGAGTTGTGCTTCTTATATTACAGTTGAGATTTAACATTTAAATAAACAGATCAACAAAAAAACAAGCAATTAGACTTCTTGCTATTGCATTTTTTCAAATTCTAGTTTCTGTTACATATTTTCTCCCGAATTCATTTCCTTTGTTTAATTAAAATTGTGATTATTCATTTACACAAGTCATTTAGCTGTCATTTTATGTAATTAAAGTTATTTTCCACCTAACTTCCCAACTGTGAACACCAAATCCAGAATATCATTTCTTCAGGCTTTTCCAATGCTCATTATTTCAGCAGGGAAATGCTCCACAAAAACAGCCTCAAGTTCTTTCCAAACACAGTTGTTGTTTTTAAAGATTTTTCTCCCCCAGTAGAAGCAATCTAAAATATCATCTTTAAGGGCACATTGATTTAATAGTCAATATCATTTTTGTTAATTTATTTTACAAGACAAAACTGTAAAATTAATATTTATTCAAAATTGTATATAAACACATTTAGAAACATAGATATAAGGTATATACTGTATATTTATGCATCTAAATTTCAAATATAAAGGCAAAGTGAGGGGTTAATATTGTAATACTACTAATAGTACCAGTTCTTTTAAACAAAAAATTATTTTTTTAATGATTTTTCCCCCCCAAATAATTAAACCATACCTTGTACTTCATTTTAACTAATCTATTATATATTTTTTATTGTTGGACACGTTCCCATTTTTTTGTGGTTTAATGTTTTTAAAAGACCTAGTGGTCAGTTCACGAATGTTCATATTTTTTTTTCATTTTCAGATTTAACTTTTTAGCAGGGACACTTTAACCAAAGGGCTACTTGCCCAGGGCCCACTGTGCCATTGCCACCACTCTCACTGCCCTACTTACCCCCATGATCTTCAGTCTTCCACTGTGGAATGCATGGATATCTTGGATATTTGTGCAGCATATGGTGCAGGCAGACAGAGAGGGAGCTTGTAAAGCAGCTGTTAGAGCACAAGAAAGTCCATTTTACTTAGGAATTATATTGACATGTCTGGGGTTAATATGCACATTATCCATTTTGTATAGTAATTATACTTACATATCTGAGTTGAGTTGCAGCAAAATGGGTGTTGTATTTAGGGGTGTGGTCAAAAGTTGGCATGGTTCAAAATTTTTTTGCTGCACTGCACTTGGCAGAATGATGGACCTTTCACAAAGGGGCGTGTCCCCAAAATGTTGCACCACTGCATTAATAAAATTGCAAGGGCTTGCCCTGCTATCCCAATTCCTGTGTGCCTGTGAATTTCACAACCTTGGATGTGATGTGGCCATTCCTCTATCACAGAGCACCAGGATAAGACTGCAGGGCTTGTAAGTAGGGATGGGCGAATTTTTTCACCTAGTTTCGCCGAAAAAATGACGCCCATAGACTTGTATGGAGTTGTGTGTCAAAATAAAAAGAAGCGCAACAAAAAAAATTTCGCCGCGCGACAAATTTTTTTTGATGCCCATAGACTTTAATGGGCGTCGGCGTCATTTCACCGGCGGCAAATTTTTGGTGAAACTAAACGGGTCAAATTCGCCCATCCCTACTTGTAAGGTGTGCAGTTTGTCTAACCTTGCTTAGAATGATGGACCCTACCATTTGGCTCTTTACCCAAGGACTTAAACTAGCCCTGCTTTTTAGTGCTTACACTCTTATTTATTATTACTCAAATTTATGAATGATTTGTCACTTATTAAGGGTAAAAACCACAAAACTATATAATACAAAAATATGTCATAGAAAAGCTGCAGAAGTCATGTAGAAATAAAATGGGAGCTGTACTTCACTTGTAAAATCTGTTTTGATTAGTACAAAAACTTTTATATAAGGCATTCGTATGTTCAGATTTTTTTAGCTTGTGCTTTTTATATCATTTATCATATATCATTTGTCATATATCATTTATCAGATCTTTTAATACATTTCCTGACATTTCTGGTTTTCAATTGTTTTGCCATTGTTTTTATTTTTTCATGGTTTCAAAAACTGTCAAAACCACGCAAAAATTTTTTTTTTTGATAAATGGGCCTACCCAAGCATGGTGATCCAAATTACGGGAAGACTCGTAATCAAATCCCCAGGATTCAAAATATGTATGTATATTTTTATTTATATAGTGCTACTTATGTATGCAGCACTGTACAGGAGAAAAAGTACAGTTGCATTAAACATTAAGAGCTAAGTATTCAAGATACAAAAAATAGTCCCTGCCCCATAGAGCTTACAATGTAAGTGGGAAGAACACATGTCCACAATATAATTGGATTGCTACATATTACATTAGTTGACACTGCACTATAAGGGCACATTTACTTAGCTCGAGTGAAGGATTAGAATAAAAAATACTTCAAATTTCGAAGTAATTTTTTTGGCTACTTCGACCATCGAATTGGCTACTTCGACCTTTGACTACGAATCAAGCGATTTGAACTAAAAATCGTTCGACTATTCGACCATTCGATAGTCGAAGTACTGTCTCTTTAAAAAAAACTTCGACCACCTACTTTGCCACCTAAAACCTACCGAGCACCAATGTTAGCCTATGGGGAAGGTCCCCATAGGCTTTCCTAGCTTTTTTTGATCGAAGGAAAATCATTCAATCAATGAATTAAAATCCTTTGAATCGTTCATTTGAATCGTTCATTTGAATGACTTCAACGGTTGAAAATCAAGGGTTAATTAACCCTCGTATTCGACCAATAGTAAATGGGCCTCCATGTGTCAGAACTGGGTCAGGTATAATGTGAGTGCTCCAAGAGGGAGTCTTTAAGTTTATTTCTGAAGAGATTGAGGGAGATTTCTCCCAGGAGGAATTCAGGCAGGCATTACAAATGTAATGAGCAGCAAGAGAGAAAGGTCTAAAGCAGGAAACCATAGTTTTAATGGGGAGAGCGACCAAGCAGTTGCTCTGAATGGAGTGAAAGAGACAGTCAGGAACATATGGAGACACAAGAGAAGAGATGTAGTGAGGTGCAGAGAAAAGATGGGCCTTGAGGTTTATGAAAAGCACTTCATAAGCAATTATTTGCTTTATTGGAAGCCATGACAAGGACTTCAGTAGTGGAGGCTCCTGTACTCTCTTGGAGGAGGAAAATTCTGGCCACAGTATTTAATGCAGACTGTAGCGGGAAGAGATGGGAATATGGGACTCCCGGTTAGTAGAAGGTTACAGCAGTCTAGGTGGGATAGGATGACAGCAGGCACTGTAAAAAGGATGTTCACTATAATATGTAAGTCAGGAGAGTCAAAGCTTACCCCGAGAAAAGGTGCTGAGTTGACAGGGTTGACAGGGTTACTGCGCACTCCATCAGTGGTGATAGTAATGGGGAAGTAGGACCAGGTTTAGGTGGAAGATGATTAGTTCAGCTTTTGTAAAGTTTAGTTTGAGGTGTCATTGATTCATCCACATTGATTCACGAATGAAGAGAGTATCAGAATGTAGCAAGGTTTTTAGATCTCATACCTCAGGATACTTTAGCTGGTGCCTCCAAAGCTTATACCAGAGCTGTCATGCATTTTGAATCCTTTTCCTTTATAATGGAAAGAAACAAGAAATTCAGGAGCACATTGGATTTCTACAGAGACTGTATCCTGCTTTGCATGAGCCAGATGGAGTAGCTGGGGTAAGCGCCATTCGCAAGAAAAAAGCTTCTCTGAAAGAACAAATCTTGGCTTCAAAGTATTGGACTGTTGAGGGGAGTCATTCAGATAAAGCCTGAGGTGATAATTCACTATGCAGTTGGAGATAGTTAGGAGGCCTGATGTGATTTTCAGTTTCAGCTATTTATGAAGGGGTTGATAAATATAATTGGATATCATCAGCTTACATATGATATTTAAAGCCCATATCTGACATATTAGCCCGTTACTTGCGTGGCTGTTCTTTCACATTCCAGGTTTCGACGCATATCTTTATTTTATAGATTTGTGTTAGTCACTTTAATATAACCTAAGGGGTTAAAAAAGTAACAATGAAACAATTCTAATGGCTTGTATCACTATGTATTTCCAAGTTTATTGCTAGTTATAGCTGGAGGCAATGTGGCTTAAGGCTTCTTCATGCAAGGTAAAGTTAGGAGCGATGAGGAGGCAGAGGTGGGAAGGGGTGTCCTTCAGGCAGGAGCTGTTTGTGCACACAGTACAAGGAGAGAAAAATGACAGGATCATGGTGAGGAGAGTGAAGAGTCAGGAACAGGACTGGAGTGACCGTAGACAACTAGATGGAACAAAGCAGATGGAAGACTGGAATGGGTTCATTTGGGTGTAGAGACAGGGCTAGACAGAGCAGAAGAGGACATGACGGTGCAGGCATAAAGACAGGACTAGGCAGAGCAGAACAGGACTAGGTAGTGCAGTAGAGACAGTACTGGAACAGTACAGACTGGTGCAGGATCAAGACATACTGGAGTAAGACTAGCAGATAAAACAGAGCAAGGAAAAGGCCAGAGCCAAAACGAGAGCTAGGGACAGTGCCTCAGTGCTCAGTGTAAGCCTATGCTCAGGCACGGGTGGTGAGGATGGCTGGCCTTGATTGGCTGACCCCAACCCAGCAATTAGGTTGTTGCTGGGAATAGGCTGAAAAGGCCAGGAAATCGATAAGGTGCAAGCCTGCTAGCTGCTTACCTAGTCCAATGGTTAAATTGTAGAGCCATAAACCCAAAGCTCCTTAGTTCAGATCCCAGCAGAGCCTTACACTTCACAGGGGCAAGGTTGTGAGATGGTTGTTTTTAAATTATGCTGAAGCTTAAAATTGCACCATTCAGTAGTGATGCCCCCAGCTTTACCGCAATCTAGTCATTGGTTCCTAACTGATAGTGAGCAATATAGTATAGTATTTCATGTATTTGGCATTTTATTCAGCCAAAATGTCTGTCCCAACAATAGCATGTATGTTCTGTATGTTCTGTATGTATGTATGTATGTATGTATGTATGTATGTATGGATAGATAGATAGATAGATAGATAGATAGATAGATAGATGATAGATAGATAGATAGATAGATAGATAGATAGATAGATAGATAGATAGATAGATAGATAGATAGATAGATAGATAGATAGATAGACTGTATATGGATGTGTCACTATTTTATTTCAGGTGCAAACCAAAATAATGTCAACATCATCCCTATAATTATCTGCTCACAGAGCAGAGATGATGACATCCATTCAAACAAATCAAAGTTACTCAACTTTGATTCACAGGATAGCAAAAAATTTAGGGCACCTGTCGAAACCAATTCATTCAGTATGAATTGCAAATAGATTTGCTGATGTAAACTGATTCAAGTGGCACAAGCTATGGGTTTATTCATACTTCCCTGCCTCTAACATTTAGTACAAACTGGGTTTTTTTAAAGAAATGTCTTTATCATTAGTTCTTCATTCATGACTCATGAATCAGTTGGTGGCCAATAAATTAAATGGTCCAGTAGTATCAAAAAATGAAAACAGTGAACTTGTATTGACATGCTATTTTTTCTATTATGTGCAGAAGAAACCTTTTTCTCTACATCATAGTTTTTACTGCAAAATGTTGGCAGCTGTGTTTAAAATAACCTTATAGGGTATATACCTCTTACCTGCCTCCCTAAGGCCCTGGCAAATTAAACTATATATACACCACATAGACAAAAGCAGACGACAGGTTATCCAAAATCTCAATTCTAAACCAAGGGAATAAATATAAAGTTGGTCCTCTGAGCCTCTGTCTATTCTAGGACAGCTCTCCCCTAGATTGTAAAGGGCCCAGTTAGACCCTAATTAAAGAGTAATTTCAATATACTTTTGCAACATACTAGTGCTTTAGGGCTCTAAATTGAATTTGATGTGGGACCCAGTAACACATAATTATGACATTGACTCTTACCACAAAAGAAAGCTGGGAATCCTTGAAGTTTGTTTTTAATGGAACCAAGGGCCCTAGGCTAAACCATGGAAAAATAACCCCAGACAATTACTCTGCCTCTCCTCTAACTTTATCATTGCAACATGTATTCAGTTAGGAAGTGTTCCCTTGCTCAAACCTTCAAATGGTATTTTTAGGTTTGTTTTGATGTAATCTAGAGCTTTCCTTTAACCTTGTTTGTTCTTGAGCTGACTTTACTTCAACATGCAGTTTGGTACTCAGTGAGTGCTTCATCTCAGATTGCCAATGTAGATGTGTCCAGATACTTCTGACTAGGGCTACAAGGTCACTGGAAAATTCAGTGACACATTTAGAAAATACAACTAGAATGACTGCATTGATTTCAATTTATTTAAAGGCAATCAGTGCAACCATGTGCCATGCATTTATCAAACTGTAGTGCTCAGTTTCTTACACAGGTAGCAAAGTGCATTTTCTGAACACAATTGCCATTTTTTCCCCACAATGCACTGTTTTTTCCCATTATTCATGTGTCATTGTGTGTGCAATGCGGTGGTGAATTGAACGCAATACCACTACATTTGACTTGTCCGTGCTGCGTCTGAAATGTCAAAAAGGAAACAACTGCATTTGCCCTTCAATTTGGAATAGACTGATTGCTACTGAGCACAACTATATGAAAGTGTGTATTTGTACAAGTATGGAATCCGTTATCTGCAAACCATTAACCAGAAAACTCTGAATTATGGGACGGCCTTCTCCCATTTCAATCAAATAATTAAAATTTTATTAAATTATTTCTCTTTTCTCTGTAATAATAAAGTATTCCCTTGTACTTCATCCCAACTAAGATATAATTAATCCATACTGGAGGCAAAACAATTCTGTTAGGTTTATATGGTGTTTAAGTGATGGTTTAGTAGACTTAAGGTATGGAAATTCAAATTAGAGAAAGTTCTGTTATCTGTAAAACCCCAGGTCCTGAGCATTCTGGATAACAGGCCCCATACAGGTATAAGATCCGTTATCTGGAAACCATTATCCAGAAAGCTCTGAATTATGGGAAGGACATCTCCCATTAGACTACATTTCAATCAAATAATTAAAAAAAAAAAAATTATGTCCCTTTCTCTGTAATAATAATCCCAACTAAGATATAATTATTAATTATATTAATAACAAAACAATTCTGGTTTATTTAGTGTTTCAGTGATGGTTTAGCAGACTTAAGGTAAGGAGATTCAAATTAGAGAAAGATCCATTATCCGTAAAACCCCAGGTCCCGAGCATTCTGCATAACAGGTCCCATACCTTTAATAAAAGTGGTTTTAGATGCGACTCACTGCAGGAAAAAGCACAAGTTGTCTACTGCAGATGTAAATGAGCCCTTCCATGTGGGCTCTTTCTTCTCATCTCAGGATGGACGGCATATACATAGTATAAACTGTAAATGTAACAGGATTTGTTCTTTGGTTTGTGTAATGGAAAAAAGGCAACTGCAATTGTCAGCCCATGCAAAATTCTATATAACTGTACCCTGAGTGTATATGTTATGGTCAGTCACAAATTCAATCAGAAGCCTGATGAAGAGTCTCAAAACGCGTTAAGCCCCATTTCTCCCTGCCTGCTCTGATCTGTGTCTTTTAAAGTGGATTAATAAAGTTATCAGCCGTTAGTGGGAGAGCCAGCGCTCCTTCTTCCTTATCGATACACACAGCGCACTTCTCTAATTCTATATTTTTTGGTGGCTATACCAATACCTATTTTTGTTTTTTCCAATAGAGGGCAACATAATGCAGTAGCAAAAATCCAGTGCCACTTGAGATAAAAAGCAAATACTGTAGAAAGGAAAGAAGCAGATATGCATATATTGTGTGTATATATATATATATATATATATATATACTGTATACACACACACATATATATATATATCTATATATATATCTATATATATATATATCTATATATATATATATATATATATATATATATATATATATATATATATATACTGTATACACACACACACACATATATATATATATATATATATATATATATATATATACACACACATTATATATACTGTATACACACACACATATATATATATATATCTATATATATATATCTATATATATATATATATATATATATATATACACACACACACACATATATATATTTATACACACACATATATATATATATATACATATATATACATATACATATATATATATATACATATAGAGATATATATATATATTATATGTGCCTACATCTACACTAGCACAGCCTGGGGCATGCTGTCTCGGGTTACACAGTTACAACCGTTTCAAAAGAAAAAAGGATTAACAGTTTGGAACATGTTTAGGATAAATATCTAAATGCTCAGTGATGTGTGTATTTTCTCCTTGTCACCAGCTCTAACACTCCCAAGAATATTTTGTCTTTTGTCAGTTTTTCGTCCCTGTGGGTTACTTTGATGTCTCAAACAGAGCTTACAACTGCTGCATTCTTTCTCTCTGCTCACGAATCAAAAGCCGGGCTGTGTACTGGCGTATATATAACATAGCCCTGCCACTGATTCATCTCAGCTGAAATGTCATCTATACAATTAACATCGATTTCAAGCCTACAAGATTTTGGACAGACAATGGGAGATCTAAGTGATTCTGTTACTTGTATTCCTGTTCATGGGGGTTGAAAGAGTGATGCAATCATACAGGATATGTTTTCTTTTTCTTCTTTTATATCTTTTCAGAGTACATTTAGAAGTTGCTTTGCTTTGATTCCCACAGGTTTTATTTGCGAGTATACTATACCTCCCAAATGTCCCGTTTTTAGAGGGATATTCCCTCTTTTGACAGCTCAACCTGCAGACCCTCGTTTGTACTGGAAAGTCCCGTTTTTCTCTGCAATGAACAGCCAGAAAAAGAAAAAGTTTCTAACTTAATTGGCAGAGAGCCTAGAATAGCTACAGCAGCAGATAAGATACTTTTGTTACAATTTCAACATTAGCAAATAAGTAATATTAACAATATAAGATAACAGATCCCTTGGGAAAAGTTAGACTCACAGGCAATTCATTCATACTTTTTTGTCCCTCTTTTTACTTCCAAAATGTTGGGAGGTATGGTATACTTTAGGACTCATTTATGAATACATTTGCATACTGTTGCTTGCATTGACGTCATTAGGAGAACTTGCATGCAAATGAAGTCCTTTCACTTTTGTATAATTTTGCAGAACCAATTGTATCTGTCCTGCTTCTTCAGCTCAGTTGTGCACAAGTGCACTGGAGCCAATGTAAAACTCAACATGGAGGTAATTCCAAGGCTCCCATAGCATGTAGCCTCAATAGATTTAGCAGACTTGAGCCAAAATAATCACACGCTAAGGCCAATTAAATGCCAAACTTCGGCAATGATACAATTAAGAATTGAGACAATTTGTTCACATGGAGTGATGGGTGAATTTATTTGCCAGACGTGAATTTGCGGTGAATTTCTGTGTTTCGTTGCCAGCGAATAAATTTGCGAAATTCGGCGATTTCAAATTTTTTTGCATTGACTTTAATGCAAGTCACATGTTCTGTGGCGTTGGAATTATCGCCGGTGTTGAAATTCGTGTTTCGCAAATTTTTCGCCACTTTGCCGTAAGTTCGCAAATATTTAGGCGAATCAAAACGGGACTAATTCGCCCATCACTATCCACATGTAATAACCCTGACAGAGCTTCAATCACAGAAGGCAATTTGCAGCCCAGAAATTACACTTTGCACACTGCATTGTGTTCCTAAATGGCCCTGTTTGTCTTACACTGTTTTACTGAAAGTTTTTTGACACACAACAAATTTTTGTGTGATGAATTCTTTTCACCCATTAGAGTCTATGGGCCTCATTTCCAAAACTTGCTTAAAATTTTCACTTATCACTACTGGAGACGCATGGACCAAACTAAGGGCCTGACCCATGGCCTCATTGAATACCTCTGCCCCTCAACACTTCTCTCTGCCCATCATAGAGGACCACAAATCCCCCACGCAATTGAATGAGTGGTGTCAGAGCTGAATGTTTTTGAACTGTTCTCCTTATTGCAGACTTTTTTAGGGCTTACAACTTGTATCCCATAGTGCATAGGCTGGCACAAACCAGACCAACAAAAAAAGGAGACATTAAAAATGTAATTTTATACAAAAAACATTGAAAAAAATCCCAAAAAATAAATGTTTAGTGCCAAAGGGGGCACTTAACCAAAAGCTATAATAGGAGCCTGTGATTAAGTGTCCATTTTAACATGAAGGCTGTGTTTTGTATGATGATTTTTCTTATAATCAATAAATATTTTATCATTGCACCGCCTTTTTGTTGGTCAAGTTTGAGCCAGTCTATGCAGCTTTGGGATAGCAGTATTTGGAACCTTATATAGGCTCAAGGTTTGGGGTATGTACACCTGGACCCCTTACATGTTTTGGTAAGTCTGCCCCAATGAGAAATTGTTAGATTTTTTTCTATTTTTACTTAACTTAATTTTAGACAAGAGTATATTTCCTTAAAGGGAATATAAACCTATTAAATAAAGTACATTGATTTATACTTACTTGGATCACTTATCTAAGTACTAGTGGAATTTACATAGATTTACATTGATTTTCTGATTTTTTTTTTTTTAGAGATATTTGCAATTTTAGATTGCTAATTGTAATGGAAACAGAAGATACTCACCTCCAAGATGGCGACGGCGTCCAAGATGGCGACGGCGTCCAAAATGGCGACTCCTTCCTTCCCCATGCGGATCCTGCCGGTCTCAGCGTGATGACGTCAGCTTCTTCTCGCCGGAATGGTCGCGGCGTCAGAACGTGCGTCGGCGTCTTGACACCAGCGTCTTGACGCCGGCATCAGCGTCATGACGTCGTTTGCGTCCAAATCTTGGCGCCAACTCTGCCTATTTAAACCCCCTGGACACTACAGATCTCGCCCAAGTATAGGTTCATCTTCGTGATTCCTGGGTGTTATATTATTGACTGATTTCTTGTGTACCTACCTTGCCTGTTATTCGGATTGACCCTTTGCTGCCTGGACTGAACCTTTTGCCTGAACCTCGACTATTCTCTTGCCTTATCCTTCTGTACCACGAACTCGGCTACTACCTGCCTCCTCCTTGGTCCGCACTCCTACTGCGCCTTCGGGCCCTTACATTATACTTGAGCCATGGACCCATCTGAGGAGGCCACGGCTCAACCAGATTTCGGAAGAGCTTTTCGTGGGATAGCCTCACGTATGGAGGCCTATGAAGCTCAGCAGACGCACTTCGGCCAAGCCCTTGAGGCCATTTTGGAGAAATTGTCTGCCCTCACACCTATGGTTCAGGTTCCTGCCTCCGCTCCGGCCACTATTCTGGTGGCGCCGTTTCATGTCTCCGAACCTCGAATTCCGGCACCTCTGCTCTTCAGTGGCGATTCTGAGGCTTGTAGAGGGTTCATCAATCAATGTGAAATCCAGTTTACTCTGCTACCTCATCAATACGTCTCGGAACGCACCAAGGTGGGATACATCATTACCCGCCTGACTGGTAAAGCCTTGGAATGGGCATCCCCGTTGTGGGAGAAAGAGGACCCCCTGATTGATGACTCGAAGGCCTTTATCCTTGATCTGCGCTCTGTATTTGATGCTCCTGGCCGGTCAGCGTCAGCCTCTTCCCGCCTGTTCCAGATCCATCAGGGAACACGTTCGGTGCCCGAATAAGCTATCGAATTCTGCACCCTGGTTGCCGAGACCAACTGGAACAACAACAGTTATCACGCTGCCTTCTACAACGGGTTGTCTATGTGCCTGAAGGATGATTTGGTCTCACGTGAGTTACCTACTCGCTGGGAGGATCTGGTGGCCTTGGCAGTCAAAGTAGACACCCGTCAAAAGGAGCACCAAGCCGTAAAGGAACATGTGAGGAAGTTTCAACCTCCCCTGGCTCCTCGCTTCCAGAAACCTGTTCTTCCCAGCACTCCTTCTTTCTGAACAGGAAAAGCTACGGAGAAGGGCTGCAGGACTCTGCTTATACTGTGGCGGCAAATCCCACTTTGCCCATGAGTGCCCTGCGAAGTCGGGAAACGCCAATGCCTAGGTAAGTTTGGGGAAACTTACCTGGGTGGAATTGATCATCTTCCTCAATCCTCAGCTCATCGTTTTCTTCTTCCTGTACAGTTCCAGTTTGCTTCCAAGACCATCTCTACTCAAGCCTTCCTTGATTCCGGCGCAGCTGGGGACTTCTTGGATAAAGCCTTTGCTGAACGTCATTCTTTTCCTCTTCAAAGTCTGGCTGTTCCTCTCCGAGTCCTAGCCATTGATGACCGGCCTCTTTCTTCTGCCTTCGTCTCCAAGTCTTCACAGGAGTTGTCTTTCAAAGTGGGCACCTTGCATACCGAAAGACTTTCGTTTCTGCTAATTGATTGCCCCTCGACTCCAGTAGTCCTTGGACTTCCTTGGTTGCGCACCCATAATCCGGTCATTGACTGGTCCGCAACCCAAATTTCTCGTTGGAGCTTCTTTTGTCAACAGAACTGTCTTCCGGCTCAGTCCCTGGTCAAGGTTTCTTCTGTTGTTCCAAATTCCGCAATCCCTCCTGCCTATCAAGATTTCTCTGATGTCTTCAACAAGAAATCTGCTGAAACTCTACCTCCTCATCGGCCCTATGATTGCCCTATTGAGCTTCTTCCTGGTACTATGCCTCCTCGAGGACGTACTTATCTGCTCTCTCCTTCTGAAACCGCAGCGATGAAAGAGTACATCCAGGAAAATCTCCTCAGAGGCTTCATTCGTCCTTCTTCTTCTCCTGCTGGGGCAGGGTTCTTCTTCATTGAAAAAAAAGATGGCAGTCTACGTCCCTGCATCGATTATCGTGGATTGAACAATATTACAGTGAAAAACCGCTACCCTCTCCCCCTCATTTCCGAGTTATTTGATCAGCTCAAAGGTGCCAGCATTTTCACCAAGCTTGATCTTCGTGGAGCCTATAATCTCATTCGGATCAGAGAAGGAGATGAATGGAAAACCGCATTTAATACTCGAGATGGGCACTATGAATATCTCGTGATGCCCTTTGGACTTTGTAACGTTCCTGCGGTTTTTCAAGAACTTGTTAATGATGTCTTTCGGGACTTACTTGGCCTAAGTGTGGTCGTATACCTAGACGACATTCTAATTTTTTCTTCAAACCTTACCGAGCATCGAATCCAGGTACGGGAAGTTTTATCTCGTCTGAGAAAAAATAATCTTTTTGCCAAGCTGGAAAAATGCTCCTTCGAAGTCTCTTCTATTCCCTTTCTGGGGTACATTATTTCCCAACAAGGCTTCAAGATGGATCCAGCTAAAGTTTCAGCGATCCAGGATTGGCCCCTCCCCACCAGCACTAAAGCCATCCAGAGGTTTATTGGCTTTGCCAATTATTACAGACAGTTCATCAAGGGCTTCTCGTCCAAGATTTCTCCTATCCTATCCCTCATTCGGAAAGGTGGGAAACCTCAATGTTGGACTCCTCAAGCTTTAGAAGCTTTCAAGATTCTCAAAGATTCTTTTTCTTCTGCTCCAATCCTTAGACACCCGGATCCTCTTCTACCATTCTTCATTGAGGTGGATGCCTCTGATGTCGGGGCTGGAGCTGTGTTGTCTCAAAGGTCTTCAAATGACGGGAAATTGCATCCTTGTGCTTTCTTTTCTAAAAAGTTTTCTTCTCCTGAGCAGAACTATGACGTGGGAAACCGTGAGCTGTTGGCTGTCAAACTAGCACTTGAAGAATGGAGACATCTATTGGAAGGTTCTTCTGTGCCCGTGTCTATTTTTACGGATCACAAAAACCTTGAATACATCCAGTCTCTTAAACGCCTTAATCCCAGGCAAGCTAGATGGGCACTTTTCTTCTCCAAATTCAATTTCGTAATCACGTTTCGTCCTGGGTCCAGAAACAAGAAAGCAGACGCTCTTTCTAGAAGCTTCACTCCCGAAGATTCATGTTCCGAAGATCCTGAACCCATTGTGCCTCCCATCAAAATTATTGCTGCCTTATTTCCCACCATGGCCTCTCAGTTGTTATCTGCACAGTCGTCTGCTCCTGGTGATACTCCTTTGGGAGTCGCTTTTGTTCCTCCAGATCTCCGTCATTCCATCCTTGCTCAGTCCCATAATTCCAGACAAGCTGGCCATCCTGGAATTAAGAAAACTACTGAACTTCTGTCTCGCCTGGTGTGGTGGCCTTCTCTTCGAAAGGACGTCAAAGACTTTGTCTCTTCTTGTTCTATTTGTGCTGCTTCCAAGTCTGGTCACTCTCCTCACAAAGGATTGCTTCTACCTTTACCCATCCCCTCCCGTCCATGGACTCATCTGGCGATGGATTTCATTGTGGATTTACCCGTTTCCCTCGGTCATACAGTTATCTGGGTTGTGGTTGACAGATTCAGCAAGATGGCCCATTTCATTCCTCTGCACAAGCTGCCTTCTGCTCAAGAACTCTCTAAATTATTTATTCAGCATATCTTTCGCCTTCACGGATTCCCGGCTGAAGTGGTGTCCGACAGAAGTTCCCAATTTGTTTCCAAATTTTGGAGGTCTTTATGTAAAGCACTTCATATCTCTCTCCAGTTTTCCTCTGCCTATCACCCTCAATCCAATGGAGCTGCAGAGAGAGTCAACCAAGCGTTGGAGCAATTTCTTCGTTGCCATGTGTCTTTGTGCCAGGACGACTGGGCAGATCTTCTTCCTTGGGCAGAATTTGCTCACAACAATGCTATGCACGCTTCTTCCGAGAAATCTCCATTCTTTTGTGTCTATGGCTTGAATCCTCTAGCATTTCCTCAAGATCTTCTTCTCACAGACGTTCCTGCTGCCAATGATCAAGCCGCTCATATGCTCGCTATCTGGGTCGCCACTAAAGCTAATTTGGAGAAAAGTTCTCTGTCTCAGAAGAAATGTCTAGAAAAGAATTTAGTCTCCTCAATATAGTCTCGGTGACAAGGTCTGGCTTTCTACACGGAATATCCATCTTAGAGTCCCTACTCCCAAACTCGGCCCCAAGTTCATCGGTCCTTTCCCTATTATTGAAATTATCAATCCCGTGGCAGTTCGTCTTCAGCTTCCCCCCAAAATGCGGATTCCTAATGTCTTCCATGTATCTCTTCTCAAGCCTGCAAAAAATTCTTCTTCATCTTCTTCTCCTACTCCAGTTCTTGTTGATGGGCACCAGGAGTTTGAAGTCAAAAGAATTCTGGACTCCCGTATTTCCAGGGGTAGGTTGCAGTATTTGATTGAGTGGAAGGGGTTTGGTCCCGAGGAGTGCTCCTGGGTGAAATATTCGGACGTCCATGCTCCTCTTCTTATTCGAAGATTCCACAAACAATTTCCTTCCAGTCCTGGTTTTGGTGGTCCTGAGGCCCCCCCTAAGGAAGGGGGTACTGTAATGGAAACAGAAGCTACTCACCTCCAAGATGGCCACGGCGTCCAAGATGGCGACGGCGTCCAAAATGGCAACTCCTTCCTTCCCTATGTGGATACTGCCGGTCTCAGCATGATGACGTCAGCTTCTTCTCGCCCACCGGTTTGGTCGCCGGCGACGGAATGGTCGCTGGCGTCAGAACGTGCATCAGCGTCTTGACGCCGGCATCAGCGTCATGACGTCATTTGCGTCCAAATCTTGGCGCCAACTCTGCCTATTTAAACCCCCTGGACACTACAGCTCTCGCCCAAGTATAGGTTCATCTTCGTGATTCCTGGGTGTTATATTATTGACTGATTTCTTGTGTACCTACCTTGCCTGTTATTCGGATTGACCCTTTGCTGCCTGGACTGAACCTTTTGCCTGAACCTCGACTATTCTCTTGCCTTATCCTTCTGTACCACGAACTCGGCTACTACCTGCCTCCTCCTTGGTCCGCACTCCTACTGCGCCTTCGGGCCCTTACACTAATACAAAGTTTTTGGCTCAAAAGATCTCAGTCAGTTAGCTGAAGTAAGAATCCCTGACTCTGAGGCAATTTTTATTAAAATTCAAATATGTGCAGTTTTAGACTGCTACTAACAAGAGAACTCTTTGTTATGATTCCTTCAGCCATGACAGGTTTAATTGCCCTATGACCTCCTCCAATGAGCTTTGGGAGGAGGATTATTATAGTTCCTGCCCCAGTCACTCCTTGCCCGAGGTTCTTTCTGTGAATTAGGGTGTTCTAGCAATCTAGTTAGAGTATTGCGATCTAGCAATTGTATGTGACTTCTAAAATTCCTGGTACCTTATTATTTGATTGATTATTCATGTATGGAATAGGATCAATAGTCATTTATCTTAAGTATTCTTGTGTTCCAAACCTACTCTTCAGGAGATTTCAGTACTTACAAGACCTTTGTGTGATTACTAGCCCCTTTAAAGATGATCCAGTGGCAATCTTCAGCAGGTGGTTGTTCCTGCATCTAAGTTACTCTATGAGTCATCCAGGCAGCTCTAGACAGATCGTTACTATACCAGCTCCAAACTGTCTTAACTGGTGTTCCAAGTTCTTGGTGCCCACCAATATCTTTTCTTTTGTCTCTGGCAGGGCTGATCCTATCAAATGTGGGGCCCAATTGGGACCAGTTGGCGGGGCCCCTAGACAAAGTGTTGCTGGCTACTGACACAGCAATTATTTAGGAAAATAAGGGCATACAGGCACAAAATAGAAAGGAATGGGGCAGTGCGGGGCCCCCAGAGGTGCGGGGCCCAATTGGGCCCAATTGGTCCAATTGGCCTAAGGCCGGCCCTGGTCTCTGGTTTCTTCTCTGTCCGTCTCCTTGACTTTTCTGGTTGGCTTTCTAGCCTGCCTCGACATTTTAAGCAGTCCGGGGGGTTGCTAGACAACAAACATAGGTTTTTCATAAAGCACAACAGGCTGAAAGCCAGTATTGTTCCATACTGAAAGAGGGCAAATGTATATAACAAACAATTTACATTTGATGCTGGAGAAAGGCAGAATTGAAAGGAAGAACAACTATCAAATTGTCAAAATATCACTGTCTTCATCCATCTCCATATTGAAAGTGAACTATCCTTTTAATGGTCCTTCAGCTCTGCTGCCAAACACATTTTCTGCGCTGATATTGTCAATAAATTAGATAACACCAAAATGAATGTGAATTACACATGTTTGTAATTATGATAGACTTTGCCAAATTAATATTCATATAATGTATTTCTAATTTCATGTATATATTTCTTGGCATGGCAGCAATTTATATCAATGTATTTTTACATTTCCTAGAGCTAGTTATAGCAGAATGTTGATCTTTCTGTGCGCAAAACATAGAATTTATAGTTTTGTGTTGTTGATGTGTTACTTGGAAATATCAATTTTCTAAGAGTTCATCTGCAGGTTGTATTTCAGAGACATACTAGGATGAACTAATATAATTGAACTTTTAGCAAAAAATGGTAAAAAAAAAAAACTGGTTTGCCTGTATCTTTTAGTACTATTCCTGTTTATCAGTTATTTGCTCTTTGTGGTGCTAGTTTGATTTATATGTTGGTTTAATTTCTAAATATAATATACAGAGGCCAGGTGTATGAGTAGGGGAAGTCATAGCAAACACGTACAGTTCTTTTGGTCATTAGAGGTTATTTCCCTTTTCTGCTAATATTCTTATCCACTGTAAATCATAAGATGCCTTATAACATACAGTATGTGTATATAACACTAAGCTGCTGTTAAAATATTTACACAATCAGCTCAAGGAAAAACCACATCCACAACGGATTTTGAATATTTAGAAATATAACACATGATCCAACTGGATATTTCCAGACTCAACAGATATTTTTAAAAATTGTTTATAACATCTTCACCGCTAGTTAGATGAAGAGACTACCTAGACTCCAGCTGCTTTGTTCAATCTTGCATATTGTAATAACTTCCATAACTATATAAACTATCATTTTTTGTAACATTTTATTGAAAAAACTTTAGGCTTACAAAACAAAGTCATTGATAAACAAAGCAATTCTACATAGTTTGTGATGTTTGGTGACTATACCAGTGAGAAATTTTCAATGTTCCCTCTAATTCCTTTTTTTTTTTTTTTTTTTTTTGCTATTTACGCAAAAAAAATTATGTTGTGCACACATGTGTACACATTTCTTTAAATTGAGTGCTCATGGGAGAATGAAACCAAAATGTTGTGTTTTCACACAAAATTGTTTTGCATACTACTATTTCTTGTTCGTTCTGGTCTCAAATTTTGTGTTTGCATGCACAAGTGCCCAACTTACAGAGAACACTGTCTATTATGAGACAAAGACCCACCAAGTGGTGGATGAGATTGCACTGGCAAACAACTCTTAGTGAGTCTAAGGGAAATATTTACTAACATTCAAATGTCTTTGTTTCATGAAGTTCTAACAATTTGTGGTTTTTCGACATTTTTTAAAATTCTAAACATTTTAGATTTTTATGTGTTATTCATTAAAGTCCGATTTTTTCTGGTCAGGGAAAAACGCCATTTTTTCGTATAATTTTTTTGGAGCTTTATTAAACCCTGATGGTGTTAAAAGTCTGTTTTAAAAATGACTGCAACTCAGACTAGTGAACACAACTGAGTAATCAAATCATCAAAAAGGATAAGTATTTGTTAACTTTTATTTTGGATAAAGGTTTGTATTGTTAACTACTTTGGTTTAATTTTTGATAGTTTGTTCAGTCATAGGTGCTAAATAGCAAGATATGGGGGCAAATTTACTTATGGTCGAATATCGAGGGTTAATTAACCCTCAATATTCAACTGGCGAATTGAAATCCTTCAACTACGAATATCGAAGTCGAAGGATTTACCGCAAATAGTTTGATAGAATGATCGAACAAAAAATCGTTCGAACAAAAAAAACGGTTAAATCCTTCGAAAAGGATTTTAATCCATTGATCGAATGCTTTTTCTACAACCTAAAAATTGTTCCAACATTGACTTCGGTAGCTTTTAGGTGGCGAACTAGGGGGTCGAAGTTTTTTCTTAAAGAAACAGTACTTCGAATATCGAATGATCAAATAGTCGAATGATTTTTAGTTTGAATCGTTCGATTCAAAGTCAAAGTAGTAGTTGAAGGTCAAAGTAGCCCATTCAATAGTTGAAATAGTCAAAAAAACATTCGAAATTCAAAGTTTTTTTTCTTCTATTCCTTCACTCGAGCTAAGTAAATGGGCCCCATAGTGTGCTTTTGTGTTTAAAGCAAGTTTGCCAATAGCTGCTTTACTTTGCAGTTACATTTCCCTCAATTTAAGGTGGGGGGTTAGATTAGTGCCCCTGAACAGACTGTATAAATAGAACCCCTGGGACTCCAGTGGAGGTTGCTCTAGTAGTTATCTGCTCTTTTAATAAGGTGGAGTTACAAACACATGAATGTTATGAGCAGATTTACCAAAGGTCGAATTTTGAATTTATTTGAATTTTTTTTTTTTACTCTAATAAATTCGAATGTACTCACAACTTGAATGGGAGGTTATTTAAGAAAAAATGTGAACATCTACTGTTCAATCGAATAGTCCCGGATGAAAATTTGAATCAAATTTGAATCAAATCGAGTTTTCCCTCTGAAAAAAGGCAAATCAACATATTCAAATGGTTCCTCCTTAATTCTTTCATTCTTTTTACGTTTTCTTGGCAGGGTTAAAGGGTAGATTGTGAATTCAACTCTCTGGAATGCAAGTTGCTACAAAAATGGCTGACATCACCTTTGCCTGTCTTACAGTTCCATTGATTCATAGCAAACAAGCTCATAAATCTCTTGTGGCACTAATTAATTTAATTTCCCATTAATGTTTTGACTCCTATAGACTCCAACATGTATACCCTCATTGATAATACACCATCAATCAAAAACTTAAGACTTATGGTCAGGCTCATCAACAGCTTAGTAGAGTAGCCATCTCCACAGTAGTATCATAGGATAATGAAGAAAACTGGAGAGCCTTCCAGTGTGAATAAATGTAGTATTTATTGACGCACTACATGTTTCGGACCTCAATGGCCCTTCCTGCCAACTTGCACCAGAGGAAGGACCCTTGAGGCCTGAAACATGTAGTGCTCAATAAATACTACATTTATTCACACTGGAAGGCTCTCCAGTTTTCTTCATTATCCACTTCCATATAGTTGGTCTTGGTGCCAATGTGGTGCTTCCTGCCATTCCAAATAGGATGCTGCTCCACTTAATGAAGCAGGGGAACAAAGTAGCTACTGCCAACTCCTCACCAGATCCAGGGTTTCCTATGTGCCCTCATAGTTGCGTCCATTTTGGCAAATCGGACAATTGCAGTAAGCATGATGAAATAGCTTTTATTGTAATTGCACTTAGCTTACTGTGCCCTTACATGTAACCCAGATGAGCCTTTTGGCAATATTCACCGGATAAAGATAAAAATGAAAAGATAAACTAGTGTGCTAGCAAATTATTCCACAGATCCTAACGTGAACGCTATTGTTACAAATACATGTATATACGCATTCTGCAGTCAATTAAAATACTGTGCGGTATAAAGAATAAACAATGATAATTAAGATAAAAGTACTTTGCCTAATGTTGCATAAACAGAAATTTAGCATTGACTACCATAATATATATTATTTATGAAGTGGTGTTTACAGCACAACCAATAAAGGGTTTCTCCAGGAAAACAATGAATTTAATTGCTTATCAGCAGCATTTTTGCCAATTAAAAATCTAATTACACCTTTGTATCTTCATTAATATTCTCAAAACACAAAACAATCCCCCTTCAACATATACCAGATAATATAAAGAGCCCTGACTGGTAATTAATAATCAAGGAAAGCCTGCCTTGGTCAACAGGTCCGCCAATAGTTAACAGTTAACTGTTTTTCGCTTTTAATGACTGAGTCACTCACAATTTACAGAGCCATGAATTTTATTAAAACAAACAGCTAGGAGAAAAATTGCAGTAGTTAAGAAGTGATTATAGCATTATAGAAGTTGTGTTGATACAAACCAGGATTCTCTCCAAGCTAGTATCAGTACAAGTACCAGTACACCCATCTGTGTGTACTTTTACATATTGTACATTGCTACTTTTTATCTTCGTGAGTCCAGTTTTTCACTTGTTCATGGTGGGTCTATATGTGTTTAAGGCTATAGTAAAATGGAGAGGCACCGTTACTCAAACTTTACTCCAATATTGCTTTGAATGAGACCTATATTTCTCAGGGGGTGAGCTCTTGCAACAGTGTGTTGCAGATTTTCCCTTTGAAAAACAGGCAAAATCTTCTCCATGTGCTTGATGAAAGCATCTAAAGATCTTGGATTTGGCTCAATATGACTATATTACGTACAGAATTAGCTATTTCTCTAGAACAAAGCAATTTATTCTTGCTGTTTCCTAGAAATTCATTAGACATTTTATAATCTTGTTATTTGAATCTGTTAAGAAAATTTGTGTTTTTCTGCTGTTTTGTAAAATTAATTGTACCTTTTAGCCAGTGCTACTTCAAAGGAAAAAAAACAAGATGAATTGCGTAACTGCTGTATAATTAGCATCCTTAATAACACAATGGTTTGAAAAGGTGGACTGTGCAATTAGCTACTTTACAATAATAATAATTTCTCACAGTTCAAAATCAAATGAACTGGAGTTTTAGATTAATTACAATTTTTTGTGAGCTATAGGCTAGGGTTCTAGTCCACCTATGAGGTTCAAGTCCCCTCTCACTTATAACAATGTCACAAATAAGTTTGCTAGTGCTCCAAGAACATCGAATCACTCACACATATCTCTCTTACTAGCCCATAAAAAATAAATTAATATTAGCCCTAGTTTTCACCATCTCTGATTTTTTCTCTAAGAGGAAAAAAACTTCACTTCTGGGAAATTCTTTAACATTTCCACTCTTTTAATTTCAGCCTTTTTTCCACCTTTTTTTCTCACTAAGACATAATTGCAAATGGCACTGCAGAGAATTAAGTAAAAAATGTTTTGCAGTTGTCTCTCAGCAAATCTGTTGAAATACTTTAAAATAGATAAATAAATGAAATTATTCTTTTAATTCAGTATATTGCTAGCCAAAGCCTGCAAAGGTTTACACAATAAAGAAAACTACATATTAACCTATTGATATGAGCATTTGCAAAAAATGTCATTACAGACAAAGAAATTTATAATAATGTGGAATATTCCCATTAAGTGTAACAAAGCCATGTCACAAGTCTTTCACTGATCATTTTACACATCTCATGGATTTACAGTATTAAATGTTGCAGTTCTTTGCACTTCTGCTGTGGATGATTAAATAATAATGAAAGTAATGATTTATGGAGTTGCTAAATTGAACAATACAGACTCACGGGTGGGTCTTGCACTAATTCCCTTTCAGATAATATCCATGTTTATCACATGATTTATGCAATTTAAAAAAAACATCCAAACGTTTTGCCTAAGCAATTCCCAACATATTTTAATCTTCCAAGTATAACCAGTTTCATTCCTTAGATCCTTGGTCGTTTGCAAGATTTTATTGTTTGGATAGAAATGAAAGTGCCTCCAAAGAAGGGGCCCCCAACCTTTATTACCCTTGAGTCACATTCAGGTGTAAAAAGAGTTGGGATGCAAGGTATGCATGAAAAATGTTCCTGGGAGGTTCAAAATAAGTGCTGTGATTGGTCATTTGGCTGCCTTTATATGGACTGCAGCCTACAGGAGGCTCTTTTTGATCATACACCTTTTTTTTATGCAATTAAAAATTGCCTCCAAGCCTGGAATTCAAAAACCACCTGCTTTGAGGCCATTGGGAGTAACTTGTTGCAAAAGAGTCACTGGTTGGGGATGACTGATATAAAGTCTAAAAAACTAAGATTGTAAGGTTACTTTAGTAATGTGAGGATCCATACATATCCATGACTCCTTAGATAGCCAAATAACATTATTTTCAGTTAGGTTGATGGCCCCAATGCAAAACAAAGTGGTGTGGAGGACCATTAAGAGAATTTGCATCTTACAACAGGCTACAATGTGAAGTCATAGTCAGCACAGCTTCTTCTAAGGTGCATGTTCCTCACTGGCCACCTCCCAGGGGTCATAAACATGAACTGCTCACTAGAAAAGCATCAATTTCCTTTCCATAAAATCATCATTATTGATTATCAAGAGCAAATTACAGTGGCCTACACGTCTACATTTCAGGCACCAAATGCCTTGTTTTTAAGTTTATCAAGCTTAAAGGCAGTTTTATGGACATAACAACTGTTGCTATTCAAGTATGAGGTTAAGGTGATATATTTTGTAAATCCCAGATGGTCAGAAAGCATGGTGCATGTCTACTGTACTGTATTTGTCCCAACACTACTTATCTCTTATTTTTATTCTGTATGTCTATCAGGTAGTTATTGGGGTTTTCTAGTGTTATTGAGCAACTATTTTCCAGTTTATCTTTATTTCTTATTGAGATTAGTTGGTAAAGCACTAACATTTATTTATTGGATATTTAAAATTATGAATATCTATGGATCTTATGAAATTCTAAATGCTGTGAAAATGTAGTTAAAAATTATCCTCTTAATTACCATTACTTAGTCTTCATGGTTTAAGATTGCTTTGGGGTCTTACATTTAGCCAGGCACCCCTTCAGGAGGCTGTTGTCTCCTAGGCTTTTTGTTAATGTTATTTCATGTATCAACCAATTTAGAGGCATTTAGCTACATAGTGAAGAAAAAAGCGAAATAAGTGCGGTCTAAGTGGGCATTAAATAAATGCATACGTTTTAGGTTTAGTGGCCTTTTAATAGAACTGTCATGCAGTTCGGATGATATATAGACTGTTCATTTTCCAGAAATCCTGACCTCAGAGTGAACCTTTAGCGGTTTGGATCCCATTTATAACCATTTGGCTCAATACATATCTCTAGTATAAAGCAAATTAGACTTTCCTATTCAGTAGTCTTTTCTCTATGTACATGTCAACATGTATGTTCACACGTTAGATACAACAAAAATGGCATGTATTATAAAATATTGTTTCTGAAGTCAACTTTCATCAGGAATCAAATTTTGTTTGCAGAGAATATTCTATTTTATGTCAATATTTTCATAAAAATATGCGGCTTTTCACAAGTAGGTTCTACTGCACCTATAATTTGTTATTGGTTGTTCAAAGAGTGAGTCATGAAGCACTGGCCATTCTTTTGGTGCCATATATTATTACTGGCATGGTATATTAATGCTTATAGTTTGATCAGACTAGGTGGTCTTGAAACAAGTGGGCAAAGCAACATTTTTCTATAGTAAAGTGTGGGAGGATTTGATACCTGCCAGATTATAACTGATGAAGCATTTATGAGAAACTGCTCACACAGGCTCCTACGCAGTTTAAGTGAATAAGAAGTATTATAGCAAATTTCCTGTGTAGCCAGAAATCTAATATGAAAGAATGTTTGATGATGGATAATGTACGTTTTACAAAATTTTTATTATATTAAAACTTAAAATGTAAAATAATACCTGTTTTAGTCTACTACAATAACCAAATAATTCATCTTATAAAATCCTATAAATCTTATGTCAAGATTGGAGGGGGGTATATAAACTCCCAATTCCTTACCAGAGTACCCCTTACTACATCTGTCCCACGACTTAACCCCTTCTATGCAATAGCAACATGTTCTTGGAATGCTTGCCATAATTATTCACCACATCTAAGCCATAGGCTACCTGTCATGTGAAAATTCCAGAACCCACCAGCACACCCTGGCCTCTCCAGCATAAGTTGGCCCGGTGCACAGTCAGAAGGGGTCGGCAACCCCAATTGTAGTAAGTGTAATAAAAGAAGAACTGGCACTCAGAGCTCAATGCATGCAGGCAAAGTCTGACGAAGGGGGCCGCCCCCAAAACGTTACATTGTAATAAACACGCAGGGCTTTGCCTGCATGCATTGAGCTCTGAGTGCCAGTTCTTTTATTACGCTTACCTGTCATGTGAGCCACCCAATGGGAGTGATTTGGGCAAATGGGAACTGTAAACAGGTCATTATTACCTCATGGGACCTCCTCCAACTAAAGCACATTGAACCAGTCATCTAGTTTGCCCTAAATAAAGCAAAGCCCTAAGCCCTTCCATACAGTGGTGACAGCACTGTAAATGCTTGAAATCCAAACTCAACAATTTTAACTGTAACACCTAAAGGGCAGATGGAAGGTGCTCCTCCTTGCTAAAAAAAAAATGGTGAGACGTGACACTTGCATCATTTTCAGTGCAGCATTGCACAAACCTGGCACACTTGCTCTGCCTTCCTTACTCAGTCATAACCCCCTCCTGCACGCTCCGCCAGCAGCCCTGGGGATGTTCCATTTTATCCACATAAATAGGACAATTACTAATCAAATGAAAAGTTGGGTTTGGGTCCACATCAATAACTATTGACTTCAAAAAGACATTTATCCCAACAACCACTTATCTCTGTATTGCTAATTATAGGTGGGGAATAATGAAAATGTAGGGAGGCTTAGCCTCCTTAAAAAAAGATCAACTGTTACATATTCATATATAAACTAAAGTTCTCCAACAGAAAGTTTTCTATTGGCAACCTCCACACTGAAAAATATTACCCTCCACCCATGCAGATAATTATTGTAAAAAGGTTTGTGAACATGCAACTAAAACACCATTTTTTTTTTTTTTTTTTTTTTTTTTTTTTAGAAAAGGGCACTTACTATGATTCCATTGAATCTAGAATTGAAACAAAATGACCTTTGGCCTGTATGAAATATATTGCATTAAATGGAAAAGACACATTTTTGGTATCTATTAATTACCAATATTCTAACTTCCTGGCTTTTTTTAGACTTGAATACAATGCTTCTGCTAGGAACTTTGAGAAGGCAACCTTATGGAGCATCAACAAACATATTGGTTTAACATTATCGGTTTCATTAAAATCTCTATGTGTTGCTAAAACCAAGTTCTAGTCAAGAAACAGACACACACCTTGATTTGTAGTATAATAAGACCAACTCTGAAGCTTTGGCTGAAGTATCATGGAGACCCTTGGCAGCAGTAAATCCCTTTGCAAACAAGGACACTGTGTATAGTAGCTGGGCTATACTTATTCAACATGTTAACAGCATAAAGCCACCTCATCTGAGAAACAAATCATCAGCAAAGTAGTGCAATAAATACTAACTTGGTAGAATGCAGATAAACAATCCATACATTATGTTGTCAGGAACACCTTCCTTGTACAACATTTTTTTCTTTGCACCTAGAAACAGTTACAGTTTTTGGCTTTGGGTGAAGCATTTATCAAGACAATGACCCTCTCGAGTCTCTCCAATGCTTTATTGTTACTATTAAAATCTAGATAGTGAAGTCTCTAAGGCACCTGCTGTTTTCTCACTGATGAAAAATATGCAGCTAATAATGGAAACAACAAGTACTACTCTCCACCTATAGTTTTACATATATTCATAGACATTGGTGTTTGTATGCTAAAAAGCCAGGGTTGGACTGGCTGGCAGGACACCAGGAAATAAACAGATGGGCTCCGCTGGCCCTTAATTGCTCCCTGCCTCAAACCAATTTCACTCTTCCCTCCCCGACCCCAGTCGCAGCTGTAAGAAAGGAATAGGTGCATGCTGGGGGGCAAAGAGAGAATTACGCCTGGGGCAGGGGGCTGGAAGAGGGCTTTGTGGTTGTGGCAAGGGGACCCTGATGGGGTTCCAATCTGACAGTATAAAGATACAGTATGTATAATAATTTCCTACAATAAAAAAGTCACCAATAAGGCTTGTTCTTTTGAGTTCCTTTGTTCTATGGCTTTCATTTTCTATTATCCATGCTGTAGAAAATCCCACACAAAGCACGGTATATTTATTCTTTTAAGAGATTATGCACAGGTAATTTATTAGAACTCATGTCATTAAAATGAGTTGCCTATATCAGTTACGTAAAAAACTCAAAAAATATGGTTAGGGTAAAAAAAACCAAAAAGTCCTTCCACTGTGCACTTACTACATAATGTCAGGCTAGCATTCATCTCTGTGCATGGGCAGTTTCTGGTACCCTAGAATTTACTATGTTTTTTAGAACTTGCTAGTTTAGACCATGAAATTGCATAGATAGAGATATACACTGTGATAATTCTTCAAACAGCCTTGGGCTGAAGTGCAGGTTCAATGCTTTATTGACTCATGTATAAGAAACTAATCACAATAGATATTTTGTACCTCAATAATTCCATGAAATAGTCCATAGGAGTCAATCTGAGCAAATGTGTTTGCCTCAGAGCCTATGACTATCAATTGAGGACTAATTAAGAACTGAATCCCCAAGTAGCTAGAAACGATCATGCAACATTTTTTGGTGTGTTTTGTCTCAAACTATCATTGATACAATGTAACATTACAGTCATATCATATTATTGTGACTCCAATCCCAAACTGCCACATTGTTTTTCAAACTGAAATTAGTATAAAATATCATATATTTAAATTAGGAAATGGGTAATTATTTTTATATAGAGTATTTTACAGCAAGCATTGCAACCATTATAGGCACAGTAAGGGGTCCATTTACTAACAATCAAATGGGGATTTTTTCCTTGATTTTCCAAAAATGTTGTGGTTTTCCAATATTTCTAAATAGCTCTAAAAATTAGAAATGTATTACATCAAAAACCCATGAAAGCCTTTAATACCAAACTTCGGCAAGTAAATATTTTCAGAATTTTTCTCTGGGAATTGTCCAAAAAACTAAACTTTTTTGAGGTATTCATATTTTTAATGCATCACTCAGCGCTTTGTTTGTTTGCACTTTTTATTCGGATCTTTTGATAATTTCAATTACAATTGTGGTTTTAGCGTTTGTGAGTTTTGTTTTGGTTTCAAAAATATCTTAATCCACTAAAATTTAACCATTACTAAATAAGCCTCCACTGTGTCAATTTATTGTTTTTTTTTTTTTCACTATTCAAACTTTTTGCATGGCTATAAACTTTTCAATACCACAAAAAAACTAGAAGCTGTCAATGTCATGTAGAAGTCAATGGCATCTTTTCTATGCAAATTGTAAAATCTTTAGTTACTTCAAGGTTTTTGCAAAGTTTTTTTTGGTTGTAAATGTAGGAAAATTTGGGAGTAAACAAGGCTTTAAGGTTTTCGTATTCTTATTCAGATCCATTCTATGTTTTCATCACTTCATGCTTTTAATGTTCAAATATTTAGACATTTGTGGTTTTTCAAATGCGGGTTTAGTCACGGTTGAAAATATTCTCTACAATTCCACAAATCCAAATATTAAGAAATAAACTTGGAATAGAAAAATCTTAAAACCAATGCCCTGGGAATACAGTAATTATCATAATATTTTCAACCCTGTATTTGCCTATGCATGTGACCACATACATAACAAAGTGAAATACTCACTTTGTGATTTCTGTTGCAGGTATACATGAAAATAAAATATGACAAATGATATGGATTTGAACCATCATTTTCTGTTTCAATTTTACAAAGAAAATAAGGAAACATTACCATATAACTAAATAAAGGTGTCACGGCCGGCACCCGATACCAGAACAAATGCCAAGCACCCTGGTCTCGGCTCGGCTTCACCAGTAGTGTGACCACCGTTGGGCTTCGGGAGGAGCCCTCAGCTTACTTGGGTGCCACCTGGACTTAACGAGGGGTGCAAGGCAAGATGTTCTGGCTGGCAAAGGGGCACGGCTGTTAGCAGAGTCTTTAGGCCGAAGGTCACGGTACAAAAGGTCAAGGCAAGTGGATGGTCAGACAGACTGGATCGAGACAGGCGGATATCAGAATCGTCAGGAAGGCAAAGGGTCAAAACCAGGTAATCAATCAGATGGGTTGAGGCAGAATCGGAATCAATAAACAGGCAGAGGTCAAACCGGAACGTCAAACAGGAGGATTAAGCAGAGTCAAGGTTGATTTCAGGCAAGGGTCAGGTTCCAGAGATCAGAATAGTCAAACAGGCAGGCAAGGGTCAAAACAGACAATCAGGATCAGATTTATGCAGAATAGCAACAGCTAAAGCACCAGGAACAAATCCTATCACGGGCAATGACAAACTGTGGGAATGCCCCTTTAATACTTTTGAATTTGGTGCCATTGCGCGCTGACGTCATTATGTCAGCGCGCATGCGCCTTTAAATCCGGAAGTGCGCATGCGCGCACGCACTAGGAGAGAGCCGGCACAAGAAGAGGATCGGCGCGGCGTGACAGGCGTCCCCGTCGAGGGGGCGCCAATCGTCCCTGCCGTCCCCCCACTAGACCACCAGGGTGAGACTTTGTTACAAAAGGACTGATGTGACTCATCCTGTAATATCTGTTTATACACATTGCAAAACTCTGCTCATGCTAATTTGTTTCCGTTATTAAAACAGAGTACTAGTGGTTGTTTTTAAGACAGCTGTAAAATATGCCTGCTGTTATTTCTCACTTCCAGGCCTCAAAGGCCATTAATCCAGCACTGAGTCATTTATCCATTTTAATAAGGTCATGTGATGATGCCTCAGATCCATTTAAATCTACATTTACCCCTAAGAATATACATACCTCTTCATTATTTATATGAGTCAAGAAGACATATTCCCTGTGGAAATTATGAGATCGGCATATGCCAAGGTAGGAATTAGAGGAAGACCTCTCAGCATCAAAGCAACACCAAGTGATAAAGTCATTCACAGCACGTCTAGAATTTGAAAGATCTGACGTGGAGGTTTGCCAGGGTGGTAAGCTAATCACAGCAAAAGCAGAAGAAAACACAACAAAGAAACAGCACCCACAGGACTCAAATCACACTATTGAAATTCAGAGCAAGCAGAATGCTTTTGAGGATGAAAGCAGGAAGTACTGTACTGCTTATTATAATGAGAACAACATGCTAACCCATAAAACATAGACCTAATAAGGTCACTTGTGATGAAAGCTCATTGTTTTCTATGTAGTATTTCCCTGATCTTCTGGCTGCTTGATTGGACAAATGAATTGCCCAGAAGAGTGGGGACTCAAGATAACACTCCGCTGAGTTCTTATACATTTGTTATCACATTAATGAAGCCCTCTTATAAAACGTATGGAATCATCAGTCTGCAAAATTTGGGATCAAGGAGGGAGAGTCACAGAATTTCTGCTCTGACACTTTGGCTTGAAAAACACACTCTCTCATTCTCTCTCTTTGTTACTGTTTTTTGGCAGGAATTGGTTTCTAAATTCACCTTCAATCAATCTAAATCTGAACAATTGAAGCATTCAGGCCATTTTGACATGTGTTAAGTCAAGTTTGCTAACTTAAAATGGTGGTTGGCCTTTAAGATACTTTTAGTATGTTATAGAATGGTCAATTCTAAGCAATGTTTCAATTGGTCTTCATTATTTATTCTTGGTATGGTTTTTAAATTATTTGCCTCCTTCTGACTTTTTCCAGCTTTCAAATGGGAGTCATTGACCCCATGTAAAAATATGTAAGACTACACATTTATTGTTATTGCTACTTTTAATTGCTCATTTTTCTAATCAGGCCTCTCCTATTCATATTCCAGTCTGTATTAATTACTAATCAGCCTTATACTGTGACATTTCTATTCTATGTGTACTGTATATTGTGAGTGGGTCCCTAAGCTCAGTAAGTGACAGCAGCACAGAGCATGTGCAGTGAATGAGCAGAAAAGAAGATGGGGAGCTACTGGGGCATCTTTGGAGACAAAGATCTTTACTGCTAAAGGACTGTGGTTGCCTTGGGCTGGTACAGAAGCCAAAACAAAATGTACAACATTTCTACCTACTTCTTTAGTTAAGCTTTAGTTCTCTATTAACTGCAATTTTATTTCTCCTTCCCTCAGACTCCAATGCATTTCAGAAAAAATTGTCTACAAATTTTTCTGAGGTTTCAGGAACTGTTTTTGGCCCAGCTTTATTCATCACTAACAAGTAGTGATGGGCGAATTTCTCCCGTTTCGCCAAAAAAATTGCGAATTTCCCACAAAATTCGTGAAATGGCGAAAAATCTTGAAAACGAAAAGTTCACAAAAAAACGAGAAATTTGAATGTTTTCCCTGAAAAATCTTGCAATTTGAAGGTTTTCATTAAAAGATCATGAAAAACTGGCGTTTTCACAAAAAATCTTGAAAATCGGAAATTGGCACCAGCGAATTTTCACCGGTGAATGTTCGCGGGAGACTTGCGAATTTAATTTGTGCCAGGTGAATTTATTCGCCTATCACTACTAACAAGGACTTATATAGCATAAATATAACATCAATCATTTATTAAAATTAAAATTTAATAAATGTTGTTTGATTTTTCATTAAAGTCTCAATACAATTATTCATAACATTACATTATTTATGTTACAATAAAAATTATTAAATACTTCCCATCAAGTCATTTCAGTTTGTCAAGAACACCAAATGCATTTTCACAAATTTCTGATTATTATAAATATACAGTAGCTACGTCTCATTGTCAACTATGTTATATACAATACTCCATGCAATTTTTAAAAATCCAATTAGTATTTTTGACAACAAATTATGCAATGTAAATACTCAGAGTGAAAATATGCCTGACACATTGACATAAACTATATCTTAGTTAATTTGTACTTTAGTAATATTTCACAAAATAATATAATCTCATCCTAGAAATTATTAGGATACATGTAATTTATAGAAATATTTGCTAGAGAATTTTTTTTATGTAAACAATGGCTACTTCAGCTTTAGAAAATGGCCCCATGATACAATGAAATGGTATTTTAAAGCAGTATTCAGTTTGAGGCACTTATTAAGCCTTATGTATAAAGGCCCTAGATGTAAAATCCTACCTCTAACTTCTCTTCCTATTGGCTAGGGATGCACCAAGCCACTATTTTGGGATTCGTCCAAATTCGTCATGAAAGATTTGGCTGAAATCCCAAACTGAATCCAAACTTTAAGTTGCATGTGCAAATTAGGGCAAGAAAGGGTTAACGTGCAGGGGTTATTATTTATTTGTGATTTATTAACCACCCGGTGATGTTAAAAATAAAAAAGTACTCCAAAAACAAAATAAACATAATATTAAAATTATTTTGCTCTCTCTGTGATTTGAAGTGTAGATAAATTATTCTCTCAATTCAGAACACACTTATTAGGTTGATGCTTTACAACATTGTTACCATACAAGTATCTAACATCTTGCAGTAAATCAATTAAGGCTTAATGCTGCAGTTATTTGTAAACTGATGGTAGAGTGATCCAAATTGTTCTTTTACTGCAAAGTCTTTTTTAGATCACTTTTAAATTTTAAACTGAAATGAAAGATGAAAGTTGGAATTATCTAGAAATAAACTCTCCATTACTTGCTTCTAAAAAGAAATAGCTTTCAAAATTTGAGAAGACACCTTTAATTGAATCATATTTATTTGTGACAAATCTGAAAGTATGTTTACAGTGTTATGGAGTCCAATCAAAAAAGCTACCAATGGCTGCAAGCTTTGAACTATGCACACAGCATCAGCATCAATCTCATTCTTATCAACTTGGAAGCTTTTGTTAAATCCTTTGCACAGAATACGTTCAGGATGCTTCATTTTCATCATAACCAACTGTGTCTTCATTCTATTAATTATAGCCACAAGCGCTCTTTCTCACTCAGGCCCAACTTCTCTTTTGGTCTCGAAGGAACAGAAGTCCTAAAACACGAAATTAAACTTTTAGTTAAAAGTTGAAAATAAATTATCTGTAAGAAAAATTATTTGCACTTGTCACTTCTTGCTGGTTTAATTCAGAAGAGCAGTGCTAGTCACGATGTTGCCGGTCTTTAAGATCTTCAAAAAGCCAGATTTTTAACACTGCCAATCAGTCTACTGCATGATTTAATGAAACGACAAAAAAAAATGTAGATTTTATTGACGGTCTTTCCACAGATTGGTTTGGAACCTTTCATTACATTGCAATGGGTAAGGAAAATATCCATCCTTAATTATCCATCCTAAATAAACCTTAGAAATAGTGTGTCCTAAGGCTTCCACTGAAACCCTGGCCATTGTTCTATTCATGAAGTATTTTCTGTCCCAAAACATTTATCTAAAACATATGTCTACCGGTCAGCCTTGTCTATGGTCAAAGAAGTGATTGTTGCGTATCATGGCTGATCAGCTATTTGGTTGAAAATAAACCTTTCACATGTGTACATGTGTAGAACCCATTATCTGGAAACCTGTTATCCAAAAAGCTCAGAATTACGGAAATGCCGTCTCCCATAGACTCCATTATAGTCAAATAATACAAATTTGTATTTTTTCTCTGTCATAATAAAACAGTACCTTGTACTTGGTCCAAACTGACATATAATTAATCCTTATTAAAGGCAAAACCATCTTAATTAATGTTTACATGATTTTCTCGTAGACTTAGGGGCCAATTCACTAACTTCGAGTGAAGGATTCGAAGGTAAAAAACTTCGAATTTCGAAGTTTTTTTTGGGCTACTTCGACCATCGAATGGGCTACTTCGACCTTCGACTACGACTTCGAATCAAAGGATTCAAACTAAAAATCGTTCGACTATTCGACCATTCGATAGTCGAAGTACTGTCTCTTTAAAAAAACTTCGACCCCCTAGTTCGCCATCTAAAAGCTACCGAAGTCAATGTTAGCCTATGGGGAAGGTCCCCATAGGCTTGGCTAACTTTTTTTGATCGAAGGATATTCCTTCGATCGTTGGATTACAATCCTTCGAATCGTTCGATTCGAAGGATTTTCTCGTTCGATCGAAGGAATTACCTTTTGATCGTAATTAACCCTCGATATTCAACCCTTAGTGAATCGGCCCCTTAAAGTATGAAGGTCCAAATAACAAAAACACCCATTACCAGAAACCCTCAGTCCAGGGTTCTGGATAGTAAAGTACCTTTACTATACAAAAGGACAAAGAAAGCATAAATTTGCCTTTTTATGGATTACTCACAAACCTTACCTTGAGTATGTAGGGCAGTTTTGGGACGTGGAGGTTGAGTATCTAAAAGTGCAACTACTGGCAAAAATAATCAGGCAAGAGCAGACTAGGGAAGACACATTTTGGGTTGTATTCTGTGGAGAAAAGGTGCTAGAATGGTGAACTAACAACCTAACAGTATAGCCAAATACTATAAAGAAATTTTAGGTTATCTTTTATTTTACACAAATAAACAATGGACAGGAACGGTGTTTTAAACTGTGATTGACAATCAACACAACCCTCTAGGGCTGAATATAACCTGGAATCACATTTAATCATGTATACCTAAATCTTAATATTTTAGGACCATTTTATTTATGGGAAAGCATAAACTGTATCAGAATACCATAATGCATGCATCATTTATCTGTAATATCCCTTACAGCTAAAAAAATATCCTTTTTCAACTTTAGATTTCAATCTCGTTCTAAAACTGATTAATTCTAATTTGATTCTAAATCCCCAATGCCTTATGGACATGTAAGCCTTAACAAATATAATGTATAAATTAATTAATAAATCAACACATTAGTTGGTTGCTGGTTGAATAGACTATTGAAAAAAAATCACATTTATTATAACACGGCATATTATGCATCATGCATATTACAGAGAGAGACTTCAAAATCATTCTCTCTACATCTGATTTTATTTTAAAAAAAAGTACAACTTTCGTTCAGTAGTTTAGGAAGAGAGAACAAAAATATATATGGGAGAATTTAAATAATTTCCCTGTATACGCTTTAAGTAAGAATGAAAAAATTATGTAAATGTAATGATGTAAAAATCAATATTGCACAGTTAAATTGATAAAAGCCATGAAGCTTATATCATTTAAATCAAAAGGTATACAGGTATGGGATCTGTTATCTGGAAACTCGTTATCCAGAAAGTTATGAATTACGGAAAGTTTGTCTCCCACAGACTCCATTATAAATATATATATGTATTTATGTTAATCTATAAAGAGAAAAAAAAAGAATCATGGATATTTATTATCAACAGAAAATAAACAAACAGAGGAAATACTGAAATTCACGAATGTTGTGGATACTGATCTATAGTGATAATAAGCAGTAATTATATGTTGTTTGTTAACTGTTTGAATAAGAGGCAAGCCAATCAAGTAAAGAACATATGAATTTGAAAAGTAAAAGTCCTATGTTTTCCCCTTGTCTACTGGTGTTTGAAGGCATCTTTTATTGACTCAACATGGCCCCCACCCATCCAGTCTTGTCTTTTTTAAGTTCACTCATTACATGGGCATTCTCCTGCTTACGTACACAGCCTGGTGCAGTCATAGGGTGCTTTGTGATAATTAGTGCTCAGTGATGTAATGTGTGTCACATGACTCTATGCAGTTGGCCTGTGGCCTTGTGCCTTTATATGGTCATGCAATTCTTAAGTGACTTCTTACATCCTTATATTTTGCAAATAATGGGTGCAATAACCCACAGAGAATAGTCTATTTGTGGCTTGGCTGAACTATCTTCAAAACATAGTCAGTTGCCCCTAACCAGTGGGTCGTAAACAACATGTTTCTCTCTCTGACCCTTTGGCTGTTGCTCCCAGTGGCCTTAAAGCAGGTTTTCCTTTTTAATTCCTGTCTTGGAGGAAAGTTTTTGTTGCATAAAAAAAACAGGTGTACTGCTAAACAGAGCCTCCCATAGGCTGCAAGTCCACATACGAGCTACCAATCACCAATCACAGCCCTTATTTTGCACTTCTAGTAACTGTTTGCATTATTATGTTGCTCTCCAACTTTTTTACATTTAAATTGTCTCACAGGTAAAAAAGGTTGGGGACCTCTATCTAATATAGGTTAATCTAAAAACAACTGGACTTGCTGAGTAATCAATGACGAAGTTTCACTACTCATCCGAGCAGCTTCTTCATTTCAACTGACTGGTGTGGGAACTTCTCGGCATATAAACTCTTCCACTAATCCAATCACAATGTCACATTGTAACTCTTCAAAGAGATGACATTTGAAGAAATTCACAGAGGTGTTGATTCTGTGTAGTTACTGTGATAGGATTATCCAATGTTTCATGCAACTCCTAGAAAGAGGTGTTACTTGTGAGAGTTGCATGAATGGATGTGTGAAGTGTTCTGAAACCGCCGGGGTACAGATGTTAGAACAGCATTGTATGTAGCAGACATAGAATCAACACCTCTGTGAATTTCTTCAGATGTCACCTCTTTGAAGAGTTACAATGTGCCATTGTGGTTGGATTAGTGGAAACGTTTATATGCCGAGAACTTCCCACACCAGTCAGTTGAACTGAAGAAGCTGCTCGAATGAGTAGTGAAACGTCTTCATTGATTACTCAGCAAGTCCAGTTGTTTTTAGATTTACCTATATTAGATATACCATGACCTGGATGAATGAAAATCTTCATAGTCACGTTGGGGACCTCTATTATACAGGACAAAATGGGTGTTATTATGCCTTTATAACTAAGTTTTCAGCAATGACTGGCAGGTTGTGAAATGAAAGACTGATAATGACTAAAACTGAGATAATTCAGACACCTCCATGCAAAGGAAAAAAAAAATCAGGAAAACAATAATTTTTATAGTGCTAGGATTATTTCCTACAAGATCTTCCCTTAACAAATATGTGTTAGCTAGCTTTCTTTATTGCACAATGACTGGCCTTTAAAATGTATACATATGAAAATACATCAACTATCACAATATGAGCCGAATAATACAAGTCAATATCTAATATAAATATTGCAGTCCAAAAATGGAAGGATAAAGATAATAGCTTTTTTTACATTTTAGTGTAATATAAAAAGGACATCTCAGCTTCAACGTTAAGTTTTAGAATCAGAGCCTGAGAATATTTATTGGTACCCAATGAACTAGAACCCACATTATCTTCTTTGAAGCTAGAATAATAATGTATACCAACATCCAAGGAATCAGAGCATGACCTTTCGCATTAGAAGCCAGAGAAACAGAGCAAACATTTTTATTGTAGATGCCAAAACAAGAAAGACTACATCTGTAACATGCCAAGGATGCAGAGCTTGAATTCTTGAATCTGAAAAGCAGAGAAACACCACCTGCTTCACACCCTGGGAGCCAGAAATAGAGATCTCCACAGCTTGTTCTAAAGTCACAGATACAGAACTTCATTTCAGGTGTCAAAAACCAGAGAAACAGAGCATGCTTTCTCATCCCAAAAGCCAGATGAAGAAAACTCTATCCATGATAGAAAACCAGAGCATGGCTTCTTTCATCAGAGGCCAGAAAAAAAAGCATTGGAAAGCAGAGCATAGCTTCTTATACCAGAGACCAACAAATAACAGAGCCTGCATTACCATTTCAGATGCCAGAGAAAGAAGCCACAATTTGTAACAGATGTATAAATTTTATGTTAGTCCATACTAGAAAATACTAAAAAAGTTCTACCACTTGTACCAGATGCTTCAGCACAACTCTTGAATCTATCAGATGATTTTGAAATGTCATTGAAACAAAATCTGTCTGTTTTTATCACACACCAGAAAACTACATCCACCTGGGTTCTCTCACAGCAGTTAGAGTAGGAGGGTCATATGGAAAACTTTATAGCAAATGGAGAACATCAAATGAAAAAAGTGTTAATCTAACATCTTCCTCCATAAAGAAGGGAAGCTGTGTTGATCCTTTTCAGTACTGTACAGTACCTGCATAATAATGAGGATGGGATCAAAACAAAGGTATGGGACTGATATATTTATAATTAAAGGTCAAGATTGGGTGTAACAATGTAGAAAAACCAAGTGAATTCTTTATCACTATGCTGTACTGCTTTGTTTACCCACAAGTTTATTTCATTGACTGCATTTTTTAAAGCTAAAAAGCTGGCTCTTACAGGACAACTCAATAGTAAAGAGAATTGAAGAGTAACACAAGCATGATTTTGAATTGGCAGCCTACAGGAGGCTCTGTTTTGCAGTACACCTAATTTTTATGCAACCAAAACTTGCCTTCTTGGAGCCATTGCTGAATAGGGAAATACATAGCATAACATTATGCAACCCATGAGCACAGAGGTAAAGGAAAGCTTTTTCTTTCCCATTGTGGCATCAGGTCAATGTGCTACAGTAGGTGGCCAGATAAGAAAGTTACTGATATTTTGCATTCATGTCCTAACAACATTGATTCTGTGTATCTGCTCCTGACCATGTCACTGTTTTGAACTAGTCTTAACTTGCCTGGCACAGGCCCATATCCTCCATTCATGATTCTTAAGGTGGCCATAGACTCAAAGATCCGCTCGTTTGGCGACATCGCCAAACGAGCGGATCTTTCCCGAATATGCCACTAACGGCATGGCTATATCGGGGGTAATTTGAACGTTCAGCCGTATGGCCGAACGATTGAATTACGATGCGCCAAGGGGCTCCGACGGGTCGGACGGTTAAAAATCCAACCTTCCAGATCGATATCATGGCCAGATATCGATCGGGAAGACCCGTCGGAAGTCCCCACACACAGGCAGATAAGCTGTCAAATCGGTCCAAACGACCGATATCGGCAGCTTTATCTGCCCGTGTATGGCCACCATTACAAATTCCTTAGTTTAGTGAACAACCAGCATATATTTGTTAACATGTGGTTAAGTTGGGTAGGTGACAGTTGCAGCCATAAGTATCAATACCCTAATTTTAATGCTGTCATTTCCTAACTATGTGCATACTGTATATGCTGACAACTGTCAAACACTTTGCCACCTGATTTCCTCTGGACCAAATTAATTGATCTCTAGGGCATTCTGCACAGTTACCCCAAAGCAAATCACAGCTTATGACTGTAAATATCTATTCACTATTCCTTCAGTTTTAGCAGCCACCATAACAAGAATCCTTGCATTTAGGCCTCCATATCTAGCTATCTGTATAACCTGTATAATAATAGTGCTATGATGATGCTACATGAGCATTTATTCCAGTTTCAGTACTTGCTAAAATGTAAACATATGTTAAGCCTCCATTTAAAGTGGGACTTTAGATGGATTTAGCCTTTCTTAGGAGGGAATGAAGGAAAAAAATGAAATTGTGGAGGCCAGTGTGAAGACATTATGGGTGGAGAAATAGGTTCAGTATATGGTGATAAGAAATGTATCAGTGTAATAAGTCACAACCCCTTTCAGTATAAGCAAGAAGAATAAGACTGCGATATTAATACAAACAGCTTATGTTGTAATTATGACTCGTTTGAATTATTCAGACTTGACTGAACTAATAGGCAAAGTAATCAGAAAATACTAAAAGGTTTGAGAATATTGTAAATGACATATTTTTCACTCCGATAATTTAGGATCCAGCTTGCAAATATGCTCTGTAAGATGTGAGTAAAAACTTTAGCCATTGGGGTTTCAGAAAATATTACATTTTGCTAAAGCACTTACTGTAATATCCTATAGCACACAAGGTTACTACTACAAGAAAGTAACAATAGCCTTGAACATAGTATTTGTACTTGGATAAAGAGCTGGCTAAAATAAAGATACAAAGAGTGTGGATAAATGAAATGTTGGAACATTGTTATTAGTGAAGTGCCTTATGGTTCTAACATGGCCTATGGTTTTAGTCATAAAAGACCTTGAAGTTGGCATTGTACAGTATATACTCTCTCTGTAATTGCAGAGTTGGCTTACTTGTTCAAAGGATTGGTTTCATTCAGAAGTTTTCCACTTGGCAAATTAGTTTTTTTCCCAGATTGACATGACAAATGAGGCTCAACAATGATGAAGTTGAAGCATTTGGACAAAAAAAGCATTAATGGTAATTATACACTAAGGGGCAGATTTAACAAGGGTCTAATTTTGACCCACAAATTCGACCCTCAAAGTAAAATCCTTCTAATTCGAATATTGAATTCAAATAATTTTATCGTTCAATCGTTTGATAGAACGATAAAATCCTTTGAATTGAATGATTCGACCGATTTTAACCGATCGATCAAATGATTTTTATTCGATCAAAGAAAACTTAGAAAAGTGCTCTGGAAGGTCCCCATAGGCTAACATTACACTTTGGTAGCTTTAATGTGGCGAAGTATGAAGTCGACTTTTTTTTTTTAAAGAGACAGTACTTCGATTATCGAATGGTTGAATAGTGGAACGATTTTTACTTCAAATCGTTCAACCAATTCGATGGTCGAAGTACCCCCAAAAAATACTTCGAAATTCTAATATTTTTGCATTCAAACTATTCACTAGAGCTTAGTAAATCTGCCCCTAAATGGAAATAATCTACCTTAGTTGAAGAAGATTATTGTAAATATAATACATTGCAACTCTAGACAATTTTAGTCAATGGGGGTCATTTATAAAGTTCAATTTATTTGCAAATGGTTGTATTGCCCATTTTTTTGGCTAAATGCTTAAATATTGCACTGCTGTGCCAGTATTTCTGTTTTTTTGTGAGTTCGCAAAATTTTTGCAAATGGATCACAAATGAGATGAGTGTTTGCATGAGTGCGCCCACTGTGCAGAGTTGTTGTGCATGAAAATAGCATTGAAAATAATTATATTCTTAAAATTGTGAAACTGTATTTCAAATATTTTCTCTGCTACCAAAGTCGTGCCATAACTCAAACGCAAAGTGTATGCTTAAATATTTTAAATTTTTAACATATTTAAAAAGGTCTTATGGACATTCGCAGTGTGCGAAAAAATTTACAACTCTGCACATTATATACACTATTCTTACTCAACTTTATAAATATAACCCTGCGCTGGGCAAATATATTCACTGTGCAAACCATCATGCCCTGCACAAAGTTTATAAATGAGCCACAATGTGTGCGAAAACAAAAAAGATACATGGATTCAAAGATGAATGCATTATATTGCCTCTTTATGAATCAGTGGTAAAACTTCACTTGGTGTTCTATAGTAACTCATAGACAGACATCCAGGGAATTGAAAAACCATGGGAAATTGATGGAAGAGGTGCTGTCACACCTGAAATTCCAAAACCCAGAATAAGAGCCAAGATTCAGGCCACACTTCCACCTCTAACAGCCGCTTTTTGCTTCAGGATAACCCTCCACTATTTGGATGCCACCAAGTATTATAGTGAGAGAACCAAGGCTCAAATTCTGGGCAGGCAAGGGAACCGGATTGTTAAACAGAAGAATGGGGATCAAGCAGTCAGGGGGCAGGCTAGGGATAATACTGTGAGAGTATTGTAGGCAATAAGATCAGGACAGGCAGCAGATAGAGTCAAAGGCAGGCATGATATTACCCACAAGAATCAGATCCAAATCGCACCCAGGACTTGAGCAAACAGAAACTATATTGGGCAAATATGTTCAGTCTGTACCGCCTTTAAATATTTACATTTTGCACCATGTGCAATGAACTCACAATGCAGCAATGTCACCACTAGTGATGGGCGAATCTGTCAAAAAATTTATGAAAGCATTGAACAATTGCCATCAAAACTATTTTGATGCCAGACAATTTTTATATGAGCAACAATTTTTATACGCAAGACTATCTTGTCCAAACACATTAAAGTCAAGGGGTATCTGAATAATTTTGATGCACAACAATTTTTATGCGCGCTCTAATTTTGACATGGCAAAATATTTGCCGCAGTTTCAGAAAAACATTCCCGAGTGGCAAAATGTGGACCAAACAATGGCCCAAGCATGACAGATATGCGCACCCAGGTCCTGTGGGCATCACTGCTGCCTCCCCACTGGACCACCAGGGATCACTAGAATATGCAGCTTGTTAGAAAAAGTGAACAAATCATTTTTTCCCAACCATTGAAAAATATACCCCATTGTAAAATGCTTCATTAAAGTAGACCTGTCACCCAAACATAAAAAGCTGTATATTAAAAGTCCTTTTCAAATTAAACATGAATTCCAAATTCTTTTTTTATTAAGGCATTCATAGCTGTTGTAAACTCATTTAAAATCTTATCTGTCAATAAAATATTGCCTGCGCCTCCTCTATGCCTTTACAATTGCTTTCACTTTCCTTTCAGCACTTCCTACATGTCACTGCTCTCCCCACATTCCCCCGTTCTCTTCACCATTTAATTGTGTAGCCAGGACATGGGGATGGACATCAGCTCCCCCATTCTGGTGCACAAACAAGATTTTGAGATGATACAAGGCTTGTCTTAATAACAGTGTCCACAAAATGGCTCCTGCCTGCTTGCTATAATTAGGAGTTCCCAGACTGATGGAAACAAGATTCAAACAATTTATACAGGGTAATTAAAGTTCATTTTGCTTGAATAACATGATAAAATAGGATTTGGAATAATTTATTTTAGATGACAGATCCCCTTTAAAGGAACTGTAACGGTTGGCACCCTGAATCTAGAACCAATGCCAAGCACCCTGGTCTCAGCTCGTGCTTCTGCCTGTGACAGCCGCCTTTGGCCTCGGGAGGAGACCTCAGCTACTCAGATGCCGCCAGGTCTTAAAACGAGAGGTGCAAGGGGAAAGATTCTAAACAAGCAAAGGGGCACAACTGTAGGTAAAGTCTTTGGGCAGAGGGTCGTGGTACAAGACATTAGGCAATAGAGTAGTCAGATCAGGCCAGGGCAGGCAGAGAATAAACATAGTCAGGCAGGCAAGGGTCAAACCAGGAAGTCAATCAGAGGGGTTAAGCAGAAGAGGTAGTCGGTATTCAGGCAAGGGTCAGGATCCAGTGGTCAGAATAGTCAAAAGCCAGGCAGGTGTCACAACAGGAATCAAACAGGTTCAAAACAGATTTAGCAAAAGCTCAGATAGCACCAAGAACAAACTCCTATAATGGACAATGCAAACCTGAATGAAGCCCCTTTAAATACCCTTTGAATTTCGCGCCATTGCACGCTGATGTCATCACGCCAGCTCGTCCACGTCCATAAAGGGGACGAGACGCGGGCACGTGCACCCTAAGGATCAGTAATGGCGCAGGAGGTAGAGAGGCGTCCCCGCCGCACCACTAGACCACCAGGGTAAGTCGTTTTCGTCACAGGAACAGTAACACCTAAGAAGATATTTTTAAAATATAATGTATTGTTGTGCTGCACTAGTAAAACCAGTATGTTTGTTTCAGAAACTCTACAACAGTCTATATAAAAAAGCTGCTATGTAGCCATAGGGGCAGCCATTCAAAGCTGAAAAGGAGAAAAGGCTCAGGATACACAGCAAATAACAGATAAGCTCTGTAGTATACAATTGGATTCTTAATAACTTATCTGTTATCTACTATGTATCCTGTGCCTGTTGGCTACACAACAGCTTGTTTATATAAACTAAAGTAGAGTTTATGAAGCAAACACACCAGTGCAGGAATGAAAAGACTGAAAGAAGCAGTGGTCGCAACTTAGTAGTTTTACGTTAAAGTGTTGGTTAAACTTTAGTAAGTTATAAAATGGTCAAGTCTAAGAAGCTTCTTAATTGGTCATTGTTTATTTTTTATTTGTCTTCTTCTGATTCTATGACTTTCTTCAACTTTTATATTATTGCTTTTAGCGCCTATAATTAGTATAATCTAGTTAGTGCTACAAAGAATGGTCAGAGACAAAAGGAAGTGTTTAAATGTATTCCATATCATGTAGATAGCATTATTGCAATATGTTCCATTTTCCCTTTCTTCTGCATGATTGCACATTATTGGGGCCGTAAAAAGCCTGAAGTCACTTTTAAGCAACTTGTGTCTTTTCTTGGAAAACTCATGTATCGCTTATCTTAACATGTAAAAAACAGTCCCTCGTTGTCGAGTAGCCTCCAGCTTTCATTATACTGTTGTCGTGTTCATGCAATATACAATTTCCGCTCTCCAAGTACATAACACACACAGATTTTCATGAGATATATTTAAACAATCATAGCTTTAAATTATAAGAAAAAGAGTTAATAGCTCTCTTGACAACAATGCAGCAAATACCCTAGAAAGTCCTATGCACAAGTGAATATTGTATAATACTGTAGCTCATAATGAATTAATAATTGGTTGATTAAAGGGAAAATCAGGGTTTTTTTTTTTACAAGTAACAGTGAAAAGAGGAACAGGGGGATCAGGAACAAAAGAAAAGAAAGAAGGATGGGGAATCAGAAAAGGCAGTTGGGAGAAAAAATAAATAGCATAAGGTAAAGGAGGAACCACTGAATATAAGAGAAATAGGGAACAAGGAAAACAGGGAAAAGTGCATTTTAGCCAAGTGCATATTATAGCTTTTATTTGCACGTTAATGTCATGTTTATAGTCAACAAGATAGCCTATAATCCTCATATTTAATTAAACAATGCTTTCAACCTGCCAAAAAAAACAACATCCTCATAACACATGTTTACTTTTGCCATAAGATATTCTCTGTGCTTGTGGGAGTAATAGATACTGTTTACAATACACAGGAATAAGCCCTTTCATTTCATTTAAGCCCTTCAGTTTGTAAGGGTGAGACATTCGTTGCCAGTTTCTGGGATTAACCATATATTTTGGGGTGAATATTCTTCATATAATGTTGTTGTTGCTATTACTTCTGTGAAAACAAACTACTGGAGCATTTCAGGTTATTTCACCGTTCGCATAGTAAAAGGGCAGATTTTGAATACATGGCCCATGAGAGTAGGTTAGAAACTTCTAAAATAAATGAAATACATCAAGGGATCGTTTACCACATGGAAGAAATGGCGTAAAGGGCAAAATAAAAATTTTAGAAAATATCAGTCCACTGGGCCAAGACCATGATTATGATTTCAGATACCCAATATAGCCAGATCTCACTGCTTGTTATCTTGTTAAGCCCATATTTAATAGGGTTGTACTGAATCCAGTATACTGTGTAGTATTCAGACAGGATTCTGCCATTTTAAGCACGGCCGAATCCTTAAAATCATGTTACTTTTCATGACAAAAGAAAGACGTAAAAAAAAAGATGTAAAATTTGACCATGTGCTGTATGCGCGGTTCTCTGCTCCCTTCCTGCCCCTGATTTGCATTTGGTATTCAGCGGAATCTTTATAAAACAAGTTGGTGGTTCGGCCGAATCCAAAATAGTGGATTTGTTGCATCATCAGTATTTAATATATAAAATGTAACTATGGTTAGATGGTTTATATCTCTACATCTTTACTTGCCAGGTTCTATTCCAATTCTTTATGTCATAATTAACACTTCATTAGTTGACATAAAGATCTAATGTACTGGGATTAGACCAGATGAGCCCATTATAAATGTGTGAATAATAATATCATGCATATGTTTATTCCTCAACACAGTTATTTTCACATGAATTCTTGTTACTATAGTTGCAATCCTAATAGCTACAAGCGAACAACACGCCGAACGTTCATAAAGGAAATTTAATTTGTTTAATGCTGACTTCATGAGGTCTTCAGTTATACTGAGTAGGAGAAACAATAACTTATATGCAACCAGTTCCATTGTGAAGTGCTGGCTCTTTCTTAAAGCACATGACTAGGCACAAGAGATAAGATTAGATGGTTTTCCTACACATCAATAGTGATGGACAAATATTTGCAAATTTGCGGTAAATCTTTGCGTTTCAGCTTCAGCAAATAAATTTGCTCATGTCAAAAATGCCACACATCAATACTATTCGGATGTCCATTGACTTTAACACCGGCATCAAAATTTCTCTCAGTTTCATGAATTTCCTGCGTAATTCACGAAATTGAGAGAAATTTGCGAAAGCGTAATGGGAGAAATTCACCCATTACTTCACATCAATATTACAAATAATAAAAAAAACCATTTATTTTTAAAGATGAGGCATGGATTTGGGATTAATTGCCGCATTTTGCTATCTGCCAATTTTTTCGTGAAACTGCTCCAAAAATCCGCCCAAAAAAATTCACGGCAACAAAAAAGTCGGCAAGACAAAATTTTTGCAGAGACAAAAAAGTCTTTAATGCATTTGGAGCGAGAAAAAATGTGTTGCACGTAGAAAAAATGTTGATACCCATTGACTTCAATGTATTTCGCAAATCAAGAATAAATTTTTTGTGTGTAATTTAGTCATAAAAACAATAGCATAAAAATCATGAATAATTCCTTTAATAAGAACAAAATTTGTTTAAAGATAAAAGTAGTAGCAAGTAAACGTTAACATTATAAAACTAGGGGGCCGATTCACAAAGGGTCGAATATCGAGGGTTAATTAACCCTCGATATTCGACTGGGAATTAAAATCCTTTGACTTCAAATATCGAAGTCGAAGGATTATGTGCGCAAATAGTGCGATCGAACAATCGAAGGATTATTCCTTTGATGGAACGATTCGAAGGATTTTAATCCAGCGATCGAAGGAATATCCTTCGGTCAAAAAAAGTTAGCCAAGCCTATGGGGACCTTCCCCATAGGCTAACATTGAGTTCGGTAGCTTTTAGATGACGAACTAGGGGGTCGAAGTTTTTTCTTAAAGAGACAGTACTTCGACTATCGAATGGTCGAATGGTTGAACGATTTTTAGTTCGAATAGTTCAATTCAAAGTCATAGTCGTAGTCGAAGGTTGTAGTAGCCCAAAAAACACTTCGAAATTCAAAGTTTTTTTACTTCGAATCCTTCATTCGAAGTTAGTGAAGCGGCCCCTAAGAGTTAAGCATTACATACTTGGGAACATAAATATTTTGTCCTTTCTTATGTTAAAGATAATTTGAAATGTTGTATTAGTAAAACAGATGACACCTTCAATTAAAACAATTATATTGTAGAAGTGCAAAACTCATAAAATATAAAATATTTATGACTTTGGAATAAAGACTCATTTGTGTCATGAGTCACATTCCGAAAAGTTGATGCGCTTGGATTTTATTATCATTAATATAAATTTAATATAAAATGTTCTAGAATATCAAATTAGAATCAGTTTGTAACCAGGGGCAGAAAAACACAATTCTCTAGTGTTTCATACCAATAAATCTCTTTCCTCTGACCAAAACTCGCTTGTAGCAGAAATTTATCTTATATAAAAGAAGATAAAAATCAATTGTATAATTAGAACCTTCATCACCTGCAGCATTTTAGTTGGTATATTCAGAGTGATTGTCTCCGGTGAATTCTAATTGCCCTGTCTTTCCTTTTCCTTGCCTGGGAATATGTGGTATGTCTATGAATCTTAATGAAATCCCAGATTATCTTTCTAACAAGCTCTTTCTGCATAACCTATTTCTGAATTAGTCTTTTCTGTGGTTACTGCACATTTTGAATCCAGTTGCCTACACAAGCAAACGAAGCATCATTAGCATCATTAACAGGGCAGCAATGGATTTAGAAATCAATAAGGTGTTTGAATGGGTCTTTTTGCTGAGAAACACAAAGCAACTCTTATGTCTGGGAGCCGCTTGGTTCAGAAATATTGACCGGTAAAGCTAAGCAACTATTTTGCCATTATTCACATTAATTTGGTCTCTAGAGAGCATATACATGCAGGTAAATAAGACTCCCTTAATAGGATGCAACTTTTGCTCATACCATACGATATATTTCCCTCTACATTGGTAAACTCCCTCTAAGTTGTTAATGGATTTCTAGAAAACCAAGTTAAATAAACTCTTCAAATTAATTGAAGTATTGTAACATACTAGTTACATGTGAACCACGTAATGAGGCTGAGGGCACAATCTGGCTCTTATGTGAGCAGGAGAGTTCGGGCATGGGCTAGACGCCTTTTTGGGACCCCGTGTTTTGGGCTGTAGTTCTAACCGAGATTCCACAAATGGCATACCTCCCAACAATTTGAAATAGAAATAGGGATAAAAAGATCTGCCGCACGGAGTGAGTCGAAATGTTTGACCACGGACATTTTTGTGGCCACACCCCCTAATTATTTTTTACAAAATTGGGCAGGTTATTAAAGTTTGAACACATTTCTGTGTTTTTTCTGTGTTATGACAGTTTTGTTAATGAAGGTGAATTGCCCTTTAAAGGTGAATTGCTAGTCACAGTTTCCCCAAGTGACCTCCTTTTCTTAAATAGTTACAAAAGTATCTAAGTATCTATTCTGGGCTCTCTGTTAAAAACCAATTAAGTTAGAAACTTTGTATCTTTTTCTGGTGTTCAGTGTAGAAGATCAAAGAGAACATTGGGACATTTCAGTAACTGCGGGCTGAGCTGCCAATATCCAGACTTGATAAAGGGCCCAGTGCGGCCTGAAACGTTGGCCAACTTTTGATGTCTATTTTGAGCCAATAAAAACACTTTTTCTTCAGTGTTTCATTGGACTTCTTTGATATTTTGACCCTGAGCATGGGGTCTTATAGACTGTTTAGCACCTGACACTAGGGATGGGCGAATTTGACCCATTTCGTTTTGACAAAAACTCGCCAGAGAAGAAATATCACGAACGCCCATTAAAGTCTATGGGCGTAGAAAAAATATTGACGCACGACAACATTTTTTTTACACGCATCTTTTTTTTGTTGCATAATGCCATACAAGTCTATATGCATCATTTCTGCGGCGAAAAAAGGCGAAAAAATTTGCCCATTCCTACCTGACACCTGAAAATGTCGATTGGTTACAAGTGAGCACTCTAACTCTGTGTCAGCTGTCAAAATCCAGACTGTCCTGCAAAAATGGGACAGTTAGGAAGTATGAACTGACACAGGTCAGATTTAATAATATCGAAGTACAGACAAGGGTCAGACAAGGCGTAGTCAAGACAAGCAGGGCTAGCCGCAAGGATTGTGGTTGAAAACAGGAGGAAAGATCAAAAACCAGAAGGCAAATAGTAACAGGGGTTTAGCAGGACCTAAGGAAACCAGAAGGGTAGCGAAAGAACGAAAGAGTAGGTTTAAATAGGGAGATTTGGTGCCGAAAAAGGAAGTAACGGCAAAACAGAACATAGCCCAAAACCAAAATGGCATTTGAAGCTTCAAAACATGCAACTGCACGTGTCATGACATCACTGCATACGTCCGGACGCACGCAAGAGCCTACATAGAGAAGCACACCTGCTGGCCAGTGCTGTAAGGATTCATGGGACAGGAGCCAATGTGCTGTGTAACTTTAGTTTTAATGAGGGAAAAAATGTGCACAGACCTCTGTAGAATAGTACAACAAAGCAGTAGTGATGGGCAAATCTGTGGCATTGGCCGAAAATTTCAGGAATTTACAGAAAAATTTGTGAAATGGCGAAAAATCCACAAACTGATTTAACGCAAATGGAAATTTTGTCATGCATCAAAAAAAATTTGTCATAAATCTGACTTTTGACGTGCATCTGAGTTTTGACGCAAAACATTGTTTTTTCGTCGTGCAATGCAATTTGATGAAACTATATGTCTATGGGTGTTTTGTTTGTGTCAATATACAAAAAGGGGGGTTGTGGGAGCACTCAAAGGTGAAATGAAAATGTGTTTAAATACAATGACTGATTTGGCCAATTAATCAATGCACATTCCCTGGTCCCCTGTCTCATAAGTAATTCAGTATATATGCAAGGGGTTTTTAGTTACAAAGTTATGATTATAAATTTGATAAGCCACCATACTATGTCAAGGTAAACCCCGTACGGCGGCCCCCAACTTGTTTACCTCTGGTCATAGTATAAAAGGTCTTGTACCTCTCTACATAGTAGCATTACTTGTAATCAGTGTCTCCTGAACTTTGGTTTCAGTCTGAGGGCTAAACCCTCCCCGCCACTAGCTTTTGCCACTTTTAAGAGAGAGAGATTGGCCAAAATAATGCCAATTTTTTAAAAGCATTTTTTAAAACTATTTGTTTGTGTCATCTTTTTTCAGCTTTCAGACTACCATTAAAATCTTTTCCCTTACTTTCAAGCTTTTTATGATGACTGAGGCAATAGGACTTTTGGCAGCACTCATTTCAGAGACCTCATTTGTGCACTTGCTGACATCTCACTTAGAGGCAGGACATGCTGCAGTAGTAGAAACAACATTATCATTAGCCTTGATAGGCCCCAACCTGAAATGTGTCTGTAAGGTTCCGCAGCTCCATTACAAAACTTGTGGTCACCTTCTCTGCCTTTTTAAGGGACACGCATGCTCGGTCGACTGTGCAGTTATACTTAGCATTTCCAGGAAGTAACTTCAGCATCTTCATCTTGATTGATTTCTTTGGTTCTGATCTTCAGTCTGCATTCGGTTTGGTTCTTCTCTCTTGGTACCTCTGCTCGGTTGGACAGATCCTTAAGCTTGAGCCAGCTTGTCCTTGACTATGATTCCTCTTGCTCCTGGTCGGCTCAGTTTCCTGGACGGTGCTCCTTAGCAATGATTGCTATCTTCTTTTCTGCTCAAACAAACAGATGACGGACAGGCAAAAGGTTGGGATGGACAGAGTTCATGCAGAGTCAAAAAACAAGCCGAGATCAAAACCGAGAGATTAATATCAGAAGAACAAGGTGACCAGATAGGAACAGAGCAGGAAGGGGACAAGATTACCAGATTAGATTCAGGAACAGGAGCAGAAACTGGAGCAGGTCAGGAAAAAAAACGGGAACACTATCAGGATATCACAGGGTTTGGATTCAGCGGAAGGGCCAATAATCCAGCACAGGGGTGCCTGGGAATCAAGTTCAAGCAGAAAGACCACCACACACAGCCACCAGACTGGTAGAATCTGGAGCAACAGAACTACCAAATCTAATGGCTGAAAAGTCACAGCTCTAGAGGTAGTTTTGTCCTCAGGCTTGGAGACCACTGCAGAATGGTCCCCAGAGGCAGGACTGCTGGAGCTGTAGATGGGATGGCTGGCACTGGAGCTGTAGACAGGATGGCTGGCACTGGAGTGCAGGCACCGGGGCTGAAGATGAAAGTGGGAGTGCAGGCACCGGGGCTTGGAGATGAAGACTGGAGTGCAGGCACTGGAACTGGAGACGAAGACTCTGGAGCCAGCACAGGAACAGGCAGTTTTTGGGTAGCTGGTACAGGAACAGACAGTTTTTGGACAGCTGGTTGGGAAGCTGACACAGGAGCATGGACTGTTTGGGAAGTCAGCACAGGAGCACAGACTGGCTGGGAAGCTGGCACAGGACCACAGACTGATTGGGAAGCCGGCACAGGAGCACAGACTGGCTGGGAAGCTGGCACAGGAGCAGGTAGATGTTCAGAATGGGCCTGCTGGAGAGCAGGTAAGGGACCAAGCCGGGAAGGCTGGCAAACAACCCAGCTGCCGAAGGGAAGGCACCAGAAACATCTGCTGGAGGGGAACTGGCCCTGAAGCAGAAACTGGAGCTTGGGCAGCCTGTCCTGTAGCAGGCACTGGAAGAAAGACCCACTGTAAAGTGGGTTTCAAATGTACAAAAAACACAAAAGCTGAAATCAGAATTGAGTTATACCGGTATGGGTTTCATTATCCAAAAACCTGTTACCTAGAATGATCCAAATTAGGCCATCTCCCATAGACTCCATTTTAATCAAATAATTAGAATTTTTAAAAATGATTTTATTTTTCTCTTTAATAATAAAACTGTACCTTGTACTTGATCCAAACTAAGATTTAATGAATCCTTATGGAAGAAAAAAAACAGCCTATTGGGTTTATTTTATGCTTACACAATTATATAGTAGACTTATGGTATGGAGATTAGGGATGGGAGAATTTTTTCGCCTTGTTTCGCCATGTCCATAGACTTGGAAAAAGCATACAATAGGGAAATAAAGAGCTTTGGTGGGAGTAGGATCAAGCCAGCATTCCAGTGCCCTGATGTAAAAGGCTACAAGGTAAAGTTCTAACTACTTCCCTGCTCTAAGTGTCCAATCCCCACCTAAGGTCATGACTACCATGGGTTCTTTTCTCTGCAGGACAAATCCCCCCCCCCTCCAGAGTCCTGTGCATCTTTGTTCACCACTTTGGTGCTGGCCAGAGTGCTAATGCTACCTGTATTAGGTCACACTAGATTCAAAAGGTGCTGGAATGTAGGCTTCCCTGGCCCATTACCTGCCTCATACCCTGCATATCATTCAGATGGCAGCAGGCACAGACCACATTGGGGCCCTGTTCTTACCAGGGTTGCAGTGCCCCTCCTGGCACTGCTCTTTGCATGGATTACCAGATTTGTGATCCACTGCTCCCTGCAAAAAACAGCACACTCCTGGGCAGAAATGAACACTAAGGGGCTTTTAGAATGAACCCTATTTTTTTTAAAAAAAATGGACGCTATATTGTAATTCACCGTAGATCAATTTTGGCCACTCCCCGTGTTTCAAATAAGTGACATCTGCTAACAGTCCCTGCCAGAAGCACAGTTGGAGGTGGATTGCCAATCAAAGCCCTGCATTCAGACAATAAACTACAGTTTCCTATCAAGTCCATCTTGACAGAAGTCCTTAAGAAGATACAGCTTCCCTGACTGAAAGAAAAGAGAAATAGGCACCAGGCTGGCGCCCAGTGACCTGAAATTCTATAAACTGGCATTATTGTTCTCTGGGGAATTTGTGTGGCAACGAATATTTCAGAGCTGTAATGATGATTGTAAATAAAGTGTTCCTGAGTTTATTAGCAACATATAAAACTTCAGTATTTCAATACTAAGGTGTGCTACAGGTTTCCCAGATGTGTGAAGGAGGTGCAAACACTATCTGCTGTGGAAAAGAAGATTTCCCAGTGGTCAATGAAGCACTTGCTTGTCAGCACCATAATGGGTTATGTTGACTATTACAGATGCAGCCACTTTGGTTTGTCTGTTTGACACAGAATAACTAAACACAGATATCCCATTTATCTCATTTAACACAGAAAACTGTGTCACAACATCACATCTAATTAAAGCATTCACCATTGTGAACAATGGAGCTTTGGTATGCTAATGAAAAGGTTAAATGCATTAAATGAGTTAAGATGACTTAAGATAACACAGTTTCTTCAATTACCCCTGAGTCATGACGCATTTAACTCACAAATCCAAGTGGCTTCATCTGTATACCTATACTGTGATGGTCATGTATATTGTACACTGCAAATTTTACTGACTAATACAGTTTCAGGGGGACATTTATGTCTCCAGAGTGTATACAGAACAATAAAAATCTGCACTGAAATTTTGCCATAGGTTTTTATGGGCTTTACTGAAAAAAATAACATATTTTTACAGATCACATAAAAAGGCATTTATCAGAAGAAAAATGTCCACTGGCTCCATTGCATTTAGCGTTTAAAAAAAAATGCTAATTGACTACAATGCATTTGATGTGAGACAATTTCACTATTTTGTGAATTTTCCATTGGTTTCACAAATTTGTCAGCAAAGCATTTTGCGCTGATCAATACTTTCCACATTAATTTAATGCTGATATCACCATAGTTATGGTATTTAGCTGGTGATTTGGTGTTGTCTTCTTGATAAAGGTCAGAGCTTGGTCTGTAATGTCGATCTTACAAAAAATTATGTTAATTTTTAAAGGAATTCCTGTGAGTGATATGTGATTTGTTTAGGTGCATGGTCAATTTTATATGGTATGGATTGCATATGGTAGGTAAGGACCAAAAAAGGTGAGGATGGTCCCTAGTGGACCGAAATGCATCAATGTCTAAGTTTGTTATAATGCAGTAAAGAATTGTTTTTTCTATAATCATCACTTCTGCCGTGAGTGCTTTCATTCTTCACATTTTGCATTGTTTCTCCATTAGCACCCGGCCTGTGCCATGAAGGAGAGGGTATTGTATAACTTTTCTCATAAAGTAACTTTACCATCTAAGTACTGTATTACATATTATTGCCACATTGGCAACCATAAACACAAAATGCAAGACATATGGTTGGAATTCATTATTATATGAATATTATTGACAAATTAATTATTTATGTTCATGATATTTTAATAAGACGATTACCTTCACTGAGTGAATGTAGGTTGTGTGGATGATCTGAGATTGATGACTGTAAACAAAATCACTCTTCATGGTATTTAGCTATTTTGTATAGTGTGAAATTGCTTATTTTCTTTCATTTTGTTTTCAAGTTATTAATTTACATAATAAATTATTTCAAATTCTTTGGATTACTGAAGTAACATTTCCTAGACAGCACTGAATTCTTCAGTATACTAAACAATTATCCGCAAGTGGAAAAAAATCTAAATCTGTGTTCTACTGTAATAAATTCTCAGAAACCCAAACACAAATAGCTGTTTAAGAAATGTACTGCTTATTTTATTGCCGTGATCTAAAACATATGATGATGTAGACAGTAAAACAAATACCAAAGGGTATTTTGACACAGTGTGTCATCTTTTGCAAGTTAAAGGCTGCCATCTGGCAAGAAAATAAAACTAAATAAAACATAGAAACCATAAGTATCCTAATTATAACAACATTATTTGAAAAACAAAGAATGAGAGGCAATAAAATTTAAACAATCTATGAACCATTTTCTGTAATGCTCATTAATACATTGAGGAGACAGTATTACAATATATTTTGAATAGAAATAAAATCAGCATTAAATAATAATCTAGCGTAATTTGTCCATTTTTCTGTTATGGTAAAATAAGGTAAAACAAGGTAGGCCAAGTTGGGATTTTTTGTATTGTATATATATATATATATATATATATATATATATATATATATATATATATATATAAATGAACCATGTGATTAAATCATCACAGGTCATAAGAACTTACTCCACAGGGATTATACTAGAATGGGATCCATTATCCAGATAACCAGTCATCCAGAAAGCTCCAAATTACGGTAGTGGATGTCTCCCATAGACTCCATTATAATTAAATAATCCACATTTTAAAAAATGATTTCCTTTTTCTCTGTAATAATAAAACGGTGCCTTGTACTTGTTCCAATCTAAGATATAATTAATCTTTATTAAAGTGGACCAATCACCCAAAAAAATTATTCCAAATCTTATTTTATCATGTTAGTCAAGCAAAATGAACTTTAATTACACTGTGTAAATTATTTGAATCTTGTTTCCATCAATCTGGGAACTATATATCAATCTGGGAAAATAATTATAGCAAGCAGGCGGGAGCCATTTTGTGGACACTGTTATTAAGGCAAGCCTTTCATAATCTCAGGCATAGAGGAGGGGCAGGCAATATTTGATTGACAACTGAGATTTTTAAATGAGTTTACAATAGCTATGAATGCTTTACTAAAAAAAAGAATTTAGATTTCATGTTTCATTTGAAAATGACTTTTATTATACAGTTTTTGATGTCTGAGTGACAGGTCCACTTTAAAACCATATTATTGGGATTATCTAAAGTTTACATGATTTCCTAGTAGATTTAAGGTATGAAGATCCAAATTACGGAAAGATCCATTATCCATGAAACCCCAGGTCCTGAGAATTCTGGATATCAAGTCCTATACCTGTAATTTACAATTTCAGAAAAATGGGGCTTCAAAACTTTTTATATCCATATAACCCTTCTAAAATTGTATATACTCAACTTCATCCCTCACTTCCAGATTCCAACCCAAAACTGTGCAGTAACTATTCTTCAGGTGCCCAACAACATCATATTTAATGCTATATGTATGGAGGGAGTGGTGCACATATATGTGCCATTTGACTCTGGAGAAGTGGAAATTAGTTTTCTAAAGTAATGACTTTTGCTTCATAGGAAGTCTAACAGATGAGTCTTTGTTTGGTGGGTACCAGGAGAACTGGTACCTGAGTGCATAATGCAAATGTAGTGTTAACAAGAGAAAAATCGTTTGAGGATGTTTTCCATAATTTGGGCTTGGGCTAATAGCAAACATTTACATTATTGACATTTTGAGCAAGATTCTTTCCTGTTCCAGCATGAGTATACCCACATGCATAAATGAGGTCTGTACAGAGTCAGTTTGCAGATATGGGAGTGAAAAAACTTGACAGGCCTACAGAGATCAATCATCTAAGTCCAGATGAAACTTGTAGGATAATGGCCAACATCAGTGCCCAGTCTCATACTCTTGAGGCCTAAGGAGGAATTTAAAGCAATTACCTACAATAATGTTCTAATTAAAAGACCAACATCATATTAAAACCTTGGGGATAATACCCAGATATCTGTTAAAATGCAACCCTGATATCTGTTAAAATGCGATTCATCATACTATTACAAAAATATACTGGAAGGGTACCTGATGGTCTAGTGGTCTAGCGGGGCATTGGAAACACCAGCCGCTTCCCGTGCAGGGGTGCCTGTAGCCTTCTTCTTAGAACCACGCACTCACATGCATGCTTCCTGGTTTGATGCGCACATCTTTTTTATTCAGTGCGTTGTGTCTGATATTAATTGGCACAGTTTACACTTGGAGTAAAAGTGTAAAACATTTGTGAAACACTACAAGCATTTGATTTCTGTCCCTTCTTTTTTCGTTCCAGTTATTGCTGGTTACATCCCAGTGTTTTTACTGTATATTGACATACTGTCTAGTGGCCAGGAAATATGAAAATTGTGTCATACTTTTTGAAATTAATTAGAAATCAATTAATAAAACTAAGAAGACTATAAATATAATTAGGGATACACTGAATCCACATATTCCACCAACCTATAAATCCTTCATATAGGATTGGGTGCATCTTGAACTGAACCCAAACCATTCATGACATGCATGCAATTTAAAAAAAAATATGTATGTGCCAGAAATTCCTGCATTGCAGCATTCTCAGTGTCCTGCTAAGAAAGACTCTGATTCATCTAAATCCCAAAAATTATGGATTCAGTGCATTCATAAATATAATAAAATATATATATATATATATATATATATATATATATATATATATATATATATATATATATATATATATATATATATATATATATATATATATATTGTTGTAGACACACAAAACACCTTAAGAAATACCACTGGCTAAAAGAAGCTATGCTAAAAAGTACACAGCAAATATAAATATAAACAAAATCATGATTTTAGTTATTGTGAATTTATTCCAAAGCAACATGACAGCTAATTTTTAGAAATATAAACAATTAAAATCTTTGCTTACAAATATATGTTTAGAATTTGTATTTTATTCAGTATAGTTATTAATAGCCAGTATTTTTATAAAGTTTTCTTCATTGGTTGTCATAGGAAAGTAATACCGTCTGAAAAAAAGTCCATTTTAAAAAAGAAATGTCAAAACCATTCAGAATGAAAGTTTCATTAAACATAAATACACCTTTATCTGTATGGTAATTTACATGGTAGTTTATTATTCTTTATTGTAGTCTTCCTATTCTTTATTGTAGTCTTCCTTGAGTAGCACTTCAAACTATTATACATGGTAAGTTATTCTGGAAGTGATTTTGAAGGAAAAAAATAATACTAAGATCTAGCAATCTTTATATAGATATCTAGGGGGTTATTTATTAAATGCTAAAAATTACCCCAAGGCTGCAAAAAGTCAGAATCCAAAAATTAGCTATCTCAGGCCTGCTGAAGGTTGTATACAAGTCAATGGGAGTGTTACGATAGGTATCTCAAACCCAGAACAATCCCCAAGGTCCCAGTCTCAGCTCAGCCTTCTGCCTATAACATCAACCCTTCGATTTGGGAGAAGCCCTTTGCTACTTGGGTGCCACCAGGTCTTATTGTGAGAGGACCAGGGAGAGCATTCTGGGCAGGCAAGGGAACCACATGTAGTACAGAAAGGTTGGGGATCAAGGAGCGTGGTCAAGGGACAGGTCAGGTCAATACAGTACCAAATCAGGAGCAGAAGCATAGCCAATGTCACATGCCAGGATCAAATCAAACAATCAGAATCCCAAGAGTAGTCAAATAACAAGCAAGGGTCAAGAACAAGGATCAGACAATATGTAAGCACACCTAGGAGCTATGAAGATAGACCTATATTGGGCAATTCAGGTTTTTGCTCAATTTTATCGAGTTTTCTCCCGAATCACATGTTTTCTTTTAATAATAAATAAGGTCAAATTGTGTATTCTAGTTTGGTTGGACTTTTTTTATTTTGATAAATAACTCACATAATGTAAGACTGACAGTTCAACGTGTCCCAGACAGAGTAACAGAGTATCTGCCATGGTTCATTTTACAGTTTATTTTTTTGAGACAATGTTCTATTTCCTTTAGAATACATGTTTCACATTTTGACAAGTAGATTGACTTGTTTTCGTAAGATGTTTTTTACTTGTCCAACAATGATTTGTTGCCTTTGGTTTATTATATTCTAGCTTTTCCAGATGCTTCTGTACTCTGCTTCAATACAGAACTTCTAACTTAACAAAAATGTGCAAAATATGTTCCTGTGAAAGCTAATATGATTTTGGCACATACATCTATGCACATTATCTAAACTTGGCAGAGGTGTCAATTTTCTTCTAAAGCCTTGTTGTAAAAGTCATTAAGTTCTACATGTAGGCTCCTCAATATCCAGGACTTTCTTTTGGACCACTGAAAGCTTACATTAAAAAGATGAAAAACAATATTGACTATATTGGCTTTACAAGAAAAAGGAAAATTTGATAACCATATTTATCTGAATGCATGAAAATGTTTGTATATATATTATATATATATATATATATATATATATATATATATATATATATATATATATATATATATATATAAGCTGATTGACCCTATGTGCAATTTTGGGGGGAAATTAGCTATGGCAGGCATATAAGCGTCGGATCGTTTAATTCTACAAAACTGGTCCCAACAGTATGGGGGCAATTTACAAAGGTTTGAATTTGAATTTTTGCCACAATTCAAAAATGTTTTTACACAACATCTCACTTATGTTTTTAAAAACTTGAATGTCTGGTATTTGTTAAGCAAAAAAAGAAAAACTCCAAAACTCTAATGTAAAAAAAAAGCTGTCATGATCATGTAGAAGTCAATGGGAGCTGTCCTATGCAAAATTCAAACAACTTTTTTAATTAATTAGTTTAAATAGTTTTTGAGATTGTAAACTCACAAATTCAAGTTTTTTAACCTATAAACTTGTTTATAGGCTTTTAAAGGTATTAAAGTTTTTTTCACAATTGTATTCAATCAAGTTTTTTGCATTCCGATTTTTTCATAAATATTCAAACATTCAAGTTTTTTTAAATTGTGAGTTTATTCAGTGTAGAAAAAAAACTCACAAATCTCACAAATTCAATAATATAATTATTTATGTGTTGCTTAAAGTGTTGTGTGGAATTACAGGATAGAAAGTATAGTACAGAAACTACTGATTCCAAATTTTACAGTGAATGACATTCAGAAGTTACTGTAAAGGAAAAATAATTTGGTTGTTTAGGACGGGTAGCTGTAGTTAGTAGGGATGTAGCGAACTGTTCGCCGGCGAACTAGTTCGTGCGAACTTCGACTGTTCGCGTCCGCCGAATGTTCGCGAACGTCGCGCGACGTTCGCCAATTGGTGTTCGCGTTCGATTCGAAGTAAAATTTCGTTCGACCATTCGATCGCTAAAATCGAACGATTTCCATTCGTTCGAACAATTATAAGCATTCGATTGAATTAAAATCATTCGATCGAATAGCTTCGATCGTTCGATTCGAACGAAAATCCTTCGATCGTACGAATAAAATCCTTCGATCGTTCGATCGAACGATTTTATCGAGCGTTCGAAGTTCGCGAACTGTTCGCGAACTGTTCGCTTTTTTGCCGGTGTTCGCGAACGGCGTTCGCGAACACATTAACGGCAGTTCGCTACATCCCTAGTAGTTAGTACTTTTACACAGTAATTGTGATATCTATACTGTATATGATATCTATACTGTAAGGGGCAGATTTATTTAGGGTAGAATTGAAAAATCGAATTAGAATTTTCAAAACTAGCAAATTCGACTAAGGAATTATCAAAAATCTATTTGATTTTTTAAAGAAATTAGAATTCGATTTTCAAGATTTATTCTACTCCTCAGGCCCTTTAAGAACTTGAATTCGACTATTCACCCCTAAAACCTACCGAATTACTGTATAAGTATATGGAAGAAGTGTAGTGATCAATTTGGAGTTGTTTGTAGCCTTCCTGACATTCTAGTTTTTTTCAGAGAGAAAAACTCGAATTAAGTTTGGTCAAATTCGATTTGAGTTTTCAAGTCAGTAAAATTCAACTAAATTTTACATATACAATTTTATCAATAAATAGTTGAATACAAAAATTTTGAGTAAAATCAAATTCATGTGAGTTAAAAAAAAATGGACACTTTATATATGTGCCTCTAAATGTTTTTAAACTGCAGAGGGTTTTACATTTCACATATATGCTTCATTATTTTCCTTTTATGTGACAGATTTATCAAAAGTCACGTTTGAGGTTTTGCATGATTCAAAAAAAAATAAGCAGTGAAAAAAATGAGGATTAGTGATGGGCACATTTGCGCAAACGGCAAAAAAATTGTGAAACAGCGTTGGCATCTCGTTTTTGATGTTGGCGTCCGTTTTTTTACTCCAGCGCACATTCACCGGTGAAAATGCTCTGGCGTCAAAAAAAACAGACACCAGCATCCATTTTTTTTTGACACCGGCAAATTTTTGCCAGCGAATTTTCGTGGCCGTTTCGCAAATTTATTCACTGGCGGAGAATCATGCAAATTTGCTGTGAATTTGCACCTGGAAAATAAATTCGCCCATCACTAATGAGGATATATGTGAGAATATTCTTCAGAACCTCAAATAATCAAGAAAAAAGGCAGCAGAAAACACTTGAAATTATATGGTGGCAAGTTACTTTAGAAGTCACTATGAATTGTTTCAAGCAGCTTTATCTTTTTCCCCCAGTTTATTCAGACATTCAAGATTTCCAGCCTTGATTGAAATTGATAAGTCAGCCTCCAAATGTTAGTGTTCTCTCTATATCATACAGTTTCTTTTCTAGTGGCAAAAAACTTGATCATGCTGTTTGTTAGTTGGAATTCCATAAATCTTTCATAAATCAATTTGTTTGACCAGGGAAATACTTAATTATCACATACAGCTTTCTATAAAGAGGCCAATTAATCCAAAAATGGGTTGACATTTATTTCATTTATTTTCTGATACCTTGAGTGGTTGAGATTTATTAAAGAATATAACTGAGAAAAGTTACCAGAAAAAATGTGGCAAGTAAAATATAGTAGGTTTCTACAGAAGCCAAATGGAATGCTCTTTAACAAATGTATTTATTTCCCCAGTTTATTCATTTGCTTAGTTGTATATGAAGAGGATAACATAGTTTTCATTTGTGAGTGAAAAATTCTGCAAATTGTAGCACAATTTGCAAAAAGTCTTATGAATGTTTCACACTGCTATAATTTTTTTTCATCGTTAGGGATAAGTAGGAGCAATTTCTTGAGATCTATTTGAAATATGACCGAAAATGATGGGTAGAATGCGATTTCACCACATTTTTTTTAAATGTTGCGTGATTGAGCTTTTAAAATTCATTTTTTTAATAAATAAACACACATCAAGCTTTTTGTTTTTTTCAATTTAGAAAAAACGTAAAAATGAGATTGTTGATAAATTGACCTATAAAGCTTACAATGCTAATGCTATGATCAATATAATGTTAATGTACATATCCAAACATGTTATATTAAAGCTTAAAAAATGTGTTATGTTAATAAAAGTAAAGGTTGACCACTTGTGACCTGAATTATAATAAATGTATGCTATTGTCTACAAGATTTAGGGGCTGATTTATCAAAAGTCGAAGTGAAAAATCGAATGAAAATAATTTGATTTTCAAGCTATTTTTTGTGTACTTCAACTAGTGAATATTACAATTCAATTTGAAAAAAATTATAAAATTCGAATATCGAAATTTATCATGTGCTGTCTCTTTAAAAATTTGACTTTGACCAATCACCATCTAAAACCTGCCAAATCGCTGTTTTAGCCTATGGGGGACCTCCTAGAACCTCTTTGGAGTCAATTGGTGGACTTTGAAAAATCAAAGTTCTTTATGGGAAAATTGATTCGATTTTGATCGAATGTGATATTACTTTCATTCGTATGATTAGAAATTGGATGAATTCGAATGAATACAGACTATTCACCCTCAATAAAAACTAAAATTTTTAAAATAAATTTCAGTTGATCTTTTTTAATTCGAATTTCGAAGTTTTTTCAATTCAAAATTTCGACCCTTGATAAATCTGCCCCTTAAAGTGTGTGTTGTTTTTAATAAAAATACCTCTTTGGACAATATCCTTAATTTTGCTTTGCAAAACTATCCAAGATAAACAAATTGAAAGGGTTTTCCAACTTCTATTAAATTTCAATATTTGAATATTTATGACAGGAAATGTGTCTATCACAATAAACTAAAGAATGCATTTTTAAAGAATATAAATAATCTCATTTTCCTTGCCCTATCTGCAGTAATAGATTCACTGCCAATACTGTATATTATTAAAAGCATTATCAGAGAGTGTGCTAATTATCTGTGTTTTTAAATGAGAATTCATATTGATGATGGCATTCAGTGTCTACCATCTGTTTTTCAACCTTACATGAAGGGCATAAAGCAACACGTCATCAAAAAGTGATTGAGATTGTGTAAAATATATGAAATCATGCTTTTCTCCTTTTTAAAATTACTGCATTACATGTACCTCTTATTTTAAACAGTAGGGTCTTTGTGCATGTTCAAACGCAACTCACCAGCTGTATGTGTTACATATAAGCCAGTTGGCTAAGAGTAGCTGGTTTTATATGGTTACTGGCTATAGACAGCATACAAATAATAATGGCTCTCTTTGTCTCATAAGCCACAATATATTATAATTTTAGAAATTAATATTGCCCATGTGCAACCATTTAATCTTTCCCTGTGACATCAACAAAATCTTAACTATTTCATTCTTCAGTACTGTAAAAATTATTATATATCTATAATGAATAGTTTGTATTTTCTCATTTTTTATGTTTTTATGTAAAGTTTGACCACAGTACTTTTTACAGTAGGTATACAAAATACAAATGATAGATGGCAAACGATATATAGTTTCAGGTAAAACATAGTCCCTGTTTTAAATGTATAATGAAGCAGTAGAATTCTTAATGAATCAGAAAGTTCAGAGTAGGACTGGCCAAACCAGGGATGACTGACATAGTTTGTTGCTGAAATGACTTATCACTGAATGAAACCCAGCGCAGATCAGGATATCTTCAAAATGTCAAAAGGACATCTGCCATTGACTTCTACATGAACAGGGCTGAGTTGGAGTACTTTTTATTCTGACTTTCAACACTATCAGGGTTTAATAAATCTTGAAGAAAAAAATAAATTTCTATGAAAATGGTGTTTTCCCCTTTAAAAATCCAACTTGAAAAAAATCAGACTTTAATAAATAACTCCCAAAATGAAAAATCAACTGCCTAAAAAAAATTATTTGGACACCCATTGACTTTAATGCATTGGGACCTAATAGTCGCGCGTATAAAAATTGATGCTCCTGTCAAAATTGATGTGCATCAAAATTATGTTGACGCCCATTGACTTCAATGCGTTTCGCAAAATTTTTTGTTGTTTCGCAAATTTCGCAGTAAATTAGCCAATTTTTCGGCAAATCGAAATTCGCACATCACTAGTCTCAATGTCTTAAATATATTGGTAGTGAGTTAAGTGCAGAGGACCTCTTGTATTTCTTTGTATGAATTGTGAGGTCACAGCCTCACTGTACCCACTGTTTGGTTTAAAAATTATTTATGAGCACAACTTTTCATCTGAGGTGATTTTTATTCACATATTTCTTTTTGTTTTGAATGGATCTGAATACAGAAACTATTTAAAGCAGTATAAGGTAAAATGTATAAACCTGAAGGTGGAATATTTATGGTAATTGCTCAATTTATACTTTATAAACTTTTGAACTAGTTTTGCATCTGTCTTTGTAGAGATAAATAAATTGCTTTCTGTTAGAATTATTTAGAATTATTTAATGGAGACCATATTATATCCCAGCAGATTTTTTCCTTATAAAAATAGTCTAGGAAAAATAAAAGCACAAGCACATGCATTCCAATCCTCTCTGGTACTGGCTTTTACTAAAAATTATTCACCAATGTGACCCAACATGGATGGCTGCCTGCTAAACACACTGTGTAAAACTGAATTTAGAGAAAAAGTGCCAGTTGGGGGGTGATAGCCGAAAATTACAAAACTAGGACACAAATCTAAGGGCCTGGTGGTTTACAGTTTTTTTTCGTTTAGAATTAACTTTATTCTCCATGAAAATTCGCTTTACCAGTGAGAAAAGTTGTATTTTGTTTCGCCATAAAAAAATGCTGCTTTTTTGTGCAGAAGAAACACTTGGGGGCAGATTTATCAGGGTCGAATTTCGAAGTACAAAAAACTCGAATTGAAAAACTTTGAATTCTAAGTTTTTTCACCAAATTTGGCAATCCTACGATCGATTAAAAATCCTTCGATCGAACGATCAAATGGTTTGAATGGAACGATTCGAAATGATTTTAGCATACGATCGAAGGATTTTTATTCGATGTGTAAAGACTTAGAAAAAGTTTGTAGAAGGTCCCCATAGGCTAAAATAGCAATTCGGCAGGTTTAATTTGGTGAATTATTGAAGCCAACGTTTTTTTAAAGAGAAAGTACTTTGATTATCGAATGGTCGAATATTCGAATGATTTTTACTTCGAATCTAAGTCAAAGTAAAGTCGTAGTATCCTATTCCATTGTCGAAGTATCCAAAAAATTAGTTCGAAATTCAAACTTTTTGTACTTAGTAAATCTGCCCCTAAAAGCATGATTAGAATTTCACCATGCATTTTTGCTAGAAAAAAACCTGCAGAAAAATGCCTCATGCATTTGGAGTAAGAAAAATGCAAAATTGAACCAATACATTTTGTGAAACGTTTTATGCATTTTGCCATGGTTTTATAAAATGTTTAGTAAATCGTTTTAGTAAATTGAAGTGGCCAGCTTCACTCATCACTAGTGATAACCCCAATGAAATAAGTTAGTACATGAATGGCCTATTTTGTCAATACATTTACAAAAATAGGCTGATCAACAGTGGTGCTATCACGTAAATGTTAGTTAGCAGGCAGGGCCCACAAGCAGGCATTACAGATTAGCAAAAGATTGCGGCTCGTGGCACATCACTCTATGCAAATTATATACTTCAGGCTTTATTTGCCCTTAAAATTTAAATTGGAAAACATCTAAATATGGTAAAAATATATCAGAGGACTATAACGCAGCTTGCAGTAAATAAATACCTTCCAGAATTCACTTGGTAAATTTATTTTATTCCCTTCGTATAACACGATTTATATTAACGTTCACCTCTTTTCGCCTATTTTTATTCATCTAACTTTAACTCCATCTCTAAAAATAAATCAATATGCCCAGGATGTTCTTATTAAAGCAAACAGGCACCAAAAAAATGGAATATTTTACATGATGCAAGCTCCGTATTAGCTCTTCGGTAAACATGCCTCTAAAAACTGATCGGACTTTCCTGTAAAGAGTTGCATGGTTGTGGTTTGGGAAGTCAGATTCCAAAATAAAAAATAACAAAACTATTATGATTCTAATAAACGTGCTGTATTTCATTTTTGTTTACCTTTTTTTTTCTTGCAAATCGTGCAACTCCTGAACATGGCAAGGTGCTCTCAGGCAATTAAAATCTCTGTTTCAGCCATCAGTTTACAGCATGGGCCGCTGGGTTAACTGGCTCCTTGCTAAATCCATCTGAAAGAAGCACTTTGTCTTTACACCACCTACTGTGGTCAGACTTAAACAGACTTAGTACGGCTGCTATTTCGTTTGTGACAACATGATTTTCCAGCAAGTAACACTTCATTAGATGGGGCTATGAATGACTATGAAAGGAAATATTCACATTGAATTGATCTTATGGATGGAAAATAACTATACATGTTTCCACGGTCATTGTTAGGGATATAAAAGGTATGTGTGCTAAATATATTAAAGGATGTTTAGTTGTCTGCATGAATATTAATATATGGAAAGGTAATAGAATTTGTTAGGAGAGTGACACTATTGACATTCACTTCATAGGGTTGATTTAAATATATTATATATCTCCAACTTGTGCTTTGAAGAATGTTATTAAAATTACAGTCTATTGGCAATGTTTTGTCAATTTTTTTTCTCTACATATACAATGCATACACTTTCTCCAAATTGGTCAGTAATAAAAAAACAGGAGTCCCACTGCCTATGTCTACTTCTTTCCTGGACTGTAGTTAAGGTTTCATATGCATTTTATGCAATTTCTCTTTTCATTGCATTCAGTGCCTACAGTTTGGTATTATTTATCTAGTAGACCAAGTTATGTGTTTTTAACATGGTTTTCCAAACAGGAACCAAATTTAGTCATACTGTAGATTCAACTTTGTTATCCATAAAATTGGTTTATATACCTTATTTCATAGCAATTTTCTACTGTACAACAACATTTTTAAAGAAATCATGGAGACTCATCCTACTATCATTTTTTTAAGCCATGGTCCCTAGGTTAAGAAGAGATTTAGTCATGTCTTCTCACATTCATATTCATATTATAAAGTGGTCAAATGTGACAGACCAAGCTTTGTGTCAAATACATATTACAAAATATTGCAGTGGAGCAAAACTAACCTTCAATCCTTCAAACCAATTTTAGGCCATGCTACTATTTTAAAGAAAGTTATTTAGATCACCATAGATCTGGCACTTCTCCATGCAGATTGAGATTATAATTCACATGTATTTTTAGAGCGCCAACATATTGCGCAAGGCGGTAACATTGATAATGCCTTAGAAAAAGTTTTGGTTGCATAACACCAGCTGCCAACCAGCCTCCTGTAGACTTCCAGACCATGTAGGGGCCACCAAACAGCCACTCACAGTCCTTATTTGGCATCCCCAGAGATTGTTTAATGCTTGTGTTCTTTTTACATTTGAATGTGGCTCCTGAGTCAAAAAGGTTAGGTATCCCTGTCCTGTCTGATAAAGCTCATAGCCTGTGCATCAAAAAAAAAAGGCAACCTGCCCTCCAAACACACTACAGAGCAACATACAGAAGCTGGATCTGTGGCAAGCTTTGTTAGGGGTACAGTATTAGTTTTACCAATCAAGTCCTGGAGAGTCCACAGCCTGTGCAATAAACTGTGGGATTAAATAATATTCCACTGCACTCATATCAAGAAGTTTCAATATAATTATCTGCATATGCTGAATAGAAATAATGTGTAAAAATGCCACTACAAAGACGCTCTTTCCCAATTATTGAACTCCATCTGTGTATAATCCTCATACAAGATGTGTATTTGTATTATATTTTTAGTTTTCCTTCTTGAACCACATGAAAGTAAGAAATACGAGCGGGTGATAAATATTTGAAACATAATCACATAAATATGCTCTGTTTTTGTTTACATCAAATTAATAAGTGATGTATTTGTGGAGTCTCTCTTCTTCATTTGAGCAGCAAATGCATAACTTGCTCTAAATCCTTGTCTACAAAGCCACTAAGCTGCAATGTCAAAACTGGCAAATTTACAAAATCAAGAAAAACGAGAGGGGGGAAAACATCACATTGGTTAAATTCTTCCAGCTTAGCTCAGTAGTGACACACAAAAGGAAAACTGTATTTTTTTTTCTCTTTTGCTGCTGATGCAAAAGGAGATGAATATTTTAGGTTGGGGGAGAGTTAAAATCAATAAAATGATCCCTGTTGAGTAGTATATAATCAAATAGTTATGTTGGCTTTATAGAATATTTTAGGATCAGGGCTGCACGAACTTTGAACAGCAATGTGCTAATGTACACCCCATATCTCAAACTGGTCATTGTAATCCTTGTATTTGTCCAAGTAAAAAATCAGATAACATAAAGAAAATGGTGCTATAATTCTATATTTTTTTATTTTCATTTGTAAGATTTTTTTCTGTAAGATTCATCCAATTTTGTTCTATTATCAGTATTGTTATTTATATCAGGCCATTTTCAACAGGTAAACCATACATGAAAAAAGAAAAACTTCAATAAACTAAATGCACTTTTTTCAACCCAGACTCATCCAAATTTCTTGTTCTGTATTTTTTTTTTATTATTTAAGCCCAGTTCCGAAAGACAAACTGTATATACAGTATATATGAATTGTCCTACATGAGGGCAACATAAAGAGCTGGAAATATATCTGGGGTGGATCTGGACTGAACCATTAAATTCAATCGAGAATTCAATTTTTATACCCAGTATCATCCATTTTGTTTTTGTTTTGTATATTTTTATATTTATTTATTTCAGGACAATTCCAACAGCTAAAGCAGTACAACAGAATTGGTGGAGTATGGTCATATACTAAATTTATATACAGTATACTAATGGGGTGAAACCGCACACACGGGTCTTAAAGAAAAATAAGAATCTTTATTCAAAAATGGACTAATGTTTCGGTTAGCAATCTAGCCTTTCTCAAAGTGAGAGAAAGGCTAGATTGCTGGCAGAAACATTAGTCCATTTTTGAATAAACATTCTTTTTCTAGAAGACATTTTTTAGACATAAGACCTGTGAGTGTGGTTGCATTCCTTTAGTTTATTATTCTATTTGATTACTGCACCTGGGCAACATTTTATCTTTTTGATAACATGTTTGTCTTAATATATAATGTTAAGATATTATAAATGATACATTAATAATATAATATAAATGTATAATTTTATGAATAATACATTTTAGCTTATCCCGGGGGAAATGCAATAGTCCAAAAATGAAAAGCTCCAAAGTGTTGTCCACTATTGCATTTTGTGTGTCAAAAACATTTTGGTGCCCATAGTCTTTAATGCTAGTGATGGGCGAATTTATTTGCCAGGAGCAAATTTGCAGCGAAAATTCGCCGGCGAAAAAAAAAATTCTCCAAAAACTAGACGCCGGCGCCGTTTTGCGGGAAATTCGCGAAGTTTTTGGCTAAGCAAAATTCGCCCATCACTATTTAATGCATTTTAGTGAAGTTTCAGTGAAAAAAAATGGGTCAGATTTACCCAGGACTAGAGGCCACTCCATTCTGTCGCACTACTCTGTTACACTCAGGGCCGGCCTTAGGCCTATTGGATCAATTGGGCCCAATAGGGCCCCGCACCACAGGGCAGCACAGATAATATTTCCCTCAGCACATGATGCTGCCTGGCCTGCCCCCAACTTTGAAAGTCCAGCCCATCCCCAAATCCATAGGTCCAGCCCACCCCCAACTCTGATAAGCCAGCCTATCCCCCAACTCCATAGCTCTAGCCTGCCCCCAACTCTCATAGGCCCAGCTTTCCTCCAACCTTGAGCCCCCAATCCAACCAAGCCTGCTCCCAAGCTGAATCGGCCCAGCCTGCCCCAAACTAATTGGCCCAGTCCACTCTCCAGTCCACTCTCCTATTTCCTCCCTCTCTCCCTTACCCTGTGTGTCCCTATTATGTGCCCCTATTTCATCCCTCTCACTCTCTTACCTTGTCTGTCCCTTTCCTTTCTATTATGTGCTTGTATGCCCTTATTTTCCTAAATACTTGGTGTGTCCATAGCCAGCAACACTTTGTCTAGGGGCCCCGCCAACATGGTCCCAATTGGGCCCCACATTTGATAGGATCAGCCCTGGTTACACTGTATGTTTAAAATATACTATTTCAGTTGTTTCCTGGTGGGTGCAATTTTTGATTTTTTTGTAAAGATTTTTGCTACAAAAGGTATAAATACTGATAACGTAGATTTTGTGCAGTGCTGCTGTAACTAACAGCTGCAAGACCATATAACAGCATTTGGGGCTGTAAAATAATGATAGTCTTGTAGCAATAAACATTTTACCACTAATGCTACCCACACAGCAATTAACTGTTTTCATATAAAAGACTGGTAGACGTGAGAATGGCTAGATACAATTTATCTGTAGAATTCCACTGAGAAAAATTCAGTTATTAATTCCTGCTGTCTTCATATGCATAGTGATTTTATTCCCCCAACTCTGACAGCTATACTAAAACCTATATTTATGTAGTTGTAAAGGATCTTAAAACACAATATTGGAAAGCGAGACTGTTATTCATGTTCATAATCGTACTAGGAGTAAGAGTAGTGCTTTTAAACCAATCAAAGCAGAACTACCACAGCCATTACATTTGCAAAGAAGGGTCATTGCATTTCTAAGAAAGACAGAGATAGATGATCAACTCTTTTTTAAATTATTTTATACACTCTATTTTGGTCTAATTTTATTCTATGCATTGTATTGACGCACGAGTTAAAGGTGTTTTAACAGTAAGGAAGTGTTTTATCCACTTATACACGATACAGTTAAATCTCATCAGTACAAAAGCGGCACATCATGTGCTCAGCTGTACCTAAGCCTCTTTGTTGTATATGGCTATGATCCAAGGTAATTATGTTGATAAAGTACATTTTGTGAACAAATAACATTTACTTAAAACTCCCTGTATAAGTTCACTATGCGAGATTTTTTTGTTGTTGTTACAACTCATCAAGATTTCAGCTAAATGAGTCTTATATTTTACAAAAATGGTAAATGCTACACAATCATGATGTTACATTTTTTGGTCCAAGAAATATTGCATTCATGTTACCATCTATAGGAAATTACTGGGAGTGGCAATGCTGTAGATTGTACACTTTAATGAGCAATTGCAATGGGAATTGCAATTCTTGTTTAAAGGGGACCTATCACCCTAAGAAATAATTCCAAATCCTTTTCTATCATATTAGTTGAGCAAAATAAACTGTACTCATACTATATGTATTATTTACATTTTGTTTCCTTCCGTCTTAGAATTCAGAATCATAGCAAGCAGACAGGCACCATTTTATGGCAAGTTGTTTATCACCACAAAATCTTGTGTATGTACCAGAATCGGGGAACCTAAAGTGCCGAATGGAAAGGGAAAGTAATTGACTGCCCCACTTCTATGCCTCAGGCACAAAGATGGGGCCGGCAGAATATGATTGAAAGCTCCGATATGTAAATACATCTATAACAGGTTTGAATGTTTTGATTAAAAATAATTTGGGTTTCATGTTTAATTTGTAAAGTACTTCATCATACAACATTTCATGGGTGTGGGTAACAGGTCTGCAGGTGTGGAGGGCAGCAAAGTGTAATCCTTATTCTGGCAGCCCTTCATCTGTCTCCCTTGACTATCCAGTCTCTGCTTGCTGTCTGGTTCTTCTGCCTATGGTAAAGTATTTAGCAATGTCAACAGTAGTGAGGGCGGGAATACGATTGACATGTGGGTGGGACAGCTTCCTAAGGGATGCTTGAAGCTCCATAAGGCCCAAAAGCAGTGTGGAATTGGCACCTTTTGACTTGTAGATCTATAACTACACTGGTGTATCCCAAGAGGTGGCCAACACAAATGTTGAGTGCCAGTCCCACAGAACCACCCACAATCTTTATCGAGTCAGCCCCTGAGATTACAGTGAGTAAGTCATCATTAGGGGGTTGCCAGCAGAATTGTTTGCACCTGCTACTGTATGTTGTCCAAATAGAGGTACTTGGGGAAGGTGGTGCTACCTATGCATGTGTTACACTTCTTGGAAGAGACCTATGTGTTTATTAACACAAGTGACAAATATCTCCAGTGATGTTGCCCATGGCAACCAATAAGTAATTCGATTTACACAGTCACCTGCAAGTTAGAAAACAAAAGCAAATATTTGATTGGTTGCTAAGAGCAACATCACCAGAGATATTTATCTCCAAAGTTAGCAAACAAGCCCCCAGTGCCAATTACTTCACTGTTTCTATTCCCTTATCCAGAATTATACTGAGTTCTGATAGTTAACCAGATTAACCATGTTAACCATGTTTTCCCCTGTACAAGTATTGTTCTGTTTTGTATTAGATGTCCCTTTAATATGTTGTTACTTATATACAGATTGCTATTGTAGGTTAATACAGGCATTAGTATTATTGGTAGTAGTTTTTGATAGTACTCCCTAAGGCATTTCTTTGGGAATCTTCAACCTGTGTTCTCACAAGAAGAAAAATGCTAAATTGCTAATCTTTCAGATCAGGCCAGTTTACATCATCCATCAAAAATTAACTAGCACCGGGTACCATCTTTCCTGCAGTTCCAAGGTTTCTTAGGTTGCTTGTGCTAGGAATATGTTCAGTGTTCAATTTGAAAAACAACAACATTGTTTTACTAATTTTATGATAATCTGCTAATCCCCAATAGACTTACATTGAATATGCTTGTCTTTTTTTCGGTGAATGAACAAAGATGTCAAATCAGTTCTGACAAATTGGCACATTTAAAAAAGTCAAAAAAGGCATTGACAGATGTGCAAGTTTGTTAAAACACTTTCCTGACTGTCAGAAACATTTTCCTGACAGTCAGAAAAGTGTAAATACTGATGCTAAAATTGGAACTGCTGGGAATCCCCCAGGAATCCCCATTATGAATTTGAATAAATCTAACCCTTTATTGTAACTGAAGGTTTGAAACACATTAAAGTCAAACCCTAAATAAAATATATATAAGATAGATATTCTTATTCAGGGGTATTTCCCACCTTTAAAAATCAAGTGAACTATAACTGAAGGATAAAACTGGTGGGACTTGATATTTTATGTTTTAACAAACATTTTTCTGCAAGAAAATGTAGGAATTTAGGCTTTAAAAAAAAAAAATCATATAAAGAATGGATCAATCGCATTCTCTGAAGGTTCTGCAAATAACAGTAAATCAATTTTCAAAAAGGGTTAAGTGGATTGTAAAGATAATCACTCAACCCACATGGTGATGCTGTTATACTGATTAAGTAATTTGTTCAAATAGTCTGAATAATGCCCCACGGAAATAAGCACTTCTAAAACTGAAAGGCCGAATAAATGCAAAAAGTAAACGTATTTGGCTCAGGCAATATACATATGTACTCACAATCATAATACAATGTAATATGAAATAACCAATACATGACAAGGGGACTCCTCAATTGACCTTTCGCCCTCAGCCATTCCACTGAACCCATTTGTTACATACAGGGGGCACATTTACGATCGGTCGAATATCGAGGGTTAATTAACCCTCGATATTCAAACCTCGAAGTAAAATCGTTAGGATTTACCGCATTTCGTTCGAACGAACGATCGAAGGAAAAATAGTTTGATCGAATTCTTTCAATCAAAAAAGCAAGGAAAGCTTATGGGGACCTTCCCCATAGGCTAACATTGGTGCTCGGTAGGTTTTAGGTAGTCAAAGTTTTTTTTAAAGAGACAGTACTTCGACTATCGAATGGTCGAATAGTCGAATGATTTTTAGTTTGAATCGTTCGATTCAAAGTCGAAGTTGTAGTCAAAGGTCGAAGTAGCCAATTCGATGGTCGAAGTAGCCAAAAAAAAATCTTTGAAGTATTTTTTATTCTAATCCTTCACTCGAGTTTAGTAAATGTGCCCCCCAGAGTCAGAAATGGGGTAAAATGGCCACAGCACTTATTCACATTTTATCAAATAAATAGGACCTTGTAAGCCAAAGCAAAATTTTAAAGCCAGAATTCAATAAGAGATCTCTACACTGCTCTACCGTTACTCACTGAAGACTTGAGATTAGCCTATAGCACTATATCCACCACTGAGTATTAGGCTCCTCTACCTACAGAGAGGATGACCCCAAACTCTGCTGCCAGCAGCAGCTGTATCTTCCACCATGAGAGACGTTAAGCAGCCCTGCTGGCAGCCCTGAGTCTGCAGGGTCTCGATGATACGAAATAGTGATGGGCCAATTTATTCACCAGGCATGAATTTGCGGCGACTTTTGATGCTGGTGACAATTTAAAGCACTCCCATTGACTTTAATGCAATGGACAAAATAGGCACCCATCAAATTGATGCCAGTGAATTTTTCACTGTCTTGCAAATTCACCCATCCGCTTGGTAGAGACCCCCTCCAGCTTTACATGCCTGACTAAGAGGGTATGGTCAACCAACCACTTTGTCATGGTGCTTCCTTAGCAGCCCATCCACTCTGTAGAGACCCCCTCCAGCTGTACATCCCCAGTCTGAAGGGCCCAGCTCAGAGGGTAAGGCCAACCAAACACTTTGCCATGCTGTTTCCGTAGCAGCCAATTAACACTGTGGAAACCTCCCTCCAGCCGTACATGCCTGGTTCAGACAGTATGACCAACAAACCACTTTGCCATGCTGCTCCCGTTGCTGCTCATCCACTCTGTAGAGACCTCCCTCCAGTTGTACATGCCTGGCTCAGAAGGTAAGGTCAAACAATCATTTTGCCATGCTGCACACAAAGGATAGCTACAATAGACAGGCCCTGCATGATATAATCTAGGGGGCTGCTGAATCCTATATACAGTAAATGCACAGATATAGTGAAATTGCATTAACCCCAAGTGATAGGCAAGCTGAATGCCATGAAACTGCAAGTAACATTGTGCTAGGAGTACAGTATTTTCACAGGCTCTATGGATTTTATACCAACTTAAAACATAAAGGAAAACCCCTTTTTTCAAGGAATGCTTGTGAATAATCAACCACAATCCACCTTCCTGGGCTACCTGATATGCCGGCCACCCAACTGCTAGGGGTCGGATGGGCAAGTGTAACCAGGCAACCAAACTCCACTCCATCTAATCCAGCATGATTGGATACAAGTACCTTAAAGAAATGTGTACAGCACTGCATCCATTTTGAAGCACCTGCTATTTCAAATACATTTGAGGATGACCCTTGCTGCATAGGAGATATGACTCATAAAACTCATCATTAGTGATGGGCGAATTTGAGCAGTTTCGCCGAAAAATGCGCGAATTTCCCTTGAAATTCGTGAAACGGCAAAAAATTCACAAAACGGAGCTGGCGTCTCGTTTTGGATGCTGGCGTCCGTTTTTTTGCCGACGACACCCATTTTTTTGGACGCTGACGCCCGTTTTTTGACGCTGACACCAGTTTTTAATGCCGGCGTCCGTTTTTTAATGCCGCAAATTTGCACCTGGCGAATAAATTCGCCCATCACTACTCATGATTAAATTTAACTTTCTGTCCAAGTAAAGCTGCCGTACCCTTGCTGAAATCATGCAGCTGACTTAATTTAACTTTGCTATTCTTATTCTCAAGTTGCAACTCTTGAGGCTGATAATTACAGACCTGCTGTGCCTTTATGAAACTACTTGGGAGTGCTAATGTTCTTTACATATTTCCCCTTTTGCACAGCAACCATTCAACTTCAGGGATAATGAGCAAGTATTGTTTATTAAGGGGAAGCTTCTCCATAGCTCCAGACAACTACTGGATCTATTTATGAATCAATTTACTGAAGTAGAAATAGAGTAGGGTAGTAGAAGAGTCCCATGTTTAGGAAAGTCTTTCTGCTTAAAAGGTTGGTTATGGAATGTTTGAAGAACCCATAAGTTAGATATGTGAAGGTTCCAGCTAATTTCTTTTTTCAATCCCTCCTCCATCTAGTGCAGGGATACAACCTACAACATCTTACCAAGTCTCCTGCCAACTCCCCCCTGCATGCATGGAGTGTGCCCCTCTAGTTACATCACAGCTTTCAGTCTTTATTAAATACTCCTCCATAAACCGCAAGGGTTCACATTTTGCCTTAAACTAAACCTTGCATAATTTAAAGTTATAACAAGTATGCACTACGTATAGCTAGACGGAAGTTCAAATATATGCACCAAGCCATGGATAAACAAGATATATATATATATATATATATATCTACAGCAAAATATATTTTGTCAGCTTCACACATCCTACTGATCATACATAACCAGATGCCAAGCCTTTGCCAGGCACAGAATTTTCACTTACAGTTCAGAACTGTACTGAAGAAGTCTATGTTTGTTATTGACTTTATGACAGCAGCCTGGTTTTCTATATAGCACTAACTAACAAAAATAATTGCTGATGATGATGCCGGAGTACTGTATGACAGGTACCATAATCAGAGTCAAAAGCCTAAAAGCATAACTGGTTTGCACGTCATTATGAAAGCTCTGACCTCAATTTTTTAACTTCCCAGCTCGGAGGCACAAGAAAATGATCAGAAATTGTAATGGATTTGACAGATCATGGTCATGTTTTGTGTTCTGTGTCAGATCCCTAACACTTTTTCTTCATGACTTTCATGTGCTCAGTGTCGGTAACAATCTCATAACTTTCTATGTGACCATGATAGCTGACTTACTCAATGATGCTTGAAGAGGAAGTGCATTTATAAACAGAGAGCAAAGTGTGGGCAGTCACATTTTACAAGCAATTTACAAACAATTTAACTGCATAACTATAACTATGTAATGATTAGTGATGGGCGAATTTATTCGCCAGGCGCAGATTCGCAGCAAATTCGTGCGATTCGCCACCGGTCAATAAATTCGTGAAACAGCCGCAAAAACTCGCTGGTAAAAATTCACCGGCGTAAAAAAAAAGTCGCCCTGTCCAAAAAAAAACGGCCGGCGGCGTCAAAAACCCCAGCGTAAAAAAAATGGACGCCGGCATCAAAAATGAGATGCCAGGGCCGTTTTGCGTATTTTTTGCTGTTTCGTGAATTTCACTGGAAATTCGCAAATTTTTCGGCGAAGCAAAATGCCGCAAATTCGCCCATCACTAGTAATGATGTCTATAGAAACACATAAATAGGAGGTGAATACCGAGCCACTTATTTGGCATTCATTGTGTATATAAAGCCTATAGGAGCCTGATTTATAAATGAGCATATGCCAAAATCTTAGTGAAGTTTATTGAAACTTATTGGAAGATGTAAGTACAAATCTACTATACTTGTGAAAAAAATTTTTTTTAGTAAAAGTAAATTGAGACTAACTTTAAACTCACAGAGGTTGTGAAGTTACTGTGATAGAATTACCAAGGTTTCATGTAACCCAGACAGGTGTTGCAATGAATGGAGGTGTGAGGTATGAAGCTGCTGAGGTAAAGATGTTAGAACAGCATTGTTAGTAGGTGGTGTCAAATGCCTCCTCCTCTGTTTAGGGATAGTTTCTCTACCTTAACATGAAAGGCCTCTTTTACACCTTTGTCCAAAACATGAACATTGCTATCTTCAAAGAAGTGTCTATTGTCTTTCAGACGTAGAAAGGCGGCTGAGTTTTCCCTCCTACGTTGAACCATTTGCTTGATGAGCAGTTGCTTCATCTCCCCAATGTACAGGTTACTACACTGGACTGCATATGCCACATTGCTTTGTTTTTCTTTTAGTGTTGGATCTTTTGAGTGTACCTGTTTTTGTCTCATTAAAAAACACAGGAATGTGGTGTTTTCTTAAGTCCTCTGACAATCCGACTACATATGGATGACTATATTACGTCTACTCGGTGTCATAGAGCATTTATTTCTTTTAGATTTTTTGGTTGGGCTTAGTTTTGACAAAAGTCCAGCCTGGGTAGCCATAAGCTTCCTCTGAGATGCTTGCTCTCCTTGTCTTTGAAATCTGAAAATCTGTTCTGTGGTGCAGAGTTCTAATAACATTTAGTTTGTGTTCCAGTGGATGGTGGGACTTGAAAAACAGATATTGATCCGTATAAGTGGGTTTCCTGCATACTTCTGTTTACAAACATCCCCTTTCTTGAATGGATATCAAACAGTCCAAAATGGCAAGTTTATTCTCATGGACATCCTCCCTTGTGAACTTAATATTATTGTCCACTAAGTTAATATGTTCCATAAAGGTTGCCACCTCATGAGTTTTGATTTGCACCCAAGTGACATCTACATCAGGGGTCCCCAACAGCTGGGACATTCCTGAAGTGAGCCGCCGAACAATTAACACGGCACACCGAATTGGACGCTGGCATTACGAAAATTGATGGACGCCGCCCCCTTCACTGACCCCTCCAACCCCCTCACCGACCCCCCCATCAGTCCTTGAAAATAAATTTGGCTCTTCTTTGGTCCCTGAGTTCACTAGTTTAGTCACTATGAAAGCCACTGAACACTTACTTTCATAGTTTCTTCTTTTTTATAACACCATACCATTACCTCTGAACATTAGTGATGCGAATGTTGATGCTGGCGTCAGTTTGTGGGCGTCAAAATTGATGCCGGCGACAATTCCAATGCAGGCAACATTTGTCACACATTAAAGTCAATGGGCATCTGTTAATTGATGCCAGCATCGGAATTGACGCCAGTGTCAGTTTCTGCTGCAATTTCACGAATTTATTCACCGGCGGCGAAACACGCAAATTCACCACAAATTTGTGCAGCAATTTCACTGCTGATCATGTCACCATGCAGCATAACACCTATACAAGACATACTTTAAAACAATGCAAGACCTATTTGGATAAGAAACAGGAATCTGGAATTACTGTCTTTCATAGACTGTCCGGAACAATCACCAGACTTCACATCCTACTGAGCACTTGTTAGAAGAGATTTATAGTTAGGTCAAAGAAAAATGCCTTACAAGTCAGTCACAACTCTAGGAAGAGCTAAAGGCATGGGCTGAATGTTTCTCTTTAAAAATTGACAGTTAGGGTGCCAAAGCTGGAACATTTTTGAATGTCAAGCTTGACAAATAGAAAAGTTCTATGAAATAAAAATAATGACAAGAACAATAGAAGACAATGTCAATGCATGGACTATAATTTCTGATAAATGTAATGCTGTCATGGTGAATAAATATCAATGTCTATAAAAAACCCAAAAATATTGATGATTTAAAACTTTTGAACACCAGTGTGATTATACATGCAAGGTGTGTGTATGTGTTCAGGGGTGTAGACTGTAAACATATAGTAGTGGGGGGTTCAGAAAAAAAATTAGCTTGACAAGACAATAGGATATGTGTTTACACCCCTGGCAACATTTTAACATTTTGCTGAAAATGCAGTTTCCTAAATAGGCACAGCAGACAAAATTATCATGCCAACAGATAATCTAAAATACATTTTAGATTTTTACCTATTGTATTTTTAAGGTATACTGCCTTGCTGGTTCACTAGAATGCATTGCAAAAACAGTAATACTGGTCTTATCTTTCTTCTGTTAAAATTGCTTAGAATATTGAGGTCATGGCACATAGCTTATTTTGCTGGCAGAGAAATTATTCCACACTCATAAAACACGCAATAAAAAATAAAATAGGTGAACATATAAAAATATTTTAAAATTAATGATCAGTCTAAGACACTGTGTCAGTAGAGATAGGTAGCATATAAACCTGTCATACATGGATCTTTATTTATCTGGCTGAAAAAGATATTAAGAAAACGGGTCAGAAACTTTGTAGGTCATGTTCAGATTCTTAATGAGGAAAGCACAGCAGCCACATTGTAATCTAATTTTTATAATATTAATTAAACGGAGAAGTGCAACAAAATCACAAAAATAATGCACATAATCCAGAAAGATCTCATTTCATTTGTGTACAATCGGATATGCTTGCAAGCAAAAGAAGATTGGGAAGAGATCAACTACTATGTAACTGTCACATTCTTGCTAATGATGTTCATGGAGCTTGTTTGCCAATTTACACATGACCTTCCTATCTGTTTGATCATTCCTGACTTCAGGGAGCAAGTGCTGTGTCAGGTTGTCAAAGTGTCCTTACACCAGCACTGCATAGTCATCCAGTAGATTGTCAACTAGGAAAGTGCATAGTAAATCACCATGTATTAAGAAATGGAATCTTGTCATTAAATGTTGTTATCAAAAAGCCTACCAAGAATTGACCAGAAAGTTTAATTTTTGCACACAATTTCTATTTCTAATACACAAATTTTAAATGATTTGTCTATTCTGTGGTACCATAAAGGCTTCAGTAGATCAATTAACGGTCTCCAAGGGAAAGCTCAGGCGAAGAAGTGCAATGAATTTTTGAAAAGCGTTGGGGTTCTTGATAGCTTTTAAAATCCTTTTTTAATCTTTTTTTTCTATAAGATAATGAACCAATTAAGAAAATTGTACAATACTCTCCCAGAGGATATTAATCCCCAATACTCTACTCTCAAAGAGCAACAGACATAGGTCATGCATAAAGACACAGATCCAGAGTTTAATGAAAACATTTGACACAACTCATTTATTCATTAAACGAAAAATATATTTAAACAAACCATACCTGGCAGCACAAAGTTGATTCCACTTCTTATAACAGACTTAATTATAATTTTAGATTAGTTAAAATAAGCTGTTCATTAAATACGTGACAATGTATTTGTGCTATCTAACCAAGCGACTGTAGCATGCTCAGTGGAAGGTATTACTGATCTATTAAAGAGGTGATCATGTTATCTGTCATTTTTAATTATAGTTTTGGAGCACCTGTGCCTTTTTGAACTTTGGTCAGAAGGTAGGTTAAAAGGACAAGAAGAATATAATACATGCATAAAAGGTGGTCCACATGCCACACTCAATTATACATTTATCTTAGGGAGATTTAAGTTCACCAAAAACTTCTTCAACCTGTCCATGATCAACCCTACAAGATTTTGTATTTTGTATCTCCTGCACAGTTATACAAATGGCACCCTGACTATCCAGGAACATTGTTCCCAAAGCTGTGGGGTGGTAGCAGACAACTGGCACAAATGGTGGACATGCTCAGTTTTATAACAAGTTTGGACTCGCCCATTTAACCTTCTCTCACAATTACTCCAAACATGTATATGCTACAATAAATTAGCTACTCAAATATGCTTGGCTACAAGATGCACTTTAGACTACACTTGGAAAGGACCAGGCCCTCACCCGCTTGAGAAAGTCACCTACATGTTATAGGACAAATTAGGCAAATACAAGCAGATTTGGGGCCATTGGATCAATAAACAAGACTCCACTTTAGATGATGATGCTTCTTAATGTAATATTTACTTTTGCCGTGAAAAAGATGACCATAGGCTCCAATGGGGGAAAAAAATTCTCACTTAAAAAAAATTCTCGCTTAAAAAAACATTTTTCGCATGTCAAAAACAAAAATTTGTCTCCATAGACATCAATGCATTTGGCAAATTTTTCTTGTGAATGTTCTTGTGAATTTTTGGCAAAGCCGTTCAGACTTGCTCATCACTAGTACTAGTACTGATGCATAATGAATATTAGGGTAAATAACTACACAATGACAAAATATTGCTTCATTGTTATTTTTATCATTTTATTTGATTTAATTCTACTATACAGTGCTACGCAATATGTTGGCGCTATATAAATACATGTTAATAATAAATACTTATTTCGTCTTCACCTTTTTCTCTGACAGCAAACAATGCATAAAACCCAGATTGTAATGCTGCTAATGTATGCCCTGCAATATTGTGGGACATAGTGCTGTGAAATTATCTTTGCTTATTCAATTTGTATCTTTAAAGGGGAAGGAAACCTAGTCAGCGAAAAAACCCCCACCGCCCCACCCGTTTGTTGCCCACCCTCCTTCCTCCCCCCGGCCTACCCGTCCCGCTGGGCAAATGCCCCTAACTTGTTACTTTCCCTTCTGCGCAGGTCCAGTCCAGGGAGTTCACAGACGACATCTTCTTCCACACAATCTTCTTCCTGCTGTGAACGGCGTTTTGGCACATGCGCAAAAGTCACGTGCATGCGCAGTAGATCGTACCAGCAAAATGATCCTACTGCGAATGCGCCGACTAGGTTTCCTTCCCCTTTAAAGAGGTATGGTCACTTACAGTTTTGGAAAAACTAATAAAAATAATGTTTAAAAACGATTTCCATGATTAAATAGTAACATGTACGTGTGAAATCAGCAGTGGAATCCAAAAATAGCACTTGGGCCAAAGCTAGTTAGAAGGAACTATACACTTTTTTTAACTAACTTATTTTTAGATATTTTTCTATGTATAGAATGTTCCATTTTAGTATATTTGATTTACAGCTTAGCTGGAGCTTATTGTAACATGTAACTGTACAGGACCAAAAAAGTTTTCACAATATTTTAAAATTATTTTCTCATAATTGCCATCAACGCTATATTCATGCACAACCACTACACTTGCGAATATCTGTGTACAAATATTTCACTGCAATTCCATTCTGTAATAAGTTACCTTCGTGGGGGGTTGGTGGGGACACCCGCCAAACCGTTTATCTGCTTCAGTGCGGCTCCTATGGGCAAGTGTGGCACACACGTCCCTTCTTAAAGGTGCAGTGACGCTGGCACGTGATGTCAGCACGCATGGTGCCAAATTCAAACAGGATTTAAAGGAGCTTCTGTGCTGTGTTCTTTGCCCATTGTAAGTACAGGTATGGGACCTGTTATCCAGAATGCTCGGGACCTGTGGTTTTCCAGATAAGGGATCTTTCCGTAATTTGGGTCTTCATACCTTAAGTCTACTAGAAATTAATTTAAACATTAAATAAACCCAATAGGCTGGTTTTGCTTCCAATAAGGATTAATTATATCTTAGTTGGGATCAAGTACAAGCTACTGTTTTATTATTACAGAGAAAAAGGAAATCATTTTTAAAAATTTTATTAAATTATTTGGATAAAATGGAGTCTATGGGAGACAGCCATTCCATAATTCGGAGCTTTCTGGATATCGGGTTTCCGGATAAGGGATCCTATACCTGTGATCTCCTTGCGAGTTCCTGGTGCTTCCGTGCTATTATAGCTTCTGTTATTCTGTGATTTGACTACCTGTTGTGACCCCTGCCTACTTCTGAAATCCTGACCCTGCCTGGTAACCCACTCCTTTATTCCGTATTCTGTCTGATTGATCTCCTGGTTTGACCCGTGCTTGCAATTATCCTGTGTGCCTTGGGATTCTTTCTGCCGGACTGTTTGGGAGGCGGCTGATCCTCTACCTTCGTGCACCAGGTGTTGTTACTCTAATTTACTAAGGGTGTGCGAGAGCCATAGCTGAACTACCAGTGTGAACATCCATACATACACAAATTATATATTTAGTATGTATGGATGCTGGGTTTCATTTGGAGGAGTTTAACTTGATGGACATTGGTCTTTTGTCAACCCGATCTAACTATGTAACTACTTCACCATAACTCTAAGGGGGTTATTTATTTAAGTCGGAATGCCAAAAACTCGAAAAAAATCTAGTTTTTTTTATTATTATAAAGTCTGAATTTTTTGTGAAAAAAACTAAAATTCTCTGTGATGTATTATACCCTGAGGATGGACAAAATTTGATTCCAAAAATCTGGCATCTCCAACCTGCTGAGATTGCATATAAGTCAACGGGAAGAACTCCTGAAGATATCCTGATCTGCACTGGGTTTCATGCAAAAATCCAAAGATTTCGTTGTTTTCAGGCAAAAATTAGAAAAACATTTCCAGCGAAAATATATTGATAAATAAGAGGAAATAACCTGTTCAGATTTGGTTTCAGTATACTGTATTTCATAAAATAATTAAATAAATTTGGATTTTGATAAACAACCCCCTAAGACTCGGTTCTGCCTTTTTCGGGTATAGCATACAGGTATATACCATACAGGCTCCCATCTTTTTGTTTTACTTCATTGGGTTTGATTAATGATAGGGATGGGCGAATTTGACCCGTTTCGTTTCGCCAAAATTCGCCGCTGGCGAAATGTCGCAGATGGCCATTAAAGTCTATGGACGTCAAAAAAAATTTGTCGTATGGCGAAATTGTTTTGACACGCGTCTTTTTTTTTTTTTGACGCAGGCCTCCATACAAGCCTATGGGCGTCATTTTTTTGGGGAAACAAGGCGAGAAAATTCGCCCATCCCTAATTAATAATATGCACCCAACACCATGTAGATTTCTAATTTGGATCATTTGGTAAATTGCCCTTTTGAAACTTTTGAAAGATACTGTATATAATTTTGTTACTAAAAAAAATTATATATTTGTGATAATACAGTGAAATGCATCAGTAATATATATGATTGCAAATATATAAAAAGAAGGATCAAAAACTAGCACAATACCAAATTGCACCAGATATAAACATAATTTATACAGCATGCCAAAAATGATGGCACCAGGAAACCTATTAGTTTTACATTATACATATTGTGACAAATTTGAAATATGAAAATATGTTTTTCTGCAAAAATATCACAAAAATATGTGCCATGTATACAAATTGTAATGGCTGCTGAAAAACAAGTACACTGCCTGCATTTTGTGTGTTATAAAATACTCAGATGTTAAATCAAGCCCATAAAAACATATTTTTGTAAGGTGTCAGGTACACAGTCTTATAATTAAAAAATGAGTAAACGTCTTTTTAATACAAACTGGGAAACTGCAAAGCTTTGCTTAATCTAATAATCTTTCTGACATTTCTGAATATTGACACAAAAATTGCAAGTTGCAGCATCTTACAGCTCTCATTTTTATAAAGGTAAAACATCACCAGTATGAATGCCAGCAGTCTTCTGAATAAATGAATTTACAATGCCTAAAATTACCATAATACACGCCATGTAAAGACCCCAGCATGAAAATAAGCCTTACTAGAAAACTTAGGTAATGTACTACAATGCAGAATGCAATAAAATCACAAACAATCCAGTAAAAAAAAGAGATCACACTGTAAGATTAGTGTTAAACATCCTAGTTCCACTAGTCACTTTAAGTATCTTAAATCTGCCCCAAAGAGGGTAATTTATTAAAACTCAAAATTGAAGCTTAGAAAAAATTCACAAAAATTTTTCTAAACGCATTGAAGTCAATGGGCAACAAAATTGTTTTGACACACGTCAATTTTGATGGGAGCAGCAATTTTTATACGCACTACTATTTTGTCCAAATGCATTAAAGTCAATGGGTGTCCAAATATTTTTGACGCGCGACAATTTGTTGCGGTATACATAAATCTGCATAGATATTGTTCAAAACAAAGGTATATTTTTTTTGTAACATATTTTTATTTGTTTTCACAAAAGAAAAAGAAATACAATCACAGTGAAGGCCACACATGTCGTAGATTGAACAAAGTGCAAACATGTATCATTGCATTATCAAGAAGACATAAAGAGAGGAGCACCTAATATTTTGTGTTGTGTTTCCTCCTCCCATGTAACTCCTTCTAAACAGCATGTGTCAATTAGGACTAAATTAAAGAGCTTCTCAGCTGAAGTACCAGAGTAGGATTAGTAAAGAATATTTATGACATGGTAGGCACTTTCACGACCATGATGCTTATCAGAAGTATTGAGTGAAGGCACAAGTGGAAACATTATACACTATTGCTTATAAGTAAGCCAAACAGCAAGGCCAATGCAGTGACCATGAACAGTAATAACAAAATAAAACAAAGTAAAGTAAAATAAAATAGTAGTCGTAACCATACAGATTATTAACCGTCAAACAGTGGCATCATTATTATCGATGAGGGTAACCTTAACTACATTATAGTTGGACTGAGTCAGTCGAAGTTAGTTCCCAGGCTGTCCACACTTTCAGAAAACTGGGTATAGTGTTCTTAATATATGCAATCCTATGTTCAAAATCTTTATTACTATTTACTTTCTGATAGATTTCTCTTAGGGCTAGTCCACACGGGGAGATAGCGACGCATTTGCGGTCGCAGCGACAAAGCGCCGCGACAGTCACCGCGACCGGCGCAGGCGACCGTTTTGTATGGGCGCCTATGTAAAAACGCCTGTGCTAACCACACGAGGCGATGCGCTTTTCAACAGTCGCCTGAAAAAGCCTGGCGAGGCATTTTGTCGCCGCGACCGCAAACGCGTCGCTATCTCCCCGTGTGGAATAGCCCTTAGGGAAGGAAGGTTGGACGTTTTCCATTTAGCCGCAATGGATATTCTAGCTATCGTAAGTACATGATTGAGCAGTTTTTGTTGATCTTAAGTAAGCCCTAAAACCGGTTTGCCCAGTAAGAATGTAAAAACATCTTTCTGTATGTTCTCATGTGTGAACCATCTTACAACCCCAAGATTTTATCCCAAAACGGTTGAATCTGTACACAGTTCCAAAATATGTGAGGAACATCTCCTGGGGCTTCGCCACATCTCCAGCATAAGTGAGAAACCTCAGGAAATGTTTTGTGCAACCTCACTGGGGTTAAATACCAATGCATCAATATTTTATAGATATTCTCTTTCTGCTTGGTACAAGTTACACTATGTTTAGCATTATTCCAAATAGATTCCTGGGTAATTTCTACATTCAGTTCCCATTTCACCATATAAGAATGTTTGTAGTCTCGTATACCAAAGGGGTCATTGACCATAGCATATATTTTTGATATTAGTTTCTTTTGAGGAAGGCCTTTGTAAGATAACTGTTCAAAAGCAGTAGGCAGATTATTCTTAAAATATTTTGTGAATGGTGTCACATAATGCCTAATCTGGAAATAGATAAACCAATGTAACTGTTCATGTGGAAGTTTTAATTTAACATCATCATAGTTAAGCATATTCATCAGGGAGGTGTCCAAAACATCCTTGACTTTAAACAGAGAAGTGACCTCCCCAAAGCTATTAAAAAAAAAACAAAGGTATATTATTCTTATAACCCACCTGACTGAAACTAAAATAAACTTCCTTTTTAATGGCATAAGGGCCTAACTGTGTTCAAAGGCATAATTAACATGACCTAGAAGCTCACCATCTTGTGGATGAGTACAGTTAATGACATTGCACTTGTCTGGCAATAAAATTGGTGCTATTGAGCAGATGTTGAAATTAAAATCTACAATACAATGCCAATGCTTTTTCATATACACTGTGCAGAGTGGAAATTTAGGAAAATAAACTGTGAAAGATGGAACCCTGCTAGGATTTCCATATCAGTTCCTTGTGTCCTAAGGCAATACATTTATCTCCCTAAGCCTAAGGCAATGAATATAAGCTATAGGAGTCCAAAGCAGTGCCTGAAAGACGGAGAGTACGTCATTTTATAAATCTACTTTTTTATGAGGATATTACAGTACAATGCTATAAATATTTAACAATTCTAATACTGTATACTGTACATTTTACTGATAAACTCAACAAATCACTTTTGTCTGTATAAAGAATATGTTGCAAATCGGATCGGTGAATTACAAATTAAAATGATAACAGCCTCTTGTAAAATACAATAGTTGTGCTGACTGCTGCATAAAGTTGCCATTGAAGCTGCAGTTTTTCAATTGTTTTTATAAAAATCTAAAGCCCCAAGCGCTGCATAAAAGAGATAAGAGTGGGTATTTGACCTTTTTCTTTTTTTTTTCTGCTTCTATAACTCTGGACCACACATTATTTGGAAAATCCATTTGTGTGTAGGAGAAAAATGGCTGATGAAAGTGCTGAGATTGGTAAGAAATAAAACTGCACAAACATTAATCATGCCTTTTCATCATGAAATTGAATATACGATTTCCAGCAGTGTCAAATCATTCACTTTGTTATATAATCCAACAAAAAAAAAAACACTTCAAGGTAAAACTCTCTGGAGTGCTCAACTATTTTAAACTGAAGTTCTATTGACCACAGTCAAGAAGAATCTACTAACCCACAGTATTTATTTTACAGTTCTTTACTCACATTGAACCAACATTAAACTAATATTAAAGGATTGACTAAAAAATAGTTATACTCATGTCACTATTATGGAGCCTAATACTAAAAATATTCACAATAAGCCTTAATACTTCAAAGAATCAAGAAACAACCTAGGGGAATACATGCAGAAAGCACATTGTACGTACATGAAATAATATGGAAATTATAAACTACAGAACTTTGAGAGCTGTATTAGAAGAGTCATAGATTTGCATAAGGTGAGTTATTATTACATTGTACAGAGCACTGGTAAAGCCCCATCTATAATAAGTCTTGCAGTTTTGATTTCCAGTGTTCAATAATAATTGAATAAGTGTAATAAATAAAAGAACATTCAAAAAAGGTTAACTAAGCTGGAAGGGTTTATTTAGGCCAAGTTGGGGTGGTTCACTCTGGAGAAGAGATGCTTAAGAGGGATATGACAACTATGTATAAATATATAACGGCATCATATAATAATCTCTCCAATGCTTTATTTACCAGTAGGTCCTTCCAGCAAACAAGAGGTCACCCATTCAAATTAGAAAAATGTAGATTCCATCGGAACAATTTTTTTACAGTAAGAGCTGTGACGTTGTGGAATTGTCCCCCATAATCAGTTGTACAGGTATAGGATCCCTTATCCGGAAACCCAATATCCAGAAAGCTCCGAATTACGGAATGGCTGTCTCCCATAGACTCCATTTTATCCAAATAATCCAAAGTTTTAAAAACGATTTCCTTTTTCTCCATAATAATAAAACAGTAACTTGTGCTTGATCCAAACTAAGATATAATTAACCCTTATTGGAAGCAGAACTAGCCTATTGGGTTTATTTAATGTTTAAATGATTTTCTAGTAGACTTAAGGCATGACTACCCAAATTATGGAAAGATCCATTATCCAGAAAACCCCAGGTCCCGATCATTCTGGATAACAGGTCCCATACCTGTACTGGCAAGAAGGTGATGGAAGGCTTTTTAACAAATGAGAAAATACTGTCTTTTTGGCTGCAGAAATGAGGCAGAAAGCAACAAAATTCCATCCTTCATGTGATACAGCCTAAATAACTGGGTTGGGTTGAATGATGTTAGGTTTTAGCTGGCAGAGGATAGACTGGTTAAATCATACAGTTTTCTTGCACAAAAAGCAAGAGAGCTGGGGTGTCCAAACTCCAGGTCTGGCATATAATCATCATACATCCTCATACTGTTTGAAAGTGCCAGTAACATCGCAAGACATGCATCTGTAGTCTGTTTGAATGAAAATTGACGCAAAGGACAAAACAGGACAGATTTGCCCATCACTAGTAGTGTTGCCCTGCCCTGGTAAAACTGGTAAAACACTAATATATTTTATATAATCGAACTGCTGTGTAGCCATGGGGGCAGCCATTCAAGCACAGGATACACAGTAGATAACAGATAAGTACTACTATAGTTTATATAAACAAGCTGCTGTGTAGCCATGGGGGCAGCCATTCAAGCACAGGATACACAGTAGATAACAGATAATTACTACTATAGTTTATATAAATAAGCTGCTGTGTAGCCATGGGGACAGCCATTCAAGCATGGGATACACAGTAGATAACAGATAAGCACTAAAGAATAATATTGTATACCACATAGCTTATCTGTTATTTGCTGTTTATCCTGTGCCTTTTCTCATTTTTCCTTCTCCTTTGCAGCATGAATGGCTGCCACCATGGCTACACAGCAGCTTGTTTATATAAACTATAGTAGTACTTATCTGTTATCTACTGTGTATCTGTGCTTGAATGGCTGCCCCATGGCTACACAGCAGCTTGTTTATATAAACTATACAGAGAAAATGTCCATTAGACTATAATGGATAGTAAAAAAAATATTGCGTGATTTAAAACATTTTTGAAAAATTGTTCCAAAATTGACATCAATGCATTTGGACGACTTTTTTGCTATTTTTGGTGAAGCAAAATGGGTCAGATTCAGCCGCCACTAATGGCCATTACTCTTATTTATATTTTTTTGGGGGTGCAGGTTTGACAAAAAGCTCTTCTCAGTTTGAATCATGATATTTAAGGGGTATTTACTTAGATTCAACTTTTTTCCCATTATCTTATTAAAACAAAGTTGACCTTACTCACATCGAATAATTTACCTAACATTGGTGCAACAAATCTGTTGCAACAAAATTGAGCAACTTTTTCTATTTGGTGCTCGAATTGTATGACTTTTTCGAGTTGAAGCCCAAAAAACTTGGGTTATTGAACGGAAACCAGCAGTAAAAGCACAAAAAGTTTGACAACCATGAAGGCAAAAAGGGATTATCTGCCATTGACTTTTACATGACTTTGAAAAATTCGAGTTTTTTCCCCCTCTAAAAAGTCAAGATTTTCCCCTTTAAAAACTCAACTAAAAAAATTTGAGGTTTAATAAATAGGACCATAAAAGTAATATAAGCTCGTAATAAAAGCTAATATAGGCATTAGTTTGAAACATAGATTACCATACCGACATTTCAAAACGTGCTTGTTTTATGGATATCACACTACATCAGTAGCACAGGTTCCTATGTTAAGGCCATCAGTTTGCATAGTGTCCACTTGTTCTGCTATAAAGAATCATAGTGATCATACCACTATGAATCATGATTTGTATACATGCAGTATGTTTTTTCCAATTCTTATTCCTATTGTTTCATTATTTTGATAATTCTATGAACACCACTCTTGGTCATTATATTCATTTTAACAGACCTACAAGCATCTAGGGGTATCAACATTAAAATTTGTGTTTTTTATGCAAGTAGAAATACTATGTTCCTGGCCAATAGTCCTTAATTTAACCATTAACCTTCTGTTTGGTACTGCATCAAAAGCTTTAGCAAAGTCCAAGTAGATTACACCCAATGCCATTGCAGAGTTGAGGTTCCTGCTCACTGCCTCATCAAAGACAATTTAGGTGATTTGGCAAGATTGGTTACACATAAAACCATGCTAGCACAAACTCACAGTATTATTTAAAATGAAGTGAAATATTATATCTCTTAGTACTCCTTTGAAAAGCTTTCCTATCACTGATGTCAGACTAACCGGCCTATAGTTTTGAGGCTGAGAATGGGATCCCTTTTTGAATAGTGGCACCACATTGGCAATTTGCCAATCTCTTGGCACCATGCCGCACCTCAATGAATCCTTAATAATTAAGTAAAGAGATTTGGCAATCACAGAGCTAAGCTCGTTTAGCACCCTGGGATGAACACCATCCTCTCCCGGACCACTGTTTATCATTACATATTCTCTTTTGTATTTCCCCTTGCATGAACTATGCATCATTTGTTGTATTAAATAGAATTGGAAGTATTTAGAAGGAAAACTTCATTACTTGCTTCCTCATTTGTGTAGACTGTTGAAAAATATCAGTTCAGAATCTCTGAACTCTAAACCCACTCTGACCAGGGTCCAACCCCATTGTGCTTTATTTTTTTTACTATTTATAAATTTACAAAATAATTTTGGGTTGATTTTCCATGCTGTATTTTGTTTAGCTTGGCTTTATTGTATGATATATTTGTCTCCTTATACGTGACAAATGTTTCAGTTGTCCCGGCTAACTTGAAAGCCTTAAAAGCATGTCTATGCTTATCCAAATCAACACCAATACTTCTGTCAAACCACAAAGGTTTTGCTTTGCACGATATTCATTGCTTACAAGGGGAATATACCGACATGTATATTTATTAAGCAGCATTTTAAAGACATCCCATTTTTCTTCTGTGTTTAATCCTGTGAAAAGCCTCCATAGAAACTGCCTTTCTCAGTAAATATATTGCAGAGATGGCCTTATACTGGCACAGCTAAAGTTTAGTGTTTTAGTTACTCCCTTATAGAGTTGTTTCTGCAACATAATATAAACTAATCTCAAAGGAGACCATGTTATGATCACTATTCCAGAAATTCTCTCCCACACAAATGCTAGTTCAAGTTCAGTATTATTAGTTATTACTAGATTCAAAAGAGACTGATTCCTAGTAGGTTCTTGAACTAGCTGAAATATAAAGTTGTCATTAAGCATATTTACAAACCCCTTAGCCTTTTCGGTCTTGGCAACCCGATTACTCCAGTTAATGTCTGGACAATTGAAGTCACCCATAACAATAACTTGACCTAGTTGTGAAGCAGCCTCCATTTGCAATAATATTTGGGCCTCAAACTTGTCACTTATTCAAGGTGGTTTGTAGCACACCAATGATAATTTTCTTTGTAGCTTTTTTGCCCAGACAAAATCTTAACTCAAGGGAATTCCACACCATTTCCAGTGCCATCCATGGTTATTTCTTGAATTCAGGTTATACATAGGGATGGGCTAATTTTTTCGCCTCATTTCGCCGAAAAAATGACGCCCATAGACTTGTATGGAGACGTGCGTCAAAAAAAAAGCGCGCGACAAAATAATTTCGTCGCAACAAATTATTTTTGACGCCCATTGACTTTAATGGGCATCTGTGACATTTCGCCGTCGGCAAATTTTTGGCAAAATGAAACGGGTCAAATTCGCCCATCCCTGGTTATACATAAAGACAAACTCCTCCACCCTTTATAATCCCTAGCTCATTAGATGATTGACCTTCCTATTCTGATGTCCAAAAAGAAAATAGAAGTTCAAATAACTTGAACTTCTGAACTTGAACAGGTGGGTAGCAAGGCGGTCAACCTACTCCCTCCTATTTTCCTGGGAGTTACCAGATTTTGGGCTCTCTCCTTTGGTCTCCAGTTGTTCGTAAGCATTCACCCAGTTTCTGATGATTTTCCATGATTTCTGATTTGCTGTGAAAATCCCATGTTCAAGACAGAATCTTTGACTTGAGTAAAGGTCTTGGCATGTGTGTGATGTCACTTCTGTGTACATCATTTCCGAGAATGGGAAAAATTTTCGTTGGCGCCCTTGCATGTGCCACGGTTTCCCCTAGAACTGAGCATTGAAAGTTGAAAGCTCTGGGGTAGGTATTTATCCAATTAATCACTTGACAAATTAATAGAATAGTTATCTCCTCCGGCAATTTGTTGGTTGAACTGCAGACTGTATAGTCTTTGCTTCTGGAACTTAGAATGCCCATTGTTTTCATAGCCGTATGTTACAAACTCCAGTGTTAAGCAAAGTAAGTTGCTGATGTAATGTCTATTTATAATTTGCATTTGCGATATTTATATACTTACATATGGTTTCCCCAGCTGTGAGAAAATATTTGAAACCACTGTGGTTTATTGCTTTTGGTATCATAGTGTGTATGTTAAAATATTTAGCTTGTGTGAGCTAATCTCATGTGTTTGAAAGTATGAATTAATGCATCCTTCTACTTTTATCATGGACTAAATGGCCCGTGTAGACACCACATGCCAATAATTTTGGGTATTCTTTAATCTGTTAACAAAGATCATATTTAGGACTATACACATAAAAATGGGCAGCATTCATTCAATACATACACTATTTGTGGAAATAGTGGCCCTTACATGTGAGAAAAATGGCCCTTCTATCTGTTCTCGTTACATACAGTAGTTGACATCCCCTTGTAAAGCTTAAAGTTTGTTTCATGTAACATACCATTTTTAGAAAGTCAGGAGTAGTGATGAGCAAATTTTTTTCCCCGGCCAGGATTTGCGACAAATAGGGGTATGGGATATAGGTCAGTAACAGAAAAAACTATTTTGCCATTTTGAAAATGTAACAGACATTTTGCAAACCCTTTGCTCCTCATGCGATAGCAGAGATTGTGAATTTTATCATTTGTGATAGTGTGCACTGTATGTAATACAACATCTTACCAAAAATGTTTACGTTTGATCCAAAAGTTTACTCCACCTTTAAGCATGTGTTTTATAGTGCATAATCTGCAATTAAGATTCACAATGCAATAAATGTCTAATGATGAATATTACATTGCAACATGCACATTTTTATTCTCCTTTCAAATTTTATTACATTCTCCCCCATAGTCCCACATTTTGCCATCTACAAAACCACAGAAACTTTTTGCATTGAAAATAAACTCGTTGACTAATACATTTTCCATTAAAAAAAGCAGAGGAAAAATGCCCATTCGCTACAATGTATTTTGTGTGGGGAAAAATGCTGCATTGAAGCAATTGACTTCAATGTATTTTGGGTGAAAAAGAAAAAGTTACGAAAAAACACCCATTGACTTCAATGCATTTCACAAATTTTTATGCAGTTCTCAAAATACTCCAACAATTTCTGTAGCCAAAATAGGACAGATTCACTTATTACTAGTCTGGAGAAGTCTGGAAGACAAATCTTTGCAGCAATTAACGATGAATATGCTGATTTTATTGTGAACAGTAATACGACATTCATCAGATGAAGCTGGAAGATAATCTGTAAAACCAATTTTTAAGGATGAAAAAGACTAATTAAATGATGATGAACCAATTAAAATTTTACATTGACATTTAAACTCAATCAAATGACTAATTCCTAGGAAAAGATGAAAATGAGCAATGAAAATTTGTTGGTTTGGAATCTTGTATTTAGTAAGGACACTGCTTACATCAGCATTCCTCAGTGGCTCCCATCAGTGGCACAATTTATTTTGCCACAGTCATTAGAGTAGCTTAGATAAATAGAAACCAGTCACCAAACATGGCATGGAATTTAAACTTGACAAAAGATTAGGCTAAAAATGTATGGCATTCACACAGAAAAATAACCGCCTTCTGGCAGTGAAATTCAATGGAGATCTATGGCTCAGACGTTGCTCCTATTGCTCCACTTAAGTCTAATGTTAGTCATGCCTCTTCCTTGTGTCACCAACAATAAATAATTTAACATTGCAAAGTAAGGTATGAGAAGTATCACAAGCAAAACAATATGTAACGTGTGTACTCTTTTATCTTCTTCCATTATCCATGACATTGCACATTCCATTTATTCCTCTGTTTGTAACCAAAGGAATGGAGTACTGAAGTACTGGAAAAAATATTACACTATACAATTATATGGTGATTGGAGGGCACTAATTCTTATTCAGCCCTGTAATTTGGATGCATAAGTCATGGGTCATAGAAATGCAGCATACGTCTTTCAATTTCAGCCATTCTGTGCCAAGTGAGTCAGGATTTTAACTGGATAAACTGGTAACTAAACGTCACCTCTCTAAGTGGCAGATTTATTACACCTCAAGTTTTCCTAGTCAAGTTTTATGAGGAAAAAGAAAACAAATTTTTTGGAAATTTCTTATACTCCAAAAAGCTGCTAAAAATCAGAATCCAAAAATTCTCCAGAATCAAAGTCATATAAAAGTAAATGGTAGTGATGAGCGTAATGTGTGAAATGGGTGAAAAAAATTGTTGCGCGTCAAAAAAAAAATCGCCGCCCATTCAATATATTTAGGGGCAGATTTATCAGGTCTAGGTGCATTTTTGAATGAAAAAAAATTGAATTTCGAGCTATTTTTGTGTGCTTTGACCAGGGAATAGTCCAAATTCGATTCAAATTTGAAAGAAATTCAAAAAATTAGAATATAAAAATGTATTATGTACTGTCTCTTTAAAAATCCGTCTTCGACCATTCACCATCTAAAACCTGCTGAATTGCTGTTTTAGCCTATGAGGGACCTCCTAGAACCTATTTGGAGTCAACTGGTGGACTTTGAAAAATTTAAGTTTTTTTGGGAAAAACTTTGAATCGAATTTGATCAAATGCAATATTCCTTTGATTTGTACAATTCGAATTCTTTCAAATACAGACCTATTCGATCAAAAACTGACCTATCTGACCAAAGAAAAACAACTTCATTTCGGTTGGTCTTTTTGAATTTCAAAGTTTTTTTCAATTCAAAATTGATAAATATGCCCTTTAGTGAATTTTCTTTGAAATTTGAGGTTTTTGGGTGACAAATTAAAAGAATCTGCACAATTCAATTATTACACAATGTTGTCACGACTTTTCCTGCACGTATAATTTTTGCTCATATTTTTAGTAAATTGAGCCAGGCTTGGAGTTACGTAAATTTTTTCTTTTTAGAATTATGAGTAAATCTGAGTAACACTTAAGGGCAGATTTAGCAAAGTGTAATATTAGAACAATTTACCCACTTCCAATTTATGCCTAAAGTATTTTAAGGTCAATGCGTAAAAGTTCACAACTTAATAAATATGTTTCAAAAAACCCCATAGGAATGAATAGAATGTGGGTGAGTTTTTCTGTGGTGATTAGTGGTGGGCGAATTTGCACCGTTTCAAAAAATTTGCAAATTTCCCACGAAACGGCAAAAAATTTGCGTCCATTTTTTGCCACCGGCGTTTTTGATGCCGCCGAATTTTCACCCATCACTAGTGGTGATCTATAATTTCACACTTCTCTTTTCACACAAAATGAACCCTTAACAGGGATAATTAGGAGAAATGAATGGTTGAGATTTTTCCATTTTTGATACCTGCTTGAAACTGCCATGTTTTCAGTTAGATGTGTTGTTACATTCACTGTGTTGTAGCACAAAAGACAAAAAAAAAGGAATCTTATTTTCTGCTGACTATTGAGTTGCAATATGCTAAAAAATATCTTAACTTTGTGGGGCCGATTCACTAACTTCGAGTGAAGGATTCGAAGGTAAAAAACTTCGAATTTCGAAGTTTTTTTTGGGCTACTTCGACCATCGACTACGACTTCGAATTGAAGGATTCATAGTGGAGGTAAAAACTCAGTAAAAACTCAAACGGACTCATTTATGTCTGAAAGTGGAGCAAGCAAAGTGCAATTTTGAGGACAACTGCCTTTTTTTCCCCCGTATGTTTTTTTTTTTTGAAGTAGAAAATATTCATCACAACTGCTCCCGTCTTGTGTTTAAATGCATGCATAGCTTTCATTTTGATGAATTGGATGCTATGTCAAAGAAGCAATACAGTTGCATCAAGAGAATCACCCATTTGCAATGATGCCAGGAATCTGGGAATAAGGTGTAGAGATAGGCGAATTTGACCCGTTTTGTTTTACCAAAAATGCGAAATGTTGCCAACGGCCATTAAAGTCTATGGGGCAAATTCACTAAAGGACGGAACCCCTAATGCTAGCGTTAATTCGCTAGCGTATCGCATTTTCGTTCATTTGCCGATTCACTAACGGACGCTGGCGTAAATTCGCTAGCGTAGCGCATTTTCTTTCATTTGCCGATTCACTAACGGACGCTGGCATAAATTCGCTAGTGTTACTTCGCACCCTTACGCCTGGCGAATTTGTGCAACGGACATAACTACGCAAATTCACTGACGTGCAAATTTTTCTGAACGCTACCTTTTACGCCAGACTTCCTTCGCCACCTCAGACCAGGCGAAGTGCAGTAGAGTAGATAGGGATTGCTTCAAAAAAAGTTAAAAAATGTTCTAAGTCCCAAAAAACGCTGGCGTTTTTTCCTTTTCTTATGGGTGATAGGCTGAAAAAGAGCGAACTTTTTTTTGGGGCTCCCCTCCTTCCCCCCTACATTTCCTAACTCATGGCACCTTAACTATACAGTGGGCACATGTGTAGGACAAAATAAAAATTTTATGTTTATTTATTTTCGGTTATGAAGGTTTCCCAGGCTTGTGTAGTGATGCTACATATACCTCCATTGTAACTTCAATTTTGCGCCATATGAAAATTAATCTTCGGTAGTGTAACTTCACTTTGCTTGGCGAATTAACGCAGCGCAACTTCACAACCTTACGCTTCCCCTTAGCGCAACTTCGGATTTTAGTGAATTTGCGCAGCGCTGGTGAAAATACTCCTGGCGAAGTGGACGCTGGTGCAACTACGAATCTTCGTGAATTTGCCTCTATGGGTGTCAAAAAAATGAAAAGCAACGTTGAATTCATTTATTTCTAGCCTGTTACAAATTTATATTGCTGCAAATTACACTGGTGTGTTTTCAAAAGGAATGTGGTGAGGAAATGGATTTCCCTTTAGAAGAGAAAAAAATGTTAAGAATTTATTTGGAAATTGTCATGAAGGAAGCACGGCAATGCTACTTAAATTGATTGTGCTAGAACCTGCAGTCTAGAATTTGTTTTTACTGTAGAATGTACAGCATGTGGGTATTGGCAGGTTAGGTAGTCCTCCTCCACATAAAACTAATTCTAATCATTTTAAAGACCTGACAACTCAGTTTTCAATGAGGTTTCATTCACCCTACTCTTTAATCAACTTTAAATTGGTTTACAATCAGTGTAATTTTACCTGAGAAGCCAATGGAAATCGAACAAGACTTGTGGACGGGATAAGCTTTCTTTTCTAAGAAGGTTGCAAGATCATTTCTGACATCTAAAATGATCCAGAATTGTACCTAATTTCAAATAGAATTTCTCTGCATACGAATTGGTCCTCATTTATTATACTTCCCAAAAGTTAAGTGAAAAAAAAAAAAAAAAATTTGGAGAAGAATCTCCTAACTCCGAAGAGAATATCTTGGATTTTTTTTTTTTTGCAATAGGAATTTGGCTGAAGGATGCCCTATATAAAAGTAAAATATTTGTTAAATAATGGCCACTAGATCTTCATTTTGAATTATGTTTGTATTTTGTAATAGAAGAGCTGAATGTCTAACCTTTTAAGTGTTTATTTTTGCATTTAAATCTTGTCAAAACAAAAATAAATGGAAGGAAATATAGAAAAAGCAAACAGAGCACAAGACTGCTATTGGACCTAGTAGAACATACATCAAACTAGATTATACAATACGATTAGCAGGGGCTGCAGACAGGTCAAGCCCAGGCTACCTCAAACATTTTTGGGCAGCCTCTAGCCAAATGTCAGTTGTTGACTGGAAGTCTTTTTTCTTTTTTTTTTTTGCTTCTCCACCTTATTTTATAAAAAGGTGTTAAAAATTTCAGTCTGCAGTTGGTTTAGCTATCTTTGCTTCTTTCAGTTCAAAGCTTATTTAACTAATATATATATATATATATATATATATATATATATATATATATATATATATATATACATAGATACATACACACACTTTCAATCCCACAATATGTTTTTATTCAGAAATTTAAAATCATATAGGTGTCCTGGCATGTTTCAAGAAGCCTGAAAAAGCACCACAATTTGAAAAGTTCACCTTGAAATAGACCTTAAAAAGGCACATTAGCATTAAAATGGCATATGGTTTAGAGAGTTACAGTTATGGGTTTGAATGGTATCTGAGAAATTTGTAATCATAAAAAAATTCCAGCAGAATGGAGTGAAGACCAGCATCTTTCCAATGCTGGTCTCAAACATTACCCAAAATCAACCATAGGATTATGAAGGCCTACAACTCAAGGGTTTTGGGATTAAAAAAAGAGGTATTGTAAAACAGAAATGATAAAATGTTGTTTGTAGGTAAAACTGCCATAAAAATTATGAACAGTCAGCCTGGATTGTAGAATTTTAAATTGTTAAAAATTCATTCTTCACCTATATAACTCCTTCAATGTCCTCTACAACACACATTTCCCAACAAACTTGTAGTTTACCAAATCATTTGACTGAATTGTCAAAACATAATGCACATGCAGATCACCAATGATTGTTGGCACTGTATATAAAGTATGTATAACACATGTGAGGAAATTAATGTAATTACTGTTAGAAACGTTTTATTTTATAACAATAAAGAGAAAGATTAAATGGTACACCTAGCTTACCATGGAGCTACATGATGCATTCATTTTACCCCAAGATGAAATTTGTTGAGCGGTGTTGAAATACAGGTCACCATTACAGTCAACCCTATCTGTGAATTCTTCTTTGAAATTCAAGATACTTTCATATGTAAAAAAAGAAAACGTTTGGGCATTTAGCCTTAGTTACTCACCACAACATCACATGTAGCCTGTTAAATGCCACAGAATGTAAAATCTATGTTCTCTGGCAAAGGTACTTGAAATGCAGCATTTCTCCCCTGGAAGTGAAGAAGCGGCTAGTAAAGCCGCACCTTTGCTTCCTGCTCATTCCCCCGCCCCTAGACAATGAGCAGGAGGGGGAAATGAGTGGGCCCTTGGGCATGATCGCCCAGGGGCCGCTTTGGCAGCAGCAGGAACACGTGCTTCCTGCTGCCTCTAATTCTGGGACCCCCCCGGTCGCCAATACTTACCGGTTCGGCACAGGGATGGGTGCATTCATCATCGTGTAACCTCCTGCTCCTTCTGCAACCATCTTCAGCCAACCATCACAGAGGTTAGTGTAACACACACACAAATACACAAACACATACATTTTACACTAAATCATTAGATTTACACTTACCGTATATACTTGAGTATAAGCCGAGTTTTTCAGCACTCAAAATATGCTGAAAAAGTCCTCCTCGGCTTATACTCGAGTCAGTGCTGAAAAACTCTGCTTTGGAATCCAAATCGCTAAATAATTTGTGAGGACAGATTCGGTCTTTAAACCGTACAAGCTTTTCAGAACTTGGACCAAAGCTTTCAGTTTAGTGAATCCTAAGGACAGGCCTGGGAGAGGGGATCCCAGTCACTGTACTATAGATAACTCTACAAATTTGCATCAGGAGCCTCAGTCCAAAATCTTTGTAGAACGTAAGGGAAAGAACGCTACCTGTTACCCAACATTCCAGCGCAGATCACTTCCACGTCACAGCCTCGATCTCGATCTTACATTTGGACGTTGGTCAGTGGCGGGACTAATCCCCCCCCCCCCGCAGATCGTGTACCGCTGATACTGCTGTATCTTTCAATGATGTTCCTGCCATCCTTTTTGGTATCTGCGTCGCAGGGCGATATTATTTGATTGCGATAGTCAGAAGATACCATCCTGCAAGCGCAGGGGGAGTGGGGATTACCCCAGTTGACGAGGAAGAACTGCGACCGGAGTAGGTTAGTGTCACTGTGGTGCGCATTTTCATCCCGTGAGGGAAACTCCAAAACCCTGTCAGTGGAGTGTGCTGTTAAAGTCTTTATCATGTTGCCTTTGGTGAAAGCAGTAGATTTTCTATTGTGGGGGAGAGGGGCAAAACTATCAAGAAAAAGTTTAGGGTGTTAAGGTTCTGAGAGATTAAATAAAAATTGAATGAATGTAGTAGAATACTCAAGCTTTAACTGCTCACAACATTCTGTAACCAGAGCTTATGAGATCCTTACCTCAGAGGGCAGCACCCCACATGTAAGCAGAGGCAGCAAAAAAAAAAACACTCCTGGTGTTATACATGGAATTGCCATGCCATCCTACAGTGAATTCTGGGGGCATTTATACAAGGAATTGCACTGTGCAATCCTACTGTGAATTCTGTGGGCTTGAGTTTTTTTAGGTCAGTAATGCTGTGTTCCAGCAACCTCTAAACATAACTGGCTATAACAATTATTTAGAATAGAAAATGCCTGTTTTTACAGCATTGAAAAGTCTCCTTTTACCTGCTGCATTTCTCACCCTAGGCTTATACTCGAGTCAATAAGGTTTCCCAGTTTTTGCAGGTAAAATTAGGTACCTCGGCTTATACTCGGGTCGGCTTATACTCGAGTATAAACGGTACATACATTTTTTTGGGGATTATTTCAGTGATTATATTGCAATTTCGTGATTTGCGTGCATTTTTAGCCATTTTATTGCATTTTCAGCTTTGCGTAGGTATTGTTCGCTTATTTCTGTCCATAAAACCTGTTTGCCCATGCTAAATATTCAGACTTTGATTCTGAATGAAGATTACACTAGGTGAAAAAAAGCATTGCTTTTTGTGGTTTTGTTGGATTTTAGTGATTTTTATACAATTTTGCTCTGTTCTTTGTTACTTCATTTTGCCCATCGAAATTTTGTCTGCTATATATATCCATTTGGGGGTGCGACATAGTTTGGTAAATCTATTCATATTGGGCATCAAGCTTTTCAGTAGACCCCTGGCGTTCGTATTTAGGATGCCTTTTGCTGGTATGTTACAAAATGTGGGGTATATAATGGGGTAAAATGCAAGCTTTGTGCAGTTTGCAGAAATGTTTAGAATATCTTTGCAGTTTGGTAGTTTGCAGTAGAAAGACTATGGTTTTCTAGGGTCTCCATACTGTTAGCGGGTCTTATACTGAATAATACATACCGGGTGCTTGTATTGTAGCAATCAGGGTGTCATATACGTGAAAATTCATATGTACTATTTTCATTTGGTGGTCTCTGTATGCCACCTAGTTTGGTAAATCTTTTCATATCAGGCATCAAACTGTTCAGTACACCCCTGGCATTTAAAAAAAGTTATGTTTAGCATAGTTTTGCGGTTTGGTAGTTTGAGGTAGAAAGATGTAATTACCTGCTTTAAATTCATCACAATGTGTACTTTGGGAAAATATATGGTTTTCTAGGGTCTCCATACTGTTAGGGGTCTCATGGCACATAATACACAAATTGTAGTAGCCAGTCATACGTAAAAACTAATATTCCCGATTAAGATTTGGAGGTCTCTGTATGTCACATTGTTTGGTAAATCTATGCATATTGGGCATCAACTGGTTTAGTAGACCCCTGGTGTTCATATTTAAAATGCTTAATTCTGGTAGACTATGAAATGTGGGGTATACGATTGGGTAAAATGCAAGTTTCTGTGACGATTTTCAGAAATTTCATAAAAACCATTATGTTTAGCATAGCTTTGCAGTTTGTAGTAGAAACTACTGAGTCCAAGGTTTTTTCTTGGTATGTAATGATACATGGGGGCGATAAGATGCTGGAAAGTTGAAGCTCTTTAGGCAATTTTCAGATATTTCACCAAAACCGACAATTTTGTGAAAGCCTCGTGACTCAGTAGTTTGGAGCAGAAAGGCACAGGTATCCATTTAGATTCGGTAGAATGTGTACTTTCCAAAAATATATGGTTTTAGGGGGTAAACATATATTTCTGTGTTTTTACCCCACACAAAATGCAGTCAATGTGGATTTTTCATTAGCTGACGTTATCCACAGGACTATTTGTATGTGCTAACTTCATTTTTGGGCCTCTAAATGCCAGATACTTTGGTAAACATATGCACAATGGGCATCAAACTGTGTGGAGGACCCATGGCAATCATATTTGGGGTGTTTTTTTCTGGGAATATAATGATACATTGGTAATATGATGCTGGAAAGTTGAAGCTTTGAGGCAATTTTCAGATATTTCACCAAAACTGACAATTTAGGGAAAGCCTTGCAACTCAGTAGTTGGGAGCAGAAAGGCATGGGTACCCTTTTCAGATAGAATGTGTACTTTCCAAAAATAAATGGTTTTGGGGGTAAACATTTTTCTGTGTTTTTACCCCACAAAAAATGCAGTCAATGCGTTGATTTTCCAGTAGCTGAAGTAAAGTCCTTGACAATTTGGATGCGCTAACTTCATATTGGGGTCTCTAAATGCCAGATACTTATGCACAATGGGCATCGAACTGTTCAGTGGATCCCTGGCAATCATATGCAGGGTGATTTTTCTTGGTACCTAATACAGTGCAGGATATGCGGAGCAGCAAAATATAACCTTTGAAGTGATTTTTCCAAAACCTACTGTTTCAGGATTTGTTGGCCTTGGAAGTATATCTAAAGTATGCCGTTTTCTGCCTTTGTGCTTTTAAAATTTGGTAATATACTGCTGGGAGTTTTTGCTGTACAGAAGTCCTAAATCTCCCTAAAACTATACATATTTGGTATTGGCACATTTGAGAGACATGAGGCTTTCCAAATCAGTTAGATTTTCATGCATAAAATGAAATATTTTTATGGCATAAATTCATATACGTACTATGAAAAATAGAGAATGTTTTTCTTTTTTTTTTTTGGTATTTAGCGCTATCAATCATTTTGCAGAGGTGGAAACACATAAAAACTCAGGTAGATTTAGAAAGCTCAGGTTCTCCAAAAAAAAACAATGTATAGTTTTCCAAGGTAAACTATAGGTTCTCCTCAGAAAATGTTTCAAAAACGCCTGGTATTTCGCGTAACCAAAATGTCAAATTCTGCGGGCACTTAAAGGGTTAAATAGATGTGGAGATGGCCCTTTCTTGATCCTCTGTTCTGTAATTAACTGTTATAGTTATTTAATAACAGTTATTTAAAATATTTTTTTGGAGCTGTCTGCTTACTTCTACTGAAAGAACACTTACCATGGACATTACCGAGCCACCCTCTGTGCAGGGAAAGTGTTTCCACTTTGTGTGTATTTCCTGTGGTTTAAGCAAAAAGTTGCCATTCTTGTCATTTTGGAAGCAGGAGTCTATTGCCCTGTATTGGCAAAGTGAAATCAGCAGTAGCCTTAACAAAGTATACATTTTGTACTGGTGTTTTGCCCTTTAAATGTTGAGTTGTTTGTTCCATGATCCTGTGGTTGGGTGCAGCAAAAACAAAAGTATTGGACCTTAAAATATTGTACTGTGTATTGTCGTGTGTTTATTAATCTTTGTAATGAATGTGAAGCAGAAATTAAAATTCTGGTGTATAAAGCTAAATAACCACTATGTTTTACTCCACTTTTTTTCTTTCTATAAGCGTATCCCTTTGATTTAAACTGATGGTGTTTATTTCTAGAGTAATTAAAAAATACGCATTTTAATGAATAGAAAACCCTGATGAATCACACTACTTTTTCCACCACTCTTTTTTCCCAGAAACATCCCCTCAAATAACGGTTTGTATTTTGTGTGAATCAAAATACATACCTTCATAATTATAGGCACTTTTCTCTTAGTAACAAAACTGCCAGCTGGTTTCATAAATGAAGGCACAACGATTTACACAGCTTTATAAATAGGCTCGTATCTTTTGAAACATTTCATTGTTATTCAACAAAAGTAATGGTGTTATTGTGTCTCAACCGTCTTTTTGGTTCTAAAGTGTATGTGACCCCAAAACATTAGGAAAAAATAAGCTGCAATGTAATTCACACCATCAAAATAACTAATGTTGTAACTGGTGGTAAAACTTTATTATTCAAGTTTAGATGTAACAGACATCTTTACTGCCTGATCTTGTTTTTTTACTTTAATGCAATAAAAATACACAGAGAACATGGTTGTGGGCAGAAATTAACATGCACAACGTACAAACAAAAACATACCTGGTGTTGTAAGACAGACATCCATATTTTTAAGCATTTTCCATCAGGACTAAACCATTTCCTTTTATGAACCGAAAGAGTTCAGATTTATTTATTTTTTGGTTAATATTTTTATTTTTTTGCTGGTGTATATTGCTTGGTACAGAATTGACATTAAAATGGCATAATACAGTGGCATATTGAGATGTCCACATACCCTATGCCATTTTCAAAATGCTTTTAAAGCACAACAATTTCAGTGTCCATTTTTTCTAAGTGAACATTTTTAAAGTCAGTTCTAATTGAATTTAAATAGAAAGCAGTATGTATGCTCAACACACATAGGTATCTTTTAACTAAAAAGGGCTCCATCTATTAGTCAAGTTTGTGAGCTGGCTTTATAGAAGTAAACTCAGCCAATGGTCAAATTTTATGTTGGGGTTTGACTGGTATAAACTTTAGAATACCAAGAAAAAATGGACAGTTACATACACCCATTATTTTATCTAGGTATAAGATGTGCCAAAGGAAAAGGGTTCTTTTGTGGCTCATATACAGATGTCCTTTTTGTTTTTTTAGTGTTTTTTTTGTTTTGTTTTTTACTTTCCTCTATAGGACAATTAGCTTGTGTGAGGTCTTTAACTTTAAATTAAAAACTAAATTAAATCCAATAATCACAAATTCAATAAATGGTTTAACAGATATTAAGGTTTTATAATCTAAACACATTTATTTCCACACTTAAAACGTGGCATTTTAAATGTACACTAAAATATTGTCAATAATGCCTTTTTTAACGTAAAAAATGCAATGTATCCTTAGCTTGAACTTGACTGTAGTAATATACAAAAAAATATAGAATAAATTTTTCTATCCCTAAAAAAAAAAAGCAAATATACCTGCTTGCAGGTAGCATATGAAATACAAGTTATTATATGAAAATGGTTTGTAATCTTTTTTAATTATAGTAAATATGTAAATATGTTTAAATAATATGATTTTTTTTATTTCTATTGGTATCTTCATTAGGGAATCACCAAATAGGTCATACCTTATTGTCAAATCAGGTAACATAGCTACTTTGAAAAATACATACTGTATCTATGGTATAAAATAGAAAAAAAAAAGAAAGCAATGGAATACATTAATTATTGATCAAAAGCATCTTTACCTTATTGGCCATAGAAAGAATGTAGTGCGTCATTAGTTTGGCGAGATGCTCTTGTGCAGTCGAATGTATAAATATTTAAGCTATGACAGTTATGTAAATGTACCTTTATATATTGTGATCGAGCACAGCTTTCACTCAAACTCATGCAATATAAAATCTTTTTTTTTTTTTTTTTTAGATAGGACACTATGCAAGGATTTCAGTCTCTCAACCAGCAAATTAACTCTCTTTTAACTGTATTGACCACAGCTTTGGGCAACAAATACTTTTCAAAGTGTCTATGAGACACAAGTGAATATATTACATTAGTATACACACAATATTCAAGTAAGTCTATTTGAGTGCACTATACTATATATTTCAATGGTACAGCCTTTGGCTGTTGATCGGTGCTGTTATCGTATTTCAACACCAAATGAAGGTCCATACATTAGGCAACACAAAGTGTCCTATTGTCACTATCTTACCCTTTAACTACCCCAACTTCCCTCCCTTCAAATGATATGTGGGGCTTTGCTATGCACATTCACAACTACAAGGACCCCTCTTGACACTATACATAGCTCTCAAGAGAATCTTGAATTATATAGTTTAGTTGTTCAGGACCAAGGAATTGAAGTTTAGCAAAAAAGAGGGAGCCAGAGATCCCTGTTGTAACAGGCATAAGCACATTCTGGTAAAAGACTGGATAATTCTGACATCCGTATATTCCTTTTCTGAAAATGGAGTACACTGACTATGGCACGTTTGTTTTTGCATTTCCCGACTCAAAGAATGTTTTTTTAATCTTCAATTAAAACAGATATATTTCTTTATGTTATTTTTTTTCATCTCAATATGTCATGTATGCAAATTTAATGTTCTTAAGACCTTTTATCATTAACATGCAAATAAAAACAAACAGTAAGCATTTTGCCCTCATTTTAAGTAAAAAGCCTTCAAAGAAGTATAGCTACTCAAAGGCCATTGCATTTTATTTACCTTAAAGTTTTAGATAATTGATCTGGGATTACATAAATTAGGGGGGGCTATGCCAAATATGTAACCCACCCATGCCCAACTTAAAAAAAAAAATCAAAGGCTGACCAATGTAAAATGATGAGCGATGCTAAGAAACAATGCAATACACATACTTGCTGCAATTCATACAGGGCATAAGAGAAACTCAGATGAAACATACACAAAGCTACAAAAAGGATATACAAGTATCGTTCTAAAGCATAACAATGTGAGTTAACACCTTAAGAATACAAAAGTACTTGGAATGAATAGTACTACCCTTTTATCCTAGACAGGAGAAGTAATTCTTCTTATTTTTCCTACAATTTGCAAATACATTTGTTTCATGTAACAGACTAATGTTAACTCCCAAGTACAGAGACATGGCGCCCAAGGCATTCTTATATTCTCTGTTTGCATCCTCTGAGTTATAGGACAAGAGGGGGATGGGGAGCAAAACCAACTACTGCAATAGAAATAGTTGCTTCATTACCTTATTTGCTACATCTGCAAAATGTAAACAGTGAGGCTGAGCCAGACCGACTCTAATGCATGATGTAAAATCTTTGTTGCATACTTACATAGTAGAAAATAATTATTTCATGTCAGGCACCATTATTTGAAATGTAATACATTAATAATTACTAGAAAAATAAGACTTTGTTCTCCCAACTTCGTTAAAGAAAAAGGACAATCTGACAGATTTTCCAGTAGCTTGTAACATCTATATAGGAACATACAACTGATAGATCTCTAGTTGTACGACTGAACTACTACTCTTAATAGTGATCCATAGAACCCCCAATCGAGGTAGCCATGACCTTTTTTATGCCTTACAATATAAATAATAGTCTTATAGAAGTGCTCCTTTCACTAATGTTTTGCAAAAGAGTGGCCTAAAAATGTAGAGAAAACGATTATGCTGTTATAAATCAAGTTTTTAACCATGTGTTCCTGAGAATTCATGCTAAGGAGATAGTTTCATGTTCCCTTTGTTATGGAACTTAAGTTCTATAATGAAATAATTATACTAAAGGTATCAAGGAGTGAGTATATTTCCTTTTGGGGTTAGGATATTAATGTGAAATGTCAAAGGCAGAAATATTACTAAAAGCCACATTAGTTTAGTTTGTTCAAACAAAAATGGTATGATGTATGACAACACATAAAAATAATTTGACAAAAAAAACTGAATAGAACTGCATAGTAGAAGAAAAATGTAGAAGAAGGAGGGCTTCTTTGCCCATATCTGCTTGTGTTATGAGTAAAATAGGTAAAATGGTGTTATATAGTAAATTATACTACAGGTATAGGATCCCTTATCTGGAAACCCGTTATCCAGACAGCTCTGAACTACAGAAAGGCCATCTCCCATAGATTCAATTTTATCCAAATAATCCAAATTTAAAAAAATAATTTCCTTTTTCTCTGTAATAATAAAACAGTAGCTTGCATTTGATCCCAACTAAGATATAATTAATCCTTAAAAGCAGAACCAGCCTATTGGGTTTAATTCATGTTTATATGATTTTTTAGTAGATTTAAGGTATGTAGATCCAAATTATGGAAAGATCTGTTATCTGGAAAGCCTCAAGTCCCAAGCATTTTGAATAATAGGTCCCATACCAATACTACAACTAACTGTGGAAACCCTACTGTATACAGTGAGTAATTATATAATTCTGATTGACATTTTAGATATCATAAACAAAATTTAGGACACACTTATGCAGTAAGATCTTCTTTGTTAATCATGCACTGTTGACCACATTTAATTATAATAAAGGTGTTAGGATACTAGTAAATTGTTATTTTTTTATGAATGTGTCCTTTGCAGAAACTTTTGTGAAATAATTATATGAACATCCAGGTTAAGGAATTTTTTATCCAGAATCCAAAATATAAGGTACTTTTCCATTGATTCCTATTTAAGACAAATAAGTCTTAATTTTTATTGATTTCCTTTTTCTCTTTACTAAGACTGTTCTTGTACTTGAATAGCTAGCATAAACTTATGTTGATGACAAAACAATCATTTTTTAATACTTTATTAAGTTTTCAGGCATTCCTTTTCCTGAAAACCATAGATCAAGGCACCCCATATCTGCACTTTTTTATACTGGAAATGCTGCTTACGTATGGCTAATATTTGACAAGTTGTATTACGAAGAACATGAGTCTTTGAACATGCTTTAGGAAGTGCTTTACTGGCCCTCATTAGAAGTCACAAGCTACTGAATTTCTATTCAGAAACCCCATTTATACTAAATTGTGCTAAGTGCTAAAGTTTCAATCTTTATTTTTTCCATTCTTTTCAGCTTGTGCAATGTTCCTATGTAGGCCTCTCTGAATATGAGTTGTGAAGTCATACTTGTCCGTGCAAAGATGTTGGCATATACTACACTGAAAAGGTCCACTTTCCCCATGGCAACTCATATGTAGAGCATACATAACTTCATCCAGAAAGACAATGCCACAGTGCACACATTTTGTTGAAAGTTCATCTTGCGTACTCTTATCTGATTTCTCTATTTTAGTTACATTCAAAGGACCATCGTCCTTTACACTCACGGGTGACTTTGATTTTTCTTTAGAGTCTCCATTTGTTCCTGATCCAGGTCTGGAATGCTTCATTGCCAAATCTAGAGGAATGTCATTGTCTGACCCAACAGAGGAATATTGAGCAGGCAGATTAAAGGTGGGATAAGGCACATAATTTGGGCAGGGATTTGGCATGCCAGGCACATGACTCAAGTAGTGCGGATTTCCAGGAACTGACAGTTTATATTTACTCCAGAATCGCAGCCAGTCAGCTTCACTCTGGAAGTCATTGTGAACAAAAGGAAGTCCAAAGAGTGGGTACTGATATTTTTCTATTGGGCTTCCAGGTGGAGAGTAATTAGGATGCTTTATAGGTCTCATGTATTTTTCAATTGGACTTCCTCTTTCTGAGCTTCCTTTGCCATCAGAAACAGATGAGCTGTTTCCTGGTTCTCCACTGCTTTCCTGAGGGCTTTTTATCTGAATGTGCAAAGGTTGCATCTGTTTGTGGATATCCATAGTTTGACTGACAATCATGGTCTGCTGAGCAGAATGGCTTTTAGTCAATGAAGCTTGAGACCCATATTTATTCATACTAAGCTGCTGATTTTCTCTTTGATGACCTTCCATTGAGTGGTCCTCTGACCTTATATCTAAAGGACTTCCATTAGCTTGTTCTTCACTACTCGCTCTTTGATGTTTAGTTAACTGTTCAGGCTGCAGTGCTTCTGGGTTAAGGCGCTTTCTTGTTCGTCTCCTAATGATCTGCTCACCATTGTTCTGCTTAATTATATTTAACGGTCTGGGAGTCTGCAACAGTGATAAAACAAAATTACATAGACGTAATCCACATTTAATAGCAATGTCCAGTTTACAATAATAAAAAAACAGTGGAATTAAACTGAATTAGTTTAAAAAAAATACAAAAGAAACAAAAGAACTGAATGATTATTTCTAATTGTAACACTTAATATATAATCGTGGCATGAATTGACTACATTGGTATAAGACTGCTTCTCATATTTTAGTGCCTAATGTTTTGTTTTTAAAATCATGGAAGGGATGGAAACTTTATAGATTGTGGATCAATGTCCAATTAGGGGGTCCACACACACAAACTTTTGTTTCACACTGTCACTGTTGCCCTAGTCATATTTTTGTTGGCAAAAACATAAGGTTTGGAAACAGTAATTTTTCATTTTTAACTGATTAGGGATTTTTCTATAATAAATATACAGCACTGTGTACTGGAATATAGCTAAGCTATCATAAACCATGATTGGCAAATCCTGTTTTTATTTTTCATATTTGTTTTTAGTACTTCAAAATTACTAAAAACATATCCAGAAACACCAGATCTCAAACATGGCACAACACAGACCTTAATAAAAAACAACTACATATTTATTATAATAGGTGCATTAAAACAACCAATATTTTGCCTATGAACCAACAGACCAATAATGACCTAAATTATGATGCAAAACTGTTAATTCTTTAATTCAATGGTTTCCTAGTTTCAGCGTAATACAGACCATTGAAGCTCATTACATTTCTATATCCAAATTCTTACCAAAAACCTTAAAACAGAATTAAAATCTATTGACAATCCATTGGTAATTATATAATTATAAACCATAGACATATTAATAAAAAATCCTTAACCCCACATGTAGTGGCTTTTGCTTACTAGAACTAGGGTACTTGTTTGCTTGAGAGATGGTAATGCTTTATAAAGCACTGCGTATCTTGACAGCGCTATATAAATAAATGATGATGATGAAAAAACATTTGCTAGGAAATTTAAGCAAACCTACCATTCTCCATGGAAATATGACCACTAGAGGTCACTGATTAACTGGAGTTTACAGATTTTAAATGGCTGCTCAGGTGAGGAAAATGATGGCATTTTACATATGCAAATATAAATGACTTTTAGGTAGAATAATTTATGCCAATATGTACATTTACAGTACTTATTGTAAACAGACAAATTTAAAGAAGATAATTAAAAAAGGGCATTAATATGGAGTTTTTAGTCAATTTAAGAGCAGATTAAGACAATCTGTGTAAGTATACCATTGTGATGCAAAAATAATATTTAATCTTGAATAAATTAAACGGAAGATGTCATTACCACGGTAAATATATTTTTCTGGGTTTGACAAGATTTAAGCAATTTATTTTAATTATACTATGGGACACCATTTGCAACATCCGTTTGAAAGTCAGATGTACAACCTAAAACTACACAAAATTTGTGCATGGCCAGATGCAGTTTAACTGGAATTCACTTGGAGAAGGACCTAGGACATCATTTTAATATAAATAGCTTCATTTAACATAACATTCACAGGACAGTCGGTAATTATTTTGGAAAACCAGGTCAAATTTTTGGTTTAAAATATAGGAATGTAAAATGTATTGTCAAACATTGCATGGAGACCTAACAAAAAGAGGTCATATTGTACAATGTTTCCAAAGAAATATTAGTCAAATATTAGTCATGATTAATTAACACTGGCCTAAACCAGCCAGTTATGTTCACAAACTAGGAAACATCTGACTTGTTCACTTGAAAATGTATAATGCACAAAAGTGTTCTTATTATGTACAGTTTGTACCGTATTAAAAATTAGGGATGCACCGAATCCACTTTTTTGGATTCGGCCGAACCCCCGAATCCTTCACGAAGGATTCGGCCGAATACCGAACCGAATCCGAACCCTAATTTGCATATGCAAATTAGGGGTGGGAAGGGGAAAACATTTTTTACTTCCTTGTTTTCTGACAAAAAGTCACGCAATTCCCCTCCCTGTCCCTAATTTGCATATGCAAATTAGGATTCGGATTCTGTTCGGCCAGGCAGAAGGATTCGGCCGAATCCGAATCCTGCTGAAAAAGGCCGAATCCTGGCCGAATCCCGAACCGAATCCTGGATTCGGTGCATCCCTATTAAAAATAGATAAGCGGTTATTGGAATTCTGAATTTAGGCATGCTCTCGAGAAATATGTAATGTGCTTATGGAAAAAAATGAAGCTTGTCTAGTCTTATACATATAGTATCATTAAAAATAGAAAAGACCAATTTTAAAGTGATATTGTTGTGTTTAGACAACAGGCAGGTATCAGGAAGCATACTCTGTGCCAAATTTATCTTCTAAAACAAACCCACCTACTTCCCCATAGTCTTCAATTAGTTACCCAAACATCACTCCTGAGAGATGTGTCCCATAACAAACATGAGGGCTGAGGGAAGGCAGGGAGGTAGTTTTAACAGAGGTGTTGTGCTGCCCCAGCAGTTGTTTTATCATGTCGAAAAATCACGTTTATATTGTTATGTTGCCATCTTGTATTATAAGGTGTTTATTTCCTTGGCTGTAAACCCTTCTATCCCCCTTCCTTATATGTGAAATAATTTCCTCCCATTAACCCTTCCCTGTTCCCGCTTTCCATGAATGAGGAGCTGTTACAGAGGTAAGGAAAATAATTATTCTGTTTGACCTCCAGCATTTGTTCAGCTACCCTCAATAAAGAACATTGTGGATTCCATTGTGGTCTGGCAAAGAAAGCATGCAGAGGTTATCAGCTTCGTACAGGCCAAACAGAGAGGTCTCAGGGGAACAAATTAACTATCACAGCAACTGCAGTTAGAATAGGTGTTATGTTAAAATACTTAAAAACTAGCCCTGTGACACAAGTCAGCCTGGCTTATAAAAGCAAAAGACACATATGTTAATGTGATACTATGGGATACCAGATATTGTTGCTTTTCATATTGTAAATAACCAAGTAAAATTTCACTGAATTAGTGTAGGTAATATAGTAAGAGTGAAACTGTACCTGACCACGTTCTTATTAAATAAACATTTAGTGAACAAAAAGAGCAGAATTATTACCGAGTGAAGTTTCTGGTAAAGGCCACACGCATTGCAGACATAGCCACCGTTGGCATTTTTCCTCCAGAGGGATGTCTTTGTGGTCAGACAGTTGGCACAGAACACACCGGATCCTCTACGCCTCTAAAATAACGCAAAAGAAAAATATGCATTTAACATATTGTACTTTTTCTTTTAATATCTGTTGAGCCTGTCTAGAAGAAAAAACTTTCTAAGCAATACTGTAGCTGTGCAAGCCCTGTACTATCTATCAATACAACTGATGTTTAAGGCAAATGAACTCAATTTGTTTCCCTTATTAGCAATATATATTACTTAATTAATTTGTTGTTGAAAAAACTTAGAAATACAGACTTTTTGGCTTACATATTAAATGCACAGAAGCTGACAATTTTTAAGTCTTTGTCAAAGGAAAAATGTAAAAGGCGGACATATAATCATTTTCTTCCATTTCCTCCATTTCTATATCACTAACATTTGCGGTTTTAGCCTTGCTAAAGATGTCATTTTGTCAGATTATCAATACAATATCCTCCTCATCACATCAGAGTTTTCTTTTTGTGTTATGATTCTTTTATAAGAAACACAAAGGGGTGCAACACTGTGTGTTCAGTCAAAAAGTAAAATAGGGACGTATCCTTGGCCCACCTGGCAATAAAGAAGCATTGGAGGCCTAGCAAAATATGAACACCTATGTTTAAGAAAAATGTATTTAAAGTATGGATGCACCGAATCCACTTTTTTGGATTCGGCTGAACCCCCTGAATACTGAACCGAATCCAAACCCTAATTTGCATTTGCAATTAGGGGTGGGAAGGGGAAAACATTTTTTACTTCCTTGTTTTCTGACAAAAAGTCACGCAATTTCCCTCCCTGCCCCTAATTTGCATATGCAAATTAGGATTTGGATTCAGTTCGGCCGGACAGAAGGATTCGGCCAAATCCGAATCCTGCTGAAAAAGGCCGAATCCTGGCCGAATCCCGAACCGAATCCTGGATTCGGTGCATCCCTAATTTAAAGGCTTACAGAAGTAAATATAATGTCTACTAATGACACAAACAAACTAACCAGCAACTTTACATTAAGATGCCCCACAACAATTTCAATAACGACAATGGCCTCACTGTCATGTTTTTGGTTTGTTGGATATTCTGCCCAATACGGCTGCTCAAAGCTTTGCAAATGCCATTCCATTCACTTCTGTTTATGGCTTTGTTGGTAATCTACAATTTCTAACAAAGTTCAACAAAAAGAATGTATTATGAGTTAAAGAGAGACCTTAGAAAATTGAGTAAAAAAAATCACTAAATTACTTTATTATACAGAAAATTACCAGCATTATAGGTTGAAACATTCAGGGTTTATTCCAACTGAACCAATTTATTTAACTTAAGTCCATGCTGCAGAAAATCCGACAGCTGCCAGAGGAACACAATGCCTATAATTGTGCTCCGATATATTTCAAATGAAAAAAAAAGAAGCTTTCCATAGACATCATTTTGGCCTCATGACTAGAGCAGTTTCTTGGCATCCGATGGGCATTTGATTTAAGTGTTTCGCAATGTATTAGTGAGAGAAAGAAGAGAAAGTCCTGTCACATGGCCAGTTTTCTGAGGTCCTCCTCCTCAGCTAAAATAATTATCGGCATCAGTTGCCAGTATCAAATGGATCTAAATAAAGATTGGTAATCTTAAATATGATGTTATAGCACTGTAAGATGTTAAAAACATTTTATAAAATGCACTCTAAAAATGATCTTGAATGGAAATCAGGATTTAGGGAAAATATAGACAGACCTGAGCTACCAGATTAAATAGGCAGGAAGGGAAGAGTGTTGGTTACAGCTACTGTAAAGAAATAACTGCATATGTTGGTTTAAACATTACTACAAGTATGGGACTGGTTATACAGAATACTCTGGATGAGGAGTTTTCTGGACAACAGATCTTTCAGTAACTTGAATCTTCATACATGGGTAAGTCTACTAGAAAATCATGTAAACATTTAATAAACCAATAGGCTGGTTTTGCTTCAAATAAGGATTCAATATATCTTAGTTAGAATCAAGTACAAGGTAATATCTTATTATTACAGAGAAAAAGGAAAATGGAGTCTATGATAGACATCCTTTCCATTATTCTGAGCTTTCTGGATAACAGGTTTCTGGATAACTGATCCCATACCTGTACTAATGGATATAGAATGTGTTGGGAAGTCGTATTATAATATATCTTATAATTTACTTTATATAAATGTGATCTGGTTGCAGATTTTGTGGGTGTATGGTGGCATAAAAGGTAGAGCCATCCCTGACTCGGCTTCAGTGGGAATTGGGTTCAACTATTAAAGTAGGGCTTACTTACTCTGTCACTAAATGATTCATGTCAGATTGTTTCCCAGAGGCTTATTTCAGGATTATGAACCTATTTAAATTTTAATGTAAGGGGTGTATTAGAGGTTTTTGAAACAAAGATTAAACTCATTTCTCTAAAACCACAACTGCCAGGAAAGTTGTAAAAATATCCGAATATAAAAATCAGAAATTAAAAAAAAAATCTTAACGGTGTGCTAAAAGTACAAAAATCTCTTAAACTAGATTTGAGGTTTTCAGACAATTACTAAAATCCTCTAAAACTCCCGAATTCAATGGTGCAACAGGATCAGTGCAGTTACTATGGAATCTTTAGGACCTTGCATGGTTTTATGTGTTAAATTCTTGTATTACAGTTTGTTGTGACTTTTCTAGAAATATAAGTTTTAAAGAAATACATTTTCTTTAGAGATTGATGAAAATAAAGAAATATGAATGTTAGTAAACAGTCCCCACAGTATCTACCAAAATGTATTCAATGGGTGCTGTACAAATATGATGATAAAACAAACACTTATCTAAAGGGATATTTTTACAAAAGAATAGTAGCACCATCGCTTTAACCAGCAAACCCCATCAGAAACACCAACTATTCTATTCAATCTTTCAAAATGTGGATGCTATTGTTCAACTTTCATTGGAACAACAGAAAAAAATGATTATTGAGTTCTCTTACACAAATCAGAGCAACAATTTACGATTTCTTGTAGGACTGAGGGCTTTAATATTTCACAAGAAAAATCACTTAATAAAGAGTGACATTGAATGAACAAGGCTGTCAGACTGATGGACTTTCCCACAACAAAGTTTATCCTGCAGTATCTGGAGAAACATTCATGATTATTATCACAAATAATGCTCAATGCCAATTTCTCTGCCAATGCCTAAGAAACAGGTTGAACTAAAGTACGATTGCAGGTTGCAATCTTTATACCTTCATCTTCACACCCTTAAGCATGGAAACCTTTAGTATAAGCACAGAGGAGCCTGGAAATATGGGAGTAGGGATGTAGCGAACTGCCGAGTATGTGCTCGCGAACACCGGCAAAAAATGTGAACAGTTTGCGAACTTCGAACATCCGAAAATCGTTCGATTCGAACGATCAAAGGATTTTAATCGTTCGATCGAACGATTTCCGTTCGAATCGAACGATCAAAGCCATTGGATCGAATGATTTCATTCAATCCAATGGCTTCGATCGTTCGATTCGAACGAAAATCGTTCGATTTTAGCGATCGAATGGTCGAATGGTCGAACGATTTTGACGCGAACGCCTATTGGCGAACGTCGCGCGACGTTCGCAAACTTGCGGCGGACGCGAACAGTCGAAGTTTCGCGCAAACTAGTTCGCCGGCGAACAGTTCGCTACATCCCTATATGGGAGGCCTGGAAGTCCCAATTGTGCAATGCAAGCAGTATAGAATAGACTACATAGAGCTGTAGCAGGCTTTATCTATGCATCTGGTGCACATGATGCTCAATGTATATGACACCCAAGTATTTTTTTTTTTATAAAATGAATGAACTTGACGATTGGTCAGATCAGCAGCGCTTATAATTTACCCTTTACTAACCTTGTGCTTCCACAATGCCTGTGCTGTTTTTGTGATTTAACAGACAGACTCCCAATAACCTAATAATTATCATATTGACAATGTTTATGACATGTTGGTGCACTGTATGTTGGTCTATTTTATACTGCTTGCATTGCACATTTGGAATCAGGCAACCTAGGGGCTGTCCTGGGGACACCTACATGCCACCCACCTCTCTCTCTTTTCCCCTTTCTGTATGCAAAGGGTACAAATACAATTGATAATGGCTACAGAGTGAGCCAGGAAAATTTGCAATCCATTGTAGCTGCGCATGCTGTTGTGGCCATGGTGCAAGGTGAAAATGGCATTGAACCAAAGTGTGAAGTTCAAAAAAGAGCCCATGTTTCCTAAATTAGACCTTATTTGTACAAGCTGAACATAAAATTAAAATGGAAATATTGTAAATAAGAGCAGTGATTATTTTCCAATGCCTTTCTATATGCTTTATAAGTCATACTATACAGTATATCCGTGTGGGCTATAATCTCTTCAGAGGAGAGCAATTTTTAAAAAATTAAAGAATTAATTGCATATTTTTCCACCAAAATAAGAAACAAAACAATACAACTTGAATATTATATTTTTCTTGACTACTATCCAATTGCACCGGGCAATGACATTTAAATTTAACCAAACCAGACATCACATCATGGTCATGAACTTCTTTTCACAGCCTCATGAAACATCAACAAACTGGGTATCTTTAACTTTCCTCATTTATATCCCCTTTCTCATTGTCACCAGGGTCTCTTCCTTCAGTCATGGTAATAAATCTTTTGACTACTGGGTCTGTCCAACAATTTTTACCCAAGACTTTAAAACATGATAGAATGCTAACTGCTTAATTAAACACAAAAACTACTACATGTAAAAAAATGTGTGTCTCTTACCACTGTATATGGGTTTTTTTATTGTTGGTATCATAGTTTTTCTACGGCTTGAATCCACAAAGGGGGTGTTGTGGTAAGGTTATCCCTGTACAACAAATTTCAATGAGTCCCACTTAGCTATAAACTATTTAGTAAAGGTAAATAATGACAGATCATATTGACTAAAATAACATTAGTCCCTTCCCTTATAACTTAAAAAAAAATATATAAAAACATTTTCTACAGGAACAATGACAGCAGTGAACTTGCTTAATGAATGGGTCTGGGGCCCCCAATCACAAACCTTCTGGCCCCTAACTTCTCCAATGAATGATTTTTGGAATTGTATGATAGTCTTTAATTATCATCAAAGATGCCATGCAAAAGTCATCTAGTTGTTTTGAAACCCAGTGTCCATAGCAGCCTCTGGAAAACCCTGAATTATGCCAGAATTTCTCTCCTCTTAAATCACAGGCCACAGCCAACCTGACATACAATTCAAACTGTCTGAAAAGAAATCATGGGAAAACTACTAGACATTATGGAAATACCAAGCCTCTATGAGAAGTAAACTTCAAATCTGTATGTGGGATTAAAAGATGCACAAAATCTATTTTAACTTTCCTTGAAGCAGGGATTCACTTTGTTTTCCCACTGCATTAAATCAAATGGAGCTGCTCACAAAACAATGTACTGGCAAGAAAACATTTCATGCCATGGATGATGGCAGCCGTGAAACAGGTTTTTTGCACCCTGCTGATCCATTCACAATTAAATCAGCAGCACCAAAAAAAAGCAAAACCTCAGTTTTGCCCTATTCCAATGAAGTTTCTCAAGTGCTGGATAAATGACCCAGCTCCAAAATTGCAAGGATCCCCCTTATTCTGTCTGACAGAGTCAAGAAATATTTGTGTTCCTAATCATCCATGCTAATTTTACTTTCGAATAGAGCTGACTAAACGAAGTTGGAGAAAGCACCTCCTTGTAAGGACAGGCACACTACCTCACAAATCACATGAGCTCCTGCCCTTGGGTGCATATTTAGGAAACAATAGGCTTAGATGGGCACATTGCCATAACTGTTGAAGAATGAATCTTCTTTTGGTCTTAGCCTCTATCAGAAACACTTTGTTATGTGAATAGGTGGCGGGGTGAACTTGCTTTGACTCTTCAGATGATGGACAAAAAATATATATTACATGCATATCTCAACAGAGGATACAGTCACATTTGTTTTTATTCTTTATAAAATATAAGGAGTCGTACTAAAGATATGTGCTATGCACACTTATAGGAAAACAATGACCTTATCCATATGCAACTTATATAGTGCTTATGTCTGGCACTAGCAGAGCAGGTGTACTGTTGTGCAGATAATAGCATGGGTCTTACAGGTACAAGGGAACATAGTATTTCTTCCCCTTGCCTACCCTGGTCCTCTTTTATTTGTGGGTCATCAACTACACTTTAAATACATTGAGTGTGCTTTTCTTCACAATGGAAGCCAACAAAATAAAGCTGAAAGGTCTCAATCAATGCAACTGATAATATACAGCAGTAACTGGTCACCATACACAAATGAATTTTTCAACCATGGAAAAGTGTACCATGGCACATATATTGAATGTACAAAATGCATGAATACTTCTATTTATAAATGTCCTATGGACAGCAATGCATTAGACTCGTGAGCAACAGGATACTCACCAACCACTTGGATATTACTCCGAGTGGCCTCAAAGAAGGTGCTTATTTTTGAATTCTTGGCTTGGTGGAAAGCTTTATTTGAAAAAAAAAAAAAAAACAGGTGTACTGACAAACCAAGCCTTCTGTAGGCTGCCAGTCCACATAGGGCTAACCACTTAGACAGTCACAGCCTTATTTAACACCCCATAAGCTTTATTTCATGGTTGTGTAGCTCTCCAACTCTTTTTATATTTGAATGTGGCTCATGCGTAAAAAAAAGTTTGGGACCCCTGCATTAGACCAACACAACCAAGCAAAAGGTCAAACTAAAGTTTTAGTTGCATCCAAAGTTGTTCTGAATGTAATGGCCAAAAAGGGATGGCGCTTACAGGAATTGGGTTAATCAAAGGGTTGATTTGGGTATAACATGGTATCCTATGAACATGGTTTGTTGATTTGGACGCACCCAAAATATTAAGATAGTTGCACTGTGTGTAAATAAGAAGTAAATGAATTTAATAAGAAGTAAGTGAATTAAATTCACTTGAAACTGCAAGTAATGGAACATGGCAACATCTCCCGTGCTGCTTATAGAAGGTTATGATCCATGAGAGCGCTATCTAGGACTGAATACTTACTCAATTACCATTATCCAAAAAAACATGTAGGTTGAAGTTGTGAACTGCAATCACATGCACATATTTTAAAATGAAACAATCCCAGGCAAAAAAAGAAAAAGTATAAAGCTTCCTACGGCAGCAATACTGGGCCACACCGAACATTACGGCACATAAACTCCCATTTAATGGAACGCAGCTTACATAGACATATTAGTCTCACTCCTGCTGACAACTTGTATTAAAATAGTTTTACTTCATAATAAAACATTGTAATCTTTTCGACTTCTACAATTGCTGCACATCTGGTTGCAATTTTTTTATATGTAAAGCCTTCAGTGTCTTGCTTTATGAAGACATACACTCGGCTTTCCTTGCTGAAAAGGATATAAACAGTATGTACATATTTGTCAGATGTAGAACATGATAAGTTGAAATTTGCTGTCAGTGAATGCATCTTATGAATAACCAAGTCTGAGCAAGTGGGGGAAAAAGATCTGAAATGCTTAACACATGATGCATTACAAGTATAGATACATTGCTGTTGTAGAAGTTTGGAGATAAGAAGCACCTAACTTAAAGGCGGTCACCGTGGAGCCTTTGGCTGTTGGTGGGATTCTGAGAGTTGTAGTTTAACAAGAGCTGGGTCATTCCTGATTTATTCTATGACATATAGGTGCTTCTAAAGCAGCTGGAAGTTCTTGAAACAATACGAAAGAATGGTATGGCTTTATGGAGCAGCCACCCTTCAGCCAGAAAACTGATCTAACTCAAACTGCAAAATGCTAGCCATAATACCCTTTCTACTGGACCTTACATGGTTCTGCCGAGGACAAGTTGCAATATGTTAGATCCAGTTCCTACAGTCTGCCTGGCTTTGGAACTATTCAGATGCCTTCATGGACTTGCATCCCAATGCCCATTCTGAAATAATCATGTCATGGAGGAACCCATAGACAACAAAAGCACAGAGATGCAGAATTAAAACTGTATTTTAACTGAACAACATTTAATTTCGATTCACGTAGCAAAAAATATTTCGACCGTTCATGATAAATCACTACTCAACAAAAGAACGAAACCTGAGGGCTAAATGGTTAAAGCAGGAACGACTTGCCACACTCGAGTGAAGAACCCTGACAAAGAAGGGTGCAGACTCAGGCCCAATCTATTAACTGACTTACAGTGTTTGTATTTATAGTGTTTCTGTGGTTTGTCTTATGTTTACGGAATGAACACAATTGTCATGAAGAAGCAATCAAACTGCTTCAGGGCTACATAATCTCATTACTACCTACTGAAATTGTTCTTTTGGAGCAGATCCAATGCAAACTGCAATAGATTTATGGTATCAATTTTACAGCTAGGTGATTTTAATACACCAAACCCCATGTATCAGTGCCTGTTAACATGCCGTATGCTTAATCAATATGCAAATGCACTCATTGAGAGCCTGTGGCTTTCCAGCTGTCCCTCTGTTACAAAGGGTTAGCTAAGTCGGAAGCTTCTTGTGCTAATATGCAGTTGTTTTAGACATCAGTCATTGGGTAAGGAGGATCCATTGGAGAGTGACTTGTCTACTGTACCTTTCAGACTTGGGACCCCCAAAGAAGTCAAGTTTCAAGTTTTCTTGGTTTCTCTTTGACAACAAGTGATAGGATTTACTAGCAAGGTCATCAAGGCAGAACATTATCAAAGGCCAGCTATGCCTTTGTGTATTTATGTAACAAAGCTCACATGAAAACCCTCAACCTTTTTATTATTTTTGTATTTTTTATTTGCATACTATAATGTATGCTTTCCTCTATTTCTCCTCTTTGTTCCCATATATGAAAAGGAAATTACCATAAAGTAAGCCAAATGGATTATAAAATGAAGACCCACTGTCACCTGGGCTTACCGGGAGTATTCCTTGTATCCTGGTGGGCCCACTTGACAATAAATATAGTTGGCAGCTTGGTTTAAAAGCCTTGTGGGCTGTGTTAGTCAGTAAGAGGCCTATTTATTGAAGGTCAAATTTAAGGGGTTTTAGAGGTTTTTGAAACTAGATTAAATCTAGAAAGCCATGGAATTTGTTAAAAGTTCCCATTCTAAAATGTGTCAACAGAAAAAATGCCAATACCATAGGACATTTTTGGGGATTAATTAGACACCAGGACAGAAACAAAGTAGTGATTCAATGTTTGTCATGGTATGGATTAATATTATGATTGGGATTCATGAACTCCAAAAATTTGAGCCTGATTTTTTGTGTACTTCGACTAGGCAATCGTTCAAATTCAATTTGAAAAAAATTAGAATATCAAAATTTATCACGTACTGTCTCTTTAAAAATTCAACTTTGACCATTCACCATTGAAAACCTGCCAAATTGCTGTTTTAGCCTATGGGGGGCCTCCTAGAACCTATTTGGAATCAATTGGTGGACTTTAAAACATTTTGGGAAAAACTTTGAATCGAATTCGAGCGAATATTTTATTCCTTAGATTCACTCGAAAACGGACTTATTCGACCAAAAAAAATAAATAAATAACTTAATTGGTTGGTCTTTTTGAAATAGAAATTTGAAGTTTTTTCAATTCGAAATTCTACCTTGATAAATAAGTCCCCTAAGGTATGAAGATCCAAATTACAGAAAGATCTATTATGGGAAAGCCCCAGGTCCGGAGCATTCTGGATAACAGGTCCTGTGCCTGTACTGTATTTTGTCATATTTTGTATTTTGTAATACATTGCCTGCTTATTTAAAATACATTAAAAAATAGGATGCTAATTGCAGCAGTTTATCAACAGCAAAAAAGGAACACTAGCACCAATTATAACAGTTTGCTTGTCCATGTATAGTTTAATTGGCTAATGACCTTCCCTTGATTCTTTATTCTACTCTGTGTAAAGTGTAAGATAATGCACAAGAGACATTTTCAGTCTGTGCAAATAGAAGAAAATTGTTGTCAGGAGATCTAATAAAATGTTTTCTTCCCTGGCATAATGATGCTAATGCAAGCTAATGAGACCATTTTTAATCCATATGCCTCCAGAAGGTTGCCATGTCCAACGTAGGGTAATGCACAAAAACCTTGTGTAGTAATATTATTGAGTATGTACTGCATAAAAAAAACAATTGAGAAACAGCTCTGGGAAAGATGATGAGTATATTTAAAAAACTACATTAAAATATGTATTTGCAGTTGACAGGGAGGAATACATTATCATTATTAATAAGTTGGGCCCCATATGGTGATGCGACCATGTGATTGGTTTATGTACTGTAAACATAAATGAATGAAGGGCACACCAATCAAGTCAAAGTTTAAAGGGTTAAACTTGATGTTAAATGTTTTGACTTACCTCAATTGTAGAGAAAATGATTTCTTTATGTATTGATAACGCATTAGAACACTCGGCAACTCCAAGACAACAATGGACAGATAGAACAAAAGGAACATAATGGCACATCTTCTGAATAACAGGACAGCCAGGTCCTACAACCACAAGCATGTCCAGTTGTCTCCATCTGGTGCAATTTCACTAAACTAAAAGAAGGTGGCTCAATAACCTACTTTACTTTTTTGTGGGATGTGCACATATTTTACAAGATCTGACCAAATGTCTTTGTCGTTTGTAGTAGCCAGTTTCCCTCTTTGTGGCAACAAGAACCGGGGCTGTGTTGACAATGGTCCAAATATTAAATTCATATGACCGCCAGTAGTGATGGGCAAATTTGTCCCGTTTAGCTTCATCAAGAAATTCGAAACAGTGAAAAATTTGCATAGACGTCAACGGGCGTCAAAATAATTTTGACAAGCTACAATGTTTATGCGCGCGGCTATTCTGACCTGCGCCCAGTTTTTTTCGACACAGCAGATTTTTCACTGGTTAAATTTTGCTGCAGTTTGACAAATTTATTTGCCACCGGCGATGCATGGAAATTTGCAGCAAATTCACGCCTGCCCAATTTATTTGCCCAACACTAATGTTCAGTTGAAATTATTTTAGGAAGGGAGGACAAAGCCTGATTTAAAGGAGAACTAAAGCCCAAACAATTATTAAGCTTAAAGGGTTCGAAGCTCTGTACAAACTTTAGGCCACCATAGCCCTTTAGCTGTAATGTTTTGTTCCTCCAAAGATGCCCCCCAGTAGTCCATAATTTCTTCTTCTGAGCTTAGGGATAGATTCAGAATATACATGCTAACAAATGATTCATTCAGACTCACCTTACCTGGCTACATATAAACCAGTGAATGCTGCATCAGAATTAATTTATAATCAGTTGCTATGGCGGATATAACCTAGATTTCTGCAAATTTTTTGCTCTCTCATCATCCCAAAACTCACAGCACGTTGAACATGTGCAGTGACACTCTAAAAATGGTCTCATTAAATCAAAAACTTGGGAACGCCCATGAAGTCCTGGATCATTACTGTTACAAGGCTGCTGAACCTTTAATTGGAGAGTATTTTCCAGTTCGTTAATATGTACTTTGTACATACAATAAAGCCCAGTATTGTTAAAATAAAACTAAAAAAAAAAATTAATTCTATGGAAACAGGATGCTTTATTAATACAAATCTGCACAGTTCTTTCAAAGTCATCATTAATAAAATCACAGTGTCCCTTTAAATCCCAGATCATTGTAAACAGACTTGACTAGTGTGTTATTGTGCCCTATGTGCTCAATTGTAGAATATATTTTGCTGCTGTCAGGTAACATGACTGGACTGCTTAGAACATCCAGCACTCCAGCAAAATGATTCCACGTGTCAAAGGAAATAAAAACGAGAAAATAATATATTAAAAAATAAACCTTATATTCTAGGCACAAAATCAATAAATAATCATAATGCTGCCAGGGATGAAATTTCAGTCTGTTATTTTCTCCAAACCTCTGTCTACAGTGTTGCGCCCTGCTCAGTTTCAACAGATAAATACAACATAGTAATATAATGATAATAAAAAGTAATAAAGTTGAAGGCTCAGTCTGTTTTTAGTTGCTGGGGTCAGTGATCCTGACAGCCAGACAGCATTTTCAGTTGCAGACCAGAATATAAAATCTAGTAATTTGAAGATTGTTTACAGAGGAAGTAGTCTTTGTGAGAATGATTAAGTTGGAAGTGATCGCTCTACCCTTAAGAACAGCTGGAGTACAGTATTACCTCAAAAAAAGCTCTACATTAAAGGAAAACTTTAACCCCAAAATGAATTTTGAAGCAACAGATAGTTTATATAATATTAAGTGGCATATTAAAGAATCTTATCAAACTGGAATATATATTTAAGTAAATATTGTCTTACATCTCTTAATTTGAGGCACCAATATTTTGTTATGGTCTGTGCGCTGCCTCAGAGATCACCTGACCAGAAATACTGCAGCTCTAACTGTAACAGGAAGAAGTATGGAAGAAAAAAAATAGAAATCTGTTAATTGGCTCATGTGACCTAAAAAGGTTTGTTTGGTACATATTAACAAACTGGCAAATACTCTCCAATTAAAGGATATTCAAAGTGAGACAAAATTGTCACCAAGACAAACAAATTGTCGCCAATACTAACAAACCGCCATAAAAGAAAAAAACGCCCATTGACATTTGGACAAAAAAAAGTCAACAAGACAAAAAAGTCTCAAACCAAATTGTCGCTGAGACAAACAAGTGGTCATGAGAAAAAAAAAACACCCACTGACTTTAATGCATTTGGAGAGAGAAAAAATTGTTGGGTGCAAAAAAAAAAAATTGTCGCCCATTGACTTCAATGCATTTCGTGAATTTTTTACTGTTTCTCAAGTTTTTTTCACAGTTTCATAAATTTTTCTGCGAAACGGGACAGATACACTCATCACTAGAAATAGGCCAATCAAAACAAATTCCTTATTGGCCACTGGAACAAATTAGCACGTATTAGTAATTATTGGACTTGATACAGGTATGGGACCTGTTATCCAGAATGCTCAATACCTGAAGCTTTCCAGGTAATGGATCGATCAGTAATTTGGATCATACCTTAGGGCTCTTACTAACGAGCGGTTGACGCTGCACTCTCCTGCATTCCGAACGTGTAGGCGCCAAACGCAGGTTGAGACACAACATGCTGCATTTTTCCTGCGTTCAGCGCCTACACGCACCTGTGAGTACAGCCCCATTGAAAAAAGCTTAATGCGTCAATTCCTGCGCTCCCCTGCGGCTGAACGCAGCAAAACGGAACACAGGGGAGCGCAGCTTCAACCGCTCATCAGTAAGAGCCCTTAAGTCTACTAGAAAATCATTAAATAAACCCAGTAGGCGGTTTTGATTCCAATAAGGATTGAGTATATCTTAGTTTAGATCAAGTACAAGGGACTGCTTTAATATTACAGAGAAAAAGGAAATCATTTTGAAAAATGTATATATGGGAGATGGCCTTTCCATAATTTGGAGCTTTTTAGATAATGGGTTTCCAGATAATGGATCCCATACCTGCACTAAGTAACAGACAGTGTCTATCTATTAATTAATTTAATTTAACTGTAACTACCTCCCTTTATTTTGATTTTACCATGTTAATTTTGCATCATTTGTAACACATGAGTTCAACTCAGTCCCTGGAACAAAAACAGTCTTTGGTTGTCTGGGTTTTTTTTGTTTTTTTTTAAATATTACATCTAATCATAATGAATGACTTCTGAAAGAGCCAACACCTGTTCCAAAGGATTATTATCTAAATAAGATACAAATGGATTTAATCTGAGAAAAATGTCCATTTTGGCATAGGCTATTATGCTGCAAGCAACACATGTTAGATTTATATCCAACGTGTTACTCATAAAGCATGCAAAGTCAAACAGTACCAAAAAAAAAAAAAAAAAAAAAAAGCGACGTAACTGTCAGCAAGTTTGGATAATTTAAATGGTGGCTTAAAATTATATAGTAACATTTTCTCAAAAGAAATCTGGGGGGATTTGGACATGATCTTATTATTTAAATGACTTCACCCCGGGATTTTGCTATCCCACCCTAAAACATCATTATTTATAGTCCTGGCTATAATACTATCCAGCTCTTCCCTCGAGTCAGCTTCCTCTCTCATGCAATTCTGAGTTTGGGTTTGGAATCCAGCATGAAAAGTCTGGCTATCTAAGGAAGGAGCGGGGAGATCCTGGATTTGGAGTTGATTCAGTACTCAGTAGGCAAAAGGAGAAAGTTAAATGAAGCCGGAAAAAATACTTCTGCTGCAAAGTTTTTGGCTTATGTGATATTAAATAAAAATTCAAAAAATATACATTTTAAGAAAGTAAAATGACAAATTAAGAAAAACAACAAAAGGGCACTTTATAAATTGTAAATCACATAGGCTGCAAAAGAAAATACAAGCCCTTTCAGAAAAAAACACTACATCATGGAACCAAAGTCCCAGAAGACTTTTTCCCCTTCCTGATTAATGCTATGTTAATCACAGCCTGTGGTCCAAAATTCGCAATCAATCACGCAAAATTGGGTTAACACGTCTACATATGTTGCCTTATTAATGTGCTATTCAAGTCTGGCAGAGGATCCTCTTTCACGAAAGTGAAGCTAATTCATTTGTTTTCACCTTACCGTTTTGTTATGGTGTACAGGCAACAAGCCTCATGTGGCCTTCCTAATCTGAAAATACGCCAAGAGAACGAACGTGCTCAGAAGTGTTGAAAGAAAGGCCTATTCTCTGCCCAGGGAACTTCAGCTAATACAGGAAATGAACACAAGTTTGCTGTAAGCCGGCCAGCTTCTGAATCAGCTGTTCCTAACTCAAAGTCTCGCTTTTTTTTTTTTTTATATATATATACTGTATATAGAGAAAGAGGGGGAAGAAAAACTTCAGCTGCCAAATATTAGACATGCAAAAATGCAATTTGCTCCCCCCCTATTTGTTTTTCAGCGTGCATTTAGGAGCGGTGTAAATCTAGCATGGGACCTAATCTGCTTTATTTTAACAAGTGTTCGAGTTATCAAAGCTTGCATATCAAATTAAACCCAATGAATTCTGGACTTGTTTTAGAGTGGAAGCCAAAGAGGCCCTAACTCCCTGCGTTGTGCTTGGCCCCAAGCCAGACTTAGTAATAAAGTGCTAAGCAGAAGACAGGAAATTCTAGAGAAGTCGAACAATGTTATGACAATGTTTATAACTTTTACAGTCAGGCCTGGCTGCACATCTGCTCAACATCAGATCCTAGTCAGGCCCACTGAGAGGAAACCATTCTTTCTCTGGCAGCGATTTGTTTCAGCCAGATGTTATCACATTAACCGATATCTTTTCACCAAACAGAGGAGGGGAGAAACAAAATAAAAAAGTCTTTACATTTCTAAAGAGGAAATGGGAGTTTCTTGTTTGTAAGAACAGAGCTATAAATTAATCTGAGCCGGCATTAGATGTAACTTTTACAAGATCCAAGACAACCCTTAGACAATAGAGACTTCTCTTCTTTGATGTGATGAGGTTAAATCTTGTCTTGTGCATAGGAACAGACACACAGTGTGGCACAGAAACATAGGCCTATAGGCTGTTTGTTGTGTGAGTGTCTAGGAATGCTTGGATGCATCTCAATTGGCTGTAAAATCTACCAGCGCCCAAGAGTTACTAAGCAGATGTCAATGGAATGCCAGCAGAGTATGGTGGACCTTGGTGAAAACGGGTTTCTGTCTTCAACATAAGCTTTCTGCTTCCGAAAGTATTGAAGAACAATGCATGCTATAAAACAAACGGTCTTAGACTGGCAATCGGAAAGGCAAACTATTCACAAAGGCCAATGAAATAATGTGTAACATATGCCATTTTTTAGGAAACTCTGACGGGAAAAAAAGATGAAAAACAAAACAAATGAACTTAAAATAGAAAAGGATTTGTGACTAAATACAACTGAAAAAAAACCAAATAAAATACTTTTTGTTTACAGGTATGGGATCCCTTATCCAGAAAGTTCCAAATTATGGAAAGACCATCTCTGATAGATTCAATTTTATCCAAATGATTCAAATTTTTAAAAATAATTTTAATTTTTTTTATTTTTATTCTTTTTTAACTTGATCCAAACTAAGATAAAGTTAATCTGTATTGGAAGCAAAACCAGCCTATTTGGGTTTATCTAATGTTTATATAATTTTCTAGTAGATATCATGTGAAGATCTCCAGAGAACTTCCTTATCTGGAAAACCCCAGATCCTGAACATTCTGGATAACTGTTCACACACCTGTAAATGTATATCATTTGCAACTTTAAATTCTAAGTTTCAATTTTGAATTTTAATGTTTTGGTTTTAGAGCAACAGCATGGTTTTGTGCATTCTGCCCGACACACTCGCACACTTTGCACCATCGTATGACTATTATGGGGTTAGATTGCTGGCATTCTGATTGAGTGACTGACTAACAAGAGAAGAACATGGCGGATAAAGCACTGAAACCACAGCTCTTTGTGCCACAATCCTTAGCATGTAATTTACCTTCAAATCTGCTTTAAATGCAATAGATTGAAGAAGGGGATGACTTAGAAGCCATAGATGGGTGTGTTTTTTTTATCAATGACCTAATGGTTTTGGCACACAGCACACAATGTAAACAATGGAAGCCAAGGGCTCTTTATTCATGGACTGATCCAAGAGTTGCTGGTAAATGAGGCCAATTAATATTTTCCACTTCTGTCATCAGTCAGGGATATGCCCAAGAAGGGAAAACAGACAAAACCACTGAGCAGTCACCATGCTTGCCCACCTTCTAATGTTACAATTAACTGCCCTTGAATTCTTAACCCTTTAAGTGGCAGTGACTCTTTGATCTGGCTCCCAGCCTATTGCCAAACTGAAGCATCGCATCTCTAAGGCTAAGGCCACACTAGGCGATAGCGCCACGATTTGACTCGCGGCGACTTTTCGCCGCGACTTTTAAGCCGCAATCGCTAGGGAAAATTTTGCGCTGGCGTCTATGGGGAATCGCGAAAAATCGCCAGCGTAAAAACACATGCGGCGATCTTTTTTCTATTGTCGCTCGAAATCGCCTAGCGAGGCGATTTCGAGCGACAATAGAAAAAAGATCGCTGCGTGTGTTTTTAAGCTGGCGATTTCCCATAGACGCCAGCGCAAAAGTTTCCCCAGCGATTGCGGCTTAAAAGTCGCGGCGAAAAGTCGCCGCGAGTCAAATCGCGGCGCTATCGCCTAGTGTGGCCTTAGCCTAAGAGACACTACTTCCTTTCCTCTAATAAATGCATCTATCATCTCCAAGAAGCCAGCATCTCTGGTGCCTTATTTATTCAATATTGTGTCGATATGTTCTGTAGCGGCACTTTACCAAGTGGGTTTCCTCAGATTCTGCCCCATTGGATCTTACCACCTGACATGCCAACTAAGACAAAGGTCAAAAAGAAGTCTGTTATCCAAGTGATGTGATTTACAACTGTAGGAGGAAACAGAACACCTCCAGCAAGTGCCATGGTCAAACCCAAGACCCCCACATATATAGTGGGAGGCAGGGGGAGCATTTGCAGGGTCTGCTCCACTTTTATGTTTTGTCACTGGCAAATCATAAATATGCTGATTGGTTACTAAGGATTGAAGGATCAGGGGCTTATTATAAAATATTCCCCTAAAGTTTGGTTTCAGAGCCAAATCCTTCCGCTCACCATCCCTCAGGCAGCCAAAGGCTACTGGTACATAGTTGGCAGTTCAACAACAGGTTTGGTATCCCTGTTGTATATGTTGAAGTGCTAGAACTTCAACTAGAACTTATACTATACCCCCACCTCCAAGTATTTCATGTGATGTTGCGGACCCTGTCCTGTGCCAATACGTGCCCAGGAGTACACCTGATATGGAATGCTGTGGTCAGCAAGGGGTTGAACCATGTTATTATAAGCAGGTTTTGCCTATTCTATTGTGATTGGATATCTTGAAGAGTAAGTGGGAGAAAATCCATAAAATAGGTGATTGATGTTGCTATTATGGCCCTGGACATAAGGGCCATCTTGCTAAGAAGGACATTTTTCATGTATTGATGGTATTCATGCAAAGCACTTACATTCAAACATGCTCCTTAGTCAACCTCCTTAGTCAAAACATGTGCCCAATGATTTAACCAATATTTTAATAATTCATGTTCAGTAGTGGCCATGTCGCGGCACAGGACAGGATTGAGGTAAAGTCAGTGCTTGCTACAAATATACAGTAAATGGGGGCGAGGACTGCTGCATTGTGGGTAAAACTTGTTTAGATTTGTGTCCAAAACTGCACTTTAATACTGCGAAATATGTGATTCCCAGCCCAGGCTTAGGGAAACATATATTGCACCTTGCTAGCAGTTGACCCCTAGGGGCAATACTCTACAGGGTTCAATGAACACCATAAAATGCATCAAACTTGATCATAAATCAAGCATGATGATACTTGACATAATATAAGGCAGCTAAATAGCACATAGATGCATGTGCTTGTCTTGCTCTACCCAACAGCTTCCTGGGACTATAAATATATAGAATATAAAGTCTTGGATACAATTTCCCAATACCCACAGTGCAAATAAAACTGCAGCTGAAATGTGCAGATCGATAATGTAGTCTGACTTCACTCCCAGCCTATAAGCTTTCCCATTTGACCCCATGGATATTCTCTTTTAGTAGATATATTCATTATATTTGGGAGATCTCTCCCACAGTTGAAACATGCAGCGATGACAGAACCCTTAAGCAGAATCATTACAAGGCTCCTATGAGTGCAATTGGAAAGCAGTATTGTCCTCTCATGGAAATACAGGATACATACTATAGTACATCAGTCTACCCTGAAAATATGAGGAATCCGGACATTGTCATTAATCACAGAAAACCACCATAACAAAAAAAAGAAATTATTTAAAGCATGAATATTTTGGAAAGCAGCATTGGAATGTTAAGAAAGACCCTCTTTTAAACACTTTATAACAAAGGTCATACGGCAGCTGGAATTTCAACAGGACAAAAAGAAAAAGTCAGGCGCAGGTTTTTGACAGGATTATTAATGATACAGTCCACACACACTGGCATGGAGCAACAGATGACTAAATAATACCACCCACCTGGACTGTGCAAGAACAAAAGGCTTGACCAGCAGGTGGTGCTCCAAGTTTTTTTTAGTGTTAGTGTATCACATTCACACACAAGCGCTGTAGTCGGTTTTATCAGGAGCCAATTAACCTGCATGTATGTTTCTCAGTGCTGCAAGTAACTGGAGTATCACAAGAAGATTCACATAAACACAGGGAGAACACACTTACTCCTTGCAAATGCCCAATTCATTTATAGGACACCTATCTCCAGTATAAAGTCCCCCCCACTAGAGATTTTGGCCAGGCGAGACCCTGCTCTGGATGGAGGGAAACAAAAAAATGTCCTAAACACCTGTGCTGCACATTTATCATCATCATCATCATCATTTATTTATATAGCGCTGTCAAGATACGCAGTGCTTTAATATTTAGGTGCAAATTTATCAAGGGTCGAATTCCAAGATGATGAGAGTTTCAACTCGAAAGTCAAAAAAAAATGTATTTAAAAAAAAAAATAACATTTTTTAAAAATGAGTGAATAGGATGGAGCTGCAAATTTGATTCGAGTTTTTTTTTACACCAAAAAAATTATTTTTTTTTTTTAAAAAAAAATATTCTTTTTTTTCTCTGTAATAAAACAGTACATTGTACTTTATCCCAAATAAGATATAATTAATCCTTATTGGAAGCAAAAACAGCCTATTGGGTTATTTAATGTTTACATGATTTTCTAGTAGAGTTAAGGTATGAAGATCCAAATTAAGAAAAGCTCTCTTATCTGGAAAACCCCAGGTCCTGAGCATTCTGGATAACAGGTCCCATACCTGTAGTAACTTTGGAACTGAGCACTCAGATATTGGTGTGAAAGGGTTGTAAGTAGGAATGAGTGAAAATTTTTACAATGTTTCCCCGCACAAAAGACGCCCATGAAAAAAATAGTTGTGCATCAAAAAAAATAAAGGGGAAGTAAAGTCTAAAATAGAATAAGGCTAGAAATGCTGTATTTTGTATACTAAATATAAACATGAACTTACTGCACCACAAGCCTAATCAAACAAATAATTTATGCTTTCAAAGTTGGCCACAGGGGGTCACCATCTTGTAACTTTGTTAAACATCTTTGCAAGACTAAGACTGTGCACATGCTCAGTGTCGTCTGCGCTGCTTAGGGATCATCATAAACAAAGCTGCTTGAGTTCTGCATGGCTGGGAAGTAAGGCGGGGGCTCCCCCTGCTGTTGATAAGTATGATTGTTTCCCTGCTCAGCAGTTAGGGACCATCTGACAATTCCTATCCACAGCAGTAAATGAAGGGAGACAGTCAGGTTTCTTATAAAAACGGTACATATTTTTAAATTAAAGTATATAGGAGATAGGTTTCTTTTTCATTAAAGAAAGTAAAAATGGGATTTTATTTTTTTGCCTTTACATGCCCTTTTAGGTATGAAGATACAAATTACAGAAATATACATTATTAGGAAGACCGAGTATTCTGGATAACAGGTGCTATACCTGTATTGTGCTCCCTATCTGGAGAGTGGATTCCTTAGCCCATACCTCCAGTGGGGGGGGACATTATATTGGTGCCTTTCAACTTGTATATTATATTCAGACAGCAGGACAGGTGCAAAGACAAACACCTGTGCTTACAGGTCTCCTACAATACAAACAAATCATGTAAGAGACAGGGGAGTGGAACTGAAGTTCTGTGTTCTTGTTAATAAGCAAAACAATCTCTTAACAAGAGCATTAGAAAATGTCAGTAGCCTTAAAACCATGGAGTGAATGTCTCTTATTGATAAAGTCATAAACACCCGATATGTAAGAAATTTCAGGCATATGGAACAACTTCCATTCTTCATGGATGAGTTTGTCAGGAACCCAAGATAAATCCCCTTATATACTCATCATATTAAAAAATAGCCCATAGCCCTTAAACAGATAATACTTCTTCTAATATCGCTAAAGATGTTCTGAGCAAGTGGCTAGTTTATGAAAGGGAACAAGTGTATGCATGATATTAGCATAAATAATTTTATGGCTTTTACATCAAACATTTAAGGACTAAAGTTAGAAAACAATAATACACATGGATATTTGGATAGTTACGTGAACAAATCATCAAAATAATGGCTACAAATTTCATTTGCTACACATGGGCCAGATAGGGGCATTTGTTTCAGTCAAAATGTTACTTGTACTGTAGCACAGTGCACATAAAATGGGCAGAAACTATTTTGTGGAATATCATGGATCCTGACTACATTAAACTAATTGCATAGGCAAAAGGGTTGGACTGGCCACTGAAATACAGGGAACAATCCCAGCGGACCCTGCCCCAAGTCCTGCAGCTCCACTGGATGGGGGCCTTGGTATGTACAGAAGTGACCGTGTAGTGTGCACTAGAATCATAACCTGCCCCTCCTCCATCTGCACCCAACCCTAACCCAGCACACCTCCGTATTGGGGCAGGGCACACAGAAATAAGTCTATAAAAAAAAGTGCCGGTTGGAGGTGGAAGCCAGCATAGTAAGGTCACGCACTGGGAGAGCAGAAGGAAGAGCTCTAACTGAACATAGGAATCTTGCATGGAAAATGGCCTGAACTGTCCTACATACGGGTTTGATGGGTTTCGGGTCAGCCACAAATCATTTATCGGTACATTGGCACTCTAGATCCACCCTGGACAGTGAGCCAATAAGATATTTGCAAAATATTGCCACATTGCAGTGATCCATGCCCACACTGCTGACCGGTTGGGTCTCCATAAAAGAAATCACCAGTGATTCCATAGTTGGGCTTTTACAAGGCTGTCAAAGCAACATGATGCAGATAGTGTATTTTTCGCCAAAACCAGTTAAAACAGTTATGAAACTAAAATGGTCATGAGAGGCAAATACATTAATTTAATCACCTGCTTTATCAGCTATTTGGCTTAGTATATAGACGATTTTTAACCAGAAGGGGAAAAAAAAAGAAAAAAAGAAAGAGTTCTTGGAAATCATATTCCCAATGGCAATATTATTGTCCGAGAGCCAACAACTAATGGGAAAGTTGCTATGACAAACTGCATTCCATAACACTGGTCAGGGAACAGCTTCACATCAGTAGTAAACTGGTACATTTTTAAGAGATTCTATAACCATAGGATATTATATCAAAGTTTCTTTAGTAATAAAGCCGAGAAATATAACTAATAATAATTATAGTTAACTCATGGTAACAATTCCAAGTGTACAAACCCTGAATTCCATACCCTGGATGTATCAAAAAAATGCTTGAAAATGTAGTTGCTAAAAAGTATTTTTGGGCCTCCAAGGAGCCACGTGTTTGGGGAAGGCGTATGCAATTTAAGAAGAAACATCTAGGCCTCAATAAGTGGCTTGTGAGCAACATGTTTGCTTAACAACCCCTTGGATGCTGCTCCTAGTGGGCTTATTTTTAAATTCCTGGCTTGAAGGCAAGTTTTAGTTGCATAAAAACCATGTGTGGTGTCAAAAAGAGTCTCGTTTAGGCTTCCAGTCCACATGGGTGTTGCCACTAGCCAATCAGAACCTATATTTGGTACCCCCATGAACTTTTTGCATGCTTGTGTTGCTCTCAAACGTTCACAGAGCTTTCTCCTTTGTAGTGCGTCAGGGGGTGGGACTTTTGCTACTAAGGCCATAACCTATAACAGATTAGAGGATGTGCCAGTCAGTCAAAGCAGAGATCACTGCCCATACTACAAGCCAGGGTCAGACTTGTGGGTGCAGGACCCACTGGGGCTGCCACTCCAGGGGCCTCCAAACCCCAAGGGGCCCCACCGTGCCTTCACACACCCCCTACAGCTTATTTGGCTTTACATTTGAGTGTGGTTCATTGGTAAATAGGATGTGAGAGACTGGATTTGACCTTATATTCATGCTAATTTTGTATTAATAGTCAAGCTCTATCTTCTTTATTTGAGTGACTGTTATTGTCTTAATATTGTCTGAATGTATTGTCCATTTTGTTCATACATTGGCCAATATGGAAGCCGTATTACACCAGCAATTGAAATGTCATGTGTGCCATAGCCCTAAAGATTAAGTCCAAAAGTATTCAAGCTTTCTCAACACAGGTACCTGCAATAACCTTCCAGAGAACTCTAAGCAACTTAGTTACAGATCCCAGCACTAAGTACAGGCAATGCAGGGGTTAGGCTATCACTCTGCTAACATGCAGATCAGTAGCTGAAAAACCTCATAAAAGATAAATGATTTTGAAAAACATAATACAAAACAAGGCTAGCCAAGTTATCCCTTCTTGGAAGAGACAAGAAGCAAAAGAGCTCAGACGATTCCAAATGATGACTCAGATGAAGTGAAGTCAACAAATTCTGAACAAATCTAACATTTCTGGCTAAAAAAAGTATATATATATATATATATATATATATATATATATATATATATATATATATATATTACTTTTTTGTTGCCCAATATTAACATCATTAAGAATAACAAGATATAAATTCATAAATCATTCTGGACACATATACTGCTTTTGCAAAATAGTCTTTATGTATACTGTATGAGTAACAACACTTTTAATGAATGCATGTATGTATATACTGTATATGTGGGAATTTTCACATTCAGCCAGTTACCAAAACTGCCAAAGGCTGAACCCAATCCAAACCATAATTTGTTCTAAATTGAGAAGAATAAAGGACAAACTGTAACATTTTTTTTTTGCAGGTGATATAGTCGCCTGATGTTGAGTTTGGATTTGTTTTGGCTAAGTATTGGCCTGAACTCTGGATTCAGACAAACAGTAGAGAGAAGTAGGATAGTAAAGCAAAAGTATTTCTTTTAACCTACTTAAACTATCTACTCAGCACTCTAACAGGGGTATAAAGATAACAGACACTAGTTCCTTGAGGTCTTCTACTCATTTATAGAGTACAGGGCTGCCCTATTTATCTATCAATCATCTATCCATGCAATGTCTATCCATCCATCATCATTCACTGACAAATTTATAGTTATGAAGGGCATGAATGGTTTTTCCCATGCAGATCCCCTATTTACTAGTTTTTCTGGCTACTATGTTGAAAAGCATAACTTATCTAACAAAAATAAACAGCAGCAGGAGAATCTTAACATGCTCTTGGCATAGCTCTGCCACTCTACAGCCGCACAAGAATAGCATTCCTGACTTAAGATTTCTGCAGCCAACATTAACATGGTTTCAAACACTAATGTCCATAGCTGGGTGTAGGCCAACACTGCTCATCAGGAACCCCAGGAACTACAGAAAGAGCAGTGTGTTGATAGGGGTACAGAGACCTCAGCAAAATATGAAAATGCAAAGTGAAAAAAAATATTGGCAAAAACATTTGTGTAGTTATGGTAGAAAATGAACAAAATTAAACAAAGGCAATAAGAATGATTTCAGCTTTACATGACAATTCTATATAAGTAGATCAAGCAGGGCACTTAAGTAGAACATGTAATTATGCCCATGTTCAAACCCAGTTCATCTGATCTAAAATGTTATTTTACCAATAATAATAGAAATACTGTGATTACAGGGAACGTTTTTGACGATTATCTGGGATTGCGCAAGTATTTGTGACAGATATTTGTGAGTAAAACGTTACATCTTCCTCTTTCTGATTTCCTTTATTCATTTGTTTTGTAATACAAAGCTGGTTACTGGAAAATGCCTAACAGCTCTGATTCAAAACACATGTTCAATGATCTGAATGAAAATAAAGCAGCTAGCAGCTTTTTACTCTCCCTGGAACATCCAAGCAATATATCATTTGCTCATTTAAGGTTTTTTTTTTTTTTAAACTCATAGTCATGAACACTTTTATGTATGTAAGGTTTATTTAAACTAGTTTATTTTATAATAAAGCTTGTCAGATCATAAAGTCAACATTTGTATACTAGGCATTATATTAAAGTAACTTCTAATACATTATGCTGAAGGAGCAAGACATTTCCTAATGTCAGTCTTAGAAGAAACAACCAACGTAAACTTTGTTGGGGGGTTCAGGAATAGCTTTGTGTACTGACCACACAAAACAATGGTGGAAATTGTTGGCTCTCAAGTTGAGTGTACAGAGACTTTGCTTCTCTGTAGTCAGTGGACAAGTCATTAAACTTAAAAAAAAGCTTAGACTTAAAGTCTGAAAATTACACCATGCAACGCGCACCCTGTGCCAGGTAGTTTGAAGTATCCCAAGCACCAGTAATTATAAGCTTCTCGTACAAAGCTTATTTCTGGCTCATTGACTAAGGAGCGCTCCATCGTTGCTTAAAGATTGGAAGTGGATTCAAACTTAAAATGGATGTAAATATAATCAGGGTGCTTCTCTCTGCACTTTTGCATTCATTTTATCTTTTTAACAGTTTCTGAGATAGTTGCATATTTAGATTGCTACTAGCAGGCTTTTGGCAACCCAAAAACTGATAAAGTGCATAGACACTTGGGTTCATGGATGCCCTGGGCCTTCATAAAGCTTTAAAAAAAAAAAAACAACTTATGATATCCAAGAAACCACGTAAATTAAAAATTCAATGTAAATTGGCAAAGCGCTCATAGGACCAGTCTAAATAATTTTACTACAATTGGATTAAGATCCCATTTTGAGATTAATGAATTGCAGGTGCAAAGTCTGTCACTGGTTTCTTCACACATAGAAAGAAATTAGCGGGTAACATTTAGTCACAAAGTGTTTGAAAATCAATGGCTATATTTTACTAGTATTTTAAAGTGACATTAAGTTTCAGGACTTTACATAAGCTACGGTGTTGCATCATATTCGCTAATGCCAATGGCAGTAATCATAGCCTGTAGTCAGCCTCTTCCTCCTTGGTTTGTCATTAGCGTTGACGTAGCCTAACCAGAGTTTCTGACCCATTCCCTGCTCTTATCTTTGCCTGACACCTGCCCAAATATGTTCCTCTGACATACCTCCCAACATTTTGGGAATAAAAAGAGGGACACAAAAAGTTTTTTGACCATGCCTAATTTTTGTGGCCACACCCCCCTAATTACCATGTTCATTTTACAAAATCTGGTAGGTTATGAAATTTGAACACATTTCTGTGTTTTTTTTTCCAGTTATTACAGTTTTGCTAATGAAGGTGAAATGCCATTTAAGCTGTGAGTCTAACTTCTCCCAAGAGACCATTATCTTAATCATTAAAATTACTTATATCCTTATCTCAAAATTGTTACAAAAATATTGTATCTGTAGCTCTGGCTGTTCTGGGCTCTCTGCCAAAAGCCAATAAAGTTAGTTAGTTTTTCTGACTGTTCAGTGCAGAGAAAATCGTGGCTTTCCAGTACAAACGCGGGACTGCGGGTTGAGCTGTCAAAAGCGGGACTGTTCCACTGAAAACAGGACAGTTGGGAGGTATGCTCTGATACTAACTGCCTCTCAAACAGATTATCCATGGACCTATCTACTGGTGTTATCAGTCCACCAATGGACTTTCCTGATGGTTGCAAATTGTATCATGCTTACTTCCTTTGTTCTTTATTGGCAGCTCTTCGGGTTATCTACATGACTTCTAGATTTATACTTCATTGTTCTCACCTATTCACCTAATTTACATAAGGAAGCAGTTAGTATACCAATGGCACCCTGGGGAAACACAGAAGTAGGCGGGCATGGCACACAGAATCACTCATATATGGAAGCAGCAGCAAACCAACCATAATAATATATTAGATTCTATAATAGCGCAAGCAAACAACAAAAAATGCATTGTGTAAAATGGCTATTTACTGCAAACGCCAGCAACATGAGCAGCCCCACTCTCCACTTTGTTAGACTACAAATTTAATTTTATATCAACATGATTCTTTCATATACTGTGATTTGAGTTTGACAGTAAAATATTATTTTCTCTACCGGAGACCTTTCAGGTTTTCATTTTCTGCCACTTCTAAAGAGCAAAGAATTTTACAGCCTAACTATTTCCTATAAATCCATGTAAGTCTGTAACTACTGCAGTGTCTCAATCTTAAGTATGATTTATACCATATGAACTGAAATAGTAAGTAGGTTTTTATTAATACAGAACTTAGACATATGTCTGAGTTGCTTCTGAAGTCTCTTTGTTTCATCTTGTTAACATAATCCTTGCCAAGGGCTTCCCACATTACGTTTTCGGAGCTCTAAACTGACTGGGGCGTTCTCTAAGGAAGCTTAACCAGGGAGCGTATCGAGAGAAAGTAATCAGGCTCTGGCTGTTAGGGAGCATACAGCTGACAAGCTAAACATTTATTAACAGTTATTTCTGAAATACAGAAGAATACCACCGCCTATTGAGAGAAATCACCTTGAAAAAGCGGAAACTTTGGTTGCAGTTAATGTCAAATGGATTCCACACTTTTTAATATCCATTTTAAACTTTATTTCATCTCAGTAAATAAAGACAAAATAAAAAAAAAAATCAGAGTTCGTCTGAGATACATCACAAACATGAGTAGGTAATGGATACTACAAGAAGCCACCAATATAAAAAACGAATAATACTAAAAATATATCTTTATCTATATCAACAATATTTCAGAAGCCTTACACATTTCGTGCCAAGGTGCACTTAAGAGGACCAGGGCCACATCTGTAATCCGGTGAGTGTTTACCTACATCTTAGTGTCCTACCTGCTTTGTATTTTACATTTATAACATTTGCCCCTAAATTTATAATTAAGGACAAAATCATTTGCTGCAACTGCTTGAGAAATTACATGTCAACACTGGGATTAAGAACCTGTGAGTCCCCTGCTCAAAAACTGGACCAGCACATTGTTATTCTCCTTGAGGCTAAATGCCTAAGCAACCACAATTTTCCATTGGTGTTGCTTACTGGGAAAACAGTGACCCCCAAATGTAATAAAAGGCACTAGGTGCAGCAATCCATAGAAACCAATAAGATGTTTCTTCTAAAGAGGTAACCAGTAAATACCACCTGCTGATGGTTGGTATGCACACAAGCAAACATAGAGTCTTTAGTTATATAACCCCATTTGGGTCATTCATGAAAACAAGTGCAGTGTGCAAAGTATTATTTGGGTTCTAGTCACCATGTTTTATACTCAGTTGCGGCCAATGCATCAAAATGTAATTGTGCTATTGCTTTCTGATCTGCATCAGGTGCAAGTTTCATCTAGCCGAGGTTGTGCTGAATGTGGGGAACATTCATAAATGACAAATACGAATTGCAAAGGATTAACATACAAGACAATGTAGTCCAGCAATATCATTGGCCTGGGACTCTTAGGAACCAATAGAGAACTCAACAACCTGCATCCATTTCAAAGCATTTAGATATACATAGTGCCAAATGTTACAGGTTGTTTGTTCACGAGGATGGCTTATAAGAACTGCCCCAAGCTGGATCCCACTGAGGATGCTCTAGTAGGCCAGTCTGACAATACCCAGTAGTAACTAAGCCCCAAAAACTGAAGAAGTAGGGTAAGTAAAAGCATTTTAATTCTGTATTTGTGGTGGGGCAAGTAAAAATCCTCTTTGCATCTCTATATGTGTGCTGCGATATCTAAATTAAATATACAAGCAACAACTTTATCTATATTTTAGCTTTTAATTTAAACATGAACCTGAGAATGTAATAATGAACTTTATATAAAAAACATTGCTACAGCTCAAAAACTAGCGTAAACAATTATATATATATATATATATATATATATATATATATATATATATATATATATATAGATATATATATATATATATATATATATATATATATATATATATAGATATATATATATATATATATATATATATATATATATAGATATATAGATATATATATATAGATAGATATATATATATATATATATATAGATATATAGATATCTTTTTTTTTTTTTTTTTTTTTTTTTGCAAACAAAGGCTTTTAGTGTTTCCAGAGAGCTATGTGGGCAGAATATAAAGATGGAATAAATTGAGTTTGTACATTCCTTAAAATTACCTCAACACTTCCACTGATTGTTATGCATTGAAGTCCCTTCTAAAAGTAAATGAGATCACCATCCATTTCAGATGTATCTAAAAAGCTTGGAAGATTGATGTATGTGAATGAAAAAACCCCCACAAAAATAGAACTGAGCTGCACCTTGTCATTAGGTAGAAGAACAACTTGCAACAGACCACTACTTCCCCTGATACATGCACAATTTCCTAGGCATGTCATTAGGAAAGGTAGAGTTTACCAGTGGGGCCCCCAGCATCTGTCCAGCCCCATATTCACCATTGTCTTGCCCCTGTCCCTCCACATAATCAACCTGCCCCCAGTCATATGCCTCATTCAGCCTCCCCCCTCTTATTGTCAATACCGCCGGGAGCGCAAAGAGACTCGTCTGCTCCCGGCGGCGTAGAATCCAAAATGGTGGTGGTCAGACAGGCCACGTGGGCTCTGGGATGCCGGCGCAAGGACGCAGGCGATGACATCACTGTGGCGCCAAATTCCATTATAAAAGGGTGCCCAGAACACCAGAATAGGTTCTGTTACCCTGAACCTGGGTTCCTGTTTTCCTGCCTGTATCCTGTTTCCAACCCCTGATTCCTGTTCCCACTCCTGATTCCTGCCTTGGTTTTGACCCTCTGCCTGAACTCATTATTTGATCCTGATCTGCCTGCCACTGAATTCTTGCCTGGACTCTGACCATCCGCTTGCTTAACCCTTTGGATACCGCAACCTTGCTCCCTCAAGAGGGCTTCTTATTTGATTCTAACTACCTCTCTGGCGGGAGCTCCCGGCTCCCTGACACTTATGTCCTTGTCCAGATACCCTAAGTAGTTTTTATATTACACAATATTTCATTGTGATCATGTAGAACTAGGGGACCACAACCTGGATGTTCTCAAATGTATGGAAGATGATGATACTGTAAATAAAGATATACATGACACTATAAAGATATCCTGATGTGTTAAAGGATATGCAACTGGGCTTTCATATTATGATGAACTGGACACAATTGTGCTTAAAATAGGTGATTATGACCTATATGTATTTCTATGATGGGATAAATATTGACCACATTTCTGTTTTTTATTCTTTGTTCTGTTTCTTTTTAGCTGGATTTGGACATGCAGTGGACTAACGCTGAGTCGTTGTATACCTGCATGGATAACATTAAGCAATTCTTCTGTAATTCTTTAGGTGCAAATCTGCTACTAGGATTCTCCTGCATCTATAGGCACACATGCATGCAAGTCATCAATTGGGTGCAATGGCGCTTCCCAATTGGTGTGACCGCCACAACTGCACTCCTTTCCCTACCTATAGTGTATACTCTTTGGTCTTTCATGTTTTATCAGATAAACAATTACATACAGTGCAAAGGGTAATGCAATAAAGCTAGGGCCAGATCATTGGGAATCTTGGTCTTCGGAGAAACAGGCAGAGAATCCAAACCCCCTGCTCCTGCCTGTCTGCTCCCGGAAGCATGGTCTCTACTCAAGTGCAGGGAGAAGCATTGGATTTTGGTGCAGAAACACAACATGTTGCATTCTATGATGAAATCAGTCCGCCTATACAAAAAGATGGAGAGCAGCCGGGCATCAGATTCTCCACCTGCTCAGAATCCATATGACAATGTTTGTTCTAGGTCTATCAACCTATAACAACTAATCAGATGGCCAATATATAAATGATACCTGTTGGGTTAGTAGATATTACTGTACATTACCCCAAGTTATTTTCTTTACTCACCAGCCTTTTGTTTGGAGTTGGTATAAACTGAATTTCAGATCTTGGCTTTTGCTTTTTTTTTTTTTTTTTAAACTCTACATGAATTTTCACTGCAGAGAACAACGTTGCTTTTCAAATCATATAGAGTATAAAAAAAGAAATAAGGCAAAGAAAAGGAAGCTCAAACCTTTCAACTACTGTACAGCATTCTCAGGAAGCGTGATCCATTATGCTTAATTGGCATCTGCACAATAAAATACTTCAAATCTGAAGTGTATTAATTACTGGTTTATGGCTCGGGGTTCTATTATTCCGGCTACGAAGCAGAAGCCATAAAAAGCCTGCTATTTTCTTGCACAAAGGGGCAGTATAAGTTATGTGTGATTCATGGATGTTTCATTAATATTTAAGCTCATGAGGTTTCGACTAGCGGAGTGGAAGAAGATGTTTGTTCTTTCTTTCTGCCCATAGGATATTGTTCAAGTTGAAGGAAAGTGCAAGACTGGGCAGAAGAGAAAATATATATTCTCTATATTGTGTGTAAGCATCTCGTCTACACAAAGTCAACTATTACAACAACACTTTTAAAAATTGTTCAGTTCAGTGGCTGCAGCCTCTCTTTTAATGAACTTTTTATTATTCCCTTTTTTGTTGTTATTTTTACTGTGGAGAGAAATAAAATGCTTCCATTCATAATTCCCAGCTGAAATATGCAAATCAGTTCCTCTGCTTATCTAAAGTAAATTTGCAGGTTAAGCCGCTTACTGTTATACTGTTATACCTAAGAGCATGGTTAGACTTTTCCACAAGACTGACTCTGTACATAATCTCAATGGCTCATGGTGTACGATCAAAGTAGAATTTGTATGTAGTGATGGGCGAATTTGCGCCGTTTCGCTTCGCCGAAAAATTCGCGAATTTCGCGCGAAATTCGCGAAACGGCGAAAAATTCGCGAAACGGCGCCGGCGTCTCGTTTTTGACGCCGGCGCCCGTTTTTTCGACGCCGGCGCCCGTTTTTGACGCCGGCGCCCGTTTTTGACGCCGGCGTCCATTTTTCGAAAAAAAAATTTTTGACGCCGGCGAATTTTTGACGCGAATTTTCGCGCGAGTTTCGCGAATTTATTCGCTGGCGGCGAAACGCGCAAATTCGCCGCGAATTCGCGCCTGGCGAATAAATTCGCCCATCACTATTTGTATGCACTCCCTGGCCTTTCGGTATGCAATAATCTGGTGCTCAGTCCTCTATGGAGACGGCACTCCCCTGGGTTCACAGGAAACGAAGAATTGAGGAAACTGCACACAGAGTTGAATGCAAAAGGGGATATACCCCTATGGATTTATTGTGTCAAACAAGCACAACGTTTCGGGGCAGGCCCCTTCGTCAGGTGATATGACGAAGGGGCCTGCCGTGTGCCGTTTCCTCAATTCTTCGTTTCATGGTGTACGATCTCATAGCATTTCTTCCACATGAATAATTAGAAACTCTAGAGGAAGAAAAATCAGATGATAAAAGATAGAATTAGCTGATAAATATTTTAGGGCCATGCTATGTACATTTGCTCCCAGGAAAAAAAACGGATATTAAAAATACTCTGAACTGGAAAAATTTACCTCCCATTATTTTCAATGTACGGCTCAAGCATGTAACAGAGACATCATTTTCATGTACAGTACAACTGCACCGCATATGTAAATGATATGGATGAGCGAACTTTAGATTCAATGTGAAATTAGCTGTTTTGCAAATTTATGTTAGAATTATGCCATGCACTTTGTTTTGCTGTAAAAAAAAATATTTTTGAAGCAAATATAAACCCCCAAATGTTGCCAACTACATTACTAGAAATTTACCTTGTATTTTGTTTCAATGAAGAAGCTTTTTGAAGCAAAAAAAAATGTTTAAAAAATTCTGTCATTATTAGAATTCCACACCTGTTATAGTGGGGAAAAAAAAGCTAATGTCTACCAATTGATTCCAATGCATTTGCCAAAATTTGGCATTGCGCTAATTTTTTGGTGAAGTAAAATGGGCCACTTTTACTCATTACTACCGAATAACCAAATTTTACTAATCTGATGGATCAACTTGCCATACAATTGGATTAGGTGCCACTGGGTGAGCTGACCACCCTCCTGATGGGGTCAACAGTCAATTTCGATTTCAGTTTTACTGTTACTTTTCCCAATTCTGTTTGACTGTCCCAATTCTCTATAAATAGGGGTCACTTGTAGTGATGGGCAAATAAATTAGATTGGCACTAATTCGCGGTGAATTTCCACGTTTCTCCCTCGGAAATTAAAAAATTTTAACACGAGTCCGAAAAGTCGATATCAAAATCAGCGTGCGTCAACACCATTTAGATGCCCATTGACTTTAACGCCAGTGTCTGCTTGGATGCGGGTGTCAATTTCCGGTTTTCACGATTTTTCGTGAAAATGTCCGATTTTAAAATTTTTTCGTGAAAATGTCTGAATTTCACAATTTTTTCGTGAAACTTTCCAATTTCACGTTTTTCCCGCTAATTTTTCACCGCAAGGAAAATTCGCAAGTTGTTCAGTGAAGCAAAACGGGAGAAATTTCCCATCACTTAGAAATGGCTAAAATATATGGAACATATTCCTTGGAGGTATGTTCCAGTGTTATTGGTTTGTTTGGCAATGACAATATGGCTCTCCAAGTGGTGCCAAAATACAGTTCACCTGGAAAGCTTGATTGGAAATTGTACCTGGCCAAATATCCATAGCTTCACCCATTTCCCTATAGGGTCAGATATGGCCACATAAATGCCCAAATTATAGTTCTCTGCAACTAGGTAAGAGTAACACTACCCTATTCCTTGTTTGCTAAAGATGAAGCATAGGAAGCTTTGAACATATGACTGTTGCTACAGAAAGGGAAACAACACAAGTGAATAAAGATGAATAACTAAAGTCACCCGCCTTTTATTCTAAGTTACTAATCTTTATTAAAAGTGCTGTTTTTGTAAATATACAACGTTGAAATGTATGTTTTGAAGCACTTTATTGCACATTTCCTCCCATAACACAGCTAATTGGCCCGGCAGATGTCCTGATTATTGTGGTTACATGTTGTTAGTATTTGTTTTGCTGAAGAAAAATAAACTCGGGCTTCACAGAATTTAGGTAGGGTGATGGGGGTTGTAAATGTATAAAGCCACTTTACCACAAAGCTTTAACCTCTCTTAACACAATCAAGGCTTCTCAGAAAGGAATTATAGCTTCAGTTTCACATGAAGCATTACATTTTTTCCAATGGGGCTGTACACACACAGGCGCGTGTAGGCGCCGAACGTAGGTTGAGACGCAACATGCTGCATTTTTCATGCGTTCGGCGCCTACACACGTATGTGAGTACAGCCCCATTGGAAAAAATGTAATGCGTCTATTCCTGCGCTCCCCTGCGGCTGAACGCAGAAAAACGGAACACGGGAGCGCAGCTACAACCACTCGTGAGTAAGAGCCCTTAGCATCCTCCATTTTGGACTCAAAGGCACCTCTGTTCATTGGTTATACCACACTGTGATGGTATAATTATATAGTTATATATCATGAAATGATCTTACAATTGTCTAACTAAATCATGTATTTATTCATTTACAAATTGTTCACAACTAGTGATGGGAGAATCTTACCCATTTCACATTGTAGAAAACTTGCCAAATGCATTGAAGTCTACTTACAACCCTTTTACACAAATATCTGAGAGAAGCTCAGTGCCAAAGTAACTACAGATATGGGACCCGTTATCCAGAATGCTTAGGACCTGGGGTTTTCCAGATAAAAGAGCTTTTCTTAATTTGGATCTTCATACCTTACGTCTACTAGAAAATCATGTAAACATTAAATAAACCCAATAAGCTGGTTTTGATTCCAATAAGGATTAATTATATCTTAGTTGGGATCAAGTACAAGTTACTGCTTTATTATTACAGAGATAAAGGATTTTTTTTTAAAAAAAATTATTTTATTATAATGGAGTCTATGAAGACAGCCTTTCCATAATTCAGAGTATTATCATACCTCCCAACATTTTGGAAGTAAAAAGAGGGACAAAAAGTTGCTGCGCACAGTGCGAGAACATTTTTTTGAACACACCTATTTTTGTGCCCACACCCCCAAATTACCATGTTAATTTTACAAAATTTGGCAGGTTATGAAAGTTTGAACATATTTCTGTTGTTTTTTTCAGTTATTACAGTTTTGCTAATGAAGGTGAATTGCCCTTTAAGCTGTGAGTCTAACTTCTCCCTAGAGACCTGTGATCTTATATTGTTATAATTACTTATTTGTTTATGTCAAAATTGTTACAAAAGTATCTTATCTGCAGCTGTGGCTGTTCTGGTCTCTCTGCCAAAAGCCAATTAAGTTAGAAACATTGTTTCTTTTTCTGGCTGTTCAGTGCAGGGAAAATCGTGTCTTTCCAGTACAAACGAGGGACTGCAGGTTGAGCTGTCAAAAAGTGGGACTGTGCCTGTGAAAACAGGACAGTTGAGAGGTATGCATTCTGAATAATGGGTTTCCGGATAATGGATCTAATACCTGCAACAATTGTACTAGCTTTTCAATACTTCACACCCACTTTTACTCTTTCACCCTTGTAATATTTTAAGGCTTATTTGTGAACTTTAAAAAAAAAAAAAAAAGTTCATAAACCTCAACTTTTTTTCCAGGCGTTGTGAAAAACAATTCAGTTTAATTATTGCCGACGTAGTGATGCCTTTTCCTAGTATGAAGTAGAGTAAACATATATTCAGTCTCAACCAGACTTCCTCATAAACGAAGGTTATAGGAATATTTTTGACTTAAAATATGGTAAAAATTTATTTAAATAAACTGAAAAATATTCATGCTAAAATAGTGAGGATAACGTGCCTAAATGTTTATTAAACAAGACTCATCATCTAAAGTCATCTAAAGTCATTTAATGCATTTAAGCTTTTCATTAGCATACTAAAGCTGAACTCTTTAATTAGATGGGATGCTGTGATGCAATTTCCTGTGTAAAATGGGATACGTGGGATATCTGGGTTTAGTTATTCTGTGTCAAATACACAAACCAAAGTGTCTTCCTCTCAGTTTTTAAGAGGGGCTTGGATGATTTCTTGGACATGCCTAATATCCAAGGTTATTGTGATACTAAAATCTACAATGAATATAGATATTGGTATATATAGGGGTATATTTATCAAAGAGTGAAGTTAATAGTGAAGTTCCGCTACTAGAGTGAAATTCTGACACTCTCCATTCATTTCTATGGGATTTTTAAAGGCGTATTTATCAAAGGGTGAACTTTCACTTTCACCCATTGATAAATATGCCTTTCAAAATCCCATAGAAATGAATTGAAAGCTGCGGAATTTCACGCTTTGATAAATTTACCCCATAGTTTCAGTGGGTGATTGTAGGTATTTGAGCTGGGTTTCATTTGGAGGGGTTGAACTTGATGGACTTTGGTCTTTTTTCAACCCGATTTAACTATGTTAGAACGAAATCGGATTTGTCAAAATACACACTGATGTCTAGATACCACTGGTGTCTAATAAAAGGGCAGCCAAGTTTGGGAGTTTTATTTTGAACGCAGCAAGTAAGTTGCAGATAAAACAGGTCCCTTTGTAAAATGTATAATGAAGCAATAGAATTCTTAATGAAACAGATGAAAATTGAGCATAGGACTGGCCAGATATGGGATGACTTTGATAGGGATGTAGCGAACGTCGGAAAAAAAGTTCGCGAACATATTCACGAACTTGCGCAAAAATGCGAGCGGTTCGCGAACGGTTCGCGAACCCCATAGACTTCAATGGGAAGGCGAACTTTAACATCTAAAAAAGACATTTCTGGCCAGAAAAATGATTTTAAAGTTGTTTAAAGGGTGCAACGACCTGGACAGTGGCATGCCAGAGGGGGATCAAGGGCAAAAATGTATCTGAAAAATCTGCCTGTGTGTGCTTGGAAGAGATAGTGTAGGGGGAGAGCTGTTAGTGATTTCAGGGACAGATGATAGTAAGTTTGCTGGCTAGTAATCTGCTCTGTATTGGAACAAAAAAATAAATAAAAGCAGTCCTTACAAGGACTACTGTTATTGCAGCAGTCAGCAGATGAGATCAGAAGCAGGACAGCTGCCCACTGCAGCTACATACAGAGCACTGCAGTAGAAGGTAGATTACTAGCCAGCAAAGCTACCTAAGCTTAAATGTCCCTCAAACCCCTGCAGACTTCTGTCCCTCCAATAACAGAGCAGTATCAACACGATTACTAGCCAGCAAACTTTCAACTGTCCCTGAAATCACTAACAGGCAGCAGCTCTCTCCCTACACTATCTCTTCAGCACACACAGGCAGAGTGAAAAAAACGCTGCAGGGCTTCGGTTTTTATAGGGAAGGGGAGTGGTCCAGGGGAGAGCTTCCTGATTGGCTGCCATGTACCTGCTGGTCTGGGGTGAGAGGGCAAAAAAAAGCGCCAACAATGGCGAACCCAAAATGGCGAACGTCGCGCGACGTTCGCGAACTTCCGGCGAGCGCGAACACCCGATGTTCGCGCGAACAAGTTCGCCGGCGAACAGTTCGCGCCATCTCTAGACTTTGACGTAGTTGGCCAGCTTAAATATATTGCAATATATGGACAAACAATCCCTGTTTTGTTTAAAGGGTAAGGCATTTTTCAGTAGCAGTATGCACAAAATGTCTCTGTCTTAAATATATTGATAGTGGGTTGAGTGCAGTGGACTCTTGTATTTGTCTGCTTGTCAAAATACACACTGAATTAGTTTTGATACATGGGATGCAATGCTGCTACTGGGATTGTGTGTGGGGGAATGTTGCATTGTTGATTTTTTTTTTTTTTTACTTTTCTTCAATTTGTGTTTTAAGCCTCCTTTAACAGGTGGTTCACATTTGAAATAACTTTTAGCATGATGTAGAGCAGTGATCCCCAACCAGTAGCTCGTGAATAACGTGTTGCTCTCCAAACCCTTGGATGTTGCTCTCAGTGGGGGTCATTTATCAACACTGGGCAAATTTGCCCATGGGCAGTAACCCATGACAACCAATCAAATTGCTGCATTCATTGTTCTACTTGCAGCTGGCTTCAAAAACCTAATCACTGATTGGTTGCTATAGGTAACTGCCCATTGGCAAATTTGCCCACTGTTGATAAATGAGCACCTGTGTCCTCAAAGCAGGTGATTATTTTTGAATTCCAGGCTTGGAGGCAGTTTTTGGTTGTATAAAAACCAGGTGTACTGCCAAACAGAGCCTCAATGTAGGTTGACAGTCCACATAGGGGCTACCAAATGGCCAATCACTGCACTTATTTGGCTCCCCAAGAACATTTTTCATGCTTGTGTTGCCCCTCAACTCCTTTTACTTCTGAATGTTGCTCACAGATTCAAAAGGTTGGGGATCCCTGACGTAGAGAGTGATATTCTGAGACAATTTGAAATTGGTTTTCTTTCATTTTTTTTTTATTTGTGGGTTTTTGAGTTATTTATAGTGATGGGTGAATTTATTTTTTTTGCCACCGGCGAATAAATTCGCGAAATTGGCACAAAAATTTGCTGGCGTCAAAATATTCTGACGCATGCAACAATTCTGCCGCAGGGAAGAATTTGGACGCGGGCGACAAATAAAGGTGCATATAGACTTTAATGGGCGTCGGAATTGTTGCCGGCGGCAAAAAAAAATTTTTAACGGGAGAAATTCACCCATCACTGGTTATTTCGTTTTTTATTCAGCAGCTCTCCAGTTTGCAAATGTGGTTGCTAGGGTTCAAATTTTTGAATAAGAGACTGGAATATGAATAGAAGAGGCCCGAATAGAAAGATAAGCAATACAATTTAACAATAACAATACATTTGTAGCCTTACAGAGCATTTGCTTTTTAGAAGGGGGTCAGCGACACCCATTTGAAAGCTGCAAAAAGTCAGAAGAAAAAGGCAAATAATTATAAAACTATAAAAGAATAAATAATCAAAACCAATTGAAGAGTTGCTTAGAATCGGCCATTCTATAACATACTAAAAGTTACTCTAAAGGTGAACCACCCCTTTAAAGATGGGGGGAATTCAGTGGAATCAATCTAATCTAGGCATAACCTCAGACACTATTAAGTGAAATATAGTATTTCACATAGAAAATGGATCTGGCCACCTCCCACACACTTCTTTACATGTTTACTGCTAGCAAAACCATCGGTAATACTTAAAGAAGAAAAAAAAAAGCAGTTTTTGGGTAATTTCTAGATGTGTGATTCATGTTGCTCTGTTCCGACTAGCGAGCAAAGTAAATCTATTTACATTCTGTGAAACCGGTGAAGGTGTGAAATGTGTTCATGTCAATGACAACTTCTTGCAGCTTTATGGAGCAATCTCATACTCAGTTATACTCGGCTTCTGTTTCTTTCATATTAACTGCTCACTTCAGGTTGAAGAACATTTCAGCTAAGCAATTCAACAGCAGGCAGACTAATGGGCATAATTAAAGGTACATTTGGTACTTTCAAAATTACATATGCTACCTTTTTAAATGCAACCTATTTATTTTTTGCTATGAGAAAATAAGTCTAATGACAACATTCGCTTACACACGGCGTACTTGTGAATTAAGTGACTTCTGCAGGGAGCAAAGTTGCATCAAACTTGGAGCAGATGGTAATAATAGGAATTTGTTTACGGGCAAAAGCACACTGCATGGCCCTGTGAGTATTCTAATCGCATTCTACAATTGCAATTTTGCATTTCTCAATATAATTCAGTACAGGGATTATCATATGGCACCATTAAAACCTACTGTATCCATATATCTCTAGTTAAGAAAAAGTCAACTTTCGAAAGGAACCCACCATGACGAAGGTGTCCATAGAGAATGCAAAACTATATACCAGTATAGGACCGGTTATCCAGAATGTTTGGGACCTGGGGGTTTCCGGATAATGGATCTGTCTGTTATTTGGATCATCATACCTTAAGTCTACTAGAAAATCTTGTAAACATGAAATAAACCCAATAGGCTGGTTCTGTTTCCAATAAGGGTTAATTATATCTTAGTTGGGATCAAGTACAAGTTACCGTTTTATCATTACAGAGAAAAAGGAAATCATTTTTAAAAAATCTGAATTATTTGATTATAATGGAGTCTATGGGAGTCGGCCTGTTATTCTGAACTTTCTGGATATTGGTTATCCGGTTAATGGATACCTGTACAAGGCTTCTTCCTTAAAGTGTTATATTATGGAACTTGAGACCTTGTGGTCCTCTCCTTGTGGACTTCCATAGGTTCCTCAAGAATGAATAATTGGTCCAGGAACCAAATGAACTCATTGGACAGAATTATCCCATAAATTGACATTTCTGTCGTGAATCAAGTTGAGAAACTTGCCTCAGGTGGAGCTTTTACCAGGGGGCAGCAATAAGAGACCCTGATAACTTTAAAAAGCCACATTTCTGTTTAAAAGGAGAGCAAAATTGTACATCCCACTCTTTCAGCCCTTTCACTGCCCTGGTCAATATGCTGGAAGTTGGCATTGGGGCTGGGCAGGAGATGGCTCAAGTCTGTCCTTGGGCACATAAGACAGACTGAAGTTGTACAATAGTAATTTAATTTTCATCATGCAATATTTTATTTCCTTCAAGTATTTTAGCCTTGGGGTAAAAGACAAAAAAAAATAAAATAAGAGCCCAGAGCAGTGCATTTTTATTGTACATAATGGCATTTTGCATGCACGCAATACATCACTCATGTTAGAAGAGGGGTTCATTGTGCTACAGACCACACATGAATGCTAAAATTCGTTCAGCCTCTGGCAAAGTGTTTGATAAGTAGTCTAGGAGTTTAATGATGCATCCGCTAATGGCAGGGATGAAATATAGCCTGGCTTTCTGAATGCCCAGAGCCCAGTGAATGACCTTTTATACCTACCTTTGTGTTGAAACTTTACTTGTGTTTGGAAAAGGAAAACTTGTGTTTGGAGGCTTTTATACAATATTTAAAAAGGTACTGTGGAATGCTTATCAGTAAAAACATAAAGTTTTAACACTTTTGGTTTATGTTTCAGGAAAAGTGGAAATCTATCCCATGTCTTCAAATGTAGCAACATATAGAATTCAGTGCAAAAGGGCATGTAAAGGCAAAAAAAATAAAATCCCAATTTTACTTTCTTTGATGATAAAGCAACCTATCGCCAATAAAGCTGTTAGACTTTCTCCTTCTTTCCAAACTTTCAAGCGCTCCTTAAAAACCCATCTGTTTAAAGAGGCCTATTCGATGTACCTTAATTAGTCATTGCTGTATCAAAAATGACAAATTGTTTATACAATCCTAATGTCTCAATTGTACCCTAACCTTTTAGTTTGTAAACCCTATTGCACTCTGTAATCCTTGTCTGCTATCCACCATTTATTCCCTGTTTGCTATAACTGCAGTAAAGCACTGCGTATCTTGACAGCGCTATATAAATAAATGATGATGATGATGATATATTTTAATTAAAAATGTGTACCGTTTTTATAAGAAACCTGACAGTATGCAGTGAAATTCTCCCTTCATTTACTGCTGTGGATAGGAATTGTCAGACGGTCCCTAACTGCTGAGCAGGGAAACAATCATACTTATGAACAGCAGGGGGAGCCCCCCCCTTTCTTCCCAGCCATGCAGAACTCAAGCAGCTTTGTTTATGATGATCCCTAAGCAGCCCAGACCACACTGAGCATGTGCACAGTCTTAGTCTTGCAAAGATGTATAACAAAGTTACAAGATGGTGACTCCCTGTAGCCAACTTTGAAAGCATAAATTATTTGTTTGATTAGGCCTGTGGTGCAGTAAGTTCATGTTTATATTTAGTATACAAAATACAGCATTTCTAGTCTTATTCTATTTTAGACTTTACATGACCTTTAAAGGTTATTATTCGCAGTTCATTGTGCATGTATGGCCTGTGACAAATTTATAGCAACAAGTAAACAAGAGGCCAACTATAACTATAGCATCTTTGTCCTTTTCAGCTAGTGGAAGGACATGAGAACTTGCAATTGTAAAACACTAAAATACATATAATTGCACAACACTGTCCAAAACGGTCCACGTAGCAATAAAAGATCCTCTGCCCCAAAGGCCATGTGCTTCCACTTTTGTGAATAAGGTGCAAAGTACATGATATGTAAAATTATTACAGATAAAAAGGAAATCGTTTTTGAACATTTGGATTATTTGGATAAATGAAGTCTATGGGAGATGGCCTTTGCATAATTCTAAGCTTTCTAAATAACTGGTTTCCGGATAACGGACCCCCATACCTGTAGTACATCTGCCTCACGGTCATGGCCACCATGAGTAATTATGGTACCCCATATTGCCTTCTTCAGGAGGCCTCAATAATTAGCCTGCTGTTCACCTGGGTGCTGCCAAGAGTCAAGAGAGTCAAGAGTCAAGAGCCAACAACTAAAATGGAGTCCCAATGGTAAGAAAGGCTCTTGCACACATGGCCTTGTCCATGATCTGCCCAGACTGACATAAACCCTGCTCACATCTACACAAGTCCTGCCACGAACCATGAATCATAATTTTCCATTTTAGGGCCCTCCTATGCCATAGACACCATTACTGAAGTACCCCACAGTATTCATATATTTGCAATGGAAAACTAATCCAAATGATAGAATATGTCATGTCGACAAACTAAAAAGAGAAGAAAATATATGAGGACTATTTATGCAGGGATATAGTTGTTGGCCAAATATTACAGAACTATAACTATAAAAAAAAAGTGTAATTTGGTGGATTTTTGCACTTTTTACCTGTATAAAAATACACAACAATTGAAGGCCAAAATCCTTAACCAACAGGCTATTTAATGTTAAAAAGTAAAGAATCAATTTAAATATATATATATATATAAATATATATTTTAAATATGTAGCATAAATATAAAAACTTTCTAGGACTGCAGTAAACCGACGCATTTCATTCCAGAACTCCAGAGTTAACAATAGAGCGATGGCCTGCTGTGTCCATGGTAACAGTAACTAATTATTTTTTCCCCCAATCATGGAGGTAATTCTCTCCCATAGCTTGAATCACTTGCAAAAAAAAAAAAAGCTCTTTTTTTCTGAGCCAACAGTTTTGCATTTAATCTGCTAATAGGAAATAATCTGCAGCTAATACACACATTCCAGGGCAGCAAAATGTTTTTCTAATACTTTGTTAAGTGGGCCTCTTTCCAAAGAAAGCACAGTAAAGAATACAAAATAGACATTCATTAAAAACAGCATAATGCTACCTGGTCACAACTAATGCTGAAAACGTGCTGCTACTTGCAAGGCTTAAAAAATGTATTGTTTCACAGAAAAAAACTATTTTGGTAGAATTTTTCAACTTCTCTTGCTTAACTTCAGGCCCCAGAAGCACATAATAGTCTCCAGTGTCTCAGGCCCACTATTGTTTTCTTGAAACGTTTTCTTTATTTTGGAATACAAAAACCACAATCTTGTCTTCAGCCAAAGTGTGATGTGTTGCTACTCATTGTTCTCTTTCTGAACTGTCAGTTTAAAGGGAAGGGAGGTGGAAGTTTAGGGACTGGGAGCCAATAATTTATTATAAAAAAAAATTGATTAATCAGATCAGGTACAAACATTTGATTTCTTTCAGACTTTCAACCGGAAAGTCCGAATTTTTAAGCTTTTAGTCCGAAAAGCTAGAAATAGTCTGTTTTTTTTAGACTAATTCTCGCGCAGACCACAGAAACTTCCAAATGGGATAGGGATCTCTCCCATTGACATATAAACAACCTCTGCAGGTCTGACATGCAGGTTTTTCAGATTCAGACTTCCATCTTTGGGATTTAATAAATCTCAAAAAAATTTGTTTTTTTCCACACTAAAAATTTGGATTTTATAGTTAAAAAAAACTTTGAGTGTTTGGCCTTCAACTTTAATAAATAACCCCCTAAATGTTTACATGATTTTCTAGTAGACTTAAGGTATTAAGGTCCAAATAACAGAAAAGATTCATTATCCAGAAATCCCCAGGTGCTGAGCATTCTGGATAACAGATCCCATACCTGTATATCTATTTTTTTATTAATGGGAGCAGTCATACCAATTACTCTGGCAAGAACACTGAGGGGCAGATTTATCAAGTGTCGAATTTCGAAGTCTAAAATACTTTGAAATTCGACCATCGAATTAAAATACTTCGAATTCAAGAGTACTTTGTTTTTAAACAAGAAGGTATTCACATCTCACGCTACAACATAGCATTGACTTAAAAAAAAAACCTTTATGGGTGGAGTCATGCAAAATACTACTATAGCTTCCAATGCATTCCTCCTAGGTTTAGATATACCTGTAGCCTTAAAATTCAGAACCATGTGGCCAAATTTGCAGACAGCTTGTTTCGATTTCTTTTGAGCTCATCAGTAAAAAATATTGGAATGTAATTTATGCGGAGGAGGGATTAAAGGCTAAACAATGGAAAAAAATCACCCTAACTGTGAATATACACATTAAGGGACCTATCTGTCAAACTGTATGAGAAAAACGGTGGAAATGGAGAAAACAATACCAACCATCACTTTATCATTGGCAGGACCTGCAATACAAATGCTGGATTTATCAAATTGTGTACTTAGCAAATTGTGTATACATTTTGTATAAATTGCGTATACATTTTTTTCGCATAGATGTTTCCCCCTAAAATTTTAGTGAAAAAAGCCGCAGCCACTTGTAAATCCTGGTTAAAAATTTGCAAGCAGGTGATGTAAACAAAATACACAAATGTATACATTTAGATCTATCTTTAAATAATTGGATGTATTAATTTGCCATGAATTATAGGTCCTGTCAACCTTTCATAAACAGCACCCGCTAGTGGTGAAATGGTCACACTGGTGAAAATTAACTTGACAAACTTTTTACATCAGATATATAAACCATTTGAGACCAGTGTAATGGCTTTGATCAACATTCAACATCATTGTCACGGATGTTACAAATGATATTTTCTACATTTTAGGACTGTGTTCTAATCAATGGAGCATGTGGATGAGCAGCCAAAAGGTTAAGGATTTGGATGTTGAATAAATTAGACTTACATTTTTAAAAAAATATATAATAATGTAATTATAACACAAATGTATAGATTCAAAACTTTTTATTTGACTCATATGTTTATACTATAGCTAAAGCAATGTTATATGCTATTGTTAGTGATGGGCAACTTTCTCCAATTTCGCTTCACTGAAAAATTCCAGAATTTCATGCAATTCATGGAATGGCAAAAAACTCCTGAAAAAATATTTAAACTCGAAAATTGATGCCCGCGTCATTTTTGGACACATGTCTGGAAAGTCAATGGGTGTTTGAATATTGCTGGCGATTTTTATACAAGCGACTATTCGGGTGCACCTCCAAAATTTTTTTAATGCCGGCAAATCTTTGTGGGAGATTTGCAAATTTATTCGCCTTTGGCACAACCCGGACATTAACTTTAAATACATTAAATTTCCATTTCTAGTTCTATAAAATGATCAGTACACAAAAGCGGCTATTACTAAAGCCAACAACTTAGTTTGAACAAGAGAGAAAACCTTACGCCTATAAATAAATCATATCCATTCTCTCCTCCCCTGGAAACCAATGGATTGATATTGCAGTGGAAAATAAATGGAATAAAATAAAGTTAAATAATGAAGTCATTGTTACATCTACTATATCAGACATTGACGTTTACCCCGATCTTTGTTGTTATTCATACTGAATATTTTATTTCTAAGTGGATCTTTTTTTTTTTTTACCTTCCTGAAGCCTAGCCACATGCATCAAACACAAATTTGGCATCAAACATTTTAACATTTTCATAATTGTTAAATCTGCTACAAATATTCCAGCATAAACAACAGAGAAGGATATGAAAAGCAATCCTACACACCAATTCATTGGCAGCCTCTGGGTGCAAGCCAAAGTCATTTACAATTAATTACAAAAGCAATGTTCAAGCATTAGTGCCACTTAACAATTTAAATTGTGGTTGCAATAAAGTTAAAGAAGTCACCAATGTTAGCTCCATTGAGGACATGTGTTCTATCGCTATAAGATATGCTCAACAGCTTTCAGAATTCTGGCAAAAAGACAACAGTTCACAACACTAAATTGCACCGAGGACGCAGCTTTTCCCAAAGTACAGAAAAGGGATGTCACAAAACAGAGACTCAAATGCAAACTAATCTTGAGAAATTTTCGAACAGCTGCCAAGCTCAATATTAAACCGTAATCAATTTTGCTGGAGATATTAACAAACATCATGAGTAATGAACTATATCCGAGCAAGATCACGCACAAATCCAATAAATCAGAATATAAATAATATGTTCTTAAATACGGAGAGCGATGTTGATCCCAGCTAGCACAGTCTAAAAAATAGTAATACATTTTTTAAAAAATTGTAAAATATGTTTTTGTTGATCCACATTATTTATCAAACACTGATAAAAGTTTAATAAAACAAACGTGAATAAGAGAAGCAGTTTACGCACTGAAACTACATACTCATTAGTACTAATACTCTAGAGCATAACTAACAAAAAAATGGTAATTTAGGAAAAAATTACAAAGCTATCATTTTTTCTTTTTTGCTGTATGTATTATATATAACCTTCAAACGAATTTAAACACTCATCCCTCCCATGTATTTTTTTCAGCGTTTTTCACCAGCATGCTATAAAACTTCTTACTGAAATTTTGTTGTCCACGTTCAACATCTACAAGTTTTGTAAAACGGATTACAAAACGTAGGCTGATATTGCTCCTATAAAATAATATGAATGATAAATATTTCTTAAATTATTATTTTTTCTTTTTTTCCATTTAGTGTTTATTTAGGCTAGTGTTTTTATTTTTATTATTATTGATTGTTTCCAAGGAAAAGAGGCGGTATTCATTTCTTTGAAGAAACATGCTATACGCCAAAACTGTAAACAATTGGGAGAGAGATGAAATTTCATTTAGAATACAGGGAAGGAGCATGATGGAGCTTTTCTTAGTCTCTGATTTATACAAATGGCATTAAAAATGCTATAAATATAAATCAGTACAAAAAAAATAATAATTATGGGAAGAGACCTCAGACAGGTTAATAAACTCTCCTATTATTTAGTGGTGGGTCTAATGTGCACCAACAGGCAATGAATGACCTCCTACAAGTAAAACATATCACCAAAGTCTTCCTGTTCTGTATATTTATATATTTTGTGCATAAGTTGCATAATAAACATGTTCTCTAGAAGAGAACCAGTTCAACCACTATTGAAATCCTATTCAATTGTGTATATTCTTTGAGGGGGAAAAAATTCCTTCCTGATTCCAAGATGGCAATCAAGACCAGTCCCTGGATCAACTTGTACTATAAGCTATCTTCCATAGCCCTGTATTCCCTCATTCCCAAAACATCATATATTTTGTTTTGATAAAAGTTTTCTTAGAAAACACACACATATATATATATATATATATATATATATATACATATATATATATATATACATATACATACATATATATATATATATATACATATACATACATATATATATATATATACATATACATACATATATATATATATATATATATACATATACATACATATATATATATATACATATACATACATATATATATATATACATATACATACATATATATATATATATATATATATATATATATATATATATATATATATATATATATATATATATATACATACACACACACATATATACACACACATATACATATATCACACGCACAGCTTCTTTATTAAGTAAAAGGCAGGTAGTAAATTCAAAAGCAAGCATTTCAGAAGACAGGTTTATTGTTTCTGGAAACATCGATTCTGCATTTAAAAAAAAAAATCTTATTTCCACATTCCTTTCTAGAAACTATTTTTACTAATTAAAGGTCAGATGAGCCATTTCCTATTGATTCTTGAGTGATAGATTAATAGTCCATGGTATGGAACATAAGTCTATGAAGTGCAACAGACATCTTGACAATGCACTTATGGTATTAAATGCATTAGCTCTGCAAAGTAAAAACTTGATGTTTATATATGTACTTGGTCTCATCTTTCAGTTAATACTCAGTCTGGGAAATAAATATAGATAACCCTATCACTGTGACTTTTACTTAAAATATGGAAACAATTACAGGTCTGCATTGAAGGCGAGTCCCTAAGGTGAAGCACAGCTTTAAGATTATAATTGCCCTTGCAAATTGGCCAGCTAGAACAACAGTTCTCAGAGGGGTTTAACATTCCCTTTTAACATATCATTTCAGGAGGTGACATTAAGGAATAGGAAAAATAAATTGTAAATGTTGTAGTTGATTTGAAAAAGTCACAGTAAAATGCTGTCCATTCTTTTACAAAGAAAAAGACAGTGAAGTGTATAGATTTTAGATAGTGAGAATGTATTAACCACAGTCTTTGGCAAAGTGTGAGCTATCGATGATGATGATACTGATGATGATAAGGGCTAAACTGTTGGGAGTAAAATTCAATAAAACAGATGGGAAGAATCTATGCACAAAAATAAGCAATTAAATTGAAGTTGTTCTATTTTGTGCAATGTAGAGTTAGTCTTTTGTAGCTGTTCACAAATCAACGGAGAATTAACTCTTGTTTTGGGGAGAATTTAGCCCAAAATGCTGTGTTCATCGGTGGATAAACACCAACTGCCTTTGTTGTGTATTAGGCATCTTCCTCGTTCAGTGAATGAAAGTGGGGCACTTATGTATTCTTTAAGCACATTAATAAAATGAATAGGCTTGGGTGGAAACAAGTACAGGTATCACTTTTTATTCTTTTACATCAAACAGAGCTGGACAAAGGGCAGACCTCAGGGTTACCATCTTTATTGTTTTGGGAAAACAGGCAGGGAGTGGGCTGGGTGATGTCAGGGGTGGGCTGGGTGATGCCAGGGGTGGGGTGGGTGATGCCAGGGGTGGGCTGGGTGATGTCAGGGTGGAACTTATAATGTTGAGGCAGGGCGGGTGACGTAGGGGGAACTGATGACACGGTGATCAGCTATTGACTGATCACCATATTATTCACTTAAATGTCCTGTCCGGATGTCCTATTTTGGAAATCCAGACAGCCACTTTTCACCCAAGCTACCCTTCCAAAAACCAGGCTGTCCGGGTGAAAGACAGACAGGTGGCAACCCGGGGGGGGGGGGGGGGTGATACTAAATGAGGAAACACCAGAGAAATCAGAAAGCCAAAGCAAAAAAAATAAAATAAAATCTCAAATCACATAAAATGCACCTCAATCAACACATACAGTGCAGCGTAAACGTCAGAGGGTTTATATCCCTTTAAAACACATTATACTCAACAGTTATAGAACCCCACAAAATGTTTTACTCTTGTAAGTAAACCAATGAAAAGCTCATTTATGGATACCATAAAATATGCTAAATTTGAGATAGTTTCTTCAAAGGTTAACCCTTTTTTAATGCATGAAAGCCTTCAGCTATTTGCTTAACAGAGGTCACGGTGTCAAAGATATTTTGTTTTTTACATATTTTTGGGTGACCTACATAGTTTTTTAAGCACCTAACTCCACTTATGTGTTTATATAGATAGATAGATAGATAGATAGATAGATAGATAGATAGATAGATAGATAGATAGATAGATAGATAGATAGATAGATAGATAGATAGATAGATAGATAGATAGATAGAGAGAGATATTATTTAAGCCGGTCGTCACTGCACTATAGCACTTTGAGAAAGGCTGGTGTTCCAGTTGAAAATATAGTTTTCCACGCCCCTTGCTGCGGTGAGTTACTCATCACATTGTTTTTTTCAACAAATATACCATGGCTTATGTATTGTTGTATTTGTCTGCCTTGTAGCCCTTGGATGGGCTTTACCTCATGAGAGAAGTCATGGCTGCAGCAAGTCAGATAAATAAATAACAGATTTGCAGACAATCAAAGATCCCAGTGCAGAATAACCGACATACTGTACATTTATAGAAAAAAATACAACAAATGAAAGGCCTCTTATAAACAGAGCGTATATATTTCCCTTTAAATGCAGTAATGTATTGTTTATGTACATTATGCATTATTAGACCCAGAACACTCCCTTCTCTAAATGTGCAGACCACCAAAAATTCCAAAGTCAAAACAAAATGTCAAGCAAGAAAACAGAGATACCAGCAGGGTCATATTGTTTCTCTCCAGCAGAGAGAGCTTCTGTCAAAGAGTGAAACAGTTGAAATAAATACTCATGTGTCTTTTTGTGTAAGAACAGTAGATGTAATTTTATCTGGCTAAAATAAATGTTTCAGTTGATAGAATAGTATATTTTTTCACTCACCCCCCAAAGGAAAAAAAAGATGCTTCCGTGATTATCTGCATGAATTATCACAAAGCATCGAGACAGATGCTTTTACCATACTTGGTGCTGTCAGACAGATGGAGGATAAAAAAATCTGTTGGTGTCCTGACAAGGAAATTCCTTTAAGGAATCTTAAAGGGATATTACCATCATCAACAATTATTAGGCTAATGCCCTGGAGTACTGTAGCTTCTTAGGGCAGAAAGGAGGTAACAGCAACTGAGTACCAGGAGACCCCCTACCCTCATAGCAAGCATAAAAAAAGTCAAAAATAGCAAATTTGATTCTTTAACTACTTCTTTAGAAAATATCGTCATACATAAGTAACCCATTTTAAAGGACATGTAAAGTGTGTTTCACTGGGGTGTGTCCAGAAAGCCGGCCTAGTCTAGGTCTAAATAATTCCCTAGGTCTAGTTCTAAAGAATCCCCCCCAACAACTTTTATACCTGTGATTGGGAACTCCGGGGAGGAAGGAAGGAAGCAGGCAGGTAAGTGAGTGGGCTGTGTGGGCAGGGATTGGGCCCCTCCCAAAGATTTTTTTGCAGGGGGGCCCTGAGCCACTGGGTGGTCCAAAATGTTCTCTAGTGCTGCTTTTCAGAGAAAACTGGACTGGTTCAAACAAGTGGGGCCAGAACTAGGGTAGGCAGAAGATGCACAATGATAGAGGCACTGGGCAGGTACCCTCCCCTCTGTAACTATCCCCTCCTTCCCTTCTGTTGCTCGCCCCTACCTACCTTCCTCCTCTTCCACTGCTCTCCCCTTTGTTACACTGAATGCAAGCATGTGGGGGTGGGTAGCACGGTGGCTGGCCGGGTTGACTAGGGTGCCCCGTCGGCTTGGCCTTGACCAACAAACAAGAATCCACACAAGGGATAGCTGGAATGCCTTGAGAAAGGTGCCAGCCTAGTGAAGGTTTTCTACCACCAGCAGCAAAAAAACGTAATGATTTATTTAAAGGCGGAGTGTCTACTTATCTGGCACACCCAGCAATATCAGTTTAGATTACCTTTAATCACCATATTTCTTTGACAAAACTTTAATTTGATATTTTTTACTGTCCAAAATTAAATGTGTTGATACTACTGCAAACATACTTCATTTTTCATAAAGAGAAAGGCCCATGGTTATGTTCTTCCATATCAATAAATAAAAGAAACAAACCTTATGCCATCATAAAAATCTATGTTCCTTTTTTGCTATTTAAGACTTCAGAAATGTTTCGGATTAAGAGGTATGTGCCATATGGTAAAAAGAATCACAAACAGTTCAATGTATATGACACATTAATATTGGATCTTTATTATTTCTATATTGTTAAGCAAAATCTTGTCCACATGAGAATTGAAATATTTATTTTTTTCATTCAGTTCCATTAGAATATATTTGCACGGATTATACAATTCTTGTCCCAAGAATAAAATTAACCAGATACCTGGTCGTTTGTTGAACACAATTTTGTTTGGTTTGCATAGACCGTTAAGAAATGTCACAGATGATCTTGTATTCAACATTTGTAAAGGTTAATTATAACACAGTTACAAGAACTACTGGCCAAATTAAGCTAGAAATTTCCAATAGAATCTGTCTAGCAAATCAGTGATGCAAATGGTAATAGTCTTTAGGCTAATAAACTCCTTTCATGGTTTGATTTTTACTCTAAATAATTTTAAACACCATTTAAGATAAATAGTATATTTATCTATATATTTGTCACATTGAAAAAAGAAGCCATTTACAAAAAAAAAAAGAAAAAAAGAAAAATCGGGTGCACGTAATTAGTTCTTTATGTCGTACTGCCAGTACAGTACATTGGTAAAATGATACACAACTGATAAATGTTTGCACTGTAACATTAGCAACTGTTACACAATCTTTGTCATGGTGCTGAGATGAATGCCCTCTAATTTAGTTCTGTGGTGGGTTTCTTTTGTAATACATACTTTTACTTTAATGTTATCAGAGATAGCAATATACAATAGGAAATGCTAAAGATAAGGAGGTGAAAAAGATGTGGTTGTAATAGGGTCACTATACAATTAAGGAAAAATACTTAGTTTTTGTTTTAACCTAATCAGCAATAATCACATTGTATTGATTTAAAGATATACATTCAGAAAAGCGCTCAATACACAGTACTATGCTGTGTTTTTGTAGCAATATTTGTCATATCAAGGCGACATTCAAGCCTTGACACCTTTTTACTAGTGATGGGTGAATTTGTCCCATTTCGCTTCGCCATGAAATTCGTGAATGGGTGAAAAATGAGTGAAACGTGAATTTTGACGATGGCATCAATTCGTGGGCATCAAAATTGCTAATTTCGATGCTGGCAACATTTGACGCAAAATAATCAGTGGCAATTCGGCGCAAAATCGCGCCTGGCGAATTAATTTACCCATCACTACTTTTTACCATTATATGGGTTTGATTTTTTTTTTATTTACTTATTTGTTTAAATGATGCAATATATTAATAGCATCATGTACTGATGGCAGATTTAGATTGGGGGAGCTATAAATATTTGTTTTTAATTCTACGGAGTGAAAAATGATGTTGGTTTCCACTGGATGACTAAAGTCTATCATCTGTAGAAATAGCTCTACATTTTTCACATACACCCGGGTTTATGGATGCTTGCTCAACTTTCTAAATCAGAGTAGTTTAGACATTTTGATAAGGTATTTTTTACCTCTTTTCCAGCCTTTAACTACTGTACCAGGGCACCTTTATGAGTCAACAATCCAAAGAATGACATCTCTATATGTGCCAGGTGATGGAATATCTTACAAATGGAGCAATGATGAAATAGTTTTACTAATGTAAAGTCTTGCAGTAAAAGAGGGAAAATGTCTTTTTGGTATACATGAAACATAAGTAATAATGGAGTACGAACACATATACCTGGTCTGTCAGTTGAACATTTAGTTGAGTTAATTGTGTTCACTAAAATTATGAGATAATTGATCATGAGTTTTTTTGGCCTGCAGAATCCTGTTTTATGGGAATTCTCAAGGCAACTTGACCACTGCAGCTCCCACATGCACATATAAACATTAGATGAGGGAATTACCTAATTACAATCCGATGGTGTAATCTCTGTTTACTTTAGTTGAAAAGTACCAAAATAGTAAAAGTTTGAATTTACTAGCACTAAGATATAAGAGATACATGTTCTGGTTGATCATATAAGATAGGAAAATTCTAAGACACACTTATCAAACATTATCATGTATTGCACTGATATTGATAACTTAGCTGACTTAACTGTATTAGGGCAATGGTCCACAAGGAGATTAATAGTCTTCTGAAGTTGCCTAACGTTACCTATTGATGCAACTTCAGACACTTTGGAAGATCGAAGGGACACATAGGGGCAAATTCCCTAAGCGGCAAAAATTTGGTAGCAATGGATTCACAACACTTTGCCAGGAGTAAATTCGCTAAGACAACGCCAATTCCCTAAAGTGTGAAGTTGTGTCCAGGGCACTGAACGCTGGCGAGTTTTCACTAGCATTACTTCAGCAATAAAATCGAAGATGCGCTAGCGTTGCCTACGGTGGGAAATTATAAAGTTACATGGACGTATATGTTTCAGCAAATACATTACACAAGTCCAGGGAACCTTAAAAAATAAAATAGAGTTGTTATAATGCCCTACACATGAGCCCAGTGTATAGTTTATGTTCCATATGTTAGAAAATGGAGGAGGGGACCCGGTTACCCAAAAAAAACATTTTTACGGACCTTTGCAGGATATCACTCTGAAAAAGGAAAAGACGCTAGCATTTTTTGGGACCTAGAAAATTTTTGCATTAAAAATTGAGGAAGCCCTAAGCACTCCATTGCACTTCGCCTGGTCTGAGCTGGCGAAGGCAAGTCTGGTGAATGAGGTAACCTTCAGTAAATTATGTCACCAGAGCAAAAATTCACCTGGCTTTAGAGTGTGAAGCAACACTAGCGTCTATCTCCTTTGCTAGTGAAGTGACGCCTGCGCCGTTAAGGAATTGGCAAAGTTCCGAAATTATGTCACGCTTGCAAATTTTTGCTAGTGTTAGTCACTTTGCCCTTTAGGGAATCTGCCCCATAGTATATACTCTTCAGAGGGCTTTATTCTGCCCATGGGACTTTAGTTGGACAGCTGTATTACAAAACATATGACTAGTGATGGGCAAATTTGCGTCGTTTCGCTTCGCCGAAAAATTTGCGAAATTCGCGAAACGGCGAAAAACGTCTGTTTTTTCAAAAAAAAAATTTTGATGCCGGCGAATTTTTTCCGCGAATTTTCGCGGGCGTTTCGCGAATTTATTCGCTGATGGCGAATCGTGCAAATTCGCCGCAAATTCGCGCCTGCCGAATAAATTCGCCCATCACTACATATGACAGTGGGTCAATATGGAATATTGCTGCCCTTGTTGATTTAAATTGAGGTAAGCAGTAGCAACAAAATGTGGTTCTGTTCAAAGTCAAAATCAATGTTAAGTACATACTGTAAAGCTACAAACTGTTTTGGAAAGATAATTGAACAATTTGGTCACCGTACACTTTGCTTGGAGACAACTCTATTCTTTATGGCCAGTACCTTTGGATACAGGGAAACAACATGCACATCATTGCCCATGCTTTGGATCCACCACTAGTGACAAAAACTATGATGTAAAAAAAAAAAAAACAGTAGTCTTTTTAGGGTTAGCACTTAATGGGCACTGTTAAAGAACAATAGTTACATTAAACGTGAATGATAGAGTTGCCAAAAAACACATCTATTAAAGAGAATTGTAGAACAATGGGCGCAGATGATGAAACGTTTTGCCTACGGTCAACATGAGTAAGTGCTATTGTTTTCGATGCTGTGTACTTAAACACACAGGAATGATTTATTAAGGTTGTTCACTTAAAGAACTGCCAGAGGTAGATATAATACAACCTCTAAATAGGAAAAAAAACATTAAAACCAATTTTGAATGTTCGGAAACGAAGAACTGACAGAAGAATTGCGATTTCCTGAGAAACTATAAAGAATGACAGTGCATTTACATCTCAGCACATCAATGACAAGTTTATCAGGGTCTAAGAGTGTTAATGCTGAAAATACGTATATGACCTTGGCATTCTCTGTTTAGTTCATTTTGCAGTAAACATAAGTTTGTGCTTGGGGCTCCTTCTGTTGTTCATTCAATCAATCTCCTTTTCTTGTTGGTTGTCATTTGTTCCAGTTATCAATATTAGATAATTCTACCTACTGTGCCAAAGGACTACATCTTTCCCATTGTCTTAGTGATGAATGTCAAGGTTTTTTAGAATTACAGGCTCAGCCCTCACTGCTGTGAAGTGATAGTAGATGGCAAAATTATACTCAGGGGTACCATAATTCTCTGTGTGTTTATTATTTAGCAAAGTGGCTTCACGGCTATCTGGCTATGTTATTAAAATATAGGCTCACATAAAATATATTGAAATGCAGCCAAATACCTTTGTTTTGTGAGGGGATTAGAATTTATTGAAATAAAGCAATAAAATGGAGAGAGAAATAATAAACAGAAAATAGTATTGTAAGTGTAGATGGTGCCATTTTCATGAAGCCAATCTGTTGTGCATGGTGAGGATCGCCATTGAAATCAAGCAATATTTTACATTTGTTTGTAACAATTGTATTTGCCAGTGACCCCTTCAACACTTATGGGCCTATAGATTAAAAATCGAATTGCGATATTTTCCACAGAACTCGAAAAATTCCTGGTTTTCCTATATTTCTTAAAAGCTCCAAAAAGTCTAGATTTATTAAAGGAGAAGGAAAGGCTAAAAGTAAATAAGCTTTATCAGAAAGGTCTATATAAATACGCCAGTAAACCCTCAAAGTAATGTTGCTCTGAGTCCTGAGTCAAAAGAAACACAACATTTCTTTCCTTTTATTGTCTACACATGGGCTTCTGTATCAGACTTCCTGTTTGCAGCATAAACCTCCAGGGCAGGCTTGAGCATGCTCAGTTTGCTACTCCCCCTCCTCCCATCCCTGCCATAATCGGAGTTCAGAGCTGTAAGTGAGCAGGGAGAGACTCAGGCAGGAAGTAATGTCACACCAATCTTATATGGCAGCTGCTATCCTAAACAAACAGAGACAGTGTCTAGAGCGGTTTACTCGGTTATGGTAAAGCATTCTGCAGAATAAATATAGCTTTCTAGCTTGCACTATTGAGGCTTATCTGTTGGCAATAAACTGTCTTGGAGCTTTCCTTCTCCTTTAAGTGTAAAAACCAGGAAAACCTCTAATGCAAAACTTGGTCAAGTAAAAGTTTTCAAGGTTCTAAAGAAGTCAATGGGAGCTGCGCTGATCGGATTGGAGCACTTTTAATCAATTCAAACCTTTTGGAGGTTTCGCTAGGAACTTGAATTTTTAGAGTGTTTAGTTCAGCCAGGCCCATTTGGGATATTAATGCCGCCTGAGGCAGTGTCCGCCCTCCTCCCTATCGTGCTTACTTTCAGATCGTTGATGGGGGCTGCATCGCTAGCCCAGAGAGCTAAATTGTGCTCTCTGCACTAGAAAAAACAATTTCCAGTTTAATAACGATTAAATTATGAGGAATAGCTTTTTTCTGTCCCCGGTAACTGCTGGGGAGCTGCCGTCTGAGGCAATGTACTCACCTTACCTCATGGCAGAAACACCCGAGTTCAGCTCTCCTTTTCGATCATACTTTTTATATTTGCATCTTTTAGTAAACTCCATGATGTTCATGGTTATAGAGAATGTGAGTTTGCCCCACCTAAAACCTACTGAGTTCCTTTACAAGTCAATGGCAGAGGTCTATTGAACCATTTGAATATGTCAATCGCCTTCCTGATATTCAAGTTTTGTTCGGAGGGAAAACTCGATTAGAATTCTATTAAAATTTTCAGGTTGGGACTATTCGATTGAATATTACATGTTCAATTTTTTTTCTTAAATAGACTCACATTCGAGTGACTATATTAGAATTTTTTAGAGGAAAAAAAAATTCACATAAATTCGACTTTTGATAAATCTGTCCATTAAAGTCTAGATAGATAGCTACTGATAGGAGAGACATAAGGAATTCATAATAAATAGAATCCTATTATGCTTCCTGTTTCCATTTACACATGTTACTCACAGGTAATTTTGGCAGTGTGCATACAGTGCATTGCAATCACCTTTCCATTAAAAGATAGGTGACAGCATATCTGCTAGTTAGGGCAACAATTTGGAGGGAAAGGTTTCCTCTCCATGTTCAATGAATGCAAACTGTAAAACAACCTCTACAGCTGCAAGAAGGATTCCAACACTGCTCTGTGTACATATCTTGATTTTAGTCCTGGGTAACAAATCTTAAATAAATAACATCACTGGAAGTTCCATCCCCAAGCTAATCTGAACCTGCACTGGGATATAACAGTCCCTAAAGAAGAATCAGTGTTCTGTTCATTAGAAGATACGTCAGACTAAGACCTTGAGATGCGTTATTGATAACAATGCATTTATTCAAGCTAATGCCTTTAGGGCCATAATTAAACTATTAAAATTTGAGAAATCATCAGGGAATAAAAAATGCTAAACCTTTATTTCGGGTCACGTTTGGAAATTTAGCAAATGGCAATCATAAAAAATATAAATCTAGGCACCTGTTGAGTAATAGATATGGGAGCTCTTATCCAGAATGCTAAGGGCCTGGATCTTTCCGGATAATGGATCTTTCCATAATTTGGATCTTCATACCTTAAGTCTATTAGAAAATCATATAAACAAATAAACCCAATAGGCTGGTTTTACTTCCAATAAGGATTAATTATAGTGATGGGTGAATCTGCCTCATTTCGCTTTGCCGAAAAATTTGTACAATAGCGAAAAATTCACAAAACACATTGAAGTCAATTGGCGCCAAAATAATTTTGACATGTGACTTTTTTGACACAAGCGTCAATTTTTTTTTTACATGCGACTCTTTTGTCCAAATGAATTAATTTTCAAATATTGACAGCACCAGTCATGGATTTCTTTGCTTAATGCCTTTATTGAGACATAGGCTCAGACCCCGATACACTTAATTTCCAAATGAAAAGCCAATGGACACAGCTTACGGCACTTTTCCTTTTAACTATGATAAAATGAACGTCATGTTTATTTATTTGAACTATAATCACATGAAAATAAGAAAAACATATCCAAATACACATGGTAGCAGTTTTTTATTTAGAAGCCGGGACAGCCAAGCACATTTATCAAAGGTCTAATTTCAAATGCATATGAGTTTTTTTAAAACTCTCCTAAACTCCCATAAATTCGACCAATCGAGATTTGTTAAAAAAAAATTAATTTTTAAAACTCGGATGAGTTAAATTGACTTGAATTCGAATCGAATTTGATTCAAGTTTTTTCTGCGGAAAAAAAATTAAATGTCAGGAAGACTGCAAACAACGCCAAATTGATCCCTGGAAATCTCCCATTGACTCAAATATAAATTTGGTAGGTTTCAGGTGGCAAATAGTCAATTTCAAATTCTTAAGGGCCAGAGTATGATAAATCTGGCAAATAGTCAATCTCAAATTCTTAAGGGCCAGAGTATGATAAATCTTAAAAAAATTTTAATTTTAAAATTTTTAATTTTAATTACATCTTTTTAAAAACTCAAAGCAAATTTGAATAACTCCCTAGTCTAATTTGACAGTTTTGACCATAAAAAAAAATCTGAAAATTTGAATTCAAATTTTCAATTCGACCCGTGATACATCTGCCCCTTACACTATGTAAAATCTAAGTGAATACATGCATCCACACACATTCGAGAAAGTCTTAAGGAATTTACTTCTACTACATCCACGTGGTCAGAAACACAGAAAAATAGAACATTTTAACATTGTTCTGCAAAAAGAGAAAAAAATATCAATATTTTTAGATTCCATTATGATATGATCAATGTTTTTATGTTAAAAAATGACAACTTAACTTTGGATCTAGTAACCCATAGCAACTAAACAGATGTTTCTTTTCAAATAGCCTACAAGTAAGCACTACATGTGGGATAGTCAATATGGGTTACAAGAGCCAGAGCATACATTGCGCCTACTATTGATTAGTGCTGATAAGGTTGAACCTTGTTGACCTGATGGAGACCTCCAAGGGGTTTATAGCATGTAACCTAAACAATGCGTATAAAGACTTTTTGGTGAGACATGGCTGTAAAAAGTAAAGTAATGTGGCCCTTTCTGCAGAGCACATATAACATTCATCCCATCTCAGCTGCATCATTACACCATTACCTGGTGGCTGTCACTGAGATAAACTATGGAGGGAAGGTATATATATATCTGCTATGAGCTAGACTTATTACATTATTATTTATCCTTTAGCCATCCTTTCAGGGGGAGACCACCAATACTCCACAACCACGAGTATTTTCAAGAGGCAAACAAAGTGCCAGACTTTTTGTTTAGAACAATAATAATGCATAGTCATAATGAAAAACACAGGAAATGCCGACCAATGCAAAACCAATAGTGGTAGGCGAATAAATTTGCCTGGCTTCCGCGTTTCGACACTGGCAAATACATTTGTGAATCTCTGTGAAAATTCAGTGGCGGCATTTCACCGGTGTCGACATTTTTTGACTCGGGCGACAATTTCCAATTTTCCCTATTTTTCATGAAAATGTCAGATTTTCACAATTTTTTCATGAAAATGTTCGAATTTCACTAATTTTTTCACAAATTTTTGGTGAAACTTTCAGATTTCATGATTTTCCCATGAGTTTTTCACCGTTTTGCTAACGGGAGAAATTTGTCCATCACTAAAAACCATCCTAAAAGGACCACGTGTATATGATTTGTCTTGCAAGAGGCCCATGCAATAACTAGAAGAATTCTACAAGATGTCCACATTCATCTAAAGTAAAACATCTAGATTTTTGTTTAAAATAAGAGGCAGAGGACCCATGATCTAGGGCCAGAAGAAAGAACACAGGTGAAGGCACCCAGGAAGCAGATTCTCTGACAGAGAACAAGATTTGTAATGATAATATTTGCAGTAATCTATTCCTATAATTTCCATTCAGCATATACAAAAAAGTGGGTATTGTGACCTTTAAAACTAAAATGAACAAGATGTTCATATTATTTGTATTGTAAATGATTTCTGTAAAGCCTACTTATAGGCAACAATACGTCAATACCTATATGGCATGATGGCAGTCTTATTTATACAATATGCATTAATATGCATTAATACATGTAAGTAAAACTATGCAGTGAAGGAATGTAGAAATGCCTAAAATAGTGTATGTTGTCAGCTGTCCAGGAATCTTCTTTGCAAACAGTTCTAGGGTTGTAAAGGCAGAAGGTTCTCAGTCTTATTCACTAAGGCCTCACATGCTTTCATAGTCAATGCCCAGGTGTCGCTCACAGAGTGACTTCATAAGTATGGAAAATCACACATCTACAAGAGAGTCTGCTTGACAGATTCATGTGTTGCATATGTTAATTTTGTTTTCATTTCATTATGAATTCCCCAACAGATATGTACCTTGAACTTTTCCTCAATAAACTCAAGCAAAACCATGTTGTGGTCAAGAGGTTAGCAACTAGTCTGCATAAAAGAAGCCCTGAATGAGGTGCAGGTGGTAGCAATTACCATGTGCCATTTGGCTTTTCCAATCATGCCTCCAATTTCCACTTTGACAAGTTAAACTTTCCATTATGTGTTTTTGTTCATGGAACATGGTGTGCAAGTGACCACTAAGCAGGAGAAACCAACCTAAAATGCTAACCCATTTACAGATATTAATTTGCAGGTAAGGGTTACAGCATAGTAGAAAAGAGCAGCAAGAAAAAGACACAGCACTTGAGAGGAGGAAGACATATTGTTGTAGAGATAGGATACAAAGAGAAGCTGATGAAGGACATGACCGAGCTAATGCCACAACATATAAGATACATATATGCAGCTATATCTGTCCACCACAACCACAAGAAATGTTGGCAATCAAGGATAAGGAACCACAATCCTCTTTATCAGAATAAGTATCTGATCTCCAAAAATGCCACACTCACAGGACTTACAGCAGCTTTTAAAGATTTATTGACTGATCCAGGATTGTACAATAAACTTTCAAAGTCTCTATAAGCCCTGGGAATGGGTTTTATCTTAGAGATTGGAAAAGTATATTTTATGTATATAGGGCTACTCGTATACACAACTCTTTACATTTTTACAAAAGCACAGACATAGCTTACAAACGTTGCATTAAAAATTATGTAAAGATGGAGAAAAGTGAAGATATAAGAATGATAGAAAAAAAAAACAATTGTGATAGGACCAATAACTAATCCTTTGCATCCACTATGTTATGGGAAATATTTATCAAAAATAAAAATTTGATTTTTTTTTTCCAGAATTCAAATGTTTTTGCACCCAAACTCACAAATTTGAGTTATATTTTCACAAACTCAAATATCTGGTATTAAGCAAAAAAAAAAAAAAAAAAAATCGAAAATTTGAATGTAAAAAATCCCCAACTAAAAACTGATGAGGTCATGTAGATATCAATGGGAGTTGTCCTAGACAAAGCAATTTTTTTGGTTGATTTGGAGTTTTTATCCAAAAACTCGATCAATTAGAGTTTTTAGGACATAGTACATAGTAAGTAAGGTTGAAAAAGACGCACGACCATCAAGTTCAGCCTTTTATTTATTTATTTTATCTGCCTAACAGCTAGTTGATACAGAGGAAGGCAAAAACCCATCTGAAACTCCAATTCGCCTCTGATGGGGAGAAATTCCTTCCTGACTCCAAAATGGCAATGGGACCAGTTCCTGGATCAACTTGTACTATGAGCTATCTCCCTTAAACCCGATCAACATAAACTAGATCATTTGAGTTTTTTATTTGAATTTTTGACATTCAAATTTTTGCATTCGAAATTCAAGTTTATCCAAGATAGAAAAACCCTCACACAACTTCGACTCTTGCAACTGGTCATTGCAAAAACATCAAAAAAGTTAATATTTCAAGAGTACAGAAAGCTTAGCTTATGACCAGGGCTGTATTGACCTCCCAAGGTGGAAAAGGTTCTTCTGGGGTTCCTCAGTCAAGGCCAATTCTCAGCAACCCTTGTATTATTCAACAATATGAACAGAGATGTACTGGCCGGACAAAATACCAGAGGTTCTCCTAGGGCTGCCCAGGAGAAGGACAATACAAATCAATCATTTCTTATTTCCACCACAGGTCTTTATCTGACCTATTACATTTAACATTACAACATCTTCAACAAATGGGGCCTGCAAGCGGGCTCTCAATGTCAGGTTCTCTGGGCCCTAGTCAACCCACCCTGCTCGAGACCAATGAATTTATTTCATGTGTGCTTTCAAAAGTGGAACAAGCTATTTGCAGCCCCGAGTGCAAGCTGTACCCCCTGCCAGGGAAAACTTACATGAATCCAATGAAAACAGAAGCACTCTGCCACAGGCTTGACAAAGGGCCTGTGTATCCCGAAACGTTGCCTAAGGCACTTTAAGTAAAGTTGTTTACTTTTTCAACAATACCGTTGTGCTGCTGTTTTCATTGGACTCTGCTCGAGACCAGTTCATGGCAATAAAGTGATGTGCGATAACCTAATCAATAGCCTTCCCAGTTTTCACACTACTACTCCAAAATATATTATGCAAATATAATAAAGAGCCATGAATATCCGTGCAAATTATATCTTTATTAATAGGGATGGGCGAATTTAACCCGTGTCGCGGCAAATTTTTTTTGACGTGCGACACCATTCAAGACTATGGGCGTCATTTCCTCGGCGAAACACAGTGGAAAAATTCACTCATCCCTATTTATTAACAGTGCTTAGTGATGTTTGTTATAATTAGTGATGTAGCGAACTGCCGATTTGATGTTCGCGAACGCCGTTCGCGAACACCGGCAAAAAAGCGAACAGTTCGCGAACAGTTCGCGAACTTCGAACGCTCGATAAAATCGTTCGATCGAACGATCGAAGGATTTTATTCGTACGATCGAACGATTTTCGTTCGAATCGAACGATCGAAGCTATTCGATCGAATGATTTTAATTCAATCGAATGCTTATAATCGTTCGAACGAATGGAAATCGTTCGATTTTAGCGATCGAACGGTCGAATGGTCGAATGGTCGAACGAAATTTTACTTCGAATCGAACACCAATTGGCGAACGTCGCGCGACGTTCGCGAACATTCGGCGGACGCGAACAGTCGAAGTTCGCGCGAACTAGTTCGCCGGCGAACAGTTCGCTACATCCCTAGTTATAATCTGGGCTAAGTTATGACTCACTGAAACGTATGAAATTCAACAAATAATGTAACACCTGTTTGTAAAATATGAGAATATCAGAAGTCACCTTGAAGTTACAAAGCATTCAGCCTTTGACAGTATCATCACTATCAGTGACTAGTTGTATCCAGAGATTTTTTTTTCCTACCATACAAAATCCTATCTTTTATGGTTACTATTTTCCCCCAAGATCGAAATAGCTCAACCATGGATAAATCAGTGCATTTTTAAAACACTTTTGATTTTTTGCTTGTCACCATTTTCTAAGCTTTGACTATTTATTCCAATAGCAACTGAATGTCACACTTTTGTCCTATTTTGCTACTGATCCCTTTCAATGAATAGGGGCTGCAGTTTACATGTCTCTTCTAACTACATCCATAGAAGGGGAAAAAAGCTTTACAAACACAACAATTGCTGGATTATAATAGAGAAAAAAGAAACTTTCTGTCACACATCCTTAAGTTATGTGATTAATCACATTCATATAACCAGAAAAACCAGTTAACCCGAATGAGAGGAAAAAAAAATGCTCCCATAGAACACAAGTCGTGCGGTGTATGTACACTGTCATGTTCACGTGGATGTAAAACCTATTTTTGCTCAGTTACATTTAAAAGGCTTACAATAATAGTTAAATTTGCTGGGAGACTTTCACCTCCACCATGTAGAAATGCATGGCTTCCAATTGCATAACTTTGCTTAAAGGGGAAGAACGAATTTGCAAAATGTTTTCTACTTGCAGTTGTTAGGACAATATAACATGTTGTTGTACTGTATTGTATGCAGTGAATATTCATTCTACATACACTTGTATTTGTACCTGGAAAAAAAGGTTAAAACAAATAGAAGATATGAATTTGTGAATCACAGGAAAGGCTTTGCTACAAAAGTGCCTTGTATTGGTCACCAAGTGGCATACCAATGTTAAGTATAAGGTCTCTTTGAGGTAGGTATGGATTGGGATCAAGGTCAGCATACAAAATCCTGATAATAAATGTATCTACCAGTACCTGAATCACATGCACTGCAAGATCACATTGCAGGCCGTCACAAGCAATCAGACGAGAAGAATTAATAAGGTTTATTTCTGGCATGAATCTGTAGTTTCATAATACAAGGAGCTCCTTGAGTTTCATGTATGATCTAATGGTGTTACAGTTAGAAACAAAAACTGCATGTATTGTGTATATACACTGTAAGTGTGAATACATACAGAACCTGCATAGACTATAGTCTCAAAGAAGCTACTTGACAAGTCAGTTCTACAACAAACCAGCCAGTTTTAAATTGAAATAATTATTTGATATATTTCCTCCAATCCAGCAGGTGGCACTGTTGCAAGGACATGTTGCTGCTCTGCGTTATTGCTTCTGCTTTCTGTTCCTCTGTCCTTTGTTTTTACTATGTGAAAAACGTGATCAGCTTAGCCAAAATGGCAATCCAATAAAATGACTACCAAGCTTTTTAAAGGGGAACTCCAACTTCCAAATTAAAATCTGATAAAGAGGCCCACATAACACAGAAACCCCTAATATATCCATTACAGTTACCGGTTTCCTCAAAAAGCACAACTAAATGCCATTTTGTATGCTGATATCCAGATGTTTAACAGTTCTCTTTCTGCATCATTTAAAAAAACTGGCAGGGAAGGAGGGATTAAAACACTGATGTTATAAATTGTAACAACTTCTCCACAGCTTACAGACAGCATGCAGGAACTACATAACCCACAATGCATTGCACTGTTATGTTCCTTTCTTTCATTATTGCAATCATGTGTGCAGGGAACTGTGGGGTTTGGAGGATGCAGGTGGAGGACAGATGGCTGTTGATAAAAAGTAACAGTAGTCAGCCAGCTCAGCAAAGTAGTCAGACAGATCAGCAGAAGAGCAGGGGGCTAGGCTTAGGGAACAGTCAGAAACCATTAAAAATCATGAAAAGTCTGCATATTTTTTAATTGATGTATATGGCAAAGTTGCTTGAAATTATGTTTACTTTTCAAAAAGCTTAAGTTATGTTTTTGCGGAGTTCCCCTTTAATAAGGTTTTTGACTCATTGTGGCTGCGTTGACGGTCCTTGTAGTTAACCTAAGTTCTGATTTATGGCCATGCTTGTGCATCTGACTAATGCCCTGCTACCAAATCAGACTTTCGGCCAGATCATGACTTTGCTTGGCTTCTTGTTGGTATCTTGCTTTCTCGTTCTATATGCATGTGTCTATCTATTTTCTGTTTTCTTTCTCTCCCTTGTCTTATTTCATCTATTTTTTTGTCTGCCATTGCCAGTGGATTTTTGCTGTGTTTCCCTGTGCGTCAACTACCTCCTTGTGCTTGGCAAAATCTATTATTCCGAAACCCAGCTTGTACTTTATGTAAACAAGCTGAAACCCCCCTGCAGAAACACAATGGGTATAATTTCTGAAGTTGGCACTGCTCCCAATATATCACTAACAATGAACAATAGTGAATCTACTTATACAAGCAAAAGAAACATTTACTATCCATGGTGCAGACTTTTGTGTAGAGTAGTATCTTTGAGACAGAAGGCCTGTGCACATTAAAAGCATAATACTTTGGGAAACTAATTTCACTAATTTTAGCATTTCTACAGAATTGGCACACTGGGTATATTTACTGGCCCAGCATGTTTTGTTTTGTTTTGTTTTGTGCTGCACAAAGGAAAGAACTGGTCCAAAAGGAAGAGCTGACATGACTCTTAATTGGGCACAGGGGGGTTTCAGACGATGTCGTTGAACTGTTGCACCACCAGACTTCAGCCAAGATACCAATATCTTTTCACACAAGATTATATATAAACAGAACAGAAACATGCATAACAGCCTTGAAATATGCATCTTGGTTAAGCTTTTTTACTCCTGAAAAATAAAGATTTAAAAAAAAGAAAAAAACAAACAATGGGGAGTGTTATGAAAATCTCTAAAGGAAAAAAAAATGTTACCAAACTTTGCGTAAATTTAATATTCATTTCAGTCAACCCACAAATATTTAACAACCTACCCGCCTTTGTAAAAAATGGCAAATTTGTTTCTGCCAGTACTGTCAGTATACAATTCATGCAAATAAGCTAGCCTTATGTGGATCTTATAACTAGTTCTAGGAACATACTGTATATTCATAAGTTGCAGTTCCTTGTCACCAGGTTCAGACTGGGCCAATGGGAAACCACTCAGTGGGCGCCAGCACTCATGGACCCTGCCAGCTCAGTCCTGATACTCACAGCTTCCGGACCTCCCCTGCCGGTGATTGCATGAAGAAATAATGCGTAGGTTCGCGTTGGTGGAGGGAGTGAAGGAGAAAGAGGGAGATTTGCATTTGGGGCAGAGGGATTTGCATTGGTGGCAGGGCCCACTGGGTTTTTTGGTTAGACTGGGGCCCCAGTGGGCCAGTCCGATGTCTCTATTGAGCATGGTTGTTACTTTTTAAACAATGTTACAAAAGTCTCCTCCAGCAAGACAGGTCTATTAATTTGTTGGTTTATGTTTTAATTGTTTCAAAAGCCAGAACCACCAGGGCAGAGAATAGAAAGGGACAGTAAATATCTTAAAAACCATAGACAATATATCATGAATGTATATTGCAAAGTTGCTTAGGATTATGGTTTTCTTTTATTAGGCAAAAGTTTATTTTTTGGGTTGGCATACCCTTCAAGTCATACCAGTTAATGAGATGTTACCATTCAAACATCCTCAACAAGCTACCTTCAAAGGCTTATTAGTAGTGATGGGTAAACCAGACCCGTTTCACCAAAAAATCTCAAAACGGTGATAATTCGCCGAAACACATCTATGGGTGTCTATGGGTGACAATTTTTTTTTTTAGACACGTGACAAATTGGGAGTCATTTTCATGGAATAACTTGGCAAAACATTTTGCCCATTACTACTTATTAGAGCAACAATCAATCTCTAGTCTGTGTCTCTGCATGACTCCCAATCAGTTTGGTAAAGCATTAGACCTCAGTTCATTCTATGAAACATCTGAGATGTCAAAGTCATCATAACTTAACAAGGGGCTCACAAAGTAAATAATTACACAATGTAATGTAATGCTAATATTTGAATAAATGAGCCTATGAGTAAGTGCCCCAATAGGCACGAAACACGTTAGGTTTCATGTCCTAATAAATTTTTCTACTTTTTACATTTGTTTTCTTATTTTTGGAGACCCTCACATCCCTTTTGGACACAGATATTTTGATTTTGCACCTTGGGACTGAGGTGAACTGTGAGTGTTTTCTCCTTTATTCTTTACTTTATTTTGTATTTTTGATCTAATACTTATTTATTGAGTGGTACCATAGTTATTTACTATGATGTGGCAGTAGCACAAACCTTGTTTCTATAATATTTGAATACACATATAAGAAACATCTCTTGCATTTCAAATATGCTTTAGCAAATTATTGTTTTAATGGGTTGGAAATAGGTTAGGGGCTACACAGTAATACTGTGGAAATATTGTTTGTTGTAGGTTAATGAAAAGCCAAACAAATAAGATACAAATATGTTCATTTACAGTGTTTTATGCCTATGTCTTTGTGTCTGCTTGAGTTAACCGGGGCCTGCTCTTTGGCACATGAAACAGCCTTTGGCTGTTGGCCATCCATTATGGAATATACTTAAAAACGCTCCACTGATGATAATTTATGATGCCTTACCACCTACTTGACATAAAGCTTATATGTCTGAAGGACAATGAAATTACAGTTATTTGGTGCCTATGCAGTTTAGAGGTATTCAGCATGAGATAACATATGGTTAATTTATAAAGCCAGGCACATTTCTTTTTAGGAAATGGATGTTCTTTCAGAAAAGTCACAGCGCTTCATTTCTCATCCTGTATATGAGGAAATTAGGTTAGAAGCTTGGTTTTTAGCTGTCAAGCATTGTCATCAATATACACTTATAAGAGTTCTCTACAGAAAGCATTTCATTCTATGACCTTTTATCTTTTATTGATCTACTCCGATTTCCATTTAGAATAAAACTTATGCCTTTCTAAAGCTCGACTAATATTCTTCCAACATTCTTCCAAGTTACATGGGATAAAATGAATGAACTGGCAGTATAATTAGATGCTAGAATGTTTATATCAGTACTGGGTAGTAGTGATGGGTGAATAAATTCGCCAAGCATGGAATCGTGGCAAATTTCTGCGTTCATCACCCGCAAATAAATTTGCAAAACTGGTTCAAAAAATCACCTGTGAAAAATAAGCTGCAACAAAAAAAAATTTGGCGCATGTCCAAATTCTCACGCATCAAAATTATTCGGATGCCCATTGATGCATTTGAACAAAAATTTAACAAAAAGACTTTTGACGCCCATTGACCAATTTGTTTCGCAAATTTTTTGCCATTTTGAAAAAGAGTAGCTGAAGACATTCAAATATTCCAGATATCAAAAAAATGTCCTTTGACTCTTGCAGTGCAGACAAGAACCTTTATAATCATTTTTGGTACATTAACAAAGCTTTATTGTTTTCTGCCAATGTGATTTTCTTTAAATTGCTCTTTGAGATAATTAGTATGAAAAGACACACATAATCGAATAATAAGCAAAGTTGCTCAAAAAATTGCACAAGAAAGAGATAGAGGAGACCTAAGTGGTGGACAAAACTTTTCACTATGGAAAACCCTCAGACTCCAATGTTTTGTAAAAAAGAAAAAAAAAGTTTTGAAAAAAATTTGCAAATAAGGCCAATTCACCAATGCATTTGGCAAACTTGGCCTTTTTGCGAATTCCATAACAATTTGAATTACTGCACAGCTAATGAAAGTTGAACACAATGGTTTTAATAAATACCCCCCTGAGGGTTAAGGTAAACTTTAACAAAAGGATCCCACTCCCTCCAATGGAAACTTATGCAACTACAGTTTACATCCCGAAGTTAGTTTCTAAATGTAACCTTTATTCCAGAACAGGTGGAAAGTACATTTCAAAATTATTTTTGAATGAAACAGTGAAATGTTCCTCTGAAGTATTACTGCTGAGAATTGCATCGGTTCCAGTACATAAAGCTGAAGAATGATAAAATTCAAGAGAAGAGTGTTACCTCATTTGTCACAGCGCACTTTTTTTTGGCCCAAAGAGGTATTTTACAATTGCAACGGCAAGAGCTATATTATTTTGTGACTACATTAATAGCAGAATAAAAATGTTTGGCGAACATTCAGGGACGTAGGTACTTTAGCTCAAGCTGAAAAGAAAAGGAGATAAAAAAAGGTAACCACTGGCATAAAAAAAAGTCAGGGTTCAGGTTATCCTTTATGCTTCCTTTATGCCTGGAACTCTGGCTTTAGTTTTGTGCCCAGGTTGAAGCGTGAAGTGAAATGCTCATTGGGAGCCATGTTTTATCACATTATGATATTGATTGACTTGGTGCATATTCAAGTTTCAGGGTGATTTGGCTTTAGCTTTTTTTATTCAGGTGCAAGTACTTGGTGATTCTGTCATAATGGGCTTCTCCTCTCTCTTCTTTATAATTTATGAGATTGAATAAACTCCGACTATATTACCGATACATTTGTAGTACCTTTTGGATGCAGCCACATCTTATGTGATGTTAGCCTCAAAGCATTCTTTCTTTTTGAAGCAGAGGTTTTTTTCAAATAAAGTCTCACTTTGAGACCACAGCCAAGTAGGAAGAGGTTATGCTAGTAGAGGACTCTTTGTAGCTGGTTATACATAATACACTGTGCCCAGAAATAGAATTTCTAGACAACACAGAGAACAATGCTACATATTTCATTATTACATTTTATTTCCCAGAAGAGTTTGCTGAGTTGCAAAAAGGTAACAATTCTTACTAACAGGCTTCCATAAAAATGATGGGAATTAAAAAAAAAAAAAAAAAAAAACACGGTATTGGAAGCTGCCTCTTTACAGATGTGCTTTTAGCTCACAAAACTCCTTCATTATGCCCAGTCAACAATGTATTCCTTTGGGGGATGTCCTCAATGTGAATTAACACGAGTCACAAATATGTACGTAAAGCAGTCAAAAAGGTTTTGTGGATTTGCAGATAAAGCTATACCAGTGACAGCTCCAAACAACTGGCACATTGTTTTTTCCTAAACATATTAGGAGGAGTACTTCCTCAAATAAAATAGATCAGCTTCAAGTTCTGAAATGTCTCTTTTTCAAAATGCTTTATTTTTTACAATTTAGCATGGCTTTTAAAAATAGTTACACACTTATTACCCAAAAAAAAAAAAAAAAAAAATCAGTTGGGTCATATTTCTGTTAAAAAAAGAAAATATTGCCAATATGTTTTTTGCCCATTACTGGAACAGCCTCCTCATTACTGCTGCCCACTTAACAGTATTGGATCCCTACTTCTCGTTTGTAGTGATGGGCGAATCGGTGGCATCTCGCTTCACTGAAAAAATTTCGATCGTACCACAAAATTCATGAAACGGGGAAAAAATTGCCAAATGCATTTGTTAATGGGCGTCAAAATAATTTTGGATGCGAGGGAAAATTTTTTATCCAAATGCATTAAAGGAATTGTTCAGTATAAAAATAAAAACTGTGTAAACAGATAGGCTGTGCAAAATAAATAATGTTTCTAATATAGTTAGTCAAAAATGTAATGTATAAAGGCTGGAGTGATTTGATGTACAACATGTCAGTCAGATCACTACTTCCTGCTTTTCAGCTCTCTTGGTTTACACTGACTGGTTACCCTGGTTACCAGACAGTAACCAATCAGAGACTTGAGGGGAGGCCACATGGGTCATATCTGTTGCTTTTGAATCTGAGCTGAATGCGGAGTATCAATTACAAACTCACTGAACAGAAATGTACCATGTGGCCCCCCTTCAAGTCGCTGACTAACTCGGAGTTAGCTGAAAAGCAGGAAGTTGGAATCTGGCTGTTTTATTAGACATCTGTTCACTCCAGCCTTTATACATTACATATTTGGCTAACTAACTATATTAGAAACATTTTTTATTTTGCCTGTTTATTTACACAGTTTTTTATTTTCCCACTGAACTATCCCTTTAAAGTCAATGGGCTACGAATAATTTTGACCAATTTTATGTGCACAACTTTTTTTGTTTTGCAAATGTATTAGCTGCCAGCAAAGCATGGAAATTCGTTGTGAATCCATGCCTGGCGAATGTATTCGCCTATCACTAGTCACAATGATTTTTGCAACAGTTTCAGGGAGAATCAAAGACCTGATGGAGATAAAGGGGCTTACTTACTGCTGTGAACAAAACCAAAACACCAACATTATTGCTTAGCCTAGATGCCGAAAAGGCTTTTGATCGCCTCAATTGGGATTTTATGTTCAACCTACTAGAGCACATGGGCATGGGGGGCCCCTTTCTTAAAGCTCTCCAATGTCTATATTCGTTTCCTGCGGCCACACTTAAATTACCTGAAGCATCTCATAAACAAATCCCTATCCGCAATGGGACTAGGCAGGGGTGCCCCCTGTCCCCACTGTTATATGCCCTGAGCATTGAACCTCTGGCCTCGGCCATTAGAAATCACACAGATATAACCGGGCCTGTCATCCAACAACAGGAGTTTGTTATCTCCCTATTCGCAGATGACATCCTCCTTACCCTGACGAACCCAGTTGTCTCCTTACCAAATCTACATAAACTTCTGGTACAGTACGGCCAACTTTCAGGATATAAATTAAATATCGATAAAACAGAAGCGCTTCCCTTGAACATACCCAGGCCAATCAAAGAGGCCTTAGAAGCTAAGTTTCCGTACAAATGGAAAACTCACTCATTAAAATATTTAGGCGTTCACCTAACTAAAACGTATAGCCAATTGTACCAGAGCAACTTTCCCCCATTGATACAAACGATCAAGGCATCCCTCCTTAAATGGAATTCATACACTATATCATGGCTGGGTCGAATAACAGTGATCAAGATGACGATTCTTCCCAAGCTCTTGTACCTGTTTGAGACCCTCCCGATAGCGGTTCCACGTTTAGTTCTTAGAGACCTTCAGACATCCCTGTTTAAGTTTATATGGGGCAAACGCAGACATAGATTAGCTGGCACACTTATGACCACTAGTAAATCGCAAGGGGGTCTCTCGGTCCCATCCTTGAGGGCCTACTATGAGGCGTCCCACCTAAGACATGTCCCTGGATGGACCACATATAGTCACACGAGTAAATGGGCATATATAGAGGCACTATGGATCACTCCAATACATCCTGGCTCGCTTCTCTGGGTCCCAAGGGATAGAAAGCTCGGTCCACTCCTCTCTCCAATGTCATTTACTCTAAGGCTATGGAAGCTATGTAAGGTGAAATATCGTCTAGCCAATCCCCACTCATTGGTCACCCCTTTCTTAGGAAATCCTGCCTTCCCTCCTGGTCTTTCGATACACTTTAGAAACTACTGGGGTGCACAAGACCTATCCAGAACCTATGATCTCTTAAATCCCCTAACTCTCAAGTAACGAACTCTGGAGGAACTTCAGACTAAGTTCTCTATCCCACCAAATAGGATGTATGAATTGGTACAAATACTTTATTTCATCAGCCAAGGCCTTCCTCAAGGCACATCTTCCTCCTCCCTAACCCAATTTGAGAGGTTATGCCTAAAAGGTCTCCCTAGGAAAGCCTTGATCTCTACATTATACAATACTACAGATGAAGCCACTTGGATTTGTGAGTTAAATGCGTCATGACTCAGGGGTAATTGAAGAAACTGTGTTATCTTAAGTCATCTTAACTCATTTAATGCATTTAACCTTTTCATTAGCATACCAAAGCTCCATTGTTCACAATGGTGAATGCTTTAATTAGATGGGATGTTGTGACGCAGTTTTCTGTGTTAAATGAGATAAATGGGATATCTGTGTTTAGTTATTCTGTGTCAAACAGACAAACCAAAGTGGCTGCATCTGTATTATGACTATTTCAGCCAATCCTTTCCCCAAGCATCCCTATATGTTAAAATGGGAGGAAATCACTTCTGATCCACTCCCTATGGAGGACTGGTCCGAAATTTGGGAAAATGCAAACAGAAGTGCAACGTGTGTCAGACAGAAAGAAAGCATTTATAAATCATTGTTCTTCTGGTACGACACCCCAGCTAAGCTTAGCCGTATTTTTCCAGGCACTTCCCCGTTGTGTTGGAGAGGTTGTGGCCTTAGAGGAACACAGCAACATATACTGTGGGAATGCCCCAAATTAACATCATTATGGCACAAAGTAGAGGAGCTACTAACGAATGTTCTTTTTAAAAACATCCATCTTGACATCTATACTACATTGGTGGGCAGGCCATTTCCAGATAATACCTCTGCAGAACAAAGACTTACAAATTTTATTCTAACTGCCACCAGACTGGCTATTACAGCCCTTTGGAAATCGGCCTCCCCCCCAAAAATAGAGGATGTTATCTATAGGGTAAAGGATATGAGAGAGATGGAATACATGACGGCCAACATTAGGGGTAGCCGATGTAAATGGGAGAAAGTGTGGTCAAAATGGGATGTGTATATAGTCGGGCTTTCTGAAACACGGGCCTAAACCCAGACAGTTGGAATTGGACATTGACTTGCTTATATGGACACACCCGGATTTGATTGTTCTTTGGCTTCTCCCCCCGTTCCCTCCCATCCTCACACAGTTCGCCATGCAACCTTCGGTGGACTGTTGGTTAAATGGAAGATATGAAGGAATAGCTTATATTCCCCCACCTCCCACTAGTTAATGTACGATTCCCTGTTTCTAAAAGAAAAATGGATAACTCCACCTTTTGCTACTGTATGTAATCTCTTTCTTTGAAGTATGCTAAACTTTTATACAGTGTTCTTTTTCAATGCGTATTGTTTATATATATATTTGATATGTATGCATCTTTATCCAATAAAAATTTTAAGTTATAAAAAAAAAAAAAGGGGCTTACTTACTAATACATACTTTGTAAACTTATTTCCCTATTGCCAAAATTGCCATTTTTTGTAAGACAGATTCCACTGAAGAAGAAGCTTCTCCAGTAGCTTCACATAGCTATCAGTAACTGTTTTGCCAGGAAAAGGAAAATTCATCATTGGCCATTAACATCAGATAAATAAAACTGCCAGCCAGTCCTAATATTGCTATACTAATGAGCTGAAGATGCAATAGCAGAATCTCAAACTGCTCTTCCACTTCCAGCCCACTTAAGGATGAAATTATTCACTTATTAAAATAAAAATAGTTTTATTTTGGCAATAGGGACAGACAAGGCACAAAAGGTAAACTTCTTCTTTAATATAACCCAAATGTGAGCCATTAAGACTGTGCTGTAACAGATATTATTAACATGTATTTATATAGCGCCAACATATTGCGTAGCACTGTAAAGTAAATGTGATAATACAACTAAATCATATGAATTATATACATCAATACATTAAACGAACAATTAGGAGAAACAGCCGTACATGTGTGAAGCTTCTTTCTCTATTCCCATTCTCTTGCAGTTGTATCTCAAGGACTTCTCCGATTCTCTGATTCACCCCTACAGACTAATGAGCATCCATCTTCAGATTTAATTATTGGTTTCTGAGAAGCCTACATAATAAGAATCAACTTAAGCAAGCACGGTCCCCTGTGGCATGTTCAATTACTCAGGTTGTTTCCGTACACTACAGGTCTGAAGGGTTGTTAATTTAACAGTGTCAAAAAATAAACACGTACAACAGCGCAACTCTATCTTATGACCCTTCCTGTCTTGAAATATAGGAGAAGGCAACTTATCATTATGAACAAACACTTTAAATACATTCTGAGTTTCATTCACAAATTACATTATCCGGTGCCTCAAAACCATTAACTATAGACACGCTTCATTAAACGGCAAACAAAACATCACTCGCAAATTCATCTCATTCATTTTCATGACTTAATGGGGTGGTTCACGTTTCAGTTCATTTTTAGTATGTTATAGAATGGATGATTCTAAGTAACTTTTCAATTGGTCTTCATTGTTTTTTTTTTATCATTCATTCTGACTCTCCAGCTTTCAAATGGGGGTCACTGACCCCATCTAAAAACAAATGCTCTGTAAGGCTACAAATGTATTGTTATTGCTACTTTTTATTACTCTTCTTAAGGCCTCTCCTATTCCAGTCTCTTATTCAAATCAATGCACGGCTGCTAGGGTAATCTAAAAAAACCCCACAAATAATAAAAAATGAATATCTCAGAATATCACTCTCTACATCATAGAAAAAGTTAACTCAAAGGTGAACAACCCTTTTAAAGGCAGAGTCATAACCCTGTCTAAGGGTGTCAAGTCATTTCTCACTACAGCTCCCAGCATTCCTCACAGGTCAATGACATCTCACAATTAAAAGAACATGGACATTCATGCAATTAGCCAATTAAATGCCAGTGAATGTGTCAGGGCATAAGCCAATTAAATGCCAGTGAATATGTAATTACTATAAAATGGACATGAAGTATCTAAAAGCAAACAACTGAATAATCACTCACCTACACCACCTCTACTAGCAAAAGGATGAAGGGTAACATGAAACGGTTCCATTCCATATCAGCATTTCATTTCAATGTGACCAGACAAAGAGAAGATATCAGAGATATTTATGTTTGAGCAGAAAAGTCTCCTAGCTCTGGACTGCTACAGATAGTAGATATAACCAGCATTATTTGACACAGCAAAATTGTTTTTGCGTCAGGTTTTTGCTGCAGTTTTGTGAAATGTGCAGATGGTGAAATACAGAAAATTTCTACAAATCCATGCTTGGGAAAAAAATTCGCTCATCAATACTGATGTCTTTTGTAGATGTCCTAAAGTCTCTCTGGGGCAGCAGCCTTAAAACTGTCAACCAGCTATTAATTTTGAACGATATATTTAATTTACAGCCAATCAGAGAACACTCCCTGCTGTCTATTTACAGAGAACAACTGTAAGCTACAGGGTGCCCTGTAAGGGCTGGAAAATGAAATGGTTTTTTTTTATGGCCAGAGTACTGTTGGCAACCCTGTTCCAATGAGTTATCACAATGCAGGAGACACAATGTAATTACACAGAGCAATTCCACCAGGAAACTTTCAACACAAAAGAAAATTGTATCTGACTAACACGAACTAAAAAAATTATAAATACAATGGACGTTTGGACCTGGCAGCAAAACAAATGGCAACATTTCAATAAAACCTTAACATGGTACCCAACAGAGAACATCATGTCATTTAATTTGCTAAAATGGGTGTAAAAAAACCTTTGCAAAGGTAATAAATTAGCCACAAATTAGCGCCCTAGTGTCCACGAATGTTACAGTGTTGCTTTGCTTAAGCCAATCAACTCTCTGTCAAGAGAAGTTTATTCATTCATCAATCAATTGCACAAATGTATAGAATTCATCTTTGGGCAATAAAAATGTCTCTATATAGTTGAGGAATGTGGTTCTTAAGAGTTGTGTCTAAGTAGGCAGATTACTTGTATGAAAACCAACTCTCCCTTTCTTGCGGCCAAACTGGCTTATGCTGACATTTTTCCTGTCTGTCCAACTGTCCAGCAACAAAGATTAAATTGAAGGGATGTTATAAATACTGCAGTGGTTGACAGCACTCCAAGGATGATTCCAACATGGCAACTGAGTCAAACAAATGAAGGTTTATTTGAATCCAACGTTTCAGTTCCACATAGGAACGTTCGTCAGGGAAAGTAATACAGTGCACAAATACACATTTAAATATGTCTAAATGGCACCAAAAGACTGTTACGGGGCACCTGTCCATCATTAGACTGATAAGAGCAATAGTTAACGTACTGCAAAGCTTAATGTAAAGATACAATGCCCAGGTAACACCTGGACCCAAGGTGCGTCCAACTGTCCCCAAAGTTACTGTTGGCTTACTGTTAATCAGCCAGGCATCGCTAAGCCAACAATAACTGTGGGGACAGTAGGACGCACCCTGGGTCATGTTGGAATCGACCTTGGAGTGCTGTCAAACACTGCAGTATATATATATATGTGCAGTAAGCAGGCAACATGTTATACTCTCATACACAAATATCTCACTAAAACACACTTTAACTATCATACCGCTAATGTTGTATAAGGCTGTCTTTTCTCACTTGCCTATTTGTTTTATTTGTGTCTAAAGAGCTACTAGAAAGTAGAATATTTTGTATTATAGTCATTCTGGGAAGGGCGATCCTTAGTGGTGAGTCTTATAAGTTTAGTATTGGAACCCCAACCAGTGGTTCTCGAGCAACATGTTGCTCACAAAACCCCTTGGATGTTGCTCCCAGTAGCATCAAAGCAGGTGCTTATTTTTGAATTCTTGCCTTGGAGGCAAGTTTTGGTTGTATAAAAACTGACAAATAGAGCCTCTAGTAGGCTGCCAGTCCTTTTAGGAGCTAATAGCCAATCACAGTCCTTATTCGGCACCTAGTGCCAGAACTATTTTCATGCTTGTGCAGGATAAAACTACCAACCATTTTCTTATTTTTCAAAATTCAAAAACCACCCGTACTTTAACTTTGTTTGTAGTTTTATAATCTCAAAAAAACCTTAATTTGTCTCTTGGCAGATTCAGGACAATTCTCTATTTATATCACCCTCATCAAGCTAATTCATGGGTAAGGGAAGACTAGCTCTATCTCATTTAAGAAAATATTAGCAATAATTATCCTGAATGTGGTTAAATTCAAGCAGGTTATATTTATGGCATTCATGCTGTATATTATTCGTCATGCTTTCATCCCAAAATGTAATTATTAATTAATTTTATTATTTCTTCTAAAAAAAACCCAGAGCAGGTTACAAGATATCAGAACTATCCAAGAGCCTTTACTGGTATTCTGAAAGGAGCAGTGGTGTAAACTTTTGTAAAACCCAATAACTATTTAGGCAGTTACAGTATTTCTCCATTTCATGCCCAGAATACTGCTGTGTGCCATTTGCTTTATCTGGAATTGTTGAACACTGTTTATTTAGAAGATGCTTATTTCTCAGTCCACAGAGAAGTCATAAGATTTCAAATCAGGGAAAACAATGTATTTTAACACCCTGGTAACATATTTTTCATCATAGCATCAAGGCACCCAGAATCTCCCTCTCCCACATAGAGTTTAATGTGAAATTCCTCTCTGCCTAGAAATTTTTTATTGCCCAGTGTGACAAATGGTAGACTAAGTTAAGACTAAGCTAGAGGAAAACTATAACCTCAAATGAGGTCATAAAAATATATTGTATAAAACATATTATATTTAAAACCCTGCTTCATCTAAACAAACCATTTTCATAAAAACACTTTAGTAGTTTGTGCCATTAGGCAATTCTAAAAATAAAATCGCCATTTTAAGTACTGGGATCCTACGATTCATGGTGCACAAAAACTAACCAAGGGAGCACATACAATAGGCTTTTATGCTTAGATCATACTGCATAAGGGGTTGTTTACAATCACAAAACACAAGTGCAAATTTCAGATGCAATGGTCATTTTCACAATGTTTTTTTCCCCCAGAACTGTGCGCAAAACAAAAGAAATTTGTTTCTGTATTGTAAAAATTTTGTATTTTGCACAGCGGGGTGGTTCCAATTTTAGTATGATACTGCATTAATAGGGATGTAGCGAACCGCCGACAATGTGTTCGCGAACGCCGTTCGCGAACACCGGCAAAAAATGCGAACAGTTCGCGAACAGTTCGCGAACTTCGAACATCCGAAAATCGTTCTATTCGAACGATCAAAGGATTTTAATCGTTCGATCGAACGATTTCCGTTCGAATCGAACGATCGAAGCCATTGGATCGAATGATTTCATTCGATCCAATGGCTTCGATCGTTCGATTCGAACGAAAATCGTTCGATTTTAGCGATCGAATGGTTGAATGGTCGAACGATTTTGACGCGAACGCCTATTGGCGAACGTCGCGCGACGTTCGCGAACTTGCGGCGGACGCGAACAGTCGAAGTTCGCGCGAACTAGTTCGCCGGCGAACAGTTCGCTACATCCCTATGCATTAATTGGCAATTGTGGCTTGGTATAGACGCCTCTAAAAAAAACTTATTTAATGTTTAATTGTGGCTTGGTATAGACGCCTCTAAAAAAAAAAAAAAACGTATTTAATGTTTAATCATTCTGAAATAACCAATTAAAAAAAACTTGCATTTGTACCAAAATAAGTATTGGAAACAATGGGATGTCCCAAACTTCCATGTTTGCTATTTTCTGGAATTGGCTCGAATCCATGTTAAAGATTATATATCCTAAGGCAACACAGGTTAAATTAAAAATACATGTATCAGCAAGACAAGGTCTTTGACAAAATTACTATTATATAGTATTTACCAAGTGTCTGTAGGGTGATCAAAAATGAGAGCAATGCAAGATAAGGAAGAATAGAAAAGGAGCAGTACAGGTATGGGATTGGTTATCCGGAAACATTATCCGGAAAGCTCCAAATTATGGAAAGACTGTCTCCCACAGACCCCATTTTATCCTAATAATCCAAATTAGAAAAAATAATTTCCCTTTTCTCTGTAATAATAAAACAATACCCTGTATTGATCCCAACTAAGATATAATTAATCCTTATTGGAAGCAGAACCAGCCTATTGGGTTTATTTAATGTTTACATGATTTTTAAGGCATGAAGATCCAAATTACGGAAATATCCCTTATCCCCCAGGTCCAAGCATTCTGTGTGGGAGTTTAATTTTTTACAAATACTGTTGGAAAAAACACTTTTCTCAAACATTTAACTCAATAAATTGTATCTGACAATAAAACACTTATTCTACATATATTGTAAGAATAAAGTAGTAGCAATAAAGCTAATAATATTTGCAATAAGTTTTTAAATAGTGTTTTCATGTACAGGGCATATGTCAACATTTTTTTTAGTCTGTGATGCTGCTAATTACACCTTGGGAATTAATCGATTCTGTATTGATAGTGTCTTGTTATTAAATAGCTTCAAACACAATTGTTTGCATTTCAAAGACAGTAGAGAAAGGAAATTGGTGCTCTTGAACCAAATGCCATTATCTCCAGCCCAGCTTTAATTGGTTCTTTCAGCCTAGAATGTATTATCATTTTAAGTGATTTACATGCAAGTCAACAACAATGTATAACCTCAAATTCAATCTTGCTACTGATACTGCTAAATAAGTCTCTCTTTTGTTTGTTTTTTTACAAAAAAGCACTAATTCAGGTTAAAACATTTACATTTTATACATGTATTATACAGCTAGATCTATTAAAAATGGAGAGTATGTGTGTTTTGAGTCATCTTAAGCACAACTGGTCATAAAAATGTCATTATCTTTGTAAACACTGCTCTAAGAGATGCAATTAAACAGAATTTGTTGGTTTTTTTCACAAAGGAATTGATCTTCATATGTGGAATTGGTTACACCTCAACACTGCTTGCTGTGCTTAATTTATAGAATGGTTTCAGGAATACTTAGTACTTAGTGATGAGTGTTTTTTTCAGCAGGCATGGAGTCGCAACAACATTAATGCATTTGTAGTAAGAAAAAATTGTTGCATGTGTAAAAAAATTTCACGCATACATTTTTTTTAATGCCCATTGACTTCAATGTTTTTTGCAAATTCTTTGCTCAATTTTTTAGCAAAATAGGACAGGACGCTCAGGATCTGGGGTTTTTCAGATAACTGATCTTTCCATAATTTGGATCTTCATACCTTAAGGCTACTAGAAAATCATGTAAACATTAAATAATTTATAATAACAAATTATTTTTTAATATTTGGATAGAATGGAGTATATGGGAGATAGGCTTTCCATAATTCAGAGCTTCCCAGATAACGGTTTCCTGATAACAGATCCCATACCTGTAGAACATTAATTAAAAGTATTTAAAAGTAATATACAGCACATAAAATAATATTAAGATATTTTTAATATATTCCACTTCTTATGTGTGTGTGTGTGTATATATATATATATATATATATATATATATATATATATATATATATATATATATATATATATATATATATATATATATGTATGTATGTATGTGTGTGTGTATATAAAAATTCTAAAAAAAAATCAGATTATTGAGTACATTTCTAGCATGCTTTTATCAAGCATTGGAATCAATCGTGCAAGTCATATATTTGGCCTATACAACATTTTACGGTCTAAGAAAAGTATCCATGGATTTAAATGTGATTTACATGGCTCTCAGCCTACCACAAATATCTTTGTATGTCTTCAATATTTTATTATTTTCCAATAAACAGACATCTAGTAATTGGAAAATTGAACCATTTCATATAAAAATACTAGTCAAATTTCTCTAGTTTAAAACTGACCAAGAGAAGCACCATATAGGTTTATAAAGTAGGACAAATGTGCAAAACAGATGAATGTATTGTCTGGCCAATGGATTCTAACATACGTGGACACCTAAAAAGGTTTGGGAGATGGAAACATGCTATGAAAAAACAAGATACTGAAAAAAATTGTAGGATTTCTTAACTCAAAGGCTGTGATAACCCTAGGGGCAGATTTATCAAAGGTTGAGGTAAATTTTCAATTGAAAAACATTTGAATTTAAAGCTATTTTTTGTGTACTTTGACTAGGGAATAGTGCAAATTCAATTTGAAAAAAATTCAAAAATTCCAATATATGAATTATAATAAATGTATGCTATTGTCTACAAGATTTAGGGGCTGATTTATCAAAAGTCGAAGTGAAAAATCGAATGAAAATAATTTGATTTTCAAGCTATTTTTTGTGTACTTCAACTAGTGAATATTACAATTCAATTTGAATTTGAAAAAAATTATAAAATTCGAATATCGAAATTTATCATGTACTGTCTCTTTAAAAATTCGACTTTGACCATTCGCCATCTAAAACCTGCCAAATTCCTGTTTTAGTCTATGGGGGACCTCCTAGAAGCTATTTGGAGTCAATTGGGGGAAAAATCGAAGGTTTTTTTGGGGGGGAAAAACGTTGAATCGAATTCGATCGAATGCTATATTCCTTCGATTCGTACGGTTCGAATTTAGATGAATACAGACGAATATGGACCTATTTGATCGAAAACTAACCTATTCGACAAAAAAAAACTGACTTAGTTTCGGTTGGTCTTTTTGAATTTTCATTTAGAAGTTTTTTCAATTCGAAATTCGACCCTTGATAAATATGCCCCCTAATAAAAAGATTATGCTGAATATAATTGACCTAAAGTCAGCATTTTTGCATTTAATTCTACAAGTAAAAATTTATGTAAAACATATATTTTTTTAAACACTTTCCATATATATATATATATATATAAATAATATCTTTATTCAAGTTCACAAAAACAGTAGCTTATGGTTGCAATTCACAAATCCCATCGACATTGTTTGTTATTTATGCCTTTTCATATTGTTATTGTGAATTTCAACATTGTGCCTAGCAACAGGATTATTAATGTGTTTACCCAAATGGCTTGAGGCAAAAAGGCTTCCCTCGCTATTCCCTTTTATTTAAATTCTGATTCACCTACTCCTTAACATGATTAAGTAATTCTGACCCACTTCACCACTGCTTGCGGTCACACACCCAAATAATGATTTTAGCTACGAACGCTTTCTACGCCCTTTTTCTTTCCCCTAGTAATGAATGTAATTAAGTGTAGCACATTCCATAGGGTGGAGTTGCCCATTATCTGCATGCATCTGTAAATATATGCCTTTTTGAACACTTTATTTTTGTTTAAAATATAAAGTGGCTTAGGTTGGTATGTATATGTGGTATGCAAGTTCCAAAGAATGCGGCAAATAATTGCAGTATAGTGGCATAAAAGAATCAGCCATTATCAACTCTAATCACCAGGAAGTTCTTAAACTCAATGGGGGGTATTTATAAACACTGGGAAAATTTGCCCCTGGCCAGTAACCCTTGGCAACCAATCACATGCTTGCATTCATTGTTTAACCAGCTGTTGGCTGAAAAAAGCGAGTCACTGGTTGCTAGGGGTTACTGCCCATGGGCAAATTTTCCCAGTGTTTATAAATGAGGTCCAATATTTTTGTTTTCTTTAAAAAAAAATTCTAAACTTTATAAACTAAAATGTATTAGAAATTTAACTTGCAAGAGTAACTATGTTACTAAATGTTATCATGAAGATCGACAACAGATATTTTGGTCAACATTTTTTAACTCCAGACCATAATTCGAAATCAGCCTCTGTTTTGCATGAAACCACCGCCTACATAAAAGTAACGCACAAAACCATTTAATGCATTGCAGCCATTTCAGTAAATGTACTGTGACACTAATACATGCAGAGAGCATGAAAAGATGAATTACTCAATATATTGTTACTTGCCTCTACAATATTCTAAACATTCGTACGACTTCTGCTTTATTTATTACACAAAGAAAAACACTGTCAGATTTTCAGACATAATCTTTTCCATATGACAATTCTGAAAGCAAATCTTGCTGTATGTTAGAGTATCAGAATGAATAGTCCAACCACATTTTCGTTTTGTTCAATCATTTTGGAATTTTCCTTTCATTAACGTTGACTTTCCTCTGTCTTTACTGGTTATTTACAGTTTTATGAAGTCAACTGCTACTGTTATGGGATAGCAAGTAAAAAAAAAACATCTTATAAACCAAATGGAAATATGCCTGTTTTGGGGTTTTTGTTGTTAAGTACATTCACACAGCCACGTATTCTTTTAAATTACCCATTTTAATTTCGTTTTCAGACTGAACAGTGATTTACAAACCCCTCCTTGGAGCTCAGAGAACAAAAAAGAGGTTTCTGCGGCAACCGTGAAATTCATTCTCTCTATATGTGTTCTAATAGGGACTATTTATAAAACTTTGTCTAGGTTAAGCATTCTGAGAAAAAGTTTAAAAATAATGGAATTGTGCATTAAATATAAAAAATCATAAACAAAACATTTATAGAGGTAAAAATCTCTCACCCTTAGCAGTGACTGGGATTCATCTTTTGATTTGCTATCTCCTGCTGTAGGATACTGTGGTGTATGCTGCCCAGACTTTTCTCCACTAGCACCTGCTGTCACTCCTTGAAATCCCTTGGGTTCTATAGACAAGCCATACACTGGCCTGGCTAGATGTGCTGCTTCCACATTGGGGCTGTCTCTTGAGGATTTTTGCTGATCTTGGTTTACAGACACTGTGGTTAAAAGACCCAAGCCCATCTGTGAGTAAGATGGGCTTGTTCTTAAAATGTCTGGTGCTCTCCAGGCAACACCCCGAAGATCATCAACAGAACCATCAGACCAAGCTTTCTCCCTGAGTGTTTCCTTATCCTCAAACTTCTCCTTTTTCACAGTGCTGTCAAATATGGCTTCTCCCATTTTGGAATCTGGAGTGACAAGATTATAAACTTTTAGATCAGTTTTTGGTTCTTCCTTGATGGAAGATGTTCCATGGTGCTCCCCTCCATTAGATGTAGTGATTTCAGCCTCCTGACAATGAGCAGAGTTAAAGTGATCCAATAATGACTGTGTGTCTGCTGCTGTAAAGTTGCACTGACGGCATTTGAAGCAGTTATGCACCCTCCTAAAAGAGAAAAAAAAATGAAAAAGGCTATGGGACACAATAATTGGCATGACTATGAGCTTAATGAGATTTTAAGGTTTACTCCCACAACTCCCCCAACTTTGTTGTATCCGATTCATACTTCAGGGAACATGTAGCAGTCTAAGTTGCCTGACGCGAAACAATGAATACTATGTATAGTGAGCCTCAAGAACTTTGCATGGTTTTACTCTTTACATTCATTCAAAACCCCCATGATAAAAAAAGATATTTAGAAAACCATATCTAATAAGAAAGTTAAATTGTTTTCAAGCACTTCAGTCTAAATTCAATAAAGTCTAAACCTATGTGGTTTTTAATCAGTCAACATAATCTTGGGTCTTGTCTAATGATTCCTGTTCAGTTTTGGAGCAACTATAAGTAAAGGAAAAGATCCATCAGCTGGAAAGCATTGCTTGCCTTCAATGTGTTAACAGCTCTGCTTGTATATATCTTTTTCAGAGACCATATTATTACACTTTATACATATAGGGATGCCAACTTTTAACCTCTAATTACTCTGTTGTTTGCATTTCCCTAAAGGTAAACAAGAACAAACTTAATGGATTTTAGAGATATTAAAACAGATTAAACACTGAAATACATGGCCTTCCATCAAGACAGTGTAGGGATGTGTAGGATAGCCATCCCCAGTATTATTTAGCAGGCAAATCATACAATTTGAATTTTATTTTTATAATTTTATGATTTTATCTCTTTTCCAGCAAAATATTTTTTGGAGTAATTGTGCCCAGGAGTTTCGACAAAGCAGTTTAAGGAAAAATAGAGAGAAATTTTCAAGTTTAAGTAAATAACCGCCTAAATGTACAGCTTTCTGACCCACAAGACAACTTTTTGAGGCATCTGAAAACTACCCATTATAAGCCCTAGTACACTGATTTCATGGACAGAAGAGTGATCAAACCCACAATCAGACATGATGCCTTCAACATTTAATTCTAACTACAGTAAAAATATAAAAATTCAGTAGGAGTTAAAGATTTCCTTTCGTTGCCCAAGTCTTCTCAATCTTCTTCATATAGATTGCTTTTTAAAATACTTGAGGTTTCTTTGCAGGGCCACCTCAAATTCTCATTGATACTTCTGTCTGCACTTGAAGGTTATTAAATTCTGAGACAAACCACTAGGATTAAATATTTCAATACTTTGTACTCTCATAACCAAATGTTACCTCTGATGCACAAATTATAATTTATCCGACGTGGTACATTACACAGTAAACAGGTTAAAAAAAAATAGTACAACTTATATGATAAAATTAAATTATATTTTTTCCTGTAGTTTTTTTAAACAATATTGTTTGTCATTAAGATGATACAAGTTTCTGTGGTTGACTGGCCCTTTCAGTTTATACTGCAGTAGTGATGAGCGAATTTATTTCGACGAAAAATCGTGAAATCGGAAAGTTCCTGGAAAAATTGTGAAATTCAAACGTTTTCATGAAAAAATATTGGAATTCAGACGTTTTCACTCAGAAAACGTGAAATTTCACGTTTTTCACAAAAAAATTGTGAAAACTGAAAATTGACGCTGGTGCATTTTCACCGTCAAATTTTCGCGGGAGATTCTGCGAATTTATTCGCTGGTGGCTAAACGCAGGAATTCACCACAAATTTGTGCCAGGTGAATTTATTCGCCCATCACTATCCTGCACCTCTCCACTGAACAAAATAGTAAAATCCATCTTTATCTAACTTTAGAATCCTATGTAGTATGAGATGTTAAAGCTTTGCTCTGCTAGACCCCATAAATCAAAATATGCTCTGTCAATGTGTGACTGACCTATTGCAGAGAATGGATGATCAAGGTGGTGATTTAAATATTAATGATCAATATTAGTTACATATTACAAAATCATAATCACAACTCCATGGCCCTATAATTGTAAAAGAGCCACCCATAGAATTAACTGTTATAAGAACCCTTAGAATTGCCATGTTAAATTGAAATCAAGGACAGACATTAGCTTTCACTTCTACTTGGATCTTATGGATTACTTTATAGGTTTTTGCATAATCCTGTTTTGGTCCGAGGCACAATAAATGCCATTCTCCATTATTTTAGTGGAAAAAAAACAAAGTTTAAAAAGGATTTCTACAAATTATCACAACAATTGAACATTAATAATATCACTAACAAACATTTTATATATTGGATTGACTATAAAATTGGTCTGGTTCAGATCAGATTTCCCACTTTAAAGAGGTTTACTCACAAGCAAAAATGCAATTACAACAGGAGCTCACAACAAAAAATATTTTTTTGCCATCCATTCTGTATATTGCTGATTATGCTGAATAATGTCAGTAGATCTCCTCCGTGGGAAAATATAACCACAACTAACTACATATTTATAATTAAAGTGAGTGTTATGGTAACCACCATGCCTACTCATTTAAAACAACAGGAAATATTTTACTGAGTATCATATATTGACATAATTTTCGGAGATGTTCACATCTGATCTTCAAAAAACTCAGATAGATGGAAACTTTACCGGTGGGGTTTTCCCATCTTTGTTCTGAAAACAAACTAATATACACATTCTAAAAGTCCTAAGTCTTATCATGTCTAACCACAGAGAACAACTACTGTACCTTCAATTTTGAATAAGTAACTATATGACTCTGTACCATAATAATGCAAAAATAACTGCAGGAAATAAAAAATCCATCAAAAACAAATCTTTTTTCTGGTACAGTACTTGATAGCTTCCTTGAGAACAATGCTTTATGTTATGATTTAACAGAAAAGACTTTAGCGTTTTATAGGTTTCACACTTGTAAGAAAGGGAGTTTACTTTACTTTACATTTGGACAGCCAAGGATGCCATTTTTAAAAAAAGAGATGGGAGAGTACCACCTTTTCAGTATTTTGAGAAATATGGAGTAGGCCCTTATAATATATGGCTACAAAATAACGGTGTTACCCTAAGTTGTTAAGTATATGCAAATGTTTATTTAAAAATATGTCAAAATATCCCAGTTATCACAATAAAATAATATATTACATGTGAAATTGGTTCTAATATTGTAAGAAATGTCTACACAAAACTCAAGATTTTTAAATATAGATTTTTCGAATTTGAAGTCGAAGTCATAGTATCCTATTCGATGGTCGAAGTATCCAAAAAATTGCTTTGATTTTTTTTACTTAGAAAATTCCCTCTAATACACTTCGACCCTTAATAAATCTGCCCCCTAATATAAAAACTCTTATAAATCCATGAAAAAACCTCAAATGCATCAAATTCATATCTTACTCATTTTCAATGGATCTACCAACTTTCAGAAAAAAAAATAAAAAATAAAAAAAAACCTTGAATTGAAAAAACATTGCTTATATTTTTGTGCAGGACTCCGATCAACCTACATGAATTTTTACATTTTAAGTTTTTGGTGCTTAATACATCTTTAAAATGAGATAAATAGCCCTATGGGTTATTTTTTTTATAAAATTCAAATAAACTCGAAAACATACCAAAACCCATGTGCTTATTTATGAAAAAAATTAACTATAAAGAACTTGAGTAAAAATATGGGACTTCATATTCTAGTCATCATTTTCAATGGGTATATCAATTCTCATTAAAAAAAAATAAAATTCATAAAACTTGACTTGATTAACAAAAAATATCACTTAAACTGCCATTGACTCGCATGAGCTTAGCAACTCTTAGATGGTGAATATTTACATTCGAGAAAAATTCAGTTTTGAAAATTTCTTTCAATTTTTTTGAGTTTTAGTGCAAAAAATTTCAGATAAATCTGCCCTTTAGTTTTTTTTATGACATATGGGGAATAGACCCTGAGATGCCCCATTTTTTTTTCCTCATCCACTGATTTGGCTATGTACAGTGTGGTGTTTTTGAAAAAAAAATGGACAAATACTTGGAATAAGTATTTCTCATATCAAATGCTGCATCTCAGTACGTTAGATTGTCTGTTTTTATATATCACACGAAAACACGGGTATTCCCCTGATCATAAAGATATCTCACAAGCAATGCTTCATGTTAATAGGTGGTAATAGACTACAGGAATAAGCAGAAAGAGAAATAGCAGTTTCCAAAGTAAGAGCTTGTTATAATTATCAGCCATATGCCATGCTTTATATCTCAGTTATCCCTAGAGGTTTTAGGTCTGCTTAGTAAAATACATTTAACAAATGTACAAGGAAGGAAAAACTGCCGTCACTAATTCCTCATCCCTTTACTTACGGTTACGGTGTATCCTCTCAACCATAAGAAACTAAAGCATCCCATTACAATACATATCTATATAACATATCACATACTAACATATCTGAGTATTATATAACTTTAATTCACTTTTTATATGTGTGCTATTTTTATTTTGTATTAGGGCAATGACAACTTTTTTCCCCCAAACAACTGCTGAGGTCAGACTACCATTATTTTCAAATGGACTTCTAGTTTTACTGTAGAAGGATACTGGGTTGTATGGAACAGAAGAGATGGTCACCTAATGAGTCATGAGTGGAAACAATCAGACTACTTAGAGTTGTTACATTTGAGGGGAAGGGATATGGGAAGGAGTTAGGAAGGCAAACATTGTTGAGGGAAAGAACATTAAAATGAATTTTAGGGTTTTCTTAATGTTTCTATTATGGAGGCACTATAAATCTGCACCCATCTTACACTTAACCCTTAAAGGGCATGTAAAGGAAAAAAATAAAATTCAATTTTACTTTCTTTAATGAAAAAAGAAACCTATCTCTAATATATGTTAATTAAAAAATGTGTACTGTTTTTATAAGAAACCTGACTGTATGTAGTGAAATTCTCCCTTCATTTACTGCTGTGGATAGGAATTGTCAGATGGTCCCTAACTGCTGAGCAGGGAAACAATCATACTTAGGAACAGCAGGGGGAGCCCCTGCCTTACTTCCCAGCCATGCAGAACTTAAGCAGCTTTGTTTATGACGATCCCTAAGCAGCCCAGACCACACTGAGCATGTGCACAGTCTTAGTCTTACAAAGATGTATAACAAAGTTACAAGATGGTGACCCCCGTAGCCAACTTTGAAAGCATAAATCATTTGTTTGATTAGGCTTGTGGTGCAGTAAGTTCATGTTTATATTTAGTATACAAAATAAAGCATTTTCTAGCCTTATTCTATTTTAAACTTTACTTCCCTGTTAATTGATAAGTATATGGTATATTGTTAAGTCCAACATCATTAAACACAAAATATAATTTGAGTACATTTTAAATTTAATAGCAGCCCCTACCTGTAGTGTCGGGACAGATCTTCTTCCACCTGGACAATAAAGTCACATTTGGTACATGAGTGTTCTTTGCTTTCTTTGATGCTTGGCTGCCCATCGGCCCCATGCTGGTGATTCAGTTCCTGCTTGACCTCACATGTCTGGGCTTCATGTGCATTCTCATAATGAAGCAGGAGGACATCTACATCAGGAGAGGAGAATGAGCATTGATCACACTGGTGTTTAACTCGTGTGCTCCCTGACACCCCAGAAGACAAGTGCAACAGCAAGAGAGCACAGTGAGAACAATTACTTTTTTTGCAAGCAAACGGATAAGTAATTTCTCCAAGGTGCTTTTCGGGGGTGCAAAGGCCTCTGGGACAAAATGGACAATGCTTAATAGTACACTTGTGAATATTGTGATGATGTTGATAATGGCGTAGAAGAGGCCCAACCAATATTACTTCAGGGCCATGGCTCTTAGAGTACCTAAAGTCACAAAATTGACAATTGTAGTTAGTAACTATAATATCCTCAGTTGGTACACTGGAGACATCTTTCTTTTTAGCCAATCCTTTGTCTATTTTTGTTGGGAGCTGTTCATCAGAACTTTTGGTAATTTCATTTTGATTAATGACTGACCCCCTGAAGATCTCGTCATTCAAATCTGAATTAGGGCTTTCTGATTTCCCTCCCCCATGCTGTTTGTTGTGGTGCTCTAACAGTTTGGAATTGCTGAATGATTCACAGCTGAAGCTACAAAACTTGCACCAGTAGTAGTTGGTATCATCTGTACCATTTTGCCTGCAGGAATCTACTGGTTTAATGGGTACTGAATATCCAACAGGTATATCATCTGCTGCTTTAACAGTTATTTTGTCTTGCCACTTTCCCAAATCTCCAGGCTCACATGAACGAGGAATGGGGCTGGATTTATTGGTGCTTTTCTCAGAAGGTTTACCAGAATCAGAGGATATTTTCATTTTGTTAGGATGCGTCTTAAGAAAGTGTTGCTCCAACTCTGCGGCTGAGTTGCCCATATACGTGAAGTTGCAGAATTTGCAGCGAAAGTACTTGGTGTTTCCTTGACAGTCTGGAGTTTTACGCCCAATGCCAATAAATGTTCCACCAAAGGTTACCTGGAGAAACAAATGAAAATAAGCTTAGGTTTGTTAAACTGTAAGCATTTTAGTTAACACTTTTTGGGTGGGAAAAACAATTACAGAATTTTGGATGCTGTCTGCCATTGTTCAGTTTGAGAAAATGAAGAGGAGGCAGGTCTGTCTCACTTTTACTCTTGTTCTGGAGAACCAGAGTGTGCAAGCGTGGTAACCTTGTACTATTCCTCACTTTTACTCTGGCCACTGTCTGTGGATGGTCAGATTTATCATCCAGTCATTGGTCCATGGATGAACTGCATAGTTGTCAGTTAAGTTGCCTGTGTTATAGACATCTTTTAGCCAGGAATTTCAAACTGTTTTCCCCTCTAATAATGCTGAGTTCTTAGCAACATTTTATGCACCAATTCCTTGGATGTTGCTCCAAGTGCCCTCAAAGCAGGTGCTTATTCTTGAATTCCTGGTTTGGAGCAGGCCTGGACTGTGATTCAAAATAGGCCCTGGAATTTCAATTAAACAGAGGCCCAAACAGTCCTCCCCATGCCCAATAAATAGTGATGGTCTATGGCATCTTAAAACCCCACCAGTATTTGGCAGAATCCACAGATTGCCAGTCCGGGCCTTGTATGGAGACATGGCTGCTTACTAACAGGCTGCTGACTGGAAAAAGCAACCACAAGCAAACAGTTATGAACTGTTATTTTAAAGTAAGGTTTGTATATTTAAGTACTATGGTTAGGAGGGACAGAGGGATTAAAAAGGGCAGAGGAGAGTGTTTGTATGTAAAGCCTGCATTAAAGCCATGTACTAAAGAAATAACCATTGCTGGCACTGGTGAGGGTGTGGAATCCCTCTGGGTAGAGATTTTGACTGGGCAAAAGGGCTACAAAGAAAATGATCATCAGTGTATGTTTCAAGATTCCAGAAAATATTGTTTCCCCAAAAACTCCTTTATTATGGAACATCATCACTTTCACTGCTTTCAGCCTGGAAATATTAAGCAGAGCATTTTCAGCCCAAAAACTTAGTTCCATGTGTATCTCATTCAAGTATCATGATCCTACATATAATATGTTGATCTTTCTGTACAAATACAAAAATAATTTTTTTTTGTTGACTGTGTACATTAAAACCACAGTTATACTGAGGCCAGTCTTCCAAGGCCTGTGTCATTATCAGTTCCTTCAGTTTTTGGCTACACAGTACTAATATCAGATCATACTGTACCTCCACCCATTAGGCCATGCCAAAGCTTAAGTGAGAAGATTTGAACACATGACTAAGATTGACAAGAGGCGCTTTGGAAGGCTATAAAAGCAAAATGGGACAGTAAGGAATGATAAACCTCTAGTCTTTAAGAATATTTAATTATTTTTCATCTTATTCCACTGCACTTTACAGAGATTATAAATCTTTTACATCAGACCTTGTCTCAGTGGAGTTTACCATCTATATCGTAATCACACACACTAGGGTCAATTAGAAACATAATTAAAGAAGCAAAAGGAATCCATGCAACAGAAATATACCGTAACTGACTTACATTTTGTCTTTTTATGCTTCATAAAGGAACTTATTTGACTTGATCAGTAAATAGCATCACAGCTGATTATTATGGCAGAGCTTTTCCCACAGAGACCTACCTACCTATTTTTAGCATTAAGCTTTTCTAACTTGGTGTAGTGGTTCCATTTGTGATAGCAAGCCGAAGATGTGCTGACGGACCCACAGCAAAATCTTGGTAGTCCCCACATACCTATATGAATATAACCTGTTTTATGCACATATATTGAGAATGCATATGTTTCTCTGCCTCACCGGGTCTCCTATTTTGGACCTGCTGTCTGGATGTGTTAAAATCACACGGTATATGGAACCTGAGGTCAATGGTTCAGCTCAAGCCCTCATACACATAAAACTCACTCTTTTTCTTGAAAACCCTCACTTTTTAAATTCTGCCATTTGGGTCAATCACATCTTAAGGGGGTATATAAATATGTTCCTCTAAAAAGTTATGAAAAAGACTATGCACCAAATCTACTTTTTTCAGACCGATATTGAATTTTTCTTTGGATAAAGCCTGAACCAAAATCAGACTCTTACTTGCAAAACAAAAACTGTGGTACCGTGTTAACTAGTAGCAAAAATTACAATAAAAAAAAAATTACCAAAAGTATTGTAGAAGTGATACCTATATTGGCTAACAATAAAAACTGCCACCTTTCTGAGCACAAAGGCCCCTTCCTCAGGCAAAATATCAGGTAGATGAAGATGGCCTTGGTGCTCAGAAAGCTTGCAATGTATTTTTATTGTTAGCCAATAAAGGTATGGGACCTGTTATCCAGAATTCGGATTTTCATACCTTAAGTCTACTAGAAAACCATATAAATATTAAATATACCCAAGACTGGTTTTGCTTCCAATAAGGATTAATTATATCTTAGTTGGGATCAAGTACAAGCTACTGTTTTATTATTACAGAGAAAAAGAAAATACTTTTTACAAATTTTGATTATTTGGATAAAATGGAGTCTATGGGATATAATGGGTCCCTTATCTGTATCACTTCTTCACTACTTTTTGTGCTTGTTTTTTTTTTAATTTGAATTCTTACTTGGATATTGGTAGGTTTGGATTTTATTCAGCTAGGTATTTGTATTGGCCAAATCGGAATCCTGGTCAAAGGCTTCAATTTGGCAAAATCTAGGATCCCTAATAAGATTTTTTATATATATATATATATATATATATATATATATATATATATATATATATATATATATATATAAATCAATCAATCTAAGGGGCACTAGGATATATATATTGAGTGCTCTTGAATATGTACTGATAAACAGATAGGGAAAAAGATAAAAAAGTCTGACATAATATAATAATATACTTTACTGCACATATAATCCTGCAAGTTTGAATAAATGAGCTTATTGCCTTGTTTCTGTAGATTTCACTGTTACAGTTTGGGAACCAGACTGTTAAGAATAAATAAAACTGAACTTACAGAAGTCCTGAGCTTGTAAGTAGTTTTGGAAATGCAAGTAATTAGTTGACATTTCTCTGCCCCCACTTTCAAACATGAAGTGGACAATAAAGATGGCATATACTAAAATCACTGCATGGGCTAGTTTGCACCAAGAGGGAGGACCTTTGCCCTGCCACATTCTCAAGGAAACACCAGAGATCCACCAATGTCACACCCTAGTCTATGATAACCCTTCCCCCTTTCTGTAAGCCCACCTCTATTTTTTTTCCAAAATCAGGTCAGTCCTGGGCACAAAAAGGTTAACTGGCAGGCAGTTATTCTTTATTTTAGAACAAATGACATCAAATTAGCAATTGAGTTCTTTTCCATTTGGAAAGGTGAGATTAATAAACTCATTTGTGAATGAAACCAAGGCAATCAGTATATCAATATTCCTTGGGGCTGTGTACAATACTCTGTGTTCCTTCACATACTCTGATTACAGTACTGGAGTGACAATTAGTCTTGTTATTAAATGATTAGTAGAGCAATTTTAGAGCTTTAGGCATGAAATGATTAATGAAAATAATGTCCCACAAAGCATAAGATGCATTGCTGTACCAGCGAGCCGTGCTTGGTTCCTAATGTAGCTGAAAGGGCAAAAATAAAGATTGTTGGGATGGATAGAATTTCTGGACCTTGGAGTCTCCCACTACTACAGATATACAGGTATTGGGCCTGTTATCCAGAATGCTTAGGATCAGGGGTTCTGGATAAGGGATCTTTCCATAATTTGGATCTCCATACTTTGTCTGCTACAAAAATTATTTATTTAAACATTCATTAAAACCAACAGAATCATTTTACCTTCAATGAGGATTAATTATGTTTTAGTTGGGATCAAGCACTAGGTACGGTTTTATTATTACAGTGAAAGGGGAAATCGTTTCTTAAAAATCCGAATTGTTTGATTAAAATGGAGTCTATGGGAGATGGCTTTCCCGTCATTTGGAGCTTTCTGGATAACGGATCCCAGAGTGTAGCTGAAAGCACTGCTTTTACTGCATATCTCTGGCATTTCAATGCAGAGTAGAAGCATCCTCCTCCTTATTAGAAATTGTTTATATGTTTTGATTTAATTTTGAGCCTGGTGAGAAGGCTGGCTCACTGTATGACTGGTTTAGATGGATCTGCATTGATGCATAGGGGCAATTTTTTCCAGGGCTGTCACTTTAAATTTTGTTCATTTACAATACACACTAATTACTGGGTGTTTCAAATTCCACTACACTATAGAATCTATCTTATGTGAGCTTCCTTGTAGCTTGTCTACATATACACATTGTTGAAACCTGTCAGTGTTGGACTGGGCTGGTTGGAAACGGGATAAGAAAAAAAAAAACGTGTCTCATAGGTCCCATAACTGTTCCCCCCAATGTGCAGCGGTGGTGGCAGCTGGCCTGTGCCATATGGAGGAGCAGCAGGTTGTGACTGGGATGTGGGCTCCCAGGTGGCAGCCCCAATGGGCCATGGACACTTCAGTCCGAGACTGGACCCTGTACAGGGAGGGAAGAAAAGGAAGCTGCAGACACTTTGACTTATTTGTTTTGGGAGACCACATTAATAGCTGAATCTACACTGACATTGGCACATTTTGTATATGGGGAATAGGGGAGACCAAAGAAATAAGGGCTTTCTGAAGGTAGAAGGGAGCCACAAGTGTGGTAGTCGTAGATGTATAACTTGTCAACATATGAAAATTTCAAAAGAATTTAAGTCTACGGTGACAAATACTAGCTTTAAAATAAGAGATTATATCAATTGCAATACATCCACAGTGGTTTACTTGATAACATATCTGAAATGTCAGAAACAATATGTGGGCTGCACAAGCAGAACGCTAAAGGAGCGAATACGGGAACATCTGAGTCAAATAGAAAATCCAAAAACAGTTGAAAAGAGTAATATAACGAGACATTTTTCAAGATGTAATGGAAGTGATGTAGCATATTTCTCTGTACAGTGAATAGAAAAAGTAAGATTGGGTAGTAGAGGAGGTAATTTGGCAGGGCTGTTAGCAAAAAGAGAACTTTTTTGGATTTTTTATTTGCATACTCGGTTACCACTTGGTTTGAACTACGAGTTTGATGTAACATGTTTTATGTAAATTATAATGTAATTGGCTATGTTTGCAACGAGGTGGATATATAGAGTTGTATGGGGCAGATACGAGAATGTGATATATACAAGTAATAATATTAGGAGAGAGAACATAATGTAATGGGGCAGTGATTGCCATTTAAATACTTGTTTAAATGTGGGTATCCTAATATAAAATAGTTTTGAGATGAAACAGAGTATAGGCAGGGAAACAATGCTAATATGACCAATTTGATATGTATGTTGCTTTAAGAGAAGAAACGTGAGGTGGCAACACGTGATTGGTTTTAACGTTTGGGGAGGGATTTCCTGGGGTATAAATTTTGTGACCAAATGTAACAACAGTAATGCCTATGAATAAGTGCCTGTGGGTGCGAAACGCGTAAGGCGGAGCATCAATTGGTCTGTATGCCTACTTTTTAATATTTATGATAAATAAAGAGTGACTTTTTAACTTTTTGACTTTTTAACTTTAGTATTTAACTTTGAGTATTGACTGGGAATATATTTTTGAACTTTTGATTTGGGTGCCCTTTGGAGTTGGGGGCTATATTCCTGCATTTTTGGCCCCTTTTTTGACAGGCCCATATAGATTGCAGCAGCTGAGTAGCAAGTTTTTTGAGACCACATTAATAGCCGAATCTACACTGACATTGGCACATTTTGTATTTCTAGTCTGCATACAAAACTTCAAGGAATGGAAAGCTAAGTGACATATATTGCTACAACTGTTGTGCAAACACACACACACACACACACAAGACCACCCACTAGCAGTATAACAGTAGAGACCAATCAAGTGGCCGCTCTATTTTTGGGTCTATATCCCCTTTTAGGTGTGAGAACACAGATCATCTCCACCGATTTTTTGTGAAACCCTAAAAACAGAAACTAGTAATTATAGTGTGTAAAAGACAAATGTATTTAACAGACACACAGCCCCAAGCAGGCAGCTGATTTCCATGCTAAAACAATATTCTGATTTAAAGCTGCCAGACTGTGAGCAGGGGCGGAAACAGTTTCCAGAGCTGATGTTGTCGATATTGCCATAGCAGGTACAGCTGCCCTTCCCTGGAGTGTGCCACACCTGTCTGCTGATGTTACTCCGAGATTGTGAGCCCCATACGTCAGAGAGAAAATGCCTTTTCTGACCCAGAAAGCACTTCATTTTTTAGGTGTGGAAATATGTAACCAACGTAATTCTCTCTCGCTCTTTAGGGCTTGGGGGAGGTTTTCACGTCCGTGTCACATTGTCCTACCCTGTGCGCTGAAAAGTGGTCAAACATGTTGTTCTCTGGTTCCCTTTGTCACCTTGTTAAACATTTGATTGACAGCGAGTTTACTGATAACGCAGACAGGTTCCAGATCTGTGCAAATATCAGAGCTGCAGTGTGAAAGGCAAGTGAAGGGAAAATAAGCCAGTGGGAGAGGCATGTGTGGATACAGTGTATGACAGAAAGGGTCCTTGCTTGGCCCTCAACATCAGAAAGCCATAGCAATGGGAGGGTGAAGGGATAAAATCATAAAGGCCATACTGTATTTTTTTTTTATTATATAATGTTCAGTATTTTAATCAAGGATGCCCAAACTGAGTAGTTGGGTTAAGGCTTGTGGTACATGAAGGGTATTCTCCACCAACAGCAAATGGAGCGTATTCTCCACCAACATCTAAATGTGGGTATTCAGCCTATAATTTACTGCAATTGAACCAAGCTATCACTAGTGGTGACAGGTGGTTTTTGGACAGAAAATAGTGTGCATTTCTGGGCGAATTATGCCCTGTATATACAAAAACAGGCAGGTTCAATTAAACTGAGGCAAAAGGCAAGGGGAGTATCATGAAGTCAATGTTGAAAATTCACCATGCCTGCCATCAGCCTAAAGGTTGTAAAACCTGATTCATGTTATCCCCATTTATCTACAGTGATGAAACAGGAAAGAGCAGATTTTTATAAAATGAATTATAGGGATTATTTAAATTAAAAAACACACACACACACACACACACACACACACACACACACACACATACTGTATGGTTATTGAAAACAATCAAAACACAAACAAAAAAAAGACTATATTTACTGTATGGAAACAAGAGGCGAAGGAAGATATTAAAATATTTTTATGGTCAGTAAAATTTACTATATTATTGCCGATTGGCATGATACTAGGGGCCATTGATTCAGGGGAGTCTGTATAAGATACTGTAGCTACATTTATTCAGATAATGAATAGGAAGAAGTTGAGGGATGCATGGGTCCACATAGATCATTTGCCTTAGTGGATATAAGTCCGAGAAGGGTTTAGATATCACTCCGTGGATCTCTCCACAAAGAGGGGATGTATGTGTCTAGGTCTCAAAACCCAATGGAAGTTAGGACTGGGAATAGGTCTGACCAGAGATTAAAAATAAACCCTGGAATTTCAAGTAAAGAGAGGTCCATACAGCCACCCCAAACCAGGCCAACAAATAGCCTCTTAAAACCTTTCTGGCATTTGCCAGAATCTAAGACATGTAGGGGGCACCATGAAGTCATCCAAACCCCTCTTAAAGGCATTAATAGAATCTGATATCACCAGGCAGTGCATTCTCCAAACTCACTGCCCTCACCATGAAAACTCTACTTTAAATACAGTTCCAGGGCTATAACTAGGGATAGGCATGTAGAGGCATGTGCCTAGGGTGAAGAAGTGGAATGGACAGCTTGGAGCACTGGATTTGGCTACAGCCAGTATGAGAGTAATAGTTGGTCCCATTACAGTATAGAGGCCAATCACTGTTCTGGGCTTAGCTTTACATGAACCTCAGTATTAATGTATTTAAATCAATTATTTAGGCTATAAAAACACTTTTCATGTTGCAATAGTTTAAGGTTGTTTTAAAGATAAAATTGTATATAAAAAAAATTCAAACACCCCATTTGCACTTTGCACAAACCATGAAAGGGATTTGTTTTCCTTCCCATTTTCTTTTGCTTTTTTGCTTTTTTTAGCCTTACTTAGAAAACCAGCCAGAGCACTGTGCCTTAAGTGGTTCTAATGATTAAATACATCCATTATTATTAAGAGACTACTTAGAATTTACAGACTCATCATTTCAAGCCTCCTCTGGGCATCCAACACAAAACTGCTGTGAAAATCCCAGCTGTGAATTTAACAATTGTTCATGAGTAAATGTAAAATACAGTGTGAAGCTGCCAAAACAAAATGCCATGTACTCCAGTGTCGAACTGGCCTACTGGGATATCAGGAAAACTCCCGGTGGACCCAGGTGACAGTGGGCCTCTTGCTTCTAACCATTTAGCCTATTTCATGGTCACTCCCTATTTTTTTTATCAGAAAAAAAGCTCAATAATGGAAGAATATAGTAAGTAGATATAAAAAGACTAGGAGAATAAAGAGGTTGAGTGAGGAGAAGAGGAATAATAGTTTGGAAAGTGGGCCCAAGTAAGATTTTCTGGCATCCCAATCCGACACTGTTATCCTCTGCTTTGTATCATTTGTATCAGTGCATTCAGTTCATGTGTGCTTCAAAGATGGAAAACCGTCTCTTTGCAGCCCCAGGTTCAAGCTGTACCCTCTGCCAGGGCAAAATTGTATAGATCAATAAAAGCAGCAGGCCAGCAGCAATCCAGTATTATTGAAAAAAGTGAAAAACTTTACTTAAAGTCCGTAAAGGAAAGTTTTAGGATGCTAGGGCAATAGCAGCCCGAAACGTTGCCGTAAAGGAAAAGGAAAGCTACTGAAGCAGTTTATTGCCAATAGATTAGTCACAATAGCAAGATATAACACTATATTTATTCTGCAGAATGCTTTACCATACTTGAGTAAACAGCTCTTGAAGTGTTCAGGATAGCAACTATTTGTTCAGGATAGCAACTGCCATATTGGCTTGGTGTGACATCATCAAATGTGCTGTTTCTTTTGACAGAGGACTCAGAGCAGCATTACTTTGAGGGTTTACTGGTGTATTTATATAGACCTTTCTGATAAGGCTTACTTAATTTTAGCCTTTCCTTCTCCTTTAAAGTTTTTCACTTTTTTCAATAACACCGGAGTGCTGCTGCTTTTATTGATTTTGTATTAGTGCAAATACTTGGGGAACTATGCATGGCGCTATATTGCATTAACACAGGCCATATTTTAAATTTAACAACTGCACAAATAATCAACACACAGTCTATGTACAATTGTTTATTCTGAAATACTTCATCCAGGTTTGATGGTTTCTATAGGAGAGAAAAGACGACAACAGCAGTGCATTTCTTAGGTGTTTAAAACTCAAAACACGTTAGTCGTTTCCTTAACAACATGAGAAGGATTCTAAAGAAGAGAGAAGATTAATACTTTGAGTAGTGACTATATAAAAGACAATATTGCATTTCAACTGAGCTGCCAAAAAGGCCTTCTCTGCGAATTATATCTGCACAAGTTGGGGACTGGGGGTTTATTATTACCCGGATATAATATGAAGTCTATAAGAAGGATATTCAGCATACCATGTTCTCATTCTGAGATTTTAATCAACAAAATTACATTTTCACTGTCATTGAAAAGGATCTATTAGACTTTTGGTACATGTATGGCAGGCTAGCAATCCCATGTAACATGGATATCATTCATTTTTGGCGACAATTGATGCCCATTAAAGTCAATAGGTGTTGGAACTGTAGCCGGCGTCAGAAACGTCACCAGCGTAAAAAACTGTGAATTTTTGTGGCAAATTCACAAATTTATTCGCCGGTGGCGAAGCATGGAAGTAAATTCACCCATCACTAGTGCCGATCAGTCGGATACGGTTTGGGGGTTTTTTGTGTTTAAGGCAAAATTATGTGTTATCTATATTTTCTATTAATAGCAATGGAATTAACCATCATTTCATGGCCAATCAAATCCTTGTTACACTCATATAAGGACATGACTGGTTGAAAGACAAAATTTCATCAAGTACAACCCCTCCTAATGAAAACCAGTGCCCTTACACATTAACTATCAATATCTATACGAAATGCATTGAAGTCAATGAGCGTCAACATTTTGACGCTCAACAATTTTGACACGAGCGGCAATTTTTACATGCACGACTCTTTTGTCCAAATGCATTAAAGTCAATGGCCATCCGAATCATTTTGACGAGCGTCGATTTTGATGAGCGACAATTTTTTTTTTTTGCAGCAAATAGTCGTGCCGGTTTCAAATATTCGTGCCATTGGCTGAATCCGGAAATTCACTGCAAATCCATTCCCTTCAATAATCACAATATCTTTGGATATTATGTCTGTCCAAGAAATCATCCAAGCCCAGAATCAGCCATCACAACAACACTGTGAAGAACCACCTACTCTGTTCTTTTCTTCTAGTCTGAAGAAGAAGCCTCTGGTGCGGTGATCGGTTTCATGAGAAAAAAAGATCACTCTCGGTCTGTGATGCTCTCTAATGTACTTGTAAATAGTAATCATTACCCCTTACATGCATATTTTTTTTTCCAGAGAAAACAAACTACCACAACCTTGACAGTCTACCCTCACAATTTAAGTCTACCATTCCTCTAACCAGTTTAGTTGCACTTAATCTCTGTACACTCTCCAGCTCATTTATATCCCTCTAAAGGACTGGAGTCCAAAGCTGCACTGCATACTCCAGGTGAGACCTTACTAGGGACCTATAAAGAGGAATAATAATGTTTTCATCCATTGAGTTTAAGCCCTTTTCATGAAAGACCTACAGCTAATTCCATTCCAGCAACCCAGCTCTATACCAGATAGGGTACCTGCAGAATACATTTAATTGGTAATGGTTAAGCTAAGTGAAGTACTATAGCTCTGTGTGCAGTCAGTATATGTTAATTTCTAAAAATAAAATCTGAACAGGACATGCCTTACCATGCCCTGATCTACCAGGTCCCATTGTAGACAACCACACCCATGATCAGCCCACTAAGTTCCTGACATAACTCACACGTGTCCCCTTTGGTAATGGTCCTGTTCCTTTTGATAATGGCCCTGTTCCCAGAGAGAAGATGCAATCATGGGCATTCAGTTATCTATAGTTAGAACGGTTATCAGATTTGTCAATACACACTGTAAATGTTATATGCTTGACAAGCTGCCATTAATCAAAGAATGGGAAGAATGAATGTGCCCTGGAGAGCCCTGCCCCAAAACCATGCCTGGGTAACCGTCAATAATTTCAAAGCAAAATTTGGGGAAATAGAGTGATCAGGCCCCAAAAATTAAAGTTAATTAATCCCCAGTCAGGATTCAGGGAAGAATAGTTTTTAATCAGCAAATGGAATAATCAGGAAAGAAGAGCGGAAGGCAGGGATGACAACGGAGAAAATGAAATCAAAGTGAGGAACAAATATTGAAACAGATGAAGCATACTTAAATACCCTTTCAATTACTCTACATCAACATCACACTAAGAGGGGGGGGAGATTCTCACTTTTTTTTTTCCATATCAACATCTGTTGCCTATGGATGCGAAAAGCTTAACATTTGGTCGAGAGGCATGCTAATTTTCTGTTTTTAATTTGGTTAAAAAAATTAGCATTTTTGAAAACAAAAATGCAGTGAATATGTCTGTAAAAGCTTTCAGCAGGCAGATTGCTCAGATTACTGAGTTTAACTTCAGAAAATGTTCCTCGTCTGGGAAGAGGCAGATCTGAACGAGATAATCTTTGTGCTGCCTGCGAAGGCTTTTTGTCTTCCATATCTTTTCATTTTCTGTATTCCAAAACCTCCCCCCCCCTTTTCTTTCTGGCTGGCTTTGGCAGACTGTGTAGTCTAGGATCAGCTGTTTTATTTCGAGCAGGATTAGTTCAAACAGAGATAGCGAACACATCTGTTTTATTTCTGAAAACACTGCATAGGAAAAGTGTCCGATCCATTCTATCGAAATATAAACTTTGCTATTAATACTGAGACGCAGACAAAAAGGGAAAGGGGGCTGGAGGCAGAGCTCAGGGAATGCTTTGGGCCTAGGCCATCATCATGTCTGTTTACATTTGTGCTTGTACAAGGTTAACCTTGACCTGCTTAACTGCCACACAGTTCTTAGCGAACCGGTATTCTAGTTTGAAGCCTGTTTTCCTTTTACAATAAGTCCTTTTATTTTTCGTTATACCATCACTGAAAGACCTCTTTATGTATCGTCTACATCTGGCTGTTATCAGCGAGCAGTCATGTAGGCTCTGGTATTTTCCCTGTTTCTCTCACATCATGCCACCCACGTACAGGTCAAGTTCTAAATTACCTCCTACCCCTGTGAAAAAAAGCAGGATGTCTGGAACAGAGTCCTCTCTGCATCTACTTGTCGTACACTCTGGCTTGTTTACCGCCATGCTGAAATATTAAACACAAACTTTGAATGGGTAAAGGTTGCGCTATCGATTGTTTTTCTCAAAAGAACATCTGAAAGTCTCATCTTTCTTTAATCCTTCTTTTGTCGGGTTGGGGGACGGGACTGTTTTATTTACCTTTCTGTACAACTGGGATCAATAAGTCCATGTTAACGTGGAGGAGTGTCCCACATGGATCACTTTCAGTGCCCATAACATTGATCCTTGTTACAGATCTTTAATGGGGAGGAAATTGTTTCAGCAAGAGGTTTGGATTGTTGCTATTGACATTCTAGTGGCATCACGCTGAGGGTTCCAAATGCTTTAAACAATTTAGGGAGATTACATAGGAATCTGAAACACCAGATGTTTCTTGCCTAATTCCATGGCTTGTCCCAGAGAGCTGAATAACAAATGTTTGAGGGTCTTGTTCTAAGAGTTAGATATATACACAGTATATACACACCAGTAATGGGTGAATTTGTCCCATTTTGCTTTGCCAAAAAACTTGCCTGCAAAATGATGAAAAATCAGCGAAACACAATTTTTGATGCCCATATCAATTTTGACGCCTGCGTTAAAGTCAATGGGCATCCAATTAATGTGGACATGCGACAGTTCTGATGCACGTCCAAAAAAATTTCTGATGCCGGCGAATTTTCATTGCAATTTTTTATAATTATTTGCCGGTGACGAAGCACAGAAATTGCCGTGAATTTGCACCTGGTGAATTTATTCGCCCATCACTAAAATATACCAACACTGCTACAGTCTTATAAGATTACAGTTATGACATTTGCATTTTTCGTTGTAAAAGGCTACAGTGCCTACAACTTCATAGTGTATGTAGTACAGGTATGGGATGTGTAATCTGGAAACCCATTATCCAGACAGCTCAGAATTACTGGTGAGCCATCTTCCATAGACTACAGTTTAAACAAATACAGTAATTCAGATTTTTAGAATTGATTTTCTCAGTAATAACAAAATAGTACCTTGCATTTGATGCAAAACTCCAACGTACGTAAAGAACCCCCAGTTCCAGAGCATTCTGGATAATAGGTCCCATACCTCGACACTACTCATGCAACTAACAAAATCGTAATTAAATAAATAAAGGTATCATATCCATGAACGGTTTCAAACTTGCCATAAGAAGAAGGAGAAAGAATTTTCCAGTATCTCATATAAATTAACCCCAGGATCACTAGGAACAGCACCAATGTGGTCCCCATTCAAAAAGATTAAATTTAGCAACACAGTTGAAAAACGTCTTTGAGAGAACTGCACTTTGGATGGATGTTGAAATCTAGATGGAAGCCAGATGATCTGACGGTGCTCCATGCCTGATAATGGATTGCTTATTTTATCTAAGTTGGAAAGATAGTTAGAAATTCTGCTTCTGCAGCTGCGCCTGAACTAAAACTCCCATCATTCTCGGCAAATGGTTTGAACCGTTCCAAGACTATAGATTCCTTGCTCCTTCCTATTGCTGTGTGTTCCTTTAGATTTACCGCTTTATTTTGTTGCAATGCCATCTAAAGTAAGGCTAATAGTAGCTAATTCATATTCATGTTTCAGTATGCACTAGTTCCAACCACGCAGTATCTACCCAAACAAATTGGTAATTAACCATGCAGCATATCTATCTAATATGCTTAAAAAACAATTACATAGTATCCAATCAGTTCTTCTAAAGCACGCTCTATTTACTCTTGTGACAAAATAGGTTGTTTGTGTATTTGTACAGACCATGTAGATGTGCCTTTTAGGGATGAGCAATAGTGATGGGCGAATTTGGGGCGTTTCGCTTTGCCGAAAAATTTGCGAAACAGCGCTGGCATCTCGTTTTTGATGCCGGCATCCATTTTTGACGCCGGCGTCCGTTTTTTGGACGCCGGTGCACATTCGCAGGTGTCCAAAAAAAAAACCAGACGCCGGCGTCAATTTTTTTTTGATGCCGGCAAATTTTCGCGCCGGTCTCGCAAATTTATTTATTCACCGGCAGCGAATCACCGGAATTCATTGCAAATTTGCGAATGGTGAACAAATTCACCTATCGCTAATGAGCAATTGTGGCGTCACGTTTGCCAGAAAAAAAATTCCCATGGATTCTGTCTAGTTACAAAAGAAAAATGTTGCGTAGTTCGAAAAAAAATGTACAATGTAGAAACTTATGCCGATATGCCTTTTAGGGATGACCGAAATACAGTATATCTCTGAGTTTCACTATGAAAAAAAATGCCCATAGAGTAACGTATAGTTACAAAGCATTTTGCTCGGTTTGAAAAACATATTGTGGAAAAATGTCCATTGACTTCAATCCGTTTGCCCAATTTTGCCGTTTTCCACAATGTAAAACAGGTGAGATTCGCCCATCACAAATGGCTTTGTCTACCAGTGGTTGCCGGGAGCTGAAGTTCATCAACAACTAAAAGCATGCAAGTTGAATTGCAATGTTTTACACATGGGCACAATGACCAGGCCCTAATTTCATCCACTTAAATGCTCTTGAGTGCGGCACATTTTATTTGGCAGATCTTTATGAATGAAGGGCACCATGAGAATCACAATCTTCTCTTTTAAATAACATTACACAACAAAAGGCTGTTTTTTTTGTTGCTTAAGTCTGACAACACTTTTTCAGGAATTTTCACCTCAAAAGTTCTAGGGAATATTATGAGGAGATTTTAGGATTAGGCAGGGTGTGTACACTGGATACCATCTGGCCAGGCTTTTCGGCACATAGCATAGAGTGTTTCAGTGGCAGCTGGGGCTCGGTTTATTGGTTAACCCTAGTTGTTCTGGGAAGGTGAAGAGCACATAGCAGAGCAATGCATTCCATGCTTTAAATGTACCGTGATGTCTGTGCACATGTGTTACTTATGTTTTTATTTGTAAATTCTATTTTGTGAATTCCATGTGTTCGTTATACACCTTTCCTGGGGGCAGGGTGGCAGAGGGCACTAAAATAGCTGGTAAAAGAAATAGTGTTTTCCTGCTGACATTTTTAGTTGCCATTAATCTCTCTAAAACTTTTTAGAGATTTCACCTCTCCTCTCAAACCCTCCCAACCTGTGGGTCAGTCATTAAATTACATTAGAAAGGGATAGAAATTCAGATCAGCCTTAAATGGTGTCAGTTAGAATTCAGATACTATTTCTTTTATAGCCGTGCCTCCAGCCAAGGTGCATCAACATGAACAGAGAACTACATTTACCAGAATTCCACGTGCTTCCTGAAACCAGGAAAAAAAAGGATCTATGTAGTCGAGGTTTAAATAGTAAGAGTTTTTGCTTTATTGAAGACTAACAGCAAAACAGAGGCAACTTCCAAATAGCCAAAAGCTAATGAGAACCTTATAGGTTTTGATATACTACATTCTGCGTATGCAAAACCCTATCTTCTACTCTTATACAGTCTCTTTCAATTTTGTTTCCAAACCAGTCTTCTTGAAACTGTAAAAATCAATAAAGAAAAACTTTTCTTAAAAAAAAAAAAAAAAGCAGCTCAGTACAAGGATAACTAGAAAAAAAAAAAGTCAGTGGGATATTATTTATTCTTATAACATTCTTAGGTTGTAGAAGTTCATTTTAAAGGTGCATTGATGACGTACAAGAAGAAATAATGAAAATTACGTCACTCTCTTTCCAAGCTCAAAAATCCCCTTCAATCTCTTTTGAATGAAAATTAAGGGGGTAAAACATTTAAATTCAATTCCACTTCCCCTTCCCAGTCAAACAAATAAAAAAAAAAAAAAAAAAAGCAGGACGTTTAATCATAGAGGAGTAAAAATCTGGAAGAAAAGAGGGGGGAAAAAGCCGGCTTGATTGATTGTTTTTAATCAGACATAATTACGAAAGGTTTTAGATATCCCTTAAAATAACCAAAAGAACAACATATTGAAGCAATTTTTAATATGTTTTGCCGGGCCAACTAGCTCCCTTTTAAATCAGACCAAACAGCCGTGTGGTCTCCTGAAAGAATGACATAGCTCACAATAAACATGCATGTTACAGCTATTCATTCACAAGAGAAAAGAACATTTCCACATTTTATTTTTTTAAAGTGTTTAGGAGACTTGCAATAAAATGTCAGAATTTTGCATCAACTCTACTACTTTGAGAAGTCGGATAGCATTTTGTTCTATGGAGTGTTAGAGCTCAACAGCTCTGAGCTCTCACACCCCACTGAATTGGTAGTTCCTGAGGCAAATTAATGGAGAGGTTAATGACTTAGGTAAGAACTTGCTCAATCCGACACATCACATCCAGTTAAAAAAATCTAGTGCATGAAAATGTATTTCCATTAAATTCTTATGAATTTATGTAATTTAGTAGCCTTGACTTTAAAAGAGCCAGCAAGGTGGTGTTTTCTATGGAAGAATAAATTATTATTATTAACATGTATTTATATAGCGCCAACATATTGCGTAGCACTGTAGCACCAGAGTTTCACATTTTTAATTATGACAACCTCCAGAAACCATCTCCATGGCTAACGTCATCCGCTTAAAATCAGCCACCTTAACTATGGTAAGCAGCATAGTAACTTATAGTTTGCTCAGAATTAGATTTGTGTGAAAGCCATGTAGGCATCAGAGTAGGGTGGCAAGTTCTTTGGGATGACAGACAAGTATGAGAAAAATTCATGGGGGTACCAAACAATGACTGGCTATTTTGTAGCCCCCAATGTGGGCTGACAGCCTACAGGAAGCTCTGTTTAGCAGTTCACCTGTTTTTTATGGAACCAAAACTTCAAGTGAGAAATTCAAAAATAATAAATTGATTGTAGGCTACTGGGAGCAACATCCAAGGAGGTTTGTGAGGAACATGTTGCTCGTGAGCCACCAGTTGGAGTTCACTGATCAAGCCGAATGAGAACGTTAAATCCATCCTTAAATATCCTTGTATAAATACAGATATAAAGAGAATGGTCTGTGCAAGCAGTATAATATGTCCTCAAAATGTTCTCTCTATTTAAGTAATAAAAATCCTACTTATACCATAAACAAGCAATGTTAAAAGAAATCACACACACTGCATCATTTAAAGGACTACTCCAATTATTTAACTACAACTCCTCCCTGCTGTTCTCTTCCCCCATACAAACCACATTACTATTTTTGAACCTATATTTAAATATGCTTCAGTAAAATCATACTATATGCATCTGTTCGGCCATACTCTGTTTGCATTTTAAAAATCCTGCATTTTAAACAAGAAAAAGTCAACACTGTGAAGCCAGATTTGATAGCAGACAGTCTGACAATCCTGGCACAGTGATTATTTTTGTGTTTAAAATGGGGAAAGACTGGCACACATTCTGGTGCAGTACTAGAACCAAGGCATCTCTTTTTTTAAAGGGCAGCTGGCAGTGCAGCCTCACCTTATTCCTTTGTAAAGTGATGGATATTCGGAATTCATTTCTCTCTGCTTTCCGAAGAATCTTTGGACCACCCACTGCAGAAAGCATAGGGACTTTTTGTTTCTTTGTTAGGTAATGGATTGTGGGCTTGGTATGGGAGAGTTTTCATGACATTGTGAGCATAAGGGAAGTAGGTAAATGGTCCCTACACAGGCAGAGGTGTATGGTTTCCTTTAAAATTTGTGGAATCAGGTATGTCTGAGTAATAAAAAAAATCCATTCATCTTATACATAAGCCCAAGCCAAACTAAATAACTTTTATGACTTTATTTGACTTAAAGTCTTGGTAGCTATTTGCTACCAGTTTTGAATCAAACATTGGACTGATTGAACTCTTAGACTATATAAAAGCAACATTAGTTTCAACTCTCTGGTTCCATTGAAATGGTATATGATATCTCCATATCTCAGTTCAGAATCAACTAAAATTCAGTCTCTCATCATCTCCCGCCTTGATTACTGCAACTTACTCCTCACAGGTATTCCAACAAGTCACCTTTCACAACGCCAATCTGTTCTAAACGCGGCCGCTAGACTCATTCATCTAGCTCGCCGCTCAACATCAGCTGCTCCCACATGCATGTCCCTTCACTGGCTCCCAATCTCTTCTAGAATCAAATTCAAATTACTTACACTCACATTCAAGGCCTTTAATAATGAAACCCCTCCCTATATTTCATCTCTAATCTCCAAATACACTCCTTCACGAAACCTACGCTCTGCTTCTGATCTTCGCCTCACTTCTCCTCTGATCACTTCTGCCCAATTCTCGTCTACAAGACTTCTCTCGGGCTTCTGCTTTTCTCTGGAACTCTCTGCCTCGAGCTGTCAGACTTTCTCCTTCTTTCCAAACTTTCAAGCGCTCCTTAAAGACCCATCTGTTTAAAGAGGCCTATTCGATGTACCTTAATTAATCATTGCTGTATCAAAAATGACAGTGTTTATATAATCCTAATGTCTCAATTGTACCCTGACCTTTTAGTTTGTAAACTTTAATCTCTAGGTCCTTCTAACCCTATTGTACTCTGTAATCCTTGTTTGTTATCCACCATTTATTCCCTGTTTGCTATAACTGCAGTAAAGCACAAGCAGATGAGTGACCCATAGACCATCAGCACTAACATATTCATGGAGTTTAGTAGATTTCCTACAGAAAATTAGAGTCTCAAAGCTAAATCTAAACCTTGTAGGACACCAAAAAGGCCAAACAAAAATGCACTGAAACATTTACCAGACTATAGACACTTCATTTATTAATAATATTCTGGATAAAATAACCTGTGTTGTTACCTAGTAAAACCTGTGTTATATGATGCAGTATGGTTATGGTAAATGCTGACCATGTGCTGTTTCATTATGGAAAAAGCGCGGTGAGAGATAGCAGCAGCATCATCAAAATAAAAAAATATGGCTTTTATAAATTATAGAATATTTACTTCTGTGCAATAGAGTGATTTGTGAAGATAAAAGATATAAGGCATTGTGAGCAGATGGCAGAGTTAATGCATTACCAGCTAAAAGTTCTCTAATTTTAAGGCAAATATCTATGTAAAATGAACTAAATACACATTAATCAATGGGTAGAATTAGCAGGTCTGTCCCTACATATAGCTACAATCTTTTTATTACTTCATTAATTATTTTAACAACTAAATTGTATAAGAAGAATAATAAAAAAAAAAACATTATTGGGGCTGGAGAAACCGCAAGCTTTATCTGGACACATTCTTTTAGATAATCCAAATGCAAGATGTTACAAGTGTTGCTTTGAGTGTTTACACAAAGATAATCTAGTCAAGGGTTTAGAGTCATTAAAAGTTTAAAAATTAATTAGGCACTTTATGACTTTTTCATCATTTTTAATGATTGAAGGAGGCAAAAAATGTAGGCGGCCTTTAGTCTCATAGGCAACACATATGCACAAATTTAACTTTTTTTGACTATATAATCAGACTGAAGAGTTTTGTTTTAAAACTTTTTAACCAAAGGAATATGATAAGGAATTAGCTTAAAACCTTACATCTTAAAAAGGTATATATTCATGCTTTACCATTGTACACTGGAGTTTTTACATCCCAATGTATGACATCTTTACTTTAATAGGAATTCTCTGTTCCAGTGATTGATAGCACTACAAATCCCAACATTCCTTAAAACCCAAAGGCTAACCATTTCTTATCTATTTAATGACCTCCATGCTGAATAAACTGAACTACAGAAACCTAGGGCGGTTTCAGCTTACCAAAATAGATATAAATATATTGATACCTTGTGACCTTGGGCAGGTTTTTTAATCTTCTTGTGCACCAAGCATAAAACCTAGAACTAGAATTGTGAACAAAATTGCACAGAAAGAGCAGAGCTCACAAACTAAGATGCAGCAATATATATACTGAAAATATTTTTATCCTATATTCTATTCTGGGAATTTACTAGTTAATTTTATTTTGAGACTGCGGCAGTTGCTCAGAGATTTCCAAGCATTGACTCTCTTACTAAAAATAAGTCTCCTTTTAGACTTAAAGAACCAGATATTTTACGACCATACATATGAGCTAGGTGTAGGTCTCAGGACTATAACATAATTATGTAAATCATTTTGCTTCTTCTGCTGTTGCAGCTCAAGAGCCACTTAATTTGCTAAGTGATACTAAAGTAATGCATGGTATATATTTGTTCTAGGACAGGTTTTGAAGAGCAGAGATAATGCACTTAATAACCCTGAAATAATTGGTGTTGGCAGGCACCATCTCATTGCCATTCTGCAGACGTCATACATGAAAATAAGCATGCATAGTCCTTAAATCAGGGGTGCCCAAAAGGTAGATCAGAATCTACCAGTAGACCTTTAGCTGGTGTACAGCTTGTTTTAATCACCCTCCTATTTCATGCTTTTTATTCAGATATTTATTATGTTAAGGTGTTTTCAAAACACATCAGTTAATAGTGCTGCTCCAGCAGAATTCTGCACTGAAATCCATTTCTCAAAAGAGCAAACAGATTTTTTTTACATTCAATTTTGAAATCTGACATGTGGCTAGACATTTTGTCAATTTCCCAGCTGCCCCTGGTCTTGTGACTTGTGCCTGCACTTCAGGAGAGAAATGCTTTCTGGCAGGCTGCTGTTTTTCCTTCTCAATGTAACTGAATTTGTCTCAGTGGGACATGGGTTTTTACTATTGAGTGCCGCTGTTATCTTGTGTTAGGGAGCCGTTATCTTTTACCTTCCCATTGTTCTTTTGTTTGGCTGCTGGGGGGGAGGGAGGGGATGATATCAATCCAACTTGCAGTACAGCAGTAAAGAGTGATTGAAGTTTATCAGAGCACAAGTCACATGACTTGGGGCAGCTGGGAAATTGACAATATGTCTAGCCCCATGTCAGATTTCAAAATTGAATATAAAAAAATCTGTTTGCTCTTTTGAGAAATGGATTTCAGTGCAGAATTCTGCTGGAGCAGCACTATTAACTGATTCATTTTGAAAAAAAATTATTTTTCCCATGACAGTATCCCTTTAAGAAATAGTTGTTGAGTGCCATATAGTATTTATCAGTTAATTTGAGTGATGGGCTGAATAAGTGAATCTGAAAAAGGCATGGGAAGGAGGAGATGTATGAATGGGTGAAAAATTTGTCATGCGCGAGAAAAAAAATTGTCCACCATAGACTTCAATGCATTTGACAAATTTTTCGCCGCTTTACAAATTTCCAACAAAATGGGTCAAATTCGTCAATCACTAATTACGACTAATGTCTGGGGATGAGGGAAATATTTTGCCTAAAAAAAAAAAAAAAAACACCCAATAACTATAATGGATAGTAAATAAAAAATTGCAAAATTTAAATTTGCTGCCCATTGACTTCAATGCATTTGGTGACTCAAATTCACCCATCACTAATGTCTACAATGGAGAAGGAACTAAAGGGGGATGTAGCAAAACTATATATATTTGGCAAATTACATTGGAAATACTAAGATCTGGCTAAACCCAAAGCTTTAACAGTTTTTGGGTTTCCACAGTTATCCATGTGTTCAGTTTTGCGTTTATGTCTTTTCTCTCTGGCAGTAGCCTGGGCGTTCATAGGATTTTCTTCACAGCTACTTTTACAATTAGAACCATTGATTCAGCTTTACCTTTTAAATCTATGTCTCATGAAAATCCATCTACTAAACGGAACAGCTTTTATAGACTAGAGTTAGGAGAGAAATTATAAAGCAATTTTGGCTATAAACCTGTACAGAACGAAAAAGAAATATGCTAAATATAATTTTAATGACTACATCTGTTAAAATAAGATGATATAAAAGCATTTGGGAAACAAAGTAAAAATGATATGTATATATATTTTTTTTTAAGGATATCAAAAATATTACATTTGTATGGGGGAGGAACCTGCGATGAAGAAGACCCTACGATTTTCAGGATAAACAACCCTTAAGTGGGAGGGTGCCTAAAATCTATTAAAAACACATTTAGACATTCCCAATTAAATTGTTTTGCCATCATTATAAATGTATTCAAGGTTGCTTAATATCAATTATAAGGGCTTTTATTAGTTCAAAGTAGCAGGCACGTATATATATATATATATATATATATATATATATATATATATATATATATATATATATATATATATATATATATATATATATATATATATATATATATATATATATATATATATAATTATTTAAGCAATACATTATGGGAAAGGCATTGCTTATTTTTGGAGCATTTTGGATAAGGGGGTGCTGGGTTTTATAATACATCTATACATAATTTGAGCAGTATGACTATATTATGCAATAGTGACATAATTCATGATGGCGTTGCTATAAGATGTGAATAATGGACTATCATCCATTAACTTTTACATTAAAATAATTTTGTATAGCATAGGGTAGGACCCTCTGGGGCCTATTTGTTTAAATTGAAATGTCTTTTCTTTCACAAATAAAATTCTCACTGAAAAGGTGTTTTTTTTTATTTCTCTAAAATTTAAAACAACTCTCCAACTTAAAGCAGTCAAGTTCCTATAGAAGTCATTGGGAGATGCTCTGATCCTATTGGACTTTTTTTTTTTTTGCCATTCAGACTTTTAGAGGTTTCCAGATTTTTTCTTTGCTAGTTATAGTCCAAATTTTTAGAGGGGTTTTGTATTCTTTAGTGCATTGTTTGGCATCTTTTTTGTAGTCTTTTGTGCTTTTTATATTTAAATCTTGTAAGAAAATGACATTGCATTCGTGGTTTTATAGAAAATTATTTTATTCATGGTTTGTAAAACCACTAAAATGTTGATAAATGGGCCTCTCTGTTTAGAGATGTAATGCTAGACTTAGGGTATGGATTTCCGAATTACAAAAAAAACCAAGGTCCCAAAAATTCCAGATTATGGATCTCGTACCTGTACATACCCATTTTATAAATCTGGACATTTAGGTCATGCTCATTATCCCTCTCAAGTCCTGTCTAGATCCACCCTTGCCCAACCTTACCTACTTTATCGACGCCCTTCCCCTTTTTCAAAAATGATTATGGAGCATTCTTCTTCTGAGGAGAATGGAACAATTGGCAAGTAAGCAATGAACAAAAGCATTATAGCATGATTTTGGATTGCTTTTCACCAATGCAGAACGGTTTGTAATACTTTCAACAACTCAGTCATTCATGCCACCTGCCCATGTGCTGGGTCAAGGAAAATAGCAGCACATCACATTTACTGTTTTTGACATGACGTCAAGTTGCTTGCTAGGATGTACACTTCTCCAGTTGAGCAGAAAAGAAGCAATAATATAAAGTAAGCACTTTCCCAGGATCATGCTACTACAGTCAACATTATAGAAGGTTTACGGACATGAGAATAGCATCCCCTTATAGCTAGGGATGGGTCTGTGATGTTGGATGTGATACACAATTATTATTCCAGATCTAGCAACCCATCATATTATTTTGTTTCAGTAAGTAGATTAACGCGGTTAGGCTGTAAAAGTGTCAATATCCTCAAGTGGGCTTCAATACTATTGTCTTGAGTTTGAGACTGGCCAAGGTACCATCTGCATCATATTTGTATGTTCTCCCCGTGAATGTGTGTTGTGTGACTATGACACAAAAATGGACTGTGAGCTCCAATGAGGCAGCCTGGAACTGATTTGAATAACAAACAAGCTTATACATATACCGGAGTACAACATATACTGACAGATGTTTAGGGAATAGTAAGCACCACCACAATGCTTAAAATTCAGGTGTGCAAAGGTAGCAAAGACATGTTGCCATCTCAGTAAAGGACCACATAATATCTTAAGGATAATAAGATGAGTTGTGTAAAGGTTATCAAAGTACTGTACAAGTAGCCTATTGTGTAAACGATTTTAGTAGACTTAAGACATGAAGATACATGCTTTAAAGCAGGCCTTGGCATGAAGATGCCATACTTGTACTGGTGCAACATTTTTATCAAGAGTGTAAAGCATAATTTGTTTAGCGTTTCAAACATTTAATAAATTATTTTTCTTATCTGTTCTATCAATATGGAATTCATCTGAAACCTTTTTTGCAGGAGAATGGCTATTACAGTTTTCAAGTGCACAACCTTTAGTGACTCACTGTAAATTAATGCTTATCAAGAAAATCAGCATGTGCTTCCTTTGTTTACTGTAGAAGAGAACGAAGGGGCTTCAAGCAGAGAAACAGAGCAGACAGCAGAAAACAAATGAAACTGCATATGCATTACACAATGGCAGTTGTTGCTAAAAGCCACTTACCTGCACGTCATATGTTCCATTTAGCAGAACAGGTCTCTGAGAGTTGATGTCCTGCAAAACCCCTGAAAGCACAGAACGATTCATCTTCTGGAAATCTTTGGATTGACTAAATTGTACCATATTGTGAAGTGCCAGGATTTTGGTGTCAAGTTCAACATCTTGCCTGGTTCGGTTGTGTAGGCCGAGATGGTATTTACGGAAGTGTTTAATAAGGTCTGTGGGGTCATTTCCATAGTATCCATACCCACAAATGTTGCATTTAAAATCCTGAAGCTCTGGGGATAAAGGTGCTGAATCAGAATTGTCATTGACCAGCAGAACAGCTTGAGATTTGTTCAGCCCCGCAATCCCATCTGAAGGCACATGTAGGTTATCTGAGGCCACCGATGCTGGACTTGAGCTTTGACAGTCTACTTTGCCACATTGCACTGTGAAGTCAGTAGCCCTTGGTGACATATTTTCCTCTTTGGCCTCTAAACTGTCCACAGATGTAGATGAGGCTAGTTCTTGGGTGTCATCAGCTTCTGATTTTATTGGGGACTTAAGAGGATCACAAGCAGATCTAGTATCTGTGGTGACTAATGCTAACATGGTTCTGTCGGTCACCTCCATCGGAGAAAAATAAACATTTCTTCCCTTAAGGAGGCTGTAGTTGACTACAGCTCTTTCACTTACTGACAAACTTTCAGAGTCCTTATTGATGCTGGAGGACGGCTCTTGATCATGAAAGCTGTGGTCATCACTGTTGTGTTCCACCGAGTCACTTTGCTCACTATTTTCTTGCATCGGATCTATGGAAATTTCCTTGCTGCTAATAGTGTCTTCTCTCTTGGATGCAGCAGACTCGGTTATCTGTGCCTCACCTTCACTTGCAATGTTTCTCAGAGGGGGGTTCTTTTTCCGGACCATATCTGAGGTAAAAACAAAAAAGAAAATGTAATTCAAGTTTCAAGTAATATGGCATTCTGGTGATTTCCATTTGTATGCAAAAGAGGCACAATTCAGAGCAGAGATGGAATGTTCCTTGGGACCCCAGTATCATAAGGGTCCCTTAGATATTTGGCCAAAGGGTGGCCAGATCACTTCTACATTTGGCCACCAACAGGCTAGTCCAAATTGGGATGATTCAATAGCCTCCTGGGACAACTATAAGACCTACCACAACATGTTATGCAAGCTTCACATGAACACACCAAAAGATGTTAAAACAATGGGATTTAAAACCTGCCCAAGGTAAGATATCGGCCATACACACTGTCTGAAGGGCCCTATACACAGTGGATGTATAGTGTAAGCCCCAAACTAAGTATCAGATTCCCACCTGATGTTCAAAAGAATCTAAATGTATCTGTAGACTTTAAGGAATCAATATACATTGTTTGTAATTTTATTAATGCAGTTTATTAAGTCAGGGGGTTCCCAAACTTATTTACCCATGAGCCAAATTCAAATGTAAAAAGTTGGAGAGCAACACAAGCAATATAAGCATTTAAAAGTACCTGGGGGTGCCAAATAATGGCTGTGATTGGCTTTGGTAACTCCTATGTGGACTACAGGAGGCTCTGTTTGGCAATACACTTGGTTAGTATGCAAACAAAACCGCCACCAAGCCTGGAAGTAAAAATAAGCACCTGCTTTGAGGCCACTGGGAGCAACATCCAAGGGTTTGGTCAGAAACATGTTGTTCACGTACCACTGGTTGGGGATCACTGCCCTAAGGGCTCTCTATAATGGATGTCGGTCCAAGAGGAAAATTTCAATAATGCAGAAAGGCACCAGTTTAACAGAAAATACCTGAAAAAGTGTATGTCTACGTAATAATGATCCTCTGATTTTTTTTTTTTTAAACCCAGTTTATCATCACTTTAAATGGCAACATGAAATAACGTCACCAAAATGTCCATTTGGATCATTATCACTCTAATGACATGTAAGGGTTAATTAATGCCCCTGCAAGCTCTTTACAGTGTTGCCCACTGAAGAAAGACTAATCAAGCCACCTGAGTTTGGGTTTTATACATTTCAGACAAAATGCATTTTCCTTATGCAATGTTGTTGGACATGTCAGACACCAAATCCCAGCAATCCCTATAGTTCAACAATTGTTTGAGGGCCACAGATTGGACATTGCTGGTTGAACGGAGGCTACATAATGTAATTAAGTTCCCCAGTTAGGAAGACACTATATAAAGATGTAAAAGCATCATCGGGTCTTTATTCCTTCCCTGAAATGCCAATAGGAAGCAGAGATTGATCCATATCAAGTCAATCTCCTGATTAGTTCACAGCCTATCCAGAACCAAGATGGCTCTGCCATTGCTGCGCGGGTGAAAAGATAAATCAACGGTACAACTTATGTAGCACAAGATAGGAATGTTACACTTGTTTAATTAGCATTCTGCACAAAATGTTTCACGCTGCTAATGAATTCCCTTATCTAACATTCATTTTATGAAGCAAAGTGAAATACACGCGCTGCTTCTGATACTGCCTGACAATAAAACATAAAGGAATTATATCTGTGCGTTGAAGGCTCTGTTTTAGTGCCAAATTTTAAGGGGACATTGTGTCTGCAAATTAATTGATTCTACAGATCTTTCCAGACCAGCGGCAAGATGTTGCTGCAAACAGTCTATTGCTTATTCAACATGTTAGAATATCTTTTTGAATGCCCCAATGTGGGTGCACACAACTGTATTCTCTCCCCTTTGGGAGACATGATGGCACTTTGCCCCGTTTGGGGCAATATTTCTATGCTCATTGCTGGAAACACTGCCCATGTCCCATCCAGAGGACTATTAATGGGATGTGAGGCCCCTTGCCTCCACTTTCCATAGCCCTCCCTTCCAGACTACCGCCACTCCCAAGGGGACCATGATCTGGCTTTTTTCAATTACTATTTGTAATATATATATAATATATATTTATTAGGGATGCAACGAATCCACTTATTTGGATTCGGCCGAACCCCCGAATCCTTCGTGAAAGATTCGACCGAATACCGAACCCGAACCCTAATTTGCATATGCAAATTAGGGACGGGAAGGGGAAAACATTTTTTACTTCCTTGTTCTCTGACAAAAAGTCACGCAATTTCCCTCCCCGCTCCTTTAGGTTCGGCCGGGTAGAAGGATTCAGCCGAATCCTGCTGAAAAAGGCCGAATCCTGGCAGAATCCCGAACCGAATCCTGGATTCGGTGCATCCCTAATAGATAGATAGATAGATAGATAGATAGATAGATAGATAGATAGATAGATAGATAGATAGATAGATAGATAGATAGATAGATAGATAGATAGATAGATAGATAGATAGATAGATAGATAGATAGATAGATAGATAGATAGATAGATAGATAGATAGATAGATAGATATAGGATTAGTGAAGGGCACATTTCTCCCGTTTCGATTCACCAAAAAATTTGTGAATTTCCCGCAAAATTTGCATCAATTTTGACACCGGTGTTAAAGTCAATGGACCTCAGATTACTGTTGGGGGTCAGAATAATGTTGACATGCAACGGTTTTGCCGTGAGCGACTTTTCCGACACGTGTCCAAAAATTTGGAAAATGTGGAAATTCGCCGTGAATTTGTGCCTGCCGAATTTTTTCGCCCATCTCTAGTGGTTAAATTAAAGGGCACATGGTAGTGAGTAATAATTCCCTTTAAATATATCTAAACTCCCTGTCCCTTTTGATTCTTATTGCTCCGTACGAGCACTAAATGTTTATATCTGTGAGTGCCACGCCGTGCCCCTGCTCATTAAGGAGCCCTGACTGCTCACTGTGGCAACAACAAGATATTTACTTGCTATGTGGGCGTTAAAGTTCCATGTTGGAGTAAAACCAGCAGAGTTAATTATCTGACAATGCTCTGGTCTGGAGTTAAACACATTAGAATGCAGACAGGGTCCCAGAGTGTCACTGTGTGTCTCGGGCTGGAGGCCACCTCCTGAATCCTTAACATTTGCAGTGTCATTATTTCCTTTACCAATAGCTTCCTATTTGCTTGCTGATTTCTTCATTCTCTTCCTCTATATTACTAGCTGAACAAATATTCTTCTTGTGTCATGAGAGAGAGATTTGCAATCCATTAAACTTAAAGGAGAAGTAAATATCTGTGTGCAGCATAAGCCGAATAAATCCGCATCATTCATTTATAGGACACTAGTGATGGGCGAATCAATTCGGCAAGCGAAAATTCGTGGCGGATTTATGTGTTTTGCCGCCCTTGAATAAATCCGCAACGACTTTTCCTACGCGCGTCCTGTGTTTCAATTTTACAGATAAGGAGGAGTTCATTAATGGTTTACCTTCTGATATCACCAGGCCAAACGTTATTATCTCTAGAGATCTATGGTTACCAATGCCCCCTTTTTAATGTGGACATGGGAAATACACAACACACACCTGGTTAGTAATTAGACTAAATGATACTGCAGGCTGCACTTTTGTATAAGCAGCAATGCAGCATTTACCTAATATAATTTTTTATAATCCAGATGTTATGCATGTTCCACATTCATCCAGTTTGAAAGGGGTAAGGTGACACAGTCTGCACCTACTCTAGGGGTACTATTCCATCTAGCCTATATAGTGCTATTGCACCTACTCCAGGGGTAGTATTCCATCTAGCCTCTATAGTGCTATTGCACCTACTCCAGGGGTAGTATTCCATCTAGTCTCTATGGTACTACTGCACCAACTCTAGGGATAATATTCCATCTAGCGTCTATGGTAGAGTCCTGCAGCGAGTCGGGTACCAGCAAAAACCTGTGGTAACCTGCAGGTTGCGGGTAGAAGTTCTGGGTGCAAGTATAGACGCGGGTTGGAGAGTTTGCGGGTCTTCTCAATAGCAATTTTTACTCCTTTTTTCCGATCACGCCTACTTCTGATGATGCCACTTCCAGTTTACTACAACACTTCCTGATTCTTGATTGTAAGCAGGTCACGGGTTGCGGATACGGTACTTGCTGGTCGGGTAGCTGGTCAAAGCGGGTAAGAATGCGGGTTGTGGGTCCGGATTGCAGGTTGCAGGTACGGGTGGGGTATGGGTTCCATGCAGGACTCTATGTCTATGGTACTACTGCACCTACTCTAGTTGTACTATTCCATCTAACCTCTATTTCTTTATGGTAGTACTGTACCTACTCTAGGGGTATTACTGAATCTTTGGTGCACTACTATTGAACATGTTACTATTTATTAGTCCTTGTCATCTATCCTCAGTAGTACTCCCGAATCTACTTAAGGTTTACTCTGGCTGTAATATGGTATCTACCAGGTTTTACCATAACACCTACTCTAGCTGGTAGTTATTCCATAAGAGAGCTATTACTACTGCACTTTATCTATGTTTTATTATTGTACTTACTCTAGGTGGTTCTGTTGCACTTACACGTGGCATGGTCTGTTGCACTACAGCCTACTGGTTTCCTGTTCTCAAGACCCCAGAGCAATGAATGGTTTCTAGATATACATCAATAGTAGAATCACTGCTGTAAGCTATTTGCTTATTCTAAAAAATGTTGGCAGTCCCTCTATAGTTGAACTACACTCCAGCCAGAGGTGAGATACCCTTCCTATATTCATGTGTCAGATACAATAGCATCAATACAAGAGAATCCGTGATGCAAATACAATAAAATCCCCTTTGCGCTGAGCTAATACGTCTCAGACTTGCTGAAATCCCATGTAACATTGTGGTGGAACACAAGGAGATCTCCAGCACATAATAAATCACACTGTCTCCTCTGATAAAAATGCTTGTAAAGGGTCATAACATCCCGGAGATCCCACTCAATGACTGTTGGCGGAATGATGAATGAACATCCTGGCAGCAATAAAGTTGCAAACATAAGGGATCATTTATTTAGCCGATGCAAAGTGCAGAAAAATGGGGTTGAACCCCTCGTGTTGTTACCCACAATGCACCTTTCTCTAGCAGAATTCGATTAGCATGTGTACAATTCGGTACTGGTGGTTTGGCCCAATAGTGGCTCTCTGTTCTGTTTAGGGTGGGTATCCATTATACAGAGAAATATTTTCCTACAATAGACAGATTTCTGGGTGCATTATCAGGCCTAGATTTGTGGTGAAGAGGGGGCAGAGTCTGGGTGGGAAGTGGGCAGAGTCTGGGTGGGGGGTGGGAAGTGGGCAGAGTCTGGGTGGGGAGTGGGGAGTGGGCAGAGTCTGGGTGGGGAGTGGGCAGAGTCTGGGTGGGGAGTGGGCAGAGTCTGGGTGGGGAGTGGGCAGAGTCTGGGTGGGGAGTGGGGAGTGGGCAGAGTCTGGGTGGGGAGTGGGGAGTGGGCAGAGTCTGGGTGGGGAGTGGGCAGAGTCTGGGTGGGGAGTGGGCAGAGTCTGGGTGGGGAGTGGGGAGTGGGCAGAGTCTGGGTATGGAGTGGGCAGAGTCTGGGTGGGGAGTGGGCAGAGTCTGGGTGGGGAGTGGGGAGTGGGCAGAGTCTGGGTGGGGAGTGGGCAGAGTCTGGGTGGGGAGTGGGCAGAGTCTGGGTGGGGAGTGGGCAGAGTCTGGGTGGGGAGTGGGGAGTGGGCAGAGTCTGGGTGGGGAGTGGGCAGAGTCTGGGTGGGGAGTGGGCAGAGTCTGGGTGGGGAGTGGGCAGAGTCTGGGTGGGGAGTGGGCAGAGTCTGGGTGGGGAGTGGGCAGAGTCTGGGTGGGGAGTGGGCAGAGTCTGGGTGGGGAGTGGGGAGTGGGCAGAGTCTGGGTGGGGAGTGGGCAGAGTCTGGGTGGGGAGTGGGGAGTGGGCAGAGTCTGGGTGGGGAGTGGGCAGAGTCTGGGTGGGGAGTGGGCAGAGTCTGGGTGGGGAGTGGGGAGTGGGCAGAGTCTGGGTATGGAGTGGGCAGAGTCTGGGTGGGGAGTGGGCAGAGTCTGGGTGGGGAGTGGGGAGTGGGCAGAGTTTGGGTGGGGAGTGGGCAGAGTCTGGGTGGGGAGTGGGCAGAGTCTGGGTGGGGAGTGGGCAGAGTCTGGGTGGGGAGTGGGCAGAGTCTGGGTGGGGAGTGGGGAGTGGGCAGAGTCTGGGTGGGGAGTGGGTGAAGAGACAAGAACAGGGTCGGACTGGGCCGGTGGGAAAAAAAAAAATAATAAAAAATGTAGTGATGGGTGAACCTGACCAGATTTTTGAAACTGAAAAATTTGCTAAATCTTTTTCACCCATTGGAGTCTTTTTCAAGGTGAAACCTGGCTCATCACCTGGTGCACACAGGGAAGTGGAGGAGGATTGTGTTGATGTTGGACCAGCATGGAAACTTTGCAATTGGGCTTCTTGTTTTACAGTTGCCTTTGTGCTTGGTTAACCCTTTCCATGCAATAAATTTAGAAAGTAACGGAGAGCCCGTAGTTTAGATTATCATTTTCTGGCTCAAAAATTGCACCGTTGTGTGTCAGTTGCTCTTCCCTGCACTGCTGGTCCTGACTGCATGTGCCAAACAACCAGCTACTTGTTTGCAGTGCAATTACAAATAAATGAAACCTATTAATGTTTATAGGAAAGATCCAAAAAAAAAAAATCGTATATTCATTATGAAAAAAATATTTTATTTAATTTTTTTTTTTTGCTTGTTTTTGCGTGGAAGGCTGAGTTTCCCTTTATGTTGGCCAGAGTTTACAGATAAGATATGAAGTTGAAAAGTGCATTTTTAGAAAAGGCGATTTATTTTTCCTGGAAGGATTATCGGCATCATTTCTCAAAGAGACGTATTATGTAAATATCAGCGCATTAGACAGAAACCTTCCCCGACCAAGTCATACGCTCGGTATAAAAAGCAATATAGGCGCTGGCAGCAGTGCACTTACCCCCAGGACAAACAGCAGATTGCAGGATAATGGGGAGCCTGTGAAGCCAGGAACTAGTGCATTAAAATACTCTCATTAGAGCAAGATCTTGTATTAGAGGAGTCAGGGCTAGATGCACTGGGGTCCAGGATACACTCTCCACCTTAATATAGAATCCAATCTGCAGCATTCCTGCTGTTACTGAACTACATCTCCCAGCATCCCCTAACAGTCAACAGTGGCAGCCATAGTTAGGGGTGGGATTATATAGGAAAACAACTGCCGATAACTGGGGGAACAAACGTCTATAATAGTGATGGACGAATTTATTCGCCAGACGCGCAAATTCGTGGCGTATTTGTCCATCGCCGGCGTCACAATTTCGACGCCAGAGGCAACGGTTTTTCGGCGCTGACGACAGTTTCGTTGTCGTCACCGATTTAGACACTGGCGACAATAAACGGACACCCATTGACTTTAAATGGTCGCCGGCGTCAAAATCGCCGTTATGCGCATTTTTCGTCAGTTTCGCAAATTTCACGAAAATTCATGACGAAGCGAAAAAGGACAAATTCGCCCATCACTAGTCTATATTTTTGCAGCTTCTTTCTCAAGCCTTCTTGTCTTTCTATATACAAGTATGGGACCTGTTATCCAGAATGTTCAGGACCTGGGGTTTTCCAGATAACAGATTTTTCCGTAATTTGGATCTTCATACATTAAGTCTACTAGAAAATTACGTAAACATTAATTAACACAATGACAGATCCCATACGTGTACATTTCACGGTTATAGTTCTATCCCTTGGCACCTTGTTGCCTTTCTATCTTCACTTACATTACTAAAGGTCTCCGGAAACCCAATATGAAGAACGTTCCAAATTAAGGGATGATCATCTTCCATAGACTCTGTATAGGTATAGAATCGGTTATCCGGACACCTGTTATCCGGAAAACTCAGAATTACGGAATGGCCATCTCCCAGAGACTCCATTTTATCCAAATATTTCAAACGTATTGATTGTTTTTCTCTGTAATATGAAAACAGTACACTGTACATGATCCGAACTAAGATACAGGTATGGGATCCGTTATGCAGAAAGCTCCAAATTCTGGAATCTCACATAGACTCCATTTTATCCAAATAAACTTGATTTCCCTTTTCTGTGTAATAATAAAACAGTAGTTTGTACTTGATCCCAACTAAGATATAATTAATCCTTATTGGAAGCAAAACCAGCCTATTGGGTTTATTTAATGTTTACATGATTTTCTATTAGACAAGACATGAAGATCCAAATTACGGAAATATCCATTATCCGGAAACCTCCAGGTCCTGAGCATTCTGGATAACAGGTCCCATACCTGTACATACAATCCCTCAGTTACAATCAGTTCCCCTGACATCACAGTGCCTTATTATACACTATCAATCAGCTGCAATTAGTTCAGCATCACAGATACACCACACATTACTAGAACCACTACAATCCCTTCTTCAGACACTATTTTGCCTTACTATACACACTGGTCATTTATCAACACTGGGCAACTTTGCACATGGGCAATAACCCATGGCAACCAATCAAATTGCTGCATTCTTTGTTCTGGCTTTAAAAAAGCTAATCACTTATTGGTTGTTATAGGAAACTACCCACGGGCAAATTTGCCCAGTGTTGATAAATGAGCCCCACTCTCTCTTATTACACCCTGGGCAGCACTGAGAAGAGCGTGAGGCTACAGGCACACCTTTGCCTTCCTTTATCATTTGCTTTCAATCACCATTTACTTGCAGGGCACGAGTTAGGGAAGTTCACAAAACAATATCTAAAGTTTCCTCGGTTATTTGCCAAATTAATTACACCTATTTATCAAGCACACAGAATGTCAAATCCGTTGTTAAATATGAAAAATATGCACCTAAATGTCACTGAAGCAGCGCCGTGTAAACAATTATTATACAAAATACCATTTAATGGAGGAGCCTCGAATAATGGAAGACACTTGTTTTTTTTCCTATAAAACGAGGGGATTTTGGTTCATCTTGTAGGCAAATAATTTTGGACAGAGAAAGTAATAAATGTAGATAGATACGTGGATACAACAAGTATACAGATAGACAGATAGATAGAGAGAGCGCAAGAGAGAGAGAGAGCGCAAGAGAGAGAGAGAGAGCGTGCAAGAGAGAGAGAGCGCAAGAGAGAGCAAGAGCGCGCAAGAGAGAGAGCGTTATTTAGCTTTTTGTGCAGCAGCTCTCCAAATTGATATTTCAGCAATCTGGTTGATAGGGTACAAATTACCCTAGCAACCATGCACTGATTTGAACAAGAGTTTTTTTAGATGGGGTCAGTGACCCCCATTTGAAAGCTGGAAAGAATCAGAAGAAAAAAGCAAATCATTCAAAAACTATAAAAAAATAAATAATGAAGACCAGTTGAAAAGTTGCTTAGAACTGGCCATTCTATAACATACTAAAAGTTAACTGAAAGGTGAGCCACTTAAACTAGCCTTCATTTTTTCTTTTTTTTATAGTATATGAATTTTTTGCCTTCTTCTAACTCTTTCCAGCTTTCAAATGGGGGTCACTGACCCCATCTAAAAACAAATGCTCTGTAAATCTACCCCTTTATTGTTATTTCTACTTTTTATTACTCATCTTTCAATTCAGGCCTCTCCTTTTCATATTTCAGTCTCTTATTCTAATCAATGCATAGTTGCTAGGGTAATTTGTATCCTAGCAACCAGATTGCTGAAACTGGGAGCTGCTGAATAAAAAGCTAAATAACTCAAAACCTACAAAAAAAATTAATGAAAACCAATTGCAGAATATCTCAAAATATCACTCTCTATATCATACTTTAAGATGATTTAAAAATGAACAACCCCTTTAAAGGAGAAGTTGTTTGGCTGGAATTTTTTGGGGTCGCTGACCCATCAAATTAAGCCCTAGCAATCAGTCAGCTATTAAAATTCCACATGTGACGTGCAGAACAGAAATGTAAACAAGAACATGTAGCACAAACACCACTGCCTGCATCATCCTAAAAGGTGAATTCCCCCTTTAAAAAGTGACTCTTCTCAAATAATAGATTTAAAAATGCAAATTAAATTCCTGTATCACAGAATGTGCAAAGGCAGAGATGCATTTAAATATTCATGAATATTTATTTGTCTTAGACAATGGAGCACCTTGTTCTTTGACCGCAGACCCCCCACTAATATAATGGATAAGATAAGGCTAGAATCTTCCCGAACTGCCTTTGCGTGTCTTCCCGTCCGCTATAATAAAAAGTTGCCTGTCCATGAGGAAACTTCGGGCGACTTCGGAAAATGAAGCGCTGCGTGTGCTTTATCGCAGGCGACTTTTCATTATACCGGACGGGAAGACAGTTCCGGGAGATTGTCGCCCAGAAGAAGAGGCGATTAGTCGCCAGGCGACTAAATTTCCCCGAATCTGGCAGTGTGTCACAAGCCTTAGGGTCAGATTCGGGGAGATCTCGTGGGAAACTTCGGGCGCCACGTGTGAATCGCCGCAGGCGGTTTTCATTTTAGCCAGCGGAGGACAGGGGGAAGGCAGTTTGCGGAGATTGTCACCCCGAAGAAGAGGCGATTAGTCGCTGGGGCAACTAATCTCCCTGAATTTGCTCATGTGGACTTAGTGGGCACTGGGGTCTAAGACATGGGGGTCAAGCCAAATAGCACCCTGTGTTATTCAGCCTCAGTTTGGCAGGAAATGCTGGCGGGACACTGGGAAAAAAAAACCCAGGCGTTGCCCCTTGGCCCTCGGTTGTGGCCATGAACAGGAAAAAGTTAAGCATGGGGGGCAGAGGGAGTTTGCAGCTGCGGAGTGGGGGAGGGCCTGGCCAACACGTCTTTGCCGCTGGGGTGGGGGTCCTGGGGCCCACCGGTGCTGCTGCTTAGGGCCCCCATACCATCCTCCGGGCCCCCCACCCAGATGGCAAAAATGTGATGGCCAGGCCCTCCCCCACTCCATAGCTGCAACCTCCCGGTGTTGTGGCACAACTGCGCATGCACCGAAACTCACGAAAATTGAAGAAGTGCCGGTCTCATTCCAAAAATTATTGAAGTGGCTGAAGATGGTGCCTGTGAACTCCACTGGACAAAATCTGCTCTGAGGGGTAGGTAAAGAGTTAGTGACATTTGCAGGGAGGGCAGCTAGGGGGAGAGGGGGGGTCTATGTAGGGTTTTTTTTATTAAGGGTTTGTTTCTCCTTTAAGCACAGGAAGAGGCAATATAAGAGGGCAGAACAAGTGCAACCCTAAGAACAGCTGAAATAAATCTCATTATGCTAAAAGCACTCTTTGGTTGGAGATCCCCTTTAATGTTTTAATGTGTTTTTAATGCTGCTTCACAAAAACCCCTTATCCAGAAAACATTACGGGATCCTACGCCTGTAAACCTTTTTATGTTTTTAGAATGCAAATAAAAAAAAGTGAATGTAGCTAGAATCTTTGTGCATGGCACTTATGGTCCAATTACCCAGATTATTCTGCAGTTCAGAAATGAGTGATAGCTGCCGACTCATCTGCGATCCCAAGAGCCTGCAATCCTTTCCCAGGGTATAATGAAGTGCATGCCTCAAGCACGTATCAACTCTCACACCTAGGTATCAAGTACCTTGCGAGAGCAGAAAAGAAATAAAGGGAGAGCATCTGTAAGCAGAGGGTCTGAACAAATGGAATGTGTCGGAGCAGTGTAACGGGAATCCTCACTAATTGGCCCATAAAGTGGGGTCTGCCACTTTGCTGAGGATTTCAAAGAGGCTCTGAGAGGGAAAACAACCTCTGACAAGATGCTAAAACGCCGATTGAGTTTTTAGTGTTCTCCTGTGTGGCGGCCATCTATGGAAATTGTTATCACACCAAGAAAAGGATCTAAACAGCTTCCATATGTGTCAGTTTTATATTGAGGAGAAGCTTCCTAACATGGGCCATTAATCATATGGACCAAGGAAGTTCTCTTCCTCAGGGATATCCTACATCTGGAAAAAAAAAACAAGTTCAAGGTTTCTGCAGGAAAAACACTTGGACTTTCTACTGACACATGGAAGCAGCTGTGCAAAAGTGCACTCAAGGAATTTGGCCAAGGCCTACAGGGAGTCAGAGAATGAGAAGGTTGTGTTTAGCTTTTGAACCCTTTAGCCCTGATATTGGGCTACACAAGACATTCATTACGTAGGCCAAATTGGATTATACCCTTATAGAGAACCCGCAGATTCATAAAGGAAACAGATTTCCAATTTTATAAATCACAAGTCTCAGTTATGGCTCAGATGGACCATCAATATAGTGCTACGCAATATGTTGGCGCTATATAAATACATGTTAATTATAATAGTTTATGCTTTATGGTAGGAATGGCTTTTCTATATTTACTATAAAAGTATGTGTTTAGTATTTATCAGAATAAACTAAAATAGGACACTTTCAGGTATAGTGTATGTCAGTTAAGGAGTCTCCTCGACTGGGGCAGTGGTCTGGGACCAATTGGGCACAATCTGGACATAAGTATTGTGGCCAAAAAAACCTCCTGCACATTGCCTTTAATAGGTAAATGTCTACTGCTACAATGTTGGAATTCTGGGAAAATATATTATAATATAATAGTTGGATGTGATATGCATCCCACTACTGCACTTGGCACTTTACAGTTACACAGAAGTTATATTGTCGGGCTCTATTATAATTCCACTCCAATTTCTTATTTTTGGCAATTATTTTGTCCTGTAAAAAGCCTTACTTCTAAATCATATTCAGAACTCTCCTCAAACAAGTCTTGCGAAATAATGTAAATCATTCTGTTGTTTGCTGCAAATGAAAATGAAAAACATCTTTTTAAACATTGCTCCTTCAGAATACATTAGCAGCGTTATTGATGCTCAGATCAATGAGCTTTTCTAATAGAGAGATCTGGGTCCACTAACTGTTAGAGCGTATGGGGTTTCAAAGGAGAGCTCCTTTTAGACTTTTGTTTTCAGAGAGTGCTGCTTTAATTAAAACTGAAGATTGTTATTAAAAAGGATAAATCAATAGTTAATGAGCTTTCTCTAAAAGCTTAATCAGGTTTAACAATATAGACATCAGAGTTTAGTAACAGAAGACCTCAAATATTTGCAAGCCTGTAGAGTCCTGCTTTGAACTCTGAAGCTGAGTTAGTTATTGGAGCCATTGGGAAGACCGATGGATCATGAGCAATACATTGCTTGCTTTGGCCTATGATGTTGCTCACGATGGCCAATAAGCAGGGGCTTATTTTTGGATCTGGTGGTAAAGTAGGCCCATATACTTTGAAATGTGCACATTTGGCCAAACATGCAAAGCACTGCCTGGTTTGGCTCCCCACATGCTGGACCAAATGAGATTGTTCAAAACCTAAGGTAGTTACACACAGGCTTATTAGACGGAGTCCCTCTAGATGGAGTTGGTGTCTTGACTGTAGGGATGCACCGAATCCAGGATTCGGTTCGGGATTCGGCCAGGATTCGGCCTTTTTGAGTAGGATTCGGATTCGGCCGAATCCTTCTGCCTGGCCGAACCAAATCTGAATCCTAATTTGCATATGCAAATTAGGGGTGGGAGGGAAATTGCGTGACTTTTTGTCAGAAAACAAGGAAGGAAAAAATGTTTTCCCCTTCCCACCCCTAAGTTGCATATGCAAATTAGGGTTCGGATTCGGTTCGGTATTCGGCCGAATCTTTCGTGAAGGATTCGGGGGTTCGGCCGAATCCAAAAAAGTGGATTCGGTACATCCCTACTTGACTGTGATGAGACTTCACAAATGGTATCTGGTCATACATTGGCCATGTATCTATTGGGCAGAAAAAAAACAGCTGAGTGCATTGATTTATTCCTCATCCTACTGGAATCTGTATACTCTATCTGTGATCTGATGTTGGCCTTGCCCACTCTTTGTGAAGAGACCCTACAATGCTTGCAACCCAGTCTGGAGAGGGCCAAGTCAGCAGCTTTAACTTGCCCATGCATGGCCACCTTAAGCTTTAGAAGCACAAAGATATAACTGTGCTCTACAACAGGGCATGCAGCAGGCCTATCACATTTTACATATGAATAGGGCTTTCAGGTGCAAAAGGATGGGATGTCTAGCTCTTCAAGTGTCCTTTATGGACTCCTTGAAATATGAGAATTATATCATGATTTTAGAGGATGAACTCAAAATACACAGATCTGTCTCAGGGGTTCTCAACTCCAGGTCGGTTGCCTTAACTGAGATACCTCCACCGAACCAAGGAAGTAGTTCCAAGATGTCCAGTCACCATTGTGAGTTACTGCTATAGCTGTTAATCAGTGTTTTACATTAAATAGTTTGACAACACAGTCTTGGGGTAAATATATACATATTCCAATACTATCAAATAATTAAAAAATAATTCTGCTAATCCATAAAGGTAATGGCACACTGGGCTGTTTTTGGCACCGTAGAGCTTAAAATGCCCAGAGAAGTCCATGCGTCATTACCTTAAAAAAAATACATAGTCATTCAGAAGAAAAATAATGAATCCTTTTATTTATTATACAAAGAGATAAAAATGATGCCAACCCATGAAGTATCTCAGATATAGCTTATTTATTAGGGCCTGGTGCCTGGAATAACATCTCTTCTTCCAGTTGCCCTGTGTTGATATTTGAGCATGCGGAATATGCTTGTACAAACTAGCAAAGATTTTCAACCAACAAACCAATGCATCTTTGTTCTCAATGCAAACAAAGAATAAATGTTTCATTCACATCAAGACTGTCCCACCAACATAAAATGATATGATAATAGGTTAACACATACTGCATTCTTGAGCATTAGGCTGCCAGCAAGACTAAATGTGCCCTTCAAGACAGAATAGTCTGCAGATTCCTTTTACTGTATCTAATGAAGGCGGAATTACACATTTTTAATAAAACCTCCTCCGCTTTTGTTCCTAACTGCTTCATGAGATATAGTTGCACATTTAAAGAGGGGTTAACCCACATAGGAAATGAAAATAAACTTACCTGCTATTCCACAGTCACACTCCCTCCCCACAGACTATTATCTCGCTGTTACTATAGGGACCATCTCTCCCTACTATACCTGCTATCCCACAGTCACACTCCCTTCCAAGAGACTATTATCGCACTGTTACTATAGGCACCATCTCTCCCTACTATACCTGCTATCCCACTCCCTTCCCAGAGACTATTATCCACTGCTACTATAGGGACCATCTCTCCCTACTATACCTGCTATTCCACAGTCACACTCCCTCCCCACAGACTATTATCTCACTGCTACTATAGGGACTATCTGTCCCTACTATACCTGCTATCCCACAGTCACACTCCCTTCCCAGAGACTATTATCCACTGTTACTATAGGCACCATCTCTCCCTACTATACCTACTATCCCACAGCCACACTCCCTTCCTATAGACTATTATCCACTGTTACTATAGGCACATCGCTCCCTACTATACCTACTATCCCACAGCCACACTCCCTTCCTGTAGACTATTATCCACTGTTACTATAGGCACCACCTCTCCCTACTATACCTGCTATCCCACAGTCACACTCCCTTCCCAGAGACTATTATCCACTGTTACTATAGGCACCATCTCTCCCTACTATACCTACTATCCCACAGCCACACTCCCTTTCTAGAGACTATTATCCACTGTTACTATAGGCACAATCTCTCCCTACTATACCTGCTATCCCACAGTCACACTCCCTTCCCAGAGACTATTATCCACTGTTACTATAGGCACCATCTCTCCCTACTATACCTACTATCCCACAGCCACACTCCCTTCCTAGAGACTATTATCCACTGTTACTATAGGCACCATCTCTCCCTACTATACCTGCTATCCCACAGTCACACTCCCTTCCCAGAGACTATTATCCACTGTTACTATAGGCACCATCTCTCCCTACTATACCTGCTATCCCACAGTCACACTCCCTTCCCAGAGACTATTATCCACTGTTACTATAGGCACCATCTCTCCCTACTATACCTACTATCCCACAGTCACACTCCCTTCCCAGAGACTATTATCCCACTGTTACTATAGGCACCACCTCTCCCTACTATACCTGCTATCCCACAGTCACACTCCCTTCCCAGAGACTATTATCTACGGTTACTATAGACACCATCTCTCCCTACTATTCCTGCTATCCCACAGTCACATTCCCTTCCCAGAGACTATTATCCACTGTTACTATAGGCACCATCTCTCCCTACTATACCTGCTATACCACAGTCACACTCCCTTCCCAGAGACTATTATCCCACTGTTACTATAGGCACCATCTCTCCCTACTATACCTGTTATCCCACAGTCACACTTCCTTCCCAGAGACTATTATCCCACTGTTACTATAGGCACCATCTCTCCCTACTATACCTGCTATACCACAGTCACACTCCCTTCCCAGAGACTATTATCCCACTGTTACTATAGGCACCACCTCTCCCTACTATACCTGCTATCCCACAGTCACACTCCCTTCCCAGAGACTATTATCCACTGTTACTATAGGCACCATCTCTCCCTACTATACCTACTATCCCACAGCCACACTCCCTTTCTAGAGACTATTATCCACTGTTACTATAGGCACAATCTCTCCCTACTATACCTGCTATCCCACAGTCACACTCCCTTCCCAGAGACTATTATCCACTGTTACTATAGGCACCATCTCTCCCTACTATACCTACTATCCCACAGCCACACTCCCTTCCTAGAGACTATTATCCACTGTTACTATAGGCACCATCTCTCCCTACTATACCTGCTATCCCACAGTCACACTCCCTTCCCAGAGACTATTATCCACTGTTACTATAGGCACCATCTCTCCCTACTATACCTGCTATCCCACAGTCACACTCCCTTCCCAGAGACTATTATCCACTGTTACTATAGGCACCATCTCTCCCTACTATACCTACTATCCCACAGTCACACTCCCTTCCCAGAGACTATTATCCCACTGTTACTATAGGCACCACCTCTCCCTACTATACCTGCTATCCCACAGTCACACTCCCTTCCCAGAGACTATTATCTACGGTTACTATAGACACCATCTCTCCCTACTATTCCTGCTATCCCACAGTCACATTCCCTTCCCAGAGACTATTATCCACTGTTACTATAGGCACCATCTCTCCCTACTATACCTGCTATACCACAGTCACACTCCCTTCCCAGAGACTATTATCCCACTGTTACTATAGGCACCATCTCTCCCTACTATACCTGTTATCCCACAGTCACACTTCCTTCCCAGAGACTATTATCCCACTGTTACTATAGGCACCATCTCTCCCTACTATACCTGCTATACCACAGTCACACTCCCTTCCCAGAGACTATTATCCCACTGTTACTATAGGCACCATCTCTCCCTACTATACCTGTTATCCCACAGTCACACTCCCTTCCCAGAGACTATTATCCCACTGTTACTATAGGCACCATCTCTCCCTACTATACCTGCTATCCCGCAGTCACACTCCCTTCCCAGAGACTATTAAATGAGCATCCTTCTTTTACAATATAGCATTTCTGTATTTCTTTGTTAAGCTAAATTATGGTAGACAGAGTACCCTATGCAACTGGCTATACTGTATGTTAATATTGCCTGAGTATTGGAGAGACTAAAGGCCAATCTTGTGTAACACATGGGATCTATCTAGAAATTATGTTTGATTAAAATACCAATTTTTTCTTCTTTTGCACTTTGTGCGGCCTAACTCCCCATAGCCATTCTCTGGGAAAATCCAATAATGTATGTTACTGCTATTTTTTAATGAATCTTAACTCTTAGCTTTTTGATAAAAGATTTCAAACTCTTTTGATTGTTTATAATAAGATGGTATGATGCCAAAAACCCTCACTTTGCTCTTTGCCATACAAAGGAAATTTAATTTAAATCTTGGGGATCTGCCAGGATCATAAAGTACATGCAAAGAAGGAAAAACACACTCACTAGTATTTATAGGTTGATAAATATGATTCGTACAAGCAGCTTTCCTTGTAGGGAAGACATTACATTTTTCATGCTTCAAATGGAAAAAGGACAATATAAAGCAGAACACGTCTGTCGTTAAGACTTATTGCAAGTTCTGCCACTATTATTGAAGCCACTAGAAAATCTGAATTCCTGTCGCAAATGAACTACAACCCCCATGATCCTCTGAAACACAGGAAGCTGCATGTCAGAATCAGAATGGAAACCACACAGAGCCCATCTGTTTGAAGTGTGGATAGTCATCCATGACTTATGAAAGAACAAAGACCACACAGCCATGTAAATAAAACCCTCAATAGTAGGGAGATTCCACTCCATTTTACCATAGCCTTTACAGTGTGCTAGATACAACCAAGTGCGGCATAGGTATTCCCATATACTGTACAATGGATAGTGATGGGCAAATAAATTCACCAGGCGAGAATTTGGTGTATATTTGCGGAATAAATTTGCAAAACTGCAGAGAAAATTAGCAGTCAAAAAAATATGGCCGTGCATCAGAAAAGTTGCGCACATAAAAATGGTCGTGTGTCAAAATTATTTGGACGCCCATTGACCTTAAAGGGATACTGTCATGGGAAAAAAATGTTTTTCAAAATGAATCAGTTAATAGTGCTGCTCCAGCAGAATTCTGCACTGAAATCCATTTCTCAAAAGAGCAAACAGATTCTTTTATATTCAATTTTGAAATCTGACATGGGGCTAGACATATTGTCAATTTCCCAGCTGCCCCAAGTCATATGACTTGTGTTCTGATCACTCTTTACTGCTGTACTGCAAGTTGGAGTGATATCACCCCCCTCCCTTCCCCCCCCCAGCAGCCAAATAAAAGAACAATGGGAAGGTAACCAGAGAACAGCTCCCTAACACAAGATAACAGCTGCCTGGTAGATCTAAGAACAACACTCAATAGTAAAAACCCATGTCCCACTGACACACATTCAGTTACATTGAGAAGGAAAAACAGCAGCCTGCCAGAAAGCATTTCTCTCCTAAAGTGCAGGCACAAGTCACATGACCAGGGGCAGCTGGGAAATTGACAAAATGTCTAGCCACATGTCAGATTTCAAAATTTGAATATCAAAAAATTTTTTTGTTCTTTTGAGAAATGGATTTCAGTGCAGAAGTCTGCTGGAGAAGCACTATTAACTGATGCGTTTTGAAAAAAAACATGTTTTCTGATGACAGGATCCCTTTAATACATTTGGACAAAACAGGCGCGTGTATAAAAATTGTTGCTGGGGCATCGAAATCGATGTGCGTCTAAATAATTTTGATGCCCATTGACTTCATTGCATTTTTCAAATTTATCCTCTAGGCATGGATTAGCAGCGAAACTCCATACTTCGCCACCTGCGAATTTTCACGAAACGGTGGCAAAATTCACCACAACGATACGGCGTGACAAAGTGTTTCCACTACAAAATTGTTGCAGAGACAAAAAAAGTCACCATAAGAAAAAACGCCCATTGACTTAAACGCATTTGGAGTGAGCAAAAATTGTTGCACGTAAACAATTTTTGGACTTCAGTGTGTTTCGTGAATTTTTTTGTAGTTTCGCAAGTTTTTTTTCAGCTTTTTGCTGAAGCGAAACGGGACAGATTCTCTCATCAGTATTGGTAGAGCAAGAACAAATATTGTGAAATGGTTTCCTTCACTTGATGGAAAATATATTTGTTTTTAATCCTATAATCAGTGAAGGAAATGGAAACTTTAACATATAAAAGTATTGTACAAATTAGAATTTTAAGCAATCTTTGCTCTTTAATAACGATTATAAAAATCACTATTCTATTTCCCATCATATACTTTTTGGCTCAAACGACTTCCTATAAATGCAAGAAAAAAAGAAAGAATAAGGCTCTGTTAACAACGCTTTTACTAGCACATCATTTACATTTTTATTAGAAAAGTCCATTCATATCTCAATACATTATAGCTATGGGGTGTTCAGCTACACTTTACATATGCAATGATCATTATCTATATGGCAAAATGTAAACGCCTGACAAAAAATGGATTGTTTCCAGTCGCAACACATATTTCTTCATTGTTATCCAATGCTAATTTGCACTTACAAAAGAAAGCGGTGAAAGCTTTGAAGGGCAAGAAGGTCCAGTAGAGAACATAAGGATATTAAAAACGCTATGTATTTGCATTCGACAAACCAAATGTAATTAATAGGAAGGAGGGTGGATGCCTATGCATACCTCCCAACTAGTGATGGGCGGATTTGTCCCATTTCGGCCAAAAATTAGCGAATTTCTCGCAAAATGCAAATTTTGATGCCAGCGTCAATTTGCGGGATGCCAAAATCGATGATGGTGACAATTCCGGTGCCAGTGACAATTTGATGTCCGTCTATTTTGTCCATTGCATTAAAGTCAATGGACGTGCATTTGTCACCGGTGGCGAAATTGTCACTGGCGTTGGAATTCTCCCTGGCTAATTGTTTTGCCAATTTCGTGAATTATTCACTGGCCGTAAAACGGGGGAAAAAATTATCCCATCACTACTCCCAACATTTGAAAAATAGAAAGAAGGGGCACCTACATCAACACCCATTTTACACACCCAAGATATGCACAAATGATTACTACAGAAAATTGATAATGAGTAAATGAACCCTAGACATGCCAGTACAATCACTAACATAGATTAACAACATACACCAAACAGTAGAAATCACAGACATCTTGGATGGCCAAACAACATGGGACATTTAGGCGATTATTGATCAACGTCCACATTTAGGTCCAAGTATTTCTAATATCCAGCTCCAAATTCCCAAATATACCTTATTTATGAAGAAAAAAGCTTGGAAAAAATAGGGCCGGGCAAAACTCCGAAAACTTCAGAGCTTCCCCCGAAAACTCCAAATTGTTCGGAGTTTTCAGCAAAAACGACGACTATTTCGGAGTTTTTTGTGCCGAATCTCAAAATATCATTGGATATCAGTATGGACAGCAGCGCAGGACCTTCCCCATTTACTTATACAGGACATCGAAAGCTTTTAGGTGCCGGGGTTTCAGTTTTTAGACCATCGGACTTTAATAAATCTAGAAAAAATATTTTTATTTGCTCTGAAAATTATGAATTATTCGAAGTTCGGATTTTCATAGTTTGATAACCCCCTTAGATTACAATCTGGGATAATCTGATGTGTGCTGAAAATAAGGACTGTAATACTAAACGTATGCCCAAGCTTTTTGCCCTTTAATAAGAAAATAATGGCTGAAGTGCAAGGATAATAATGCCCCACTATGACAGCTAAAAAAAGAAACAGAGATAAAGACCCCCCATGACATCTGATGATGATTAGCTGGATTGAGCTACGGTGAGAACGGTCAACATGCAGGAAATGCAAAAGTGAAGTTGAAAAACAGAAGCAAAAGCTAAGAAACATCAGACTCAGAATAGTAAACAGGTTGGGTTCTAGCACCTTACACTCTTTTGTGGTCTGAACCTCAGCACTATCTCATCATTATAGGAAAGTGTAATTGCAACACTTCCCACGCACGTTCAACGGCTAGGTCAGCCAGAGGATATGATCAGGTGAAAAAGTCATCTCCATATTGGCATCTGATTAGTGTGAGAAGTGGCTTTTATAGACAATACAGTTTCCCATGAAGTTGCACACTGGCAAAGAAACAACTATTCTCACATACAATCTTTTTTTAGCTGAGGATAAGTATAGTAATTTAATTTAAAAAAAATGAAAGGTCCTATGAAAGGGTCCAAATTAATATAGCCATACATGGATCAATAAAAGGAGATAAGCCAGCAGCTTATTGTCCATGACTGTATGTCTGCCCAGTCCATACCAGTCTTAAAATCAATCAGTCTAAGGGGTATAAAAATTCCATTGGGTAGGAACTGCATTAACAGACAACGAAGCCCTTATTTGGCCCGACCCTATAGGCCTGCAGAATCTTTGCATATATGTTTTTTTAAAGTCAGAGCTGTGAAGATGTGGAATTCTCTCTCTGAATAAGTGGTACAGGCTGATACATTAGATAGCTTTAAGAAGGGGTTGGATGGCTTTTTAGCAAGTGAGGGAATACAGGGTACAAGTTAATCTGCGGAATGGACAGATTTTGGAGGCAGGAAGGAATTTTCCCCCTCTGAGGCAAATTGGAGAGGTTTTCAAATGGGGTTATTAGGCTTCCCTCTGGATCAACTGGCAATTAGGCAGGTTATATATAGAGTTAAAAGGGTGAACTTGATGGACATGTTTTTTTTTTCCAACCCAACTATGTTACTATGGTGAAAATAAGACTAGAAATGCCATCTATGACTTGAAAAGTAGTTATTTGTAGACATCAAGGTAGAAATAATGGAGTAGGGGTGGCAAGGTGGCTCAAGGATTAGCATTGTTGCCTTTGCTTCTCCAGGATTCTGAGTTTGTAGGTCTATCTGGCCTTCTTATCACACTCCAAAAACACTCACTTAGGTTTATTGGTCCCTGACAAATCTGACTCAAGTTTGTATTCATTAAATTTGAATTTGGGGCAGGGACCTTATGCAAATGATGAGCAATCCCTAAAAAAAGCAAAGCGTTGTATAAAATTGTCAGCACAAAATAAAGAGGATAATAATAATAATAAATAAATAAGAATGATCATAATAATTTAGTTGATGAAACATCTCCATCATAATACGAGTTGACACTAATATTCAAAGGAAGGTCACTTGCTTGAGATCACACATTAGGGCAGAGACAGATGGTGAGATCACACATTAGGGCAGAGACAGACGCTGAGATCACACATTAGGGCAGAGACAGATGCTGAGATCACACATTAGGGCAGAGGCAGACACGAAGATTAGGGGAGATTGTCACCCAGCAACTAATCGCCACTTCTTCAGGCGACTTAATCTCCCCGAAAAGCCATCCCACTGGCTAGAATCTAGAGCGCCGACGGGATGGCACTCTGAGCGCTTCGTTTTCTGAAGGCAATTTAGATTATTGCCGACGGGAAGGCTTTTAAGGGAGATTAGTCGCCCGAATAAGAGGCAATTAATCTCCCAGAATCTTCGCTTCTGTCTCTGCCCTTAGAATCAGAGCTAAACTACAAAACTCCCATCATCCCAGAGGTGGAAAACATGGTTGACGAGATAATGGTAGTTTAAGATCTTTTAAGAACGGTAACTATTTCTTGCTAAGGAAGCAGAATGTACATGTGGGATCCATAACTGGAAACTCATCATCTAGAAAGCTCTGAATTAAAGGAGGGCCATCTCCCATAGACTCCATTTTAATAATATAATTCCAATTTTATTACAAAAAATTTAGGTTGAAGACACACAGAGTTACTAGTAACCGCTACTTGTTAGGGCTACAAAGTAGGCAATAATGATAATTGGCTTTGCGAAGACATTATATTTGTTTTAGCAGAGACAATTCTCAGTATTGTCTATGGCAGAATATTTTTGGCATTTTGTAGCCACAACAAGTTGCTTCTAGTAGTAGCTGTGTGTATCATCACCCTTAAGATATCTGCATTTTCTCTGTAGTAATAGAACAGCACCCTTAGATTCCAGCTGATATATAAATAATCCTTACTGGAAGCACCTATAGACAAAGCAATTTAAAGAAAGACCCCAGTTTCCAAGAATTCTGGATAACAGATCCCACACATGTATATACCTTTCAAATCTATGCGAATTAGACAGGGACTGGACCTTCTTTGTTACTATAGTTCAAATAAGTCTTGAAAAGCAAAGCAAGAAAAACAAATATCTGAAACAAGAAAAGCCACATTTGGCATGACTATGAAGATTTTCATTCATCCAGGTCATAGTATATCTAGTATAGGTCAATCTAAAAACAACTGGACTTGCTTTTGGCATATTAAGAAAGAAAACTGTTGCATTACCAGCCCAAGTAAAATCAGCACATGCAATTATCAGAACTACTGTATCATTTCCCAGAATTATTATTTTGGAGCAAGAAAATGCAAATGAAAAAAAAGTTTGGTAAGTGGGTGGTACTTATGAGTTGTTCCGTTTATTGTAGAGCTGACCACATGGAAATGATGAATATCCCCTAATAAATTCCAGAGAGGTCACAGTCTATGGTTCCTTTCAGGCATCTGCCAACCATACAGGCTTTTAAGACAATAATTCTTTCCCTTGTGAAAGGTAATAAGCACTAGACTTAGAAGGAGGTGTGAAGGTTTGATGAGATGAGAGGACTGAAGCTACAGTGTGTTTTTCAAACACCATTTACTAATTGGGATTCCTTTAGGAACACAGGGGCAGGGTTGGTAATTATTATTGGCCCATATACACAATAGAACTTCTGACTACAACCAGAGACACCAATCAATGAAATAGTGAAGCCAACACTGAAAGTTCTTCCCAAAATTCCTGCTGTGTTACTCAGATCTATTGAAACTGGACAGTTGAGGTTGACATTTGTGATCAGGTAATAATGGCCACCTTGATCTCAATCAGCTAGACATTCCTACTGTCATATTATTATCCATTATTAAAACTGTGACAACATGTACACCAGAACTTAAACAAGTTGTTTAATCCTTTGCCAAACCTCTCCCTAAAAAAAGCAGACAATTTAATTCACCTGCCACTGGCACGACAACTCATTATGGTCTGTCATCAGAAGCCAATTAACATAATTTTAGGCTTATTGGCTATGGAAAGAACCCAGTGCAAAGCGACAAAACCCAATGTTGAATTCAGAAAATCCACCTTGTGACTACATTGGATCAGTCTGTGAAAACTTATGAGGAAACTTAGAGATTGTGATGGTATTTTGTGATTTGCTTGGTCTTTGGCATGAGTAACATCTTTAGACTAATTGTGTCTACAGTAATTTCAAGCCAAGGGCTTTGGCAAGTAGCTTTTTCAGTCTGATATCAAGCATATGAACTACATTTTGGATGTTTTGTCCCCTGTGCTGAAGGTGATTAAGTCAGGGTGACAAAATGTCCCATGTGCAAATACCCTAAAAGTGATGTGTTGGAGATCCTGGAGACCTGGTGGCTTTTCAGGTGAGCTCAAGCTATTTTATACAGACGCCTGGCTTTTAGAAGGAAAATTACAACTACACTGAGAAGTTAAAATATTAATGAACAGTAGTGTTCATGAACAAAGTATATGCAAACTACCAGAACTTAATGCTAGCTACATAAACATCCTTTGCCCACTACAGAGAGATTTTACCACATACCTAAAAATAACCCAAATTTACTTTGGAATAAATGTATTTCCCTTTGACAGCAGAACAGTTCAGATAAAGTCTCCATGATGTTGAAAACTGCACATTAAAGTCACAACCTGGAATATTATACTAAGCTTCCAAAATATTTTTTTCTCCTTGAAGAATTCTGCTGCTCCAGCAGAATTCTGAGCTGAAATCCATTTCTCAAAAGAGCAAACAGATTCTTTTATATTCAATTTTGAAATCTGACATGGGGCTAGACATATTGTCAGTTTCCCAGCTGCCCCAAGTCATGTGACTTATGCTCTGATAAACTTCAATCACTCTTTAATGCTGTACTGCAAGTTGGAGTGATATCACAACCCCTCCCTCCCCCCCCAGCAGCCAAACAAAAGAACAATGGGAAGGTAACCAGATAACTCCCTAAAACCAGATAACAGCTGCCTGGTAGATCTAAGAACAACACTCAATAGTAAAAACCCATGTTCCACTGAGACACATTCAGTTACATTGAGAAGGAAAAACAGCAGCCTGCCAGAAAGCATTTCTCTCCTAAAGTGCAGGCAAAAGTCACATGACCAGGGGCAGATGGGAAATTGACAAAATGTCTAGCCCCATGTCAGATTTCAAAATTGAATATAAAAAAATCTGTTTGCTCTTTTGAGAAATAGATTTAAGTGCAGAATTCTGCTGGAGTAGCACTATTAACTGATGCGTTTGGAAAAAAAAACATGTTTTCTGATGACAGGATCCCTTTAAGTTTATTAAGACACAGCAAATAAACTAATGTATGTGTTATTTTATGACACTATTTTAGGGCTCATTGTGAACACACAAGTACAGTTTTGATTGTAAAACTGCACATGAAAGGCAGCCCATTTTTGCGTGACCACAATTGTGGCTGTATTAGTACAGGCGCCATTTTTTTAGTAATGTCTTTATTTGCACCAACAAACACATATTAATAAACAAGATTGAATTCAATATAATGTTATACTTTTACATAGGGTTACAAATATAAAGGAAGTAGGCCTACGCATAAGGGTTATCCCCGGACTATTCCCACATTTTAGATACCAATAACAGGTTGAGATACCCTATCTATAGTAATAGATATCCTCTTTACCTTCCCACAAGGTTACCTCTACCTGCATCTAAGGCCTTGTAGAATATTGTAAAGGCGCCATTTTAAAATTATTTAATTTGCCTAATTTAGCATTTAAACTAGACACATGAAGGTCTGTGACCTGTAATATAGAAACCCGTTATCCAAAAAAAAACTCCAAATAACAGGAAGTTTGTCTCTCATAGGCTCCATTTTATCCAAATAATCCACATTTTCTGTAATAACAGTAGCCTGTAGAGGTATGGGATCTGTTATCCAGAAACCTATTATCCAGAAAGCTACAGATTACAGAAAGGCTGTCTCCTATAGACTCCATTTTATCCAAATAATCCTGATTTTTTTAAAAAAAAAATATATATTTTTTCTCTGTATTAATAAAACAGTAGCTTGTATTGATCCAAACTAAGATATAATTAATCCTTATTGGAAGTAGAATTAGCTTATTGGGTTTATTAAATATTTACATGATTTTCAAGTATAGTTAAGGCATGAAGATCCAAATTACAGAAAGATCCATTTTCCAGAAAGCCCAGGTTCCAAGTATTCTGGATGATAGGTCCCATACCTGTACTTGATCCAAACTAAGGTATAATAGTTATTGGAAGCAAAAACAGCCTTTTTGGGTTAATTTAATATTTAAATGATTTTCTACTAGGCTTAAGGTAAAACCTCAGGTCCTGAATACTCTGGATAACAGTTCCCGTACTTGTACAAATAATTTGCCCCAAATCAACCTAATACTCAATAATTGGGGGGGTAAAACTAATACCCTTTCATTAGTCGAATTAGTTGAGCTTTAATTATTTTAACTGTGCCAGACTAATCCAAAGTGATCACTCATTGCTGTGCCTATGATGATAGTTAGGGATGGGCGAATTTCACCCGTTTCGTTTCGCCAAATGTCGCGGACGGCCATTAAAGTCTATTGTTTTGACGCACTTCTTTTTTTTTTGACGCACAAAGCCATACAAGTCTATGGCCGTTATTTTTGCGGCAAAACAAGGCGGAAAAATTCGCCCATACCTAATGATATTTATAGTGGCCAGCAATTGCCAAATGACTGTGCTGCTTCATTAGAAGTTTAACCATCACAACATTATCACTATTTCCACACCTCCTATATTAGGAGAAACACTGGAATCCATGTAATAAACTTTCTACAAAACTACAATTTCTGTGGTACTTCATTGATAAGGAAACCTATAAATGTGCCATGGGTTCCGAGCAGAGGCAGCACTCTCCATTGTAGACTTTACAAAGTTTCAATGTGTTCAGAAGAGAAAGAGGCAAAGTAATAAGAGAAGGACAAGGGGAGCCAAGTTATAGGGGTGGGACAAAGAGCTCCTTTCCGCAATACTTCCTGTGATAAGATAGCGGAGTTGCAAAGCAGTCATCTCAACTGCATGGCTAGACAGACTCCAGCTAATCATTCACTGTTTTATGAATGTCAAGCCCACTGCTCAGTAACTCAGCTCTAGCCATCTTTCTACCATGCTACTAGAACATAAACTATTATATGCATATTAAAAGGGCATCTGTACACAAAAATTGGTTTTCTCATCATGAAAGGAAAAGTGAGGCTAAATAACTTTTCCAGTATGCATTAAGCTTATGTTGTGGGCTTTAGAATTAACACTGTAGAAGCAAAGGTATTGCTACGAAAATACAATTTCTCTTATATTTGCAAGTTTCTCTTTTTCCAATATGTTTACTGGTGACACTCATGGTTAATAGAGCAGAGCCCCTGGCAATAAACTGATTATTTATTTATTTTTTAATATATTTGCAGATTTACAAAGAAAATTCTTGTATTAAAAATCCCTTGGGTTAGTCCAATAAACCCACCATAAAAAAGCCACAACAAATCAATTGCAACAAGCTCCATATCAGCCAATAACTTCCTTGCACACAAAGCTACACACACACACACACAGGACATGCTGATTATGGGCTTTTCAGTGTAATTGAGCCTGAGAGCAATCTCTAACACTTCCTCAGACTAGAGAGAGATAAGGGAAAGCCAATTGCTTGCATTATGAGAGACCTCAAAGATAACCCAAGCACTCATGTCAAAGTATGGTGATAGGTAGGGATGTAGCGAACTGTTCGCCGGCGAACTAGTTCACGCGAACTTCGACTGTTCGCGTCCGCCGCAAGTTCGCGAACGTCGCGCGACGTTCGCCAATAGGCGTTCGCGTCAAAATCGTTCGATCGTTCGACCATTCGACCGCTAAAATCGAAGGATTTTCGTTCGAATCGAACGATCGAAGCATTCGATCGAATGAAATCATTCGATCGAATGGCTTCGATCGTTCGATTCGAACGAAAATCCTTCGATCGAACGATTTCCATCCTTCGATCGTTCGAATCGAACGATTTTCGGATGTTCGAAGTTCGCGAACAGTTCGCGAACTGTTCGCAAATTTTGCCGGTGTTCGCGAACGGCGTTCGCGAACACATCGGCGGCAGTTTGCTACATCCCTAGTGATAGGTACTAGAATTGTCTTCATAAACCTTAGTGCATCAAGGAGCTACACCTATGTAATGGGATGGAGGTGTGAAGAACATTCTCAGCGCACTTTCAATCCTATAGTTGAAACATTTGGTTAACATATTTAAAAAAAATAAAATAATGTTTATAAAATAAATATCTAGATTTATATGCATGCATCACTAGCAGTCAAATACATTTCTCGTGGCAGGTGTGCCAACACAGCTTTCTGCATATTTCATCAAGGCCGAATTCTTTATAGACTGACTAACATACAAGGAACTGCTGGAGACAATACATCACAGAGCGAGTATGAGAACAGGCTCAGCTGAACAGTCTCCCCTATAAAAAGCAACAGTAAATTAGCTTGCCAAAACTGATGAGGACAGCAGAGATATGGAAGTTGTAAAACGGTCTATCGGTTTCATCTCAGCACAAATACTTTGGGACCCCTGGAAATAATTAATACAAAAAAAGCCAAAGACTTGTGCTCTAAATATCATGGAGGCATTACCCTTGGCCTTAACCAATTATCGTCAATTACTTGGCTTATTAATATTTTTTTTTGATAATGGTTCTAAATCACGCACTGAAAATTGGTTTTACAGAATTAAAAAAATTATCAAAAAGGTTCTGGTTAAAAAGGTATGGTGAGCCTGACCCAAAGCCAAGCCCTAGATGCAAACAGAACTTCTTTATCATTTGTCAGCCATTGCTTTGATGTCAAATGATGCCAGACCATTAGTGATGGGCTAATCAAACCCGTTTTGATTCGCTAAAAATTTGCAAAACAGTGAAAAGTTTGTCAAATGGTTTTAAGTCAATGTTAGACTTTTTTTTTTTTAATGAGCATCAATTTCTTTCACTATGGGGGTCTTTTTCACGGCAAAAACTTTGCTCATCACTGCAGACCATACTTGTAGCCACTAGGGAATCTACCCACATACATTTTGTTTTTTGTGAAGTAAGGACCAACTAGAACATGATATATGATTAAAATTATTTTAATTTGGGCCAAATTATGTAACTTTTAAACTAACTGTTAAAATATATCATAGGGCTCATTGATGGATAGCGATGGGCTACTCGGCGCCATTTCCTTCGCCGAAAAATGTACGAAATGCATTGAAGTCAATGGGCGTCAAAATAATTTTGACGTGAGTGACAATTTTTATACATGTGACTATTTGGTCAAAATGCATTAAAGTCAATGGATGTCTGAATAATTTTGACATGCAACAATTTTTATGTGGGTTTTTCACCGGTGAATTGCCGCTGCTTTCGGGTTAGGCAAGAGTAGAGAAGCATATATTGGTACAAGTACCTTTGTGAATAGCATTTAGAGTGATACAATTTTGTGCAAATATTTGCGGATGTATACGAGCCCATAGGACTATGTATAGAGGTTCAGGACAAAAAGACCAATACGGGTCATTTATGAATGAAAATACATAGATATCTTATTACGGACAACATTCATTAAAGCACTTGCTTCCAAACACGATCCTTCTACTTCTGTATAGTTGTGCCTAGTGCCATTGGGTCTATGCTGACTCTTCTCCTGTATCGTGCACCAGTGTGCTTATGGACTGACACTAGGGAACCCTGAATCTACCCTCATCCAAAAAATGGCGGTTAATACAGGGGTCCCACAGCATTTTGCATCAATAGACACAACAGGTTTGCGCTAAGAATCACAAGCACTAATGCAATGTAATAAATTATAGCTTTAACAAATAAGACTCAACATTTTTACAGCAATTTTCATCCAGATTGCTACCACATGCATGTGTAACTGCATTTGATTTGACGCAATGGGCAGGGGCACTTTCCAACTTAATTGTCCCCTGGATACCTTTTTACAATATTTGCTCCATTACAAACACTAAAAAAAGTTAGAAATGGGTTAAATTAAAGCCTGCCATATAGTGATAAAATACAATACTCTTTTTAATGTACTACAACTGATCACAAGCACCTGGAACTGCATAAACACTGGTGAAGGTGAAGCCCTCTGAGGTAGAACAAGTGATTAACAATAATGTGTATTCACTGAAAGACTAGTTCTTCTTGGCACAAAGGGGGGGGGGGCAAAAGGGTTCAACTCTACCAGGCAGCATGACATTACTCCGGACATGACCAAACAGTGGCCCCATTGGTTGTACTGATTGTGTGTATCATGGGGCAAAGTTGAATGGCTGTACCAATGGTGGATGAACAGACACACAGCATGCACTTCTTCTGCATCCCTTCTCCAAACACTATAAGACCTATTTGCAAACATTCAAATTTCTATTTTTTTTTTCCACAAAATAATTTTTTTGTGGGTTTTTAAAATGTCTCTAGAACACTTAAATTGTGATATTTAAGTTTAAAAACTCAAACATAAAACTTCAGAAATTAAAAGAAGTCAAGCTCCTATAGAAGCCAATGGGAGCACGGCTGATCCTACTTTTATTTGCCATTAAGACTTTTTTGGGGGAATGTAATAACGGCTGCCAACGCAAAAATCTGTTGCAAAGTTTATGTATATGAAATAATATATGAAATAAAAAATCTTAATGAAATAGTTGTTAAGTTTGCTCTACCTTCAAGCAGGTGTTAAAGTTTCACAATGAGCAATTAACATTCACAATGCAATAAACACCTAATGATGAATAATATTATATTGCACTATGCAAATTTTTATTCTCAAAATGTTCCCTTTGCAAATTGTATTACATTTCTCCCTTAGACTTTTATTGCAAGTAATTGTCCAAAAAACAGAAATTTTTAGAGATTTTCTTATTTTTCGCGCACAACTGTTTTTCTTTTTAGTTCTTAGTTTTTATATTAAGATCTTTCATTAAGTTAGGCATTCATAGAGAAAGAGAGAGTTTAATGGTACTTTTAAAAAAAACCTCAAACCAATAAATTTGAATGTTGATGAATGGAGCTCCCCTTGTTTTTTGTAGATTTTCCCTCAATAAAATTAAAATGCTACTTGGGCTTCTAGTTTTTATCTCAATATCTGTCCAATATCCATAAATGGTATATTCCATCACTTCTGCTCTGACCCCAGTCAGTATGGAAGAATGTTGTTATTTTCCCAGCATTAGAGAGAAAATCTGGAAAATAAGACGTTAGGAATTGGTTGTCTGATTAAGAATCTGTTTGTGTCATTCATAAAACTAGAGGACAGTTTCCATGCACTAGACTAGACAAAGGCCTACAGATATTTGACCAGTGGTCTAGAAACACTAAGGAATGACTTCATACTTTTATTCCATATTGATACCTTTAAAATAATATTAAGAAGAAACAGAATATATTTCTCCAATTGAGATTGTGGAAGGAGTGACAAGAGCCTTTAAAACTTCCAAACCCAAAAACTTTGTTATTTGTTTAAATTAAAGTTTTAAAAAGTAGCACTATAGAAACATATGACTATATGTAAAGGGAGCTAAGACTTTTTTTTCGATTAAAAAGAAAATACCTATGTCTGTTAGGAAAAAAATATAAGGTCCTTTAAGCTGTTTCCTTTATGTTAATATGAATGGTCAACTTTCCTTTTAAACTGCCGAGACAGTACGTTTTTTCTATATAGACTGTTGGGGGCTTTATGGAAAAAAAACTCATTTGTTTACATTGCATTTTTGAAATATTTGTGATCCAACAACCAAAATTAAACACAGCTAGAATAAATTAATTTATAGCCCTACTTTTATGGCCTTCATTGTGCAGTGATTTATGATTTTTTATTCTTGCTTGAAGATTGCATATAACAATTTACATTTTATTTCAATGGTGTTTAAACAGTAAAATCTCCCTTTATAGCTCCCCAGAGTATTGACTGCATTTTAATTGGAGAGAAAAAAAAAAAAAAAAGACTGCTCACAACAGAATCTACACTTGAGTAAAAAAATGTGGGTATGGGGAAGAAGGAAACTGTTTGCTGCTATTCATTCCATCGTGATTCTCCAACGTTTAACCCATTTAAAATGATTGGTGGTATCACAATAATAAACTGTATCCCTAGCACACCAGTACTATACACAGATATCAAAGCACATGTTAAAGAAGCACAATATGTGTATTTGATCCAAGTCCATGGTGTAAATATAGAGAAGAAAGTAAAAATGGAAAAGCAGGATCAACATTTGGCTAATTTTAGGGTACAGCCATCAACGTCATGTAAACTCTGTGACTGGACAAACTTGGTGACTCTACTTTCAAAGTTTTCTGTGGTTCTGACTATATAACCTCTTATTTTGTCAATATGATTGTGGTGCACTGATCTATTTCTATGTACTATAGACAGAAAGCAGCTACATCATGAACTGGAGGCAAGTTCAATCCTAAACAGGGCACCATCAGTAAGGACTTTGTATGTTCTCTCCATGTTTCTTTCAGATACTCTACTTTACCCCAGGCTCCAAAAACATAAAGCAAGGTTAATTGGCTCCCGATAATAGTGACCATGGGTTGTGTGAAAACACTGTGTAAAATTTAACCAAATCAGCAGGGTTCAGTGCCTCCACCGAAAAGTTCTTTGTTTTTAATTTATGGGGAACACCCTATACTGCTGAAAGTTGTAGATCAAACACTTGGGGGGTTATTTATCAAAATCTGAAGTTTTCTCACTACTTTCTGAAAACCACTCTGGCCAAATCCCCTCTTTCTATTGATCAATACATTTTCATGAAAATCTCTTGTGCAGGAAAAGACTCTTAGAACATTGTGAAAAAATCTGATTTGTATGATATTTTCAGATGTTTCACCTGAAAACCACTAAATTGATCATTTCCCGAAAACCACAAAATCTTCGAATTATTGTACAAAACCTAGCGCAGATCAACATATTTTAAAAATGTCAACGGGACATCTGCCATTGACTTGATCATGGTCACGGCAGGTCTGAGTTGGAGTACTTTTTTATTTGGACCTTTTACACAATCGAGGTTTCAATAAATCACAAAAATATATATATATTTTTTTTAATTTTTTTTCCTCTTTTAAAGTCCGACCAGAAAAAAAAACAGAGTTTAATAAAAAAAAAATCCCCTAAGTCTGAAAGCCCTGCTTTATATAAATAATGGACTCAAGACGATAAAATTTCTATCGACCTGGGCCATTGCACAAATAATGATGGCTGAGCGATAGGACAGATTGGAAGAAAGCATACTTTCATGAAGAGCACATATCAGAACAAGTGATATTTTGCTTTAAGGGAAAACAGATTAAAAAAATAAACATTGGCTTATGCATTTCATACAAATCAAAGAACAATTCATCAGGTAAAATTGAGAGCAAAATCTCAGGCCAACTAATTAAAAGCACAAAAACATATGCAGCTTATTCTGTCATCCCCTCTCAGAAATACTAGATATTAATCTCAAATAGTAACTCACGGCTGGGCTGGCACGGAATCACAATTTCATTTATGCAACCTGTTTTTCTTATATAAGGAAGTGCAATTATGCCCGTTGTCTTGACGTTAAAGCAAAACAAATGGAAATGCTCATATAAACATTGTATGCACATGACTTTCCAACTCATCCAGAACAACAAAGTCAAGAGCTGCGGATACCAGAAAATGTTTTTAGGATTTTTTTTATGCTATTTTTTTTCCTCTGACAAAAAGGAAATCCTTCAACAGGCTATTCCGACTCTTGTAGGCACAGAAGGATTAGGGATTTAGCATGGGAATACACAGGAAAATAGTTATAGGAATCAGACTAAAATAATCCACAGTGGTTTCTGAATAAATGTCTTAACATCATTTTTAACAAAGTATGACAAATGGAATTTTAATATCCATATGTATTCATACATGAATCTGGTTCTGTTTTTTCATCTCAAATCAATAAAAAAAAATTATGTTTATATGCATGTATAAATGGCAGGGGCAACTTTTAAGGTGCAAAGAACTCCCCAACACATTTTTTTTTAAATGGAGGTCTGTAGCACTTACCCTTGTGTCGAAGCTTTGCCTTTGTTTAACCAACGTTGTATCTCATTTTGTAAAGGGCAGAGTATAGTGTCAGTGCTACATAAGAATAAAGAATAATAAATTATCACACACAAAAAAGGACTTTTAGAATACTTAAAGAATAATATAAGAAAAATATTTGGGGGGTTGGGGGTTCAACCGTTAAGCTATTCATGTATAAATCTCCACTGTGCAACATGTGGTAGCAATTATATAATATTTAGGTATAAACCAAGAATTCTAAACTTTCAGGATCACTCAAATACGTCAACACCTGTTTAAGTAGTTCAGCATTTGTTGCTTGTACTATACATGTACACACACACAAATATATTAATTTTAGCTAAGACAAAACACCCAAAGCTTTTCTCTATACCATACCCATCAGAACATTTTTTAAAGTTACCCATTAAAACTAAATAAATGGAGTGCTGGCATATGGCTGCTGCATGTTCCCATTGTATATGTCTCTACATATCTACAGTATATGTATCTATCGAAGACAGATAAAGCAGAACAGAGGTTTACCATGTGGGCTAAATGCTACCAGTTAAGAAGAGAAAGCTTCCCTGCTGGGGCAGCCTTAAGCTAATTGGAGCCTACAGCCAAATAATCTCAGAATTTGATTTTAGAATAGTCTTTAGATTCTTAAAACGATATTTTTTTGAACAATTCTCAGTAGCATAAAAAAAATGTAAGTACACATTCATGTGCCATAAGAAATGTTAACAATAATGGGTATATTGTGACAGCAATAACTGCAAACATACTGTGCTATAAAAAAAATCAGCATCAATTAAATTAACTTAACAACAGCAACATATTTATGAATACATTTTTATCTGACTTGTAAAACCTCAATTGCAGAAGGCAATAAAAGTGATGCTTTCAATTGGTTTTATGAAATATAAAATGGTTCTGATTTGATTTAATTTGAGTGGAATTTTAATGATAAGTTCCTGTTTTTCAATTAAAAAAAAGGCAAACACAAGCAAAAGAAAATAATTACAGATATGGGATCTGTTATCCAGAATGCTTGGGACTTCATATTTCAGGGTACAGAAGTTTTTTAATTTGGAGCAACATATCTTAAAGCTACTTAAAAACTGTACTATTACATAAAAACTTTTCTATGAGTACAAGGTACAGTTTTATCATTACAAATAGTGATGGGCGAATTTGGGGCGTTTCGCTTCATCGAAAAATTTGCGAATTTCCCACAAAATTGCGAAAAATTCACACAAAAAAAAAGTTTTTGGTGAATTTTCGTGGCGGTTTTATGAATTTATTCGCCGGCGGCCAATCGCGGGAATTCGCCGCAAATTCACACCTGGCGAATAAATCTGCCCATCGCTAATTACAAAAGAATGATAATCTATAATGAAGAATTGCTTGCCTAATGGGTAATGGAAATAGCTAATTGGATAATTGGTTTCAAGATAAGAGGTCTCATATACAGTATGCGATTTTTAAAATCTGGTTGTGTTAGACATCTGTTCCTATAGTTAAACAAAAACACAGTTTTTCAGCACTACAGTGGGTAAAGTTGTATCCCAACCTCTACAGTGAAGTATTGACAACAAATGGTCTCTAAAGGAATCATTATAGGGTTAAACTATGTGTTCCCTGGAAAATACTAATTCACCAATGTAAAAAGAGAAATACTGTAAAATAAAATGAGGCTATAGTAAGGAAGATAAATAACCCACAACAAGCAAAAATATGATAAGTCATACACCAAAACACCCATTGCATCTAGCAACTTGCTGGTTTAGTAGCAGGGTCAACAACTTCATTCTTTAAATTAAGGATACATTTTAACACCCCAAACACCTTCCCCAACTAGTATTTACAGTTGTGGTATTCAGAGTTCAGAAGTCTAACAGCTTGAGGATTTAGATCGGATACCCCTGCTTATTCTAAATCTTCTTCATCAGTATGTATGTTTATGCAATTGTCCCAGCTGCCGATTTCTCAATCCCTGAAATCTGCATGACAATGTCATGGAATTTATAAATAAAAACCAGCAAAGGCAATCATCATAAATCTGCAATGCATTACTGAGTCCCAATGAAACCCAAATAACACATTTTATAGAGTTATATTGTTCATATGTTGTTTCTTTGCTCACTAATCAGATTTACACATAACATGCAATCTATGCATTAGGACCTCCCAAAAAAAAACTCCATTTAGACATTTTTACATATTTTAGGGAAAATTATTTTATGTAACTCGCACACAAAAAAGTAAAGTGATAACCGTCTGGTTAGTAGTCTGTAGATTATACAATTGGAACACAAACTTTACCTTATAAACCCTTACTACTTTCAGAAGAGTCGAACATCTTCAGAAATTCCAAAGACCATAACATAAGTACAGTGAGGGGGGATGCAATTTATAAAAATAACGTGATGCAAAAGGTATAAAACTAAATGAATGTATAACGTCTCATTCCTTCAAGCGCTCTTTCATTCAAGAAAGTGAATATATATTTAAAACTAACAATAATCTGGAATATTCACTTTCTTGGATAAAAACAGCCTGTGTCATTAAAATACACATGAATTAAGAACCCAAATTATCAAAGGTTGAATCTTAGTGGTTTTAGAGGTTTTTGAAACCACAAACTCATTCTCTAAAATCATAAATGCCATGAAAGTTATTAAAAGACCTGAATATAAAAAGTATGAATTAAAAAAAACTGCTGAACAATGTGCTAAAAAAAATTCGGAAACCTCTTAAAAATTACTAGTGATAAATAAAAAATCAGAAAACCTCCAAAATGTCAAAATTGATTAAAAATTGGCCAATTCAATCAGCACAGCTCCCATTGACTTCTATAAGACCTTTGGCGAATTTTAGTGTTTTTCTTGTTTTTTATAATTAAAAAAAATCTTGAGTTTTAAAGAACTACAGAAAAACCACAAATTTTTTAGAGAATTGCGAAATAAGTTTTATATTGATTGAGATCACACAGGATATTTGAGCAACTTAAAAGGTCACCAATTGATCAACTGAGATTATTCTACTAATTGCTAAATCTAGGGTCTGCTTTTATCATTATGAAGCAATCCGTTTGTAGCAAAATTTCCCAATCCACATCCTATTGCCAAAGAGTATATATTATACAACATTCAATCTTGTGCACTTAAGAAATACACACCTGTGTTAATATTTGTAACAGCGAGTTAAATATGGAATCATTTAGCAGTTGCAGATATTCACAGAAATTGAGGAATATGTACAAAATTATGATCTTAATTTCTCCATGTTTTTCTTAGTGCCACTTGCATTTTTTTAAATTCCTAGCAGTCACTTTGCCTCCAAATTGGCCCAGTCTATGGATAGATTCACTCATATTGTACGCACACGTCAACACACACATATTACTATTAAACAATTAATTATAAATAAAAACCTTTTTTTATGGTCCCATACTAATTCACCTAATTAAAAAAAGCTATAACTCAAATCAAAGTTGTAGAAGAATGAAAATAAATGTATAAAATGTAGGGGAATTTTAGCAGTAATTGAAGCTTATGTTATGTCTCCAGGATAATGCTATATCTCAAGCTCAGAATGAAGGCTTCAAATACCCACATGAAACATGCCTCTGCTCTTTTAAATCGTTTACCATTTTGGGTCTTGTGCATGAAGATCATGAATGATTTAAACACACCACAACCATACGGCCAGTTTAAAAATATGCAGATATTTACACTGTTAGATCATTCTCAGTTTTAGAAGGGAGCCATTGCCAACTGCCAAAAAAAGTACACAAATCAAAATATGTTACCTTTGTTCAAACAATCCTCCCTATTCATTATATAACAGAAACTGTCAGACATAATCTCTTCCATAAATGAAGGAATTTTTTTTTCTTGCAAATGGTTTAGGGAAACCCTAGCAAATAATATGAACACCGACATAACAGGCATACGCTTGACATGTATAAAGATGTCAATCTGGATAGTATAAATAATATGATAAACGCTGCTAATCTGGTTCGGACCCAAGCTATGAGCAATTTTAATAACCTAGCAACTTAGGAGACTAGAAAAAAAAATACACTGGTGACTTATCCTGGTAGAATATATAATTATAGGAACAAATTTGTCATGAGGCACAGAGGCAGAAATATTTGTAACTGGGAGGAAATTCTTGATTGTGGGCATATAAAAAATATAATAAATACAAATGATGTATTTACACAGTCTAAGCTGTGTCATAGTTGGGAAAACAAGTAGGCATCTATCAGCTTAGCATATTTTCACAAGAGTGATAATAAGGCAATTGTTAAGTCTCCCATAAAATGATACAGAGACACAACCCAAAACAGATGCAGCCTGTAAATGCAGCATACACCTTTCCTATTGGAACCATAAATGACGTGGAATTTTTGGAGCCTGTTGGGTTGGTTTTCTGTTAATAGGAACATCCTAGCAACAGATAAGTAAAAACATAGAAAAATAAATCAGACTAATGGAATAATAGCACATAATGAGGATTTGGTCTTTTACTGCTTCCAAATTCTTTTGAGTCCTGGAGTTCTGTTTATAGTGGTTTCATTCAATCAACACTGAAGGAAGGTTATACTGCACCAAGGCGCTTGCTGCAAGCAGCACGTTTGCTAGCCAGACCTGGGCTATTTGAAGGAACCCTCCTCCCTAGCAATAAGCTTTGTTCTTGGAGAAGAATTCATACATTAAAGAGAGCAAGTATGAACTCTGTCATAGGGAGGGATAGCAGGAGAAGTGAAGCACTACTGAATTATAGTCTATACTTAGGGTGGAGCTCCAATCTCAATGGGTGGAGTGCCTAACCTGAAGGAATAAAAATTTGGCACAGGCCTATGTTATTTGGAAAGGTTCCCCTGTTCCAAAATGATGGTGATTCCACATCGACGTCAGTTTGTCTGGTGTCTGCTACCTTACGAGGGCTTGCACCCAGGAAGTTTTAGCTTAATCCTCAGTGTGTTTGATTTTCCAAGTCGCTGCATGTGGGCATACTGAAGGGATAAGAGCTGGGTGCACCTTTAGCATCCCCAACACTAAGAATATATAATAACATGGGGGAAAAAGTTTTATCTCTCTGATGACACATTACTTAGGCATCTTTTAGCACAAGTAAGGGCACATTAATAAAGGTGGTTACAAAGTGGCGAGGAAATAATGTTTTTGTACGGTATTGCCGTAAATCATGGTACATTCAATATGCCACAAAGGAAGTCAATTAAAAATGCACAAGTATAGTAAACCTTTCTGGTAGTAAAGATAGTCAAATGAGTTAGGATGCACAAGTTTATACTCAATTTTACCAACTACACTGGTTTCTACACTTTACTAGACTTTCTTCCAGTTTAACTCAATGAACTTCATCAGATCCATTCATGCAGTGATTTTACAATAGAATGTACTGCTTTGTCCAAATAATGCTGATTTTTCGGCCCTTTTTTGACATATCGCTTTGCAACTTTATCTATATGCAATAACTTTCCAGTTGCTCCCTGCCAAAAGGGAGCAATGCGACTGATAGATTCCATTTAGCAACATATGCATTTAGCCTTATGTTAAACAGTGAGATTTACTGTTCACTATGGGGGTAAATCAACCGCCTACAGAATATAAGAAAATCAATAGCTAGCCTATAGCATCTACTAATCTCTCCAATTGACACAAGCCATACCTGTAACAAAAATATTTGTTGGCTATAAAAAGTTATCAAAAAATTCTTAATATACATCCAGAAACAGAAAAAACATTGATGGGGGGTAACCCTTTATCAAATGAGAAGACACTATGAAATATCAACTTCTTAAAACAGTTTTTGCCCAGTACACAGTATCTCCCACACAGTTTCAGTTTCTTAGACTTTTTTCAGCATTAGTTCCCCAAAACTCCACCCGCTACACCATTTATTGTAATACCCCTAACAGTTAAGCCTTACGTATAATTCACACCAAGTTCTACACCAATCCTACCTTCTAGCCTCTGGCTATACAATGCAGACTAGATTCCCATATTACAAACAGCAACATCATTGCCATGTGTTTTTAATTTTATATTTTAATTGAAAACATATAACCCTCCACATGTTGCCGAGATACAACTCCCAGCAGCCTCTGACAACCAAATGCCTATGAATTTATGATTGCTTGCATCTACTTCAAGTTATTTATACTATAAGTGCCCCGTATGTTCTGGCACTTAAAGTAAAGTTATATTTACTTTTATTTGAAAGCACTGCTCTGCATATACGTTTTATAAAAAAAAAATTCTACAACCAGCTATTTGTATAATGGTGTGTATAATGCTCACACAAACCCGGAAGTCCTATTGTAAGGTTGTTGTGTACACAGTTAAAGCCGGTAAGTGTATAAATCACCTCGTCTTGGAATTTTCTGAAAACATTCACTTATTGTCTGTGTAGGAGTGTACATATATATATATCTATCTATATCTATCTATATAATATTATTATAAGTACCTTCATACAGTGTGCACTTGGTTAAGCTTATTTGTAAAAAGTAACAATGTTTAAAATATATATTGGGTATCAAGAAAAAACATTTCCTTCTGGCTGTAGGACTACTACCTTCCTTAACAACCGACATTGTCTCTTTAAAACACAATTCGAGCCATAATAAAATAAGGTTTACATCAATGTTTCTCAATCTTCCCAAACTTTTGGATATGCAAGTATAGAATAAAAGTTTCTTTAATCATTTGCTAAACTGATCTGGTACTGAGTTATCTCCTTCCTCATCAGCTGGAAATTAAACTTTGATTTACCCCTGTGCTATAGGCAGGCCTAAACAATTATGTTTTCTCTTTATGGGAAACAAAAACAAGGGCAGAGAAAATCATATCACAATATTTCTAGTAAATTTGTTGTTACTGAATCGTAATCTAAGACCTATTTAAGGTAATTACGATCAAATGTGATTCTAAAACAAGTATGAAAAAATGTTCCTTTAAAACCAATAGGCCGTAAGAGATTATATTGATAAACAAATAGGAGAAATTTATTGGCTAAGAAGATAAAGACTGGTGGCTGGAACTCATTCTGACTTGTAAATAGAGCTTGAAAACTGTTAAAGCCACTTTAGGTCACAAAATGCTGCGGGGATCAAAAAAGAGCAACTACAGAATTCCGTAGCTGGAAAACATTTCAACTAAAGATTACAAAATAAGATTATAACTGAAATGACTGATAACTTTATTCCATGCTCCAACATTTAATTTGTATTTTTATTAAAAAGAGAAAAAAAAAAATTAGAAAGTTAAAATGCCAACAATTACCGAAAGCCTGAAATTGGCAATACATCACTAAACTTAAAAGGAAACATTCAGTGGATTGAGTCGGCATGGAAAAGCTTACTAATAAAGTTTCATGCTTAGTAAAACAGTCTGAAGTTAACATCTACTTTATCAAGAATTATTTGTATATACTCATGTGTGTACCAAAGATATATAGCTGTATTAAAGCTTTCATTAATGAATGGGCAGAAAATGAATATTCAGTTATATAAAAACAATATAAATGTTCAGAGCCAACTAGACCATTAGAGAAGCTCGGTTGAGAGTTGTCACATGTAAATTATCACCAACAGGGCCAAGGAAATACAAATTGGGTATATTTCAAAAAAGGTCTACACTTGCCATGCCCACCTCCTAAAAAAGGATCTTTGTAAATCAAGTATGGCCCTAAATGTTGTTTAAATATCTACATTTCATTAAAATTCAAAGGTTTTAGACCCCACAAACTGGACAACCCTTATTCAATCCAATGTAATTTTTACACACTGTAATAAAACTCAATTTGTTCTCAATGAAAAGCATATTTGGGTAAGCATCTTTTGAGAGGCTGTGGTATCCAATCAAAACTTTTTTAATCTACCCTCCAAAAAAATCAGAAGCCACCAGCAAAATTAAAACCTGCCACCAATATTCCGCAGCTGGATTTCACCTGGTTTTTGCAAAAAAAAAAAAAAGTTTGAAATTCTTTCAAAATTGTGTTTGAATAACAATTTGAATATAGTAGAAAACCATTTGGAGTTAAAAGAGAATGCATGCAGTGTGCTAGTAACATGGGGAATCTGAGCTGCAAATTATATCTGCTTACATTGGTTTTGGTCTTAAGCTTGTGCAACAGGCTGAGAAAAACTTCTACAGCCAACTGTGTTTGACAGGGAGAACCTGCTATAGACAGTGTATAAGTTTCTATATAAAGCCAGGTGCTTTGCCAGAAATACACCAAAATCAATCGCAGTTGGTGCACCTGCCCCTTTGGGCACAAGGAAACTTTGGAAATGCACGCAAGCGTCAGGACTGCGTATTATTTATCTTTTTGTTCTTGATGGAAACTATCAACATGAAATTCATGTTAATTCAAGTCAGATTTATAGATTGCATGATCAATCAGTAGCTTTGTCTTTCAACGTGATGCAGTCTTCGTACGCAAGTGAAAAAAAAAAGACAATTGTAATTCTATTTTCTCTACTGAAAAACATTCTCTGTAAATTCTAACCCACAGGCAAAATGAAGTTCACGTCAATGGTGCACAGTAACTACAGCTCACACAACTCTACTCTACTCTACACTCAGCGTCTGTGCAATTTTAGGTCTTTTCATGAACGTCATTTGTAAACATATAAAGCAAAAATAAAAAAGATATTAAAACAAAACAGCAATCCTTAATGTCTTAAAATCTCTAAAATTAAATGAGATCAAACACAAAGATATTAAAAAACCTTAAGATAGTGTCACTAAGGAAGCCATGCCTGTGCAAAATTCTCAGTCCTAAACTAAAGCGTTAAATACATGAAACTTTGTTTCAAGGTCTCATAAAAGTGTAAATTCTCATGTTGTTGCTGATTTACATAGTTACATATATATATATATATACATATATACATATATATATATATATATATATATATATATATATATATATAATGCATATCTAATGCAAACAATTCTCTCATACATACAGCTTTAACATGTTATAGCTAAATGGTAATATTTGGCGATGAAATTCTGTGTAAGCCATTTTTAAGATAAGATGGTTTTAACTAGGTTGACTGGATATATATATATATATATATATATATATATATATATATATATATATATATATATATATATATATATATATATATATATATATATATATATATATATACTAACACCACAACAGCAGACTCTCTAGGTGGTCAGAATTTATGGTTAAGTTCTCCTAACTTTGGAGTAAAAATATAGGTAATATAATAATAATTTGGGAAGCCAAACAGACAGACAGACTTAAGTTCTCTAAGCAGTAGATGAGTACATACATTGAACGTCAGTAAAGAAAAAAAGATCCTTTAACCCTTTTTTATTATTATTATCCAAGGGCACGGCTATTCTGCTCCATCCAAACCAAAGAGTTAAAAAAGTACCAGGCTGGAAAACAACTCTAGACAGGAGCCCCCACAGGGTTGCGACACAGCACCATATGGAAAATGTACTGTGTTTTATGTTAAAGTATCTGTCTAGTGTTATGAACTCCAAATTTGACTTGCGAGGTGTAATATTTGGGACAGAAACGTCTGCGTTTATAGTTGTCTATGCCTGCCAAAAAACGAATCCAGGCTACCACAATAGTTGTCCTGTGGAAACTAAATTAAGCAAAGGCAAACAGAGATTGGAAACTTGTCAGTTGATTGAATGAATGGGTTCATTTACACTCGGTTCAGAATACCTCAATCAGAGTACATCCCTGCTCAGGAACCTGTGTTTTTGCTGGTAATTTATAGTTATCTGATTGAGGGACAGCCACAGTCGCCCTGCAAAGGTAGCCTTTCCAGTCACATGCACAAACTTTTTTTTGCATTTTTTCACAAACTCATATGAAGTCAAATTTAGAACCAGAATTTTGCAGAACTGAAATTAAACAGCAGCCAGAGACCTTTAGCTGCTCTGAGATGGCATTTATTTTTAACCCTTTGGGTGCAGCTAAGGCCTAGTTAAGCAGTCCAGCCGAAGCACACAGGCCAATTTAAAGAGTGCCCCTAAAATGAATGAAATGGGCGCGTGAACAGAGCTGAATGCAAAAATTTAAGTCAGTGTTTGGATTAGCCATGTCAAAAAGAAGAGGTGGGGGGGAGATTCAACCACTGGAAAATAAATCAAAATGGTATCATTTCCAGACAGTCCTGTCAACATCAGAGGTTACAGGAAATAGTTCATACAAGCTCTGTGTGTTTATCCCTCGACCAACTGAATTCAACCGTATGTGTGTGTGTGAGCGCCTGTGTGTACCATGTTTAATATCTATTTTTAATCTGTTCAATTCTGCACACCCATGTTTACAGAAAAAGTTACAAACGCTAAAGTTTAAGCACCCGCATGGTGCTTAAAACATCCCTCTTTCAACACTCAAATCGTAATTCTCATTCACAAAAAAAAAAAAAAAGAAAGAAAACTAATGTAATTAAAACAAACTGCTTTCTTTTTATTCCCTCTAGAATGAGATCTCTGGCCAAATTTTGTGCTGTTTAAGTTTTTGTCTAAAACCAACAGGAAAGTAATCGGATACCAACTAAATCCAAAGATCTTTAATTGCTGGGCTTTTTTTTTTCTTTAAAAGTCAAAACAAAACTGACACAGTGATGAAGAGCCTCCTTTTTTCAGCTTCCTTGCACTCTGGATGGAAGTAAAGCCTGCCTGTGATTTACATGTATTTATCATCTTCATTCAGATCCCCCAAGGAATGTCTCCCTTTGCTCTTTCTTTCAGAATCCTTGACCCCAAATCTTTTGACAGATATAATTTTTTTTTAAAATGTCTATCTTTCCAGGTTAAGCCTGGTACAATTATAAGATGTCTTTCAAATATTCTCTAAACATTTTCCAAAGTCAAACTTTTTAACTTTTCAAAACATTTTTAAATGGACAACCCAAGTTACACCAAGGCCTAAACTTGTGTATTTCCCCCATCCCTATGAATAACACACCTCGACAGATAAGGGGACACAAATAAATCACAGAGGGAATCAGGACTCTCTTTCTGCAAGGCTGCTAATTCAGATCTCCTTTCAATGTCCCTCTTTTATCAGCAACATAAGGGAGAATCTAATGAATACAAAGGATTAAGGAAGAAGAGTAATGACTCATTCCACATTGTTTGTGCTTCACCCATGCTGCAAACTATTCCTAAACCACAAAAATACAGATATTACTGATAATAATAGAAAAAAAAGTTAGCATTTAAAAAAAAATAAAGACTAGACTTATAATAAACAGAGAACATCTCATTCATCTACAAAAAAAAGTCAACAAAATTGTAAAACTGCTTCACAAATTTGGACAAAAATAAGAACTTACAAATAAACTCAGATCAGGAGCCCTATTGTCCCTAGGCCCCCCACAAATAATCCACAGAGAAAGAAATTCACAAAAAGTTTTTTTTTTTTCCAACTTACTAATACTCATCATTGCCCCTGGAACACAGCACTTCTCATGATCAACACGAAAATTTGCAGCAGTGAGACTTTATGTAATTGTGGTTTTCAGATTTTAGTCACAGAAAAAATAGCAGAAAGAGAAAAAAAATCCCATCCATTATCTCATGTTTTCACATGTCCTGCAGTGAAGGGCTCCTTTAAGTCACAATGAAAATGACCTGGAAGTTCATTTAGTGGAGCAAAAAGAAACAAACAACAACAAAAAGAGAACAACACACAAAAGCCTTGTTTCTTTCTCTTTTTTTTCCCTCTTCTGAGTCTGAACTTGACCCTCCTCGAGCAGACAGTGGCTACTGCAGCCTAAGCCAGGACTACTGCAGATTGGAGGAGCCAATTTTCACTTCTCATGCTTTTTGACCCACCATGCAAAGAAAAAAAAAAAAGGCCCCACTGCACGTGAAATCTGAGAACATACATTTACCCTCCTCTCTCTCACCCTGGTGCAGAAAAATAAAGAAAAAGTCGCTTGTTTGGGTTCAGCTCTCCCACATTTTACAGTCACTCATTTTCACAACACATGCACTAATATTTACGTCTTGCCATAAAGTAAGGGAAACAGAGGATAAGATGGAGGGGGTCGCAGGAAAAGTCCAACCTGTGGGCCTTAAACTGTTGCTGATCTACAACTCCATCCTCGGACATGTTATAGTTGTCAGTGACTGCTGGGAATTGTAGTCACAGCAATACATACAAAAGGGTCCAGGAATAGATTATGGGGAATGTAGGGGGCATGCGGAAGGAAGGAAGGAAAGAATAGGATAGGAAAGGGTAGATTTAGAAGATTAGAGAGAAGATAAGGCAAAAACTAGGGGGGATGTTGGGGTTGGTAAGAGAGTGGGAGCACAGTGAGTTTGGGGAGAAAGTATAGAAGGCAAGAGTAAGGACAGGAGAGGAACAGAGTGAGAAGAGATGGGGGATACAAAAGACAAGTAGGGGGGTTGGCGTGTGGGGGGGAGATTAAAGAGGGAGCTGCTACTGGTGTGAACTGATCTATCTGTTGGATCTGTCTGTCTCCCCCCTCCCCTTACCTGTTGATTGATCTGCAATAACCTTAGCAGCAGCAGCAGTCTGGAAGATGGTGGAACTGTGGCGTGAGCCATGAACCGTTTCCTTGTTGTTTGCCGAGTTGATCTTTGATTATTTTTGTGTTTGAAGGGGGGGGGAGAAGAAAAGGCTTCCTGTTCCCCCCCAAGTGTGTAGGGCTGAGAGCAGAGACCCAGACAGGAACAAGGAGAGGGGTGTTGTTAAAGGGGTGGAGGGAGAGAGAGAGAAAAGAAAATCTGGATGCTGTGGCTCTAAACAGGAGATTCTGTGGCTCTGGAGGAATCACACAAAGATTGCAGCGAGATGAGTTCTTTATCAGAAATGTTATCGCTTGTCAGGACCTCAGTCTCCCAGCATTACGTCAGTTTCAAGACACCAACACTATTAATATCAAAGGAGCCTTAAGCAGAGGAAGGCACCACCCCCAACTGCACAGTCTTAAAGGAACAGCAGCCTCCCCAGCCAGCCACACAAGCACAGCTAGCGAGAGGGGAGGGAGAGACAGAGAGAAAGGAGGGGGGGAGGTGGAGAGAGACTAAGCTATCCCAACCCCCTTTAGCTCCAGTTGAATTACAAGTTGCACTGTGTGCTGCAGGGGCACAGGTTGCTGGGAGAACCCTGCAAAGTTTGTAAATAAAACAATGCAATGTAACAAAACAATATAAAAAGAATAAAAAAAAATTGTTGACACCGTGTAAGGGAAATATGGGAATTTTACTCTTTTTTTTTTTTTTCTTCTCTGGATCGTATGTTTATTATTGAGCCACCAATTTAAACAAAATTCTGCACCAGTTTTTTTTTTTAACATTAACAACATTAAATGAATGGATTTGAAAGCGTAAACTGTGTCTTACCAAGTACAGCAGCTAAGAGGTTAAATGAGTGATTCTGTACTGAACCACACTGTTACTTTATTAAAAAAAAAAGTACTTACAAGATTCAGTGTAACATAGATGTTTCCTTTTCTGCCAGTCAAGCAGCTCACCCCCCCTGCCCTCAGTTGCTCTTATATGTGCCCAGTAACTAAGAGGTTAAAGCAGTGATTCTGAATCAAAACACGTTACTTATTAAAAAAGTAACTTCATGAGATACAATGTAACATAAATGTCTCCTTTTGTGCCAGTCAAGCAGCTCACCTCCCAGCTGCTCTTATCTGCGCCCAGCAGCTAAGAGGTTAAAGCAGTAATTCTGAACTAAAATATGTTGCGTTACTTTTTTTAAAAAGTAACTTCATGACATACAGAGTAACACAAAAATGTCCTTTTCTGCCAGTGAAGCTGCTCACCCCCCTAGCAGTTCTCATTTCTGCACAGCAGCTAAGGGGTTAAGGGAATGATGCTGCAGATATAATAAACAGCTTTACCAACCTTTTTTTTTTTTTTTGCTTCCCAGCTCTTAATGATGTGCTCTACAGATCACTGAAAATTACTTTTTTGGTTGATGAATAAAAGTTGCCAAGTTTACTTTGTACTGTGCAGTCAATGAGCTGGTGAGAAATCTGGGCGAGTAACACGTGTCAATGGGGCTTTAACCCCTTAGCTGCTACCCCCCTCCTCCTCTGTAAAGCAGCTCAGGGGGCTCAGACAGGAACAATAGCTGTTTAACAGTCTTTTCTCCCTGCGAGACAAAAGCAGTCACTGTTTTTACTATGTTTTGCTTCAGAACAAACCTTGTCCAGTTCACTTTTTTTACTGCGCTGGCAAAAGTTGCATTGGGTGCATTGAAGTCAGGAAACAGTAAAAGCACATTGGTATGAATAGAAAGTATGCAGACACAACAGGGCATTTTAAATGCAACAAAAAAATCCCTCTGTCTGTGGGATAAAGGACAACACGTTGCATATTTCTGCCATGTAATTGTAAGTCTGAAAGGTATTCGCCTGCAGAGGTATTTTGACGTAAATGAATATTCATCTTGCTAAATTCTTTTGTTGGACAGGGAGGCTCCTTTAAAAAAAAAGTGTTTTGTCAATTGACAAAAAAAAATTTAATTTTTTCAGTTGTTTGTGTTTTCACTATGAAGTCATTTATTTAAATATATTTATTTATATGTATAGAAACGTATGTGAAAGGCACATATAGCAATAGTCCGATATGTTCATGAACTTTTTTTAAAAATAAACATTTAAAACCTTTTTTTTTTTATTTATAATTTATTTTATTTTATTTTATACATTTTGTCTTGGAAGAGACGACATTATAAAACCGCCTAAACACAGCCTGAAATTCACTTGTTTTTATGGGTTGCTACATTATATACAGAACTGCAATAGGAACCCTGGCAATCTCTGTGAAAATGAAATGATATTATTCGAGCTTTCATTATATCAATGGGACTTCTTATACCTTTTAAATCCCTAATAATGTTTTTTTTTTTTTTTGTCCCTTCTTTCCTAGTTTAAGGGAATGCGTTATAGGTTCGGAAATTTTAAATGACCACAAAAATATTTACAAGGTTTTTTTTTGTTATTGACAAACTTTAACACTTTAAAACTTCGAGGGCACATCAAAAATGCTAATTTCCAGTAATTCTGCAGAAGACTGGTAACAGGCAGATTTTAGAAATTAAAGCATGAAACATCTAAAATAAGACATGGTCAATTTTAGGTTTTTTTACTATCATTTCAGTAGGCTGTGATAAATTATTGAATTTCAGCTGTGGGGAAATTATAAGATTATTAAATAGAAATATTTGATCGGTTTTCTAATCCTCATCATTTTTTTTGCCCATAAAAATGTACAGTATCAGCTGTTACTGAACGTAAAGGGAAAGTATTTAACTCTTTTCTAAAACAGCCATTTACATTTTTATCCAAGATACCACCTATTGTAAATAAAAGTCCCATGCTGATTTGTGTCTTCTAATACATTATAGTATACAGGGATAGGATCCATTATCCAGAAACCCGTTATCCAGAAATCTCCGAATTGTGGAAAGGTCATTTCCCATTATCCAAATAATCCAAATAATTAATACTGATTTCCTTTTTCTCTGTAACAATAAAACAGTAGCTTGTTCTTGATCCCAACTAAGATATAATTATTCCTTATTGGAAACAAAACCAGCCTATTGGGTTTATTTAATTAAATAATTTTCAGGCTTAGGGCATAAAGATCCAAATTGCAGAAAGATCCGTTATCTGGGAAACGCCAGGTCCCGAACATTCTGGATAACAGGCCTATACCTTTATTAGTTTTGCACATTATTTCATTTGATAATGTAAAGGAATGTTAAGTTGTGAGGATGAGACTGCTGCAGAGAATTGACTGAGAAATAAGTAAGGTTTAAATTCATTTTCTTTTCTGCTAAATATTCAGCACAACATATTGTCATGAGTGATGCGTAATCTTGATTAAGTCATATGAGTGGGAGCTACCATACAGTTCCTCATCAAATAATCTGCTTGGATCTCACCAATAGACCCCAAGGAACTTGGTGCCCCCTGGTGACCATATTGTCAAGGCTATATTACTTGTAGGGATGTAGCGAACTGTTCGCCGGCGAACTAGTTCGCGCGAACTTCGACTGTTCGCGTCCGCCGAATGTTCGCGAACGTCGCGCGACGTTCGCCAATTGGTGTTCGCGTTCGATTCGAAGTAAAATTTCGTTCGACCATTCGACCATTCGATCGCTAAAATTGAACGATTTCCATTCGTTCGAACGATTATAAGCATTCGATTGAATGAAATCATTCGATCGAATAGCTTCGATCGTTCGATTCGAACGACAATCCTTCGATCGTACGAATAAAATCCTTAGATCGTTCGATCGAACGATTTTATCGAGCGTTCGAAGTTCGCGAACTGTTCGCGAACTGCTCGCTTTAGCGGCAGTTCGCTACATCCCTAATTACTTGGCCGAGTTGCTTTTGATCTAATCTACAGGACATAGAAATGGTTTAGTCAACTCTGTGAAAAGCTATATCGGTATGGGACCTGTTATCCAGAATGCTTGGGACATGGGGCATTCCAGATAACGGATCTTTTGGATCTTCATACTTTAAGTCTGCTAGAAAATCATGTAAACATTAAATAAACCCAATAGGCTGGATTTGCCTCCAATAAGGATTAATTATATCTTAGTTGGGATCAAGTACAAGCTATTGTTTTATTTTTACAGAGAAAAAGGAAATAATTTTTAAAAAATTTGGATTATTTGTATAAAATGCAGTCTATTTCCGTAATTCCAAGCTTTCTGGATATCAGGTTTCTGGATAATGGATCCCATACCTGTACCTTATCATTAGCCTCTATTTTAACATCCATTTTGCTTTCTAGATCTTGCTCATGTCCCAGGGAAGCTTGCAATCTTATTTTCCAACTGACACAGGTACCAGAATCAATTTCTTCAGGAGTGGACTAACCTGCCTGTGTGTTTTTAAAATGTGGAAGGTTTTTTTCTAGGATTTAGAAGAAACCCATGCATGGGGAGAACATACAAACTCCTTGCAGAAGACCCCCTTGTCTAAACCAAAATCTAGACCTCCAGCAATATAGGAAGAAATGCTAACCATAATGTGTTGCTTTGTGCTCCTAAACATATACTGTATATAAAATCTACAGTTTGTTATTTCTGTATGGGACTGAACTGTAAAGTATATCCTTATAAACAGTGCACTCCTCATTATAAACATGCCATTTATACATGCATGTGGCCTTGTACCTTATATGGACACTATAATATCTTATTATTATATCTCTATAATATCTTTATAAACTACAGTAGGGGTAAATTATACACTATATAGTGTATGGACCTGTTATCTAGAATGCTCGGGACCTGGGGTTTTCTGGATAATGAATCTTTCTCAATTTGTCCCGTTTTGTGAGATTTGCGAATTTCCGGCAAAATCTACGAAAAGGTGAAAAATTTGCGAAACACAAATTTTGACGCCTGCATTAACGGCAATAGGCATCTGAATAGATGTTGATGTGCGATTATTACGATGCGCTCCCAAATTTTTTTCTTAGACGCAAATTCGTACCTGCCAAATTTATTCGCCCATCACCAATCTTTCTGTAATTTGGATCTTCATACCTTAAGTCTACTAGAAAATCATGTAAACATCAAATAAACCCAATAGGCTGGTTTTGCCTCCAATAAGGATTAATTATATCTTAGTTGGGATCAAGTACAAACTACTGTTTTATTATTACAGAGAAATTTGGATTATTTGGATCAAATGGCGTCTATGGGAGATGGCCTTTCTATTATTTGGCTCTTTCTGGATAATGGGTTTCTGGATAACAGATTGTATACCTGTATTAATCAAGGTTTTTTTTTCTTTCTAAGGACACCATTATAGGAACAAGTCATGAAAGTCATGTGACTGGTTCCTAAGCTCTATTACTATATACAGTAACCCCAGCTCCAAGATAAGCCCATGTACGTTGGAACAGTGTTGTATTAGATGCCAGCTGCAGACTATGCTAAACCTCATGCAGTGTTAACCCCCCCCCCCAATAATATTCTAAAGCAATAATATTCTTTTAGCTCTACTGCTCATGGAAGCCTCTTGTTCAGGTTATTGGTCCCCAAAGCTTAGTTAAAAGAATCAACATCCCTCTACTTTAATGTCCTTGCTTCTTTCAGTCTTCAGTGTCTTCATTTATACCGACTGCCTTAATTTCAAAAAGGGCTGGTTCACATTTGTTCCCTTCAGCAGAGTTGTACAATCTTGATTCAACATGCCTTTCCCATCAGCTTAAAGTAAAAAGAAGTCTGTCATACAAAGCATCCTTACTGTAATCCCTAAACTCAGACACAAGGATCAGAAGACCAATCAGTCACCAAAACTTCAGGTCAACCACAACAAACCTTCTAATTGCTAGGCCCCGGCATGACGAATAAAAAAGAATACAAGCTGAAAAGTAGTTAACTGGTATCTAAAGTAAATCCCAGTGCCCGCGAGGCATGATGCACAGGACCAAACAAATCCAAGATGAAAGGCTATATTACAATTCCTTACTGGAGTCTATGAAGGACATATTATGAGATGAGCAATTTGAGATGTGGGACAATGTGTTCAATCAGGTTACTCAGTGATACATCATCATCATTCAGTTCCAATCAGGAGAAAGATAAATAGGCCTTCATCAGGCCCGGACTGGCAATCTGTGGGTTCTGGCAAATGCCAGAGGGGCTGCTGTATGGTTCCATAGAAAGTTACCATATAGTGGGCTGGTAGGAGGCTGTGTGGGCTGGTAGGGGGCTGTTTGGGCCTCTGTGTACTTGGAATGGCAGGGCCTATTTTGACTACCAGTCCAGGCCTGGCCTTCATTGATCTCTTCACAAAGCAAATATGTGTGGCCCAAAGGGTAGGATCTTTAGAGCTTAAATAAAAACTCGCTCCAAATCTCTCCAAACCCCCCGCCCTTACAGCTTACAATTAATGGGTTTCCATGCCTCCTAAAATAGGTACAGCCTCCAATGGGATCCGTTATCTGGAAACCCTTTATTCATAAAGCTCTAAACTATGGGAAGGCCATCTCCCATAAACTCAGTTTTAACCGAATAATTCACATTTTTGAAAATATTTTCCTTTTTCTCTAATATAAAAAAGTACCTTGTAATTAATCCCAGCTAAGATATAATGAATCCTTATTGGAGGCAAAACCAGCCTATTGGGTTTATGTCATGATTAAAATATATTTTAGTAAACTTAAGGTATGGAGGTCCAAATTACAGAAAGATCTCTCTGGATTCTGGATAATAGGTCCCTTACCTGTAGCAACATATTGACTTGTGGGGTCTTATTTATCAAAACCCAAGTATTTAAATAAAAAAAAGTCTGACCAAACTAAAATCCATGATTGGAGCTTATTTATTAATAAAAAAGCACGATTTAATTGGATCGGGAACAAACTCGATTATATAGAGCAACGTTTTTCGAAAAGCAGATTTTCAGGGTAAATCTAGCGCAGACCACAGAAATTTCCAAATAGGATAGGGACCTCTCCCATTCACTTATATACAACCTCAGCAGTAGTGATTGCCAAATCTGTCCCATTTTGATTAGCTTAAAAATTTGTGAAACGGCCAAAAAATTGCCAAATGCAAAAACAAAGTCAAATAATTTCGACACACTTCAATTCTGACGCGAGCGTCAATTTTTATACGCACGACTATTTTGTCCAAATGCATTAAAGTCAATGGGTGTCCCAATTTTTAAGTGCCTGACAATTTGTTTTGTTTGCCACAGTTTTGCAAATTTATTTGCGGGCAGTGAAACACAGAAATTCACTACTATTCAATGCCTGACGCAATTTATTCTCCCACCATTACTCAGCAGGTGTGAGATCGAGGATTTCGGATTCTGACTTTTTTCATCCTTGAGGTATAATAAATCTCACAAAAATTTGAGGGATTTTTTTCACTAAAAATTTGGATTTCATAGTAGTTTCATTCGAACTTTGGTGTCAATATGTGTATTTTTCATAGATGTTTCTTTTCCTCTTGGATAAACATATCATATGTCAGGTCAATAAATAAATAAGGTATTTAATTTTATCCCCATGTTTCACTTAGTTAAGGGCTAGTGATGGGCAAATTTATTCAGCAGGAGCGAATTTGTGGCGAATCGCGGGAATTCGCCGCCAGCAAAAATCTGCCCATGTCAAAAACTGACGCTGGCGTCAAAAACAAGATGCTGATTAATTTCTGTTAATTTCTGCTTCATGGTTTAACAACCCAAGAGTTGCCTCCCATTCTCTGTCATTGCCCTCTATGAGGTGGAGGTGAAGAGCAAAACAGTTATAGAGGGGCACTGATGCATCTTGCATTGTACAGTTTAGTAGGGCAGCCATAGAGGAGCACAGTACAACTGCAACACACACACACATGCCAGACAATGAGGCACAGCTGCAGCGTCATTGTTCATTCCAGTTGATGGGGGGAATACAGAACCCCAAGTGTACTCAGTGCTTTACAAGGTTCTAGGAGTTTCAAAAAACAGTATGAGGTTCCCTGTCCCTAAAAGCTTACATTCTATGAGTAAGAGGAAACAGTCCAAAACAAAAAGAAGTGAACATGTACAGGAGTTGAGATCCATAGCTGTAGCTGCGACACACGTCTATTGGCTATACAGTTAGACATGCACTGAAAAAAAACCCGGTGGTAGTCATGGGCAAAATTATTTGGCAGGTATGGATTCACAGCAAATTATTTAGGCCTCTTCTATTCAAATTACAGTCTCTTATTTAAATCAATGCATAGTTGCTAGGGTAATTTAGACCTTAGCAACAAGATTGCCAAACTAAAAATCTGGAGATCTGCTGAATATAAAGCTGAATAATTCAAAACCCACATATAATAATATATGAAAACCAGAACATCACTTTCTACATCACACTAAGGGGGTTGTTTATCAAAATGCACATTTTTCTGAAGTCAGACCAAACTAGAATCCACGATTTGCCCTTATTTATCAATTAAAAAAAAACAGAAAAAATTGGATGAGGAAAAACTGAAACTTTTTCGGATTACATAGATTTTTTTTTACTGTCTGACACCCAAAAACCATGAAAATTTAGAGTTTTCGTTGAAAAACCAGCATCAACCCTGAAAACCCAGAATATTTAGTGAGGGTTAAAACATCTTCAAATGGTTAAGGGGACATCTGCCATTGACTTTTACATGAATTCAGCAGGTTTTAGATGGTGTATTTTCTTATTCTAACTTGTAACAGCTTTGGGGCACAATAAATCATGAAATTTAGGCTTCAAACTCGGACACTAGAGTCTTGCAGCGGGTCGGGTACCTGTGTTTACTCATGGGTTACCCGCAATAAAAGTGGGTACCCTGCGGAATGAGGGTAGGCTTTTCAGGATATAGATGCTGGCCTGCGGGGTCGTGGGTCTGCGGGTCGTGGGTTGGGTCACGGCCACTTTTGATGATGTCACTTATGGTTTACAGCAACATCACTTCTGGTTTGATGGTGGTCAGTGGGTTGCGGATAAGGCAGTTGCAAGGCCGGGTCGGGTAGTGGATCAAAGTGGGTAAATATGCGGGTCGCGGTTTGGGTTGTGGACTATGGGTTGCGGGTTCGGGTCTTAGAAATTTGTTCCGTGCAGGACTCTATGTGAAAAAATTGCATGTTAATAAATAACCCATAAAAGTTTGTTGAAAGATGAACAACTCCTTTAAAGCAGATTATTATTTAGTTGTTAGTATTTCCTTCTCAGATTCACTACCAACATGTTTTTTTTATGTTTTTGGAGAGAAGAAAGAAATGTGCTCAAAACTTGGGTGTTTGTTATATGTTCAGAGTTGTGTTCAATATGTGCCACTATGTTTATACGTTGTTTTATAATTCTTAAATAATAATCCCGTCATTTTTGAATTTCCTTTTGGAATTCAATGGTTTGACCTCTCAAGGTCAGAGGTTCCTGTCGGAAAACACCTAGTGGTTAACATCGCTTGGTTGTTTTTTTCTTCTCTTGCCAAATGTCCATTTTATTGCTGACTTCAATCTGTTTCTATACTGATTTCATGTGTGTCAGATGGCATCTTTAAGTTTCCAGCTGAACTAACATCCTCCTTCTTTTTTTATGATGTTGGACCTTCTACACAACTTAATCCAGCTTCTGGTTCTGGTCTGGTTGGCCAGGGAAGTCACAACTGCTGAGTTTTATCATCAAAATCAATCTCCAATATACAGACAGGACAGAGCATTACTACTTTTATTAAGGGATTTGAAAGAGACCTCAGATTTTCCACTAACAAAGTATTTTCTATGTCTGCAGCACTGATGTCTGATAATTTATCTTTTTTTACATTCAGGTATGGGACCTGTTATCTAGAATGCTCAGGACCTGGGGTTTTCCATATAAAGGATATTTTTGTAATTTGAATCTTCACACCTTAAGTCTACTAGAAAACCATGTAAATATTAAATAAACCCAATAGGCTGGTTTTGCTTCCAATAAGGATTAATTATTTCTTAGTTTAGATCAAGTACAAGTTACTGTTTTATTATTACAGAAATAAAAGAAAATCGTTTTTAAAAATGTGGATTATTTGAATAAAATGGAGTCTATGGGAGACAGCCTTTCCTTAATTCGGAGCTTTCCGAATTTGTGAAACTGGTACGAAAATTTGCCAGCATCAAAATTTTGGTGAAGCTATATTCTACTTCTTCAGTAACCAAAAAAAAGTGTATGTAATGGTTGCAAGAGAAAAAGTACAACTGGCCAAGATTGATCTTGTTTTACAGACCAAGACTTGATCCTTTTATTGGCTTAGACAAAGAACCTTATCATGCTTAGACGTAGAAATTGCTGGTGGCATGGGATAGTTGAAGTATGTAAGGGGTTGGACATACTTAGCTTGGGTGAGGGAGAGAGGAATAAATGAGATGTTATAGTCCCCTAAAGGGTCCTGAAGTAGGTAATACAGTAGTAGGCACAGTATCTACTCCCTGTCACTGAGGTGCAATTCTCCCTTTAATTTGCTAAAAACAGTGAATATCCTGCTTTTGTGCATCCATTCATTCTTAAATAAATTATGCATTGGCCTTTTAACATGAAGAACAGCTCTCAGGGCTGACGTGGTCTGTTGATTTCAACTGGTTAGTCTGGATTTACCAAAATCCCTCATTTCCTTCTTCTGGGTTGTTGGAGGAGAGCAACAGAGTATCTGCAACATTCAACCACCACTCTTCACCTGTCCTCTGAACTTTTGGGTGGAGGGACACTATAAATGAAAATTTCTGGAGTTCCCTATTCCATGGAGAGGGCATTATGAAGCTCAGAGTCTATACAAACCCCTTCTCTTTCCCAGTGTATTATGGGGATTTATCCCATAGTATATTTAGTATATTTTTAGTATATTTAGTAATTTAGTACGGCAATTGACCTTGAGGGATCATGCAAGGCACCCTTTTTGTCCTCTCTAACTTAATGCTGCTGCCATTGCTTAGGAGGAAGGATACAAATACATGGAAGTATCACTATGTATTGCATACGCCTACCACCTTCACAGAGCATTTACCTTTCTTCTTCTCTGTATATAAATTGAATTTATAGAAAACAGAGTAAATCCTACTTATGAATAGGGATGTAGCGAACTGTTCGCCGGCGAACTAGTTCGCGCGAACTTCGACTGTTCGCGTCCGCCGCAAGTTCGCGAACGTCGCGCGACGTTCGCCAATAGGCGTTCGCGTCAAAAATCGTTCGACCATTCGACCATTCGATTCCTTCGACCGCTAAAATCGAAGGATTTTCGTTCGAATCGAACGATCGAAGCCATTGGATTGAATGAAATCATTCGATCGAATGGCTTCGATCGTTCGATTCGAACGAAGATCCTTCGATCGAACGATTAAAATCATTCGATCGTTCGAATCGAACGATTTTCGGATGTTCGAAGTTCGCGAACTGTTCGCGAACTGTTCGCCTTTTTTGCCGGTGTTCGCGAACGGCGTTCGCGAACACATACACGGCAGTTCGCTACATCCCTACTTATGAATAAGCCCTTTCCACAACTATAGGACTTCCAAGCAACTGATGGGAATTCTGGTAATTCAAGTAGTTCCTAATTTCTAAGGTTTGGCCAGCTATAACATTTTTTGTCTTCATTTTCTTGACTTCATGGAAATGGTCAGTCAACATGTTTGTTGCTATGACCATTAAATGGCAGAGACAGATTTGCCACAGGCATGTGAGTCAGACACAAGTATTTTTATAATGAATGATTGCGATACTGCCTGATTCACTTTGACGGTTGCTGTTTGTACAAACTGAAGTCTATTCATTGATATTTGTCACTGAGATATGTCTGACCCCAATAATAGTCAGGATAAATGACAAACCACTGATGCATTTGTATTTTCCCTGTATCCATAAATCAGTACCACTCACTCAGTCTTTCAAAAACAATAACTGGATTTGAACATATATTTCTTGATCTGTGCCTAACAATACCCAGTGGTATTTTTAAATAGAATTTCTGCAGTGGTCGAAGATGTATTTTGTGTATGTGACCCTGCTTTTGAACACACTGACCTGTCTCTACTTCATTCAGTGAAATTAGGAAATGCATGAGGTGCAGACTTGATGGATCTCATCTAGATCTAGACCACCTGAGGCTTGCATCAATGGGTATATCTTCCATTGCACAAAATTGCAACTATACTGTTCTTCTATAGAGAAATATGTAGCACATTTTTTTAGCAAAACCTTAGCACTCTCACTATATTTGTTGCTTATGCAGCCTGGCTGTAGACATTGATCAGTTATCATATACCTTGAAGTGCTCACTTGATGAATGATTCATCCCATGGCCCACTGCAGTTATGTGTATGCATCTGAACCTAGAACCCCAATATCTGGGTCGTGCATCCACCTTAATGGGTCTATCAGGATCTTTGAAGCATTATTATAAGTCTATTTTAGGAACTCATCCAAACAATTGGCTAGATATCAGTTGGAAAGGCTAAAAAAATCAGCACGTTCTTGCAGTCCTTCTCCGATGGTCTCACCATGATCCAGTTGTTGACCTGATGCCAATCCCAATTCAATGGATTTCACAATGTATCGCCAGTGAAGAATTCTGAAAAACAGAAAGAACCAAGACTAACTTTTTATTGATTTTTTTTCATTGGACATAGGCTGTTCTGTTATCAGTGTAATGATAACCCAGAAATAAAACTTATGTTGCCACTGTGCTACAAGAAACTCTGCACATACCTCCCAACATTTGAAAATTAAGGGTGTTATATACTAAAGTCTGAATTTTTTTGGTTGGAGTTTTAAAGGGAGAAAACACAATATTTTTCATAGAATTCATTTAACCCCGATGGGGCAAAAAGTCTGAATAAAAAAAAATACTTTTGGCGTCATCCAAAAAAAACCTTACAATTCAGATTTTTTCATGATTGTATTGAGTCTTTTCCTGCACCAAATTTTTCGAGTTCATTTGTTGAGAGAAAGGTAACATTTTGGAAGGGGTTTGGTCAAAGTTGTTTTAATAAAATTATGAAAAAGTTTTGGATTTTACTAAATAACCCCCTAAATGTTTGGAAATATAGGCCACACCCTCCTATAAATATAGCCACAATCAACTTTCCCAATGCCCATGTTGACTTCCTTGTAATGCTCAGCCCTTTTGAAGCCCACAGTTTGGAGCTGTCCTGTCTAAATTGGGTGTATAGGAGGTATGTATGTCTAGATCTGTTTAAGGGATATTTTGGAATAATTGTTCCAAAAATAATAAATTCTTGGCACATAGCAAGGTGTCTAATGTTCTAGTATACAGGTATGGAACCTATTATCCAGAATGCTTGGAACCTGGGGTTTTTCCAAATAATGGATAAAATGTAGTCTATGGGAGGTGGCTTTTCTGTAATTCTGAGCTTTCTGGATAACAGGTTCCCGGATAATGGATCCCATAACTGTGTTACAGAACAAGACCTGAACAAATGTTACTGGGGAACTTGAACTCAAAAAGGCTGAATATTGACAACCTTATTTTGATTGCTGCTCTGTTTTTTCAGCTCTATGCCTATTAGGCCTATTTATATGGACTGCCTATCTTAAATATGTTTTATGTTCCTTATTGTTAAATGGTAATTTAATCTCTAAAAAACAGTACTTTGGGTGATATTCTCTACTGCCAATCAATAAAAATTATGTCAAACAACTTTCATTTAAAAAATATCTTCAACTTTTTGAAAACTCCACTTAATGTAGTAAACACAGTATTGTGCGCTACCCAGTACACCACAAAACACGTTGTTACACTGGGAACAAAAGAACCCATTAAAGCACTGTTTGCATGTAAACATGATGCATTGGTATCCTGCTTGGTGTGTTGCTTTAGAAGCTCTACTACTGTTTATATAAATAAGATGCTGTGCAGCTATTCAAGATGTTTGGGTTACAGATCGCACATTTACATAGCAGATAACAGATATATTGTATAGAATTCAATGGTTTTAGTTTGTACACAGGAAGATAAATAGGGCTTAAGGGAGTTATCTATCAAACTCTGAATTTTTCAGATTTTTTAAATAAAAAAGTCTGACCAAACTAGAAACCACCATTTGACTGTATTTGTTATTTAAAAAGCTTGATTTTATTGGTTTGGGTAAAATCAAGTGAAAACCCAAATGTATGATTTTTTCAGAGTTTTTTTCCGAATCCGCATTAAATTTTTTTGCCCGAAAAACACCAAAAGGTCGGATTTTTGCCCTGATTCCAGCGCAGACCACAGAAACTTCAAAATAGGTTAGGGACCTTTGCCATTGACTTATACACAACCTCAGCAGGTCTGAGATGGTGAATATTCAGATTCTGGCTTTTTGCTGGTTTAACAAATCTCGAAATATTTGAGTTAAAAAAAAAATATCTAGTTTTGCCCCAGAAAGCCCGATCAGGCTTTACTATTAAATTAAAACCCTTTTTTATATAAAATAGGATGCCCCCCCAACCCGAGAAATAGTTAATTAAAAGGTACTCCATGAACATATACAAACTTAAAATGTTGAATAACATTTTTGGGGGCATCGATCCTCTAAAATTTAATTTTTTTCCCTGCTTTGCAGTGTTACAGGTCTTGAAACAGACACCAAATTCCGTCTCAATCATCCTGAGAAGCCCAACAGCACAATTAGCACTCTTCTCAATGACTATTCATAATGTATGAAAGTAATTAGACTTACAACGTACTGGACATGACTTTGAACATATGACCATGCTCAGGAATTACTGTTTGGTTGACTGTTCTTGGCATATTAGATTGCTACGGGATATTTGCATGAATGTATTAATAAGCAGTGGAATTAAGTCCACTTTTTGCTCTCCACTACTTGCACTTTGTGGAGTTATTATGGATGACTGTGATTATTGTATTCCCCCTTGGGGATGACTTTGCTTATTTTATTCCCCTACCCTACCACTTATGGTAAAGTAGGGGGATCAAGTCACATATCTGCTGCAAAGAAGAAGCTGCTTGTTCAGAGCAGGTCTATCTCTGATATACCTACCTTGAGGTGGGCAATGTCACACTGATCCAATCATTTGATCCAAACATGTCCAAACAATTGGATTAAAACAACAGAGATACAGACTATTGGGGCATGGAATGCATCAACAAGCCAGTGCAGTCCTCTCCCAACAAGATTTTTAAACCTGTACAATCAACATGTGGATGACCCATCCGGATGTTTCCATTGAGCCTGGGAACACCAAGGCCCAGTAAAGCCAGTTTGCCCTAGAGGGACCTGAACCTTTATTGTGGAAGTCGGGAGCAGGGACCCCACGAATGAGGCTAGTGAGTGTCAGGAATATAATTGTTATAGACTCTCTACGAGAGTAAGATAGAGAGGAGAGAGAGAGAAAAGAGCAGCTTTGTGCTCCATCAAGGGGGTGTAGCAGGGAGTAGCTTCCCAGGCTGTAAGATTTGCCTAAAATGAAGGGATCGCAGTGGATAGGGTATCAGGCTTTAGGTTCTCCTCCCTGGGTGAGATCCAGATCACATGTGAGGTATTTCTGCCTGGAGGTGCTGTACTACCTTGACTACATCCTCAGGGGATCTTCATGCTATTATCTCTGATATACTGTCCTAGCCTTATGCATATCTATTCTGTACTGTCTGTATGCACTGTAACCCTTTGGATCATTTGTCTCTGACAAATAAAATATTCTGTTCTGTTTGATTTGTAAGAACCTCCTGGCACCCTCTTCTTCATTCAGTTCATACACCATAGCCTGTAGTTGCAATACACCATGTGTTCCATTTCTTCCACTTTGCAAAGGCCCAGCCTTAAGTGTTAAGAGTCAAATGTAACCAATACTCTTAGAATAATGAAGGCAAAAAGCATCTTAAGTTTGTAAAAGCGACATTTGCCATTGACTTGTATATGACTGTGACAGGTTTAAGCTGGATTCAGATTTTTTAGAAACTTTACAGTTTAATAAATTGCGAAACATTTGTGTTTTTTACCTTTAAAAATTCCGATTTTTTTCCCTAAAAAAAACTCGTCTTGAAAATGTTGAGGCTTCAGACCACTTAGTGTTTGTGAAAGTGCCCACATATTAAGTAGTAGATATAGTAGAATTCAAAGTGGGAATTCTTAAAGGAATTCTCAGTAGTTCCTTGCACTTTAAAATTGAACACTCACTGCTGGTAAAGTTTTTTTATGAAATGATACACCAGGTCCAATTTTTGCATTATATTCTGGGCTTGTATGGACTAATATAATACACATGGCCATAACTACATCTATATTGTGTGTATATATAATTTAATTTAACTATAGGACTTTACCACAGCTGTGCAAATTTCTGGCTTTTTACTGTAATTGAAAGTCACAATTGCATGCACGGCTGCACTGCAGCAAAGTGGAACGTAGCACAATGTATTTTTGGAACAAAGGGTCCAAACTGAATTAGTGATTTACAGTTGCCTTTTGTTTCTGCTCGTCTGCCAAGTCAAACACTGACAACCCTCCTATGGTTAATGAGTACTTATTATAGGGGCACATCTAATACTTTATGCTCTACTGTAGAAAAGCACCACAAAGAGATGCTGGTCCTCACATTGAACTTTTGAACACTTCATATTAAGCCAATGTATAATATCTTTCAGTGGTCCTTAGAAAAGGTAGAATGAAACTTATCGGAAATAACCCCCAAAACTACTTTATAAATGTCCATTCATTTTATTGTTGGAGGAATCTGCTGGTGAGCTAGACATATTGCTCTTCCTATCATTCAAACTTAGTTGATAAAAGAATGTCCATGACAAACTGCCTGCTTTTATTTTAAGCTGATATCGGCTTTAAATAAACCAACAGATGAACTGTATCTAAATGGGCACCTCGTTTGTCATTTGCCATTCTTTATACACAAAGGAAGTTCAGTCCCTTTTACCCAATGTGTTAAAATCACAGGAGAGTGTGAAAAGTCAGGAAAAAGTTACAAGACCACACAAGGTTGTGAATTCTAAACATGGACAATGATAACCAAAAGATCAAAATGATACTTCCCCTGTCTGTAGAAGGCATTTGTGAAAACTAGAAGGGACCTAACAAGTGCACAGAAATAAAATAACTTGCTAGAATGCAAAAAAATGTAAACTGGTTAGCAGTTAGTATAGTGTATAGACTAAACTGTACCATTCTCCCCCTTGTGAGCTCCCAGCAGAGATCCATCCTGAAAACCAGAATGAAAATCAAAGATAAAATATAGTAGCTCCCAGCCCCCTCCCAAACCACACCAGTATGGCCCCCAGCACTGATGTTTTTTGTTGAGGGTTGAGAGTGTTGAGGGTATGAGTTTTTTCACGCTCAAATGAAGAAAAGGGGCGTGGCTAGCTGCACAACGGAGCAGACGTGTTCCACCAGAGCTCTGTGGATTCAACAAACAATCTGGCCCCATCTCTGTTTAAAACAGTTCCCACTATCATCTGCTTCTACAATAGCAGCTTGGGAAGCTGCCCGCTGCCAGCAAGGAACAAATCCGGCATTATCAGGGCCATTTTGCTAATTGGGGCCTACTCCAAGGCCGGCAGCAGGGGACTTGCGTTATACTGCGGCCCGTAGCCTCGTACAGCTTGGACCTGCGGCACAACTCCCTCCACACTACCTTTAGTTTCCCTGCTGGTCTCCATAAGGAGTGAGTACCCGAAGTCCCCTTCACGTTTGGCCCCAGGGATTTGCCCAGTGAGGGCGACGGCTGTTCCCGGAGTCTCCGTGGTTTGGCCTGGTCCCACGTGACGCAGTCGCACACTGAGGCGTCGCAATGTGCGAAAGGCACTGCAGGCAGGGAGCTTGTATCTACAGACCGGGCAACTCCGGTCATCAGCACCGATCCATTCCCTGGGGCCAACAATGCCTATACCGAGTGCGTCATTGATGCGTTCCACGCTGGAACGCATCTCATCCGGATACAGCACCGCAATTGCTGACGCCTAAAGGCGCAGGTCATCAGAGCGAGACTGCGCCTCATGATATTGGAGCCTGCGTTGCTCTCCTAGCACCAGCTGTGTCACCACTGCCCCACACCTGAGGTACCCCTGGTGCTCCAATTTGACACTATATTGCTGTCCTGGATATATCAGTGGAGTCCTTGTTACTCTTCCTATGCTGTACTGTAGTGGGCCTATAAAACTGCAAGTTGGATATACCACTCTCCCACATTACTCTTTCTATGCTGCAATGTAGTGGGCCTATGAAGCCGCAAGTTGAATATACCACTCTCACACGTTACTCTGCCTTTGCTGCCTTGTGGTTGGCCTATCAGCCAGCGAGTTGAATATACCACTCTCACACGGCGCAGCTATAACTGAACTGCTTGTTTTTCTGTCTCAATGCTGAATTAACAGGATATACCTCTGAGAGCTCCGTGGTGTTATTGATCCTGACAGTATACTAATTAGCTAACGAACTGTTCTTTCCCTTGTGCTGAGCTTTCCTTCACACGCTTATTATGCGTAGTAGCAGAGCACCGAAAAAGCCTGGTGAAACGTCACAGAAGATGGACCAGTTTGTGGTCTGGCCAAGATGGCGCTGCGCCCTCCTCCCCTTCTTCAGTACCGGCCGAGGATACCTCGGAGACGGCTTTTGCACCAATTCTTGCTGCGATAGCGACTTGCCAAACCACGCTCACCACACACATTGAGGAGGTTAAAATTGACCTATCCCTTATCAAAGTGGATTTGCAGGCTGTGAGAGAGCGAAAGACAGCTGTGGAAGCTAGGGTTAGTGATCTGGAAGATATGTGTACGCCAGTTCCAACACAACTCACTGAATTGCAGCAGCAACTAAAGCAGCAGGCCTCTCTCTTAGATGATTACGAAAATCGTCAACGCCATAACAATGTGCGGGTGGTGGGGCTTCCAGAGGGCGCAGAGGGCAACTCACCTACTGATTTTGCTGAAAGATGGCTTAAGCAGCTTCTACCTAATGCACCCTTTACTGCACACTATACAGTGGAACGGGCACATTGTGTCCCAGGTCGTCCTAGACCTCCGGGTGCTCTCCCCGCACTCCTTTCTTATAAGATTGCTTCACTTTCGGGATCGAGATGCGGCTCTCTCCGAAGCAAGAGCAAAAGGCCAGCTGGTTCATGAAGGAGCCAATATATCATTGTATATTGATTACTCTACTTATCTGCAGAAGCAGCGCAGCACCTTTAACGGTGTAAAACGGCAGTTACGTGACTTGAAGTTGGTCTATGCCATGCTATACCCGGCTAAACTCAAAGTCGTTGACGTGAATAAATCTCATTTTTTCAATACTCCTGAAGAGGCATTGAGCTGGATTGAGGCTCGGCCTGGCAGAAGTCCCAGGCCATAATTGTTCTTTGATGTGCCTCTTCTGTGACAGTTATTGGACCTGTTGTAAATGGTCTCCATATCCTTCCACTGCTAGGAGAAGAGGATAAGCTGATACTCACAACTTTTCGTTGTAATCACTATTGCAGGACGTACCTCTCAGTGCAAGTATTCATCTCATTTTGCTCGGTAGTTGATACCTCAACTTGGCAGTGCTATGTGGACAGGTGCATTACAGTCCTGTGTCCATTTCAGTGGCAGACACAGTGCCTTCTCTGGACATCCTGGACACATGCAGGTGTTGCCATTAATTTTCCTTAGACGCTTCCGCCTGCCTTGGACCTTATTGTGCACTGGACGTCTCATGCTCCATATACACACAGTGTTATATTTTCCTTGGGACTGCATGTTAGCTTTCAGTTCTAAACACTACTTATTTCAATATCCTATGAACCGTTGACCTATCACCACGGAAGCTCTTTGGCCACAACAAGATTTGGAACAAGCTTGTTGAGGGCAACCAAACTCCCCAGTTGATCTTATGTTTGGGATCCTAGTCCACCAGACTGTGAGGGTTGGGCAGGGTGGGGGGCAAGTTGGGTGGGGGTTTTATTTTTATGTTGTTTTAACTATGTCTTTTCTGCCTCATTTCAGTCTTTCTTTCCTTCTTCTCTTTCCCTCCCCGGCTGGATAACAATGTATGTATATGGCGGGCTGATGAGTCGCAGGGTGTCCGGAAGCCTGAAATGTATTCATCTTAGTGTGAGTACCCATCCCTTTTATACAACACTAGGGATGGGTGAATTTTTTCGCCTTGATTCGCCGTAAAAATGATGCCCATAGACTTGTATGGTGGTGGGCGTCAAAAAAAGACGCGCGTCAAAATAATTTCGCCGCGCAACAAAAATTTTTTGACGCCCATAGACTTTAATCGGCGTCTGCGACATTTCACCAGCGGCAAATTTTTGGCGAAGTGAAACGGGTCAAATTCGCCCATCCCTGTACAACACCAAATGGCTGCTGTTAAGTTAATATCTTGGAATGTTCGGGGTCTTAACAATAAGGTAAAGCGGGCATTAGTTTTCAATTATCTTAAATTTATACCCCCCACATTCTCTTACTTCAGGAGACCCACTTAGTTGGGAGTCGGGTCTTGGCTCTCCGGAAACCGTGGGTTGCGTATATTCATCATACTACATATTCCACTTATGCTAGGGGCACCTCGGTCCTGGTTAAGAAAGGTTTCCCATTTGATCTTATAGAGGTGCGTTCGGACAGATCATGCAGATATCAAATTTTGGCGTGTGCTATAGCTGGGTTTCCCATCCTCATAGCTAACATTTACATTCCTCCCCCCTTCGCAGACACAATACTTCATGACCTATATCAAACATTGATGCAATTGCCCCCCGCCCCGGTGTGTATCATGGGTGGCTTTAACAATTGTTGTAACCCTCTGTTGGATAGGCTGTCCGCTCCTACAGTAACTACCTCTAAACTTGCTGATTGGGCCCGGGCATACAATTTGGTGGATGTATGGTGCTGGTAGTACCCCAAGCGCAGACAATTCTCCTGTTATTCTACTACCTATCAGTCATTATCTCAAATAGATCTTGCACTGCTTTCTTCGGATCTCCTCCCTAAAGTTCGAGAGGTTGGATATCTGCCACGGGGAATCTCAGATCATGCCCCTTTGCTTCTTTCGTTAGACCTTCTCTCTGACCCCGCACATAGAACTTGGAGGCTAAGTCCATACTGGTTGAAGGTCCCTAGTGTGGTCGGGGAATCCGCTGATTCTGTCACACAATATTGGAGTGTGAATTATGGTTCTACGGATCCCTCAACTACCTGGGAGACTTTTAAGGCAGTCTCCCGAGGTACCCCTAATGGCTGCAGTGGCCAGAGCTAGAAACACTTCTAAAGAAACCCTACACCACCTTGAAATGGCAGTTACCCAATCTGAAACGGAATATATTGGCAATCCCACGCCACAGACGCATGGGGAATTCACTGCTGCTCTTAGGCGTCTCAGTTTGCATAGGTTAGAGCTGACTAAAAAGCAACTTCTACATGCCACCAGCACTACGTTTGCATATGGTGATAAAAATGATAAGCCTTTAGCTTTCCTAGCCAATCCTCCTAATGGTACTTCTGCTGTCCCCAGGATACTCTCCTCAACGGGGGATATGTGGCCTCCCCATCTGAGATAGCCTTGGAATTCAGTAAATTTTACTCCTCTCTTTACACTTCTACTGCGCACTACTCTAATGCTGACCTTCACGAGTATCTTAATGGGATTCCCATTCCGAATATCTCACCTCAGCAAGCAAAGAACATGGATTCCCTGATTTCCCCTCTTGAGATTGCCGAAGCCATACTTTCCTTCCCTTCTGGCAAATCCCCGGGCCCGGATGGCTTTGTTATAGAACCGTATTCATTTACGTGAGATAGTCCCCAGATTGCATGAAACCCTGATGTATGAATTTGAAAATTTCTCTCTCCCTAAAACCTTCTCAGATGTGACGATTGTGGTCATCCCCAAACCAGGGAATGACCCCACACTGTGCTCCTATAGGCCAATTTCATTACTCAATATGGAAATTAAAATTCTTGCAAAAATTTTAGCTAAGCGTCTTGTCAAAGTTGTGTCTACAGTGGTGGAACCTGATCAGTCTGGCTTTATGCCTTCTAAATCAGCCAGCTTTAACCTTAGAAGACTGTTCCTTAATTTACAACTGAAACACGAAAATATGGGTTCCAGGCTGGTGGTTTCATTGGACACGGCTAAGGCATTTGATTCGGTGGAATGGCCTTACTTATGGGAGGTAGTATCTAGAATGGGTTTCGGCCCTTCCTTCACAAAGTGGCTTCGACTGATGTACAGTGAACCCAAGGCATCCATCCGGGTTAATGGCATTACTTCCGTACCATTTCGCCTGTCAAGAGGTACTCGTGAAGGGTGCCCTCTCTCTCCGCTCATATTTGCGTTGGCAATTGAACCTATGGCCATAGCGATTCGGCAATCTCGGGGGGTACGGGGATTTATCTACAAGACAATTGAGGAGAAGGTCTCATTGTATACAGATTATACGCTCCTATACTTAGCAGACCCACATGAATCACTCGCCTCTGTACTTGGGATTGTCAAACAATTTGGTACATTCCCCGGCCTTCAAATTAATTGGGACAAGTCCATACTATTTCCCCTTTACGGACAGCTTCCAACTGGGGTGGCCGCAAACTGTAACCTAAAAGTGGCGGATAATTTTAAGTACCTAGGGATAATGGTGCACAAAGATCCGACATTATTTTTGCAGCATAATTTACACTCCTTACTCCGTAAATTCAAAGACACACTTGCACACTGGACCAAACTCCCTCTCACGCTAATAGGCAGAATAAATATATGCAAAATGATTTTTCTTCCTAAATTTCTTTATATACTGAGTAATACCCTGTGCCACATACCCAAGAAAGCCTTGCATGATTTAGACCGAACACAATCTGAATTTATTTGGGGGAACAAAACACCCACTCTGTCCAGAGCCACTCTCAATGCTCCTCATGGTCAGCTGGGACTGACCTCTCCCAATTATGAGCTATATTATCTTGCCTCCCAGGCCTCACATGCAGCCGGTTGGAAAGTGTTTGACGCTGACAACCCGGCATCCATAATAGAGGCACTCTATCTTACTTCTGTGGAAAGCCTACACAATGTTTTATATAGAACTCGAAGGGATCTTGGCCCTTTGTTACCTGTAATGGATGCCACTAAGAGAGCCTGGGATGCAATTGTGCAAATCACTAAAGCAGATACCAGTCTTTCTCCAGATTCACCTTTATGGGGTAATAGTAATTATCCACACTTAGCCACATTCTCAGAGGTGGGAACATGGACTAAATTTGGTCTAAATCAGCTATCACAAGTATACGCTGATGGAACTCTTCACACACTGCCTGAATTTCACCAGATCCTCTCTCTGCCTGATCTGTCTGAACTCCGCGCAATGCCCAACCCCTCCTCAGCACCTGCAATACACAGGGATGGAAACTTTTATTTCTCAACCCGCCAAGATCAAGCTCCTATCCAATACATATAGGCACTTAATTTCCAAAAGATATGATCCCCGACCCTGGGTGAAGTATAAGTGGGAGAGTAGTAGGGTTCATGTTGACCCAGATGATTGATAAGAAATTATAGACAACCTATATTTCCCATTAGTAAGTGTAAGAGACAAGCTCATACAGTTTAAGATAGTACATCAAACGTACCTCACCCCTCAGAAACTATTTACTATGGGAAAAGTAGCCTCACCCAGCTGTCTGAGATGTGGTGCTCATGTAGCTACTTTCATACATTTAATGTGGGATTGCCCAGTGATACTCAGATTTTGGAGGACAATTTTGAACTTCATGGCTACCGAACTGGAACTTCCCCTGCTACTTGTCTTCTGGGTCTCCTTGACTCCGTGATACCTAGAGTAAACACTAGATGCCTGATGAGGTTGCTTCTCTTTTACGCAAAGAAGGTCGTTGCCCTGCACTGGATGGGCCCATCGCCACCATCTCTGAGTAGATGGATTGGACTGGTTAATTCGCAACTGGAACTGTACAAGCTCACGTACTTAGCACGTGGATGCCCAAAGAAGTTTGAGAATATTTGGAACCCTTGGCTCGAGTCGCCAGCCACCTCGACCAACTATTGATAGTTACTTTTTCAGCTGTATCCCCTTCTCCACACTTTCCCCTTCTTTTCTTTCCTTTCTAACTTGCTTTTCTTCCTTCTAATTTTCTGTTGTTAAAATTCAATAAAAATTAACCTTTAAAAAAAAGCATATTAAAGAAAGGCAGAGGGCTGAGGTTCATCCTGGTGAAACAGAGGGTTTGTGAAAGATATTTGTGAAAAAAAAAAACAGAGCATCATCAAGATGCTAAATTAGTCATTTATTTTAATTACAATTACATTCACAAGGATACCTTGGTCACCTTTATAACTTCTACATGTGTAACATCGTATAGCTAAAGTTCATATCAATGTTATTGTCCTCTTAAACTGCCAACAGTTGCTATATTGTTATTGTGCTGGTAGGAACAGCTTTTTCTCCACTACAAGAACATTTTTATCTTCTTTCATGAGTAACTGAATCTGGATAAGGAACATCACATATACCTTTTCAACACCATCTCCCCAGAGAAAAATAATACATTTTCGTTATTCCATGTAAATCTTACAAAGGCCTTTTTGTCTTTACTAACATTTACTGGTGCTCATAAAATATAGATTTCCTTGGAACACAACACAATAGCTTACTTTAACAAATGTGTTCCATCTGGCTGTATGACATTTCATTTCTTTAATCTTTTATCAGTCTCTCTCTATGAGCACTATTTGTTTTATAAATATGTTGTAGAGTCAGAGAGACAAACTGGAAAAGGACTAAGGTATCATATAGAAAGAGCTGGAGTGGACACATTAACAAACCCACTTTTTATGACATTTTTCATATATGGTAATTAAGACCAAAGGATTAATGATAGTGACAAGAATTCTGGTTTAATGTAGGACATTTAAGGAAATGAACACAGCACTTAGTAGCCCTACAGAATGACTTCTTTATTCAATGTGAAATGTGTTTTCATGTTAACCCCACAGCCATGTGCAAATTCTCAGAAGTGTCTAGTCTTCATGTAAATGCTTTTAATTCTGTTCTTTTAAGAGCAACGCTTGTTTTTTCTTTTTTTTTTCTTTATTTGAATAAGGTTTAATATACTTGCAGCATTTCATTTTGTTCTTCAACAAAACCAAACGAGTGCTGCCTATAATCTCCTAAGTAAACCTATTATCAGCTTTATCCTTAAATATCCTAAAAATGATCTTGAATTTGCCTTCTAGACTCTCAAACATATGAATGCAAATCCCAGTTAGAAGAAAATGAAAAACCATGCTTGTTTACATATGCTTTAAGGCCACCTTGTACCATTCAGGCTATAAAATTACTACCATCAAAAACATCATCAAAAGTAAAAAGATGGCAAAATAGACAACAGTGTTAATGGTTTCTGGCCAAGACAAATGGTCCAAAAACTGTTTACCACACTGCAAAAATACAGATTTCACATACAAAAAATTAGCAAAAGCAAGGGGTTGACAAGATGGTACAAACAGAAAAATGGGGAATGTGGAATTCCTGATGCAAAAAAAGATTTAGCTGATTTTGGAGAACTATTTTACTTAATGAAATAGCCAGTCCAGCAAGATGTCTGGTTTATTGAATAACAAATGACTTGCAGACGGTACTTCACTTTGCACATAAATATTCATGACATTATATTCCAAAATGGTAATACTCATACTTAATGGTAATACTCATACTTAATGGTAATACTCACACATGTTTCTGCCCAAGCGTTCCCAGATTCTTAAAAGGTGCTCCGAGAACTTACATTTTGATTTAAGTCCTTTCCACTTGTAGGGATGTGAAAATGTAGACACCCTTACACATTATTGACAGGCACATCCCTAGTAATATGGACGCCTAAGTGGGTCCTTATGGGGACCTTGTGCTTATGTAACCCCTGTAGTTCTCACAGTGTACACTAGATGGCACTGTGTTATAGTATAAAGTTATTGGGAACCATGCGGTCTGGGTCCATTACTTTAGCCCAACCAAGCAGGCTGGAAGGGAATTGGTACTGTGATCCTGGGAGCATTGGCCCTAGTAAATAGATTAGCATACTCTGTCATAGATCACTCTAGGAGTGATAGATAGCTTAGGTAGTTGAGCAACTCTTAAGAGATCCTTAAAGCTGGCTGTACCTTTCACATTACTGCTACCTCTGCTGACATGAACCCTTGCCTGTAGGGATCCAGCCCAATGCACGGTGCTGTAAGTATTTGCTTCCTTTATGCTACTTGCTCTGTGTTCTAAGCTTCATTGTGGATATGTGCTATGTTGAATAAATACAGTTCTTGGTTAAGCATTAAAGAAATACTGGCGCCAATTTATTGTGCAATTTCACCTGGTTACAGTTGCACTACACCCTGCCTCCACCTCATTGCGAGGGCTTACCCCTGAGAGAAATGGCCTCATTTGTGGTATTACCCCACACTGAAAGTAGCTAAAACTGACCACAGTAAAGTCAGTTTACTATAGCGCTACACACTTGATCCCAATGTCACTTCCACCACAATGCACCTGTCGATGCCTAACTCCCAGCTTCACCTCCAGATTTACAGAGGTAAAGTAGCCAATGTTTTTTACCTGTCAATTTGTTTTTATTACATAGGCATCTGAGGGCTGCTCCTTTAAAACTGCCATCCTAGACATGGGTTCCCGGGTGCCTTTATACAAATACAACCCTGTTCCTCCCAAAGGGTATAGGTTACACTTCATCACAGTAGGAATGGTTGACTGCTTATATCCCCTACACTCTTTAGGAATTAATTTAGATGGATTGTTCTGTCATATAGATTATAGAATGCTCCTTAAACAAGCACTAAATGGAAATTCTGCATTTTAACACTTGTTTTAACGAAGTAAGATGATAACAATAATGTTATTCAGTCCAAAGGCCTTTCAAGAATATATAACTAAAAGAAGAATGTGTACAGTATTTCATTTTCTATTGCAGTTTCTATGGGTTGACTGAAAAATCAACCACATGTAGTACACAATAGAAGCCATAGGAAACAGCAGCTCCTAGATTATATTTAGGGTTGCCTCTAAGACTGACTGGTGGCTGACTGGCCTATGACCAGTTTATGTTCCTGATTCCTTTTGCATTACCAGTGTTAATTGTTCTTCTGATTCTCCCTCAAAGCACATCCAGCCAGCCAGACCATATTCAAACCAGCCAACTTTTTACATTTTATGACTTCAGTCATACCATGCAACTGTTTCCCGTGCCCTCTGCAGATCTATCAGTTGCTGTGATTATATTGGCTTTCCTACCTGCAGAGCAACTAGATACTGATGCACGTTCCTCCAGCAGCTCACCCAGTTCCATGCTCCTTTGATACCCTTTGCATCCTTCTTTTTCTGCATCCTGACTTATACCCAAGGTAGAGGGTTTGCCATTGGGCACCTTGTAATTTAATCGCAGGAAAGGAAATTACATAGGTGTTTGCTGTAAGAAGTAGAGAGTTCACGATGTGCTGGGATGAACCAAGGCAGACTTTATTGAACATACAGGGATGACTGATTTGCAGACTGGAGATGTACTCAGAGTATATCACTGCACTAATAAATAGTGATGGGCGAATTTATTCGCCAGGCGCGAATTCGCGGCGAATTTGCGCGATTCGCCGTCAGCGAATAAATTCGCGAAACGCCCGCGAAAATTCGCAGAAAAAATTAGCCGCCAAAAAACGGGCGCCGGCGTCAAAAACGGGCGCCGGCGTCAAAAACGAGACACCTGCGCTGTTTCGCGAATTTTTCGCCGTTTCGCGAATTTCGCAAATTTTTCGGCGAAGCGAAATGGCACAAATTCGCCCATCACTACTAATAAACACCTCTCCAAAGGATCCTCACACATCCTCATTAACACAGCGGGGCTCATTTACAGTCTTGAGCCAATTTCACTCATTCTGTTTCGCCAAAAATTCACCACACAGGCAAAATGTGGCAGACTCCCTTTAAAGTCTATGGGCGTTTTTTTTTGATGTGCAGCAAATTGTTTTTTGAAGAGCGTAATTCTTTTTTTACGCATGGCACCATACAAGTCTATGGCCGTCATTTCCACGGCAAAACAAGGTGAAAAAATCTGCCCATCCCTACTCGTTTATAAATTTTGCTTGGGCAGATTGGTTCGCACAGTGAATATATTTGCCTTGCGCATGGTTACATTTATAAAGCTGAATAAGTGTGCAAACAGAATTGCTTTTTTTTCACTCTGCAGAAGTCTATAAGAGATTTTTAAATATGGCAAAAATCGCAAATTTGCGAACAGTATGTGCACATTCTGCGTTTGAATTACGCCACAACTGTGGTGATGGAGAAAATATTTGCAAAACAGATTCACAGTTTGCGAATTTAAGTTACTGTTAACGCTATTTTCACATACAACAGTAAGCACCAGTCTCATTTGCGAGCCATTTGCGAAAATTTATTTTCAATGCGAATTTGCAAAAAAAAAAAACGGAAATATGGGCACAGCAGTGCAATATTTTAGTGTTCAGGAAGAAACGTGGGTTATACAACCATTTGTGAATAAATATGCGCTGCACAAACTTTATAAATGACCCCAGCATTCCCTCTCCAGAAACCTCCAGTGTCATTGTCATATGGAAATGCCATCAGTAGTTGAGCAGGTCTCCTCTCCTTATTAAGCTTTTCTCTTACTTCTCTGTCATGTCCCACATACAGTACAAAAACTTCTCCTGTGTAGTGATCAGGCCCGGATTTGTGGCAAGGCCACAAGGCCCGGGCCTAGGGCTGCACAACGCCCAGCGCAACATCTACCTAATGCACTGCGCGCAATACAAACTTAACATTTACTTGCCTGTGCGCGCAGTCATCAGTGCAGAAAGTGATAGTGCCGGAAGTGTGCGCACATTGTGTGTGAATGCGCGCATACGTGCCTGGGACGGGGGCAGCAGACAGCTTGCTTAGGGCCTGGGGGCGCCGCTTATAGAAATCCAGCCCTGGTAGTGATGGGAGAATAAATTCGGCAGGTGTGAATTCCTGACGAATTCCCACATTTCGCCGTGAAAATTCGCCGGCATCAAAAAAATGTAAATGCGTGCCAGTAAAGTAAAGTTGCTCGCGTCAAAACCATTGTGCGCCAAAATTATTTGGAGGCCCATTGACTCTAACGATGGTGTCAAAATTGATGCGAGCGCCAGAATTGAAGCTGCCATCAAAATTGATGAGGGCGTCAAAATTCGCATGCCGCTATTTTTAAATTCTTCGTTGGGACAACAGACTCTGCTTGCTGCCTAACCTGGATATCTCTCACTGCTGAAGTGAGAACAGAAAAAACATTAAAAAAGTAAATCCTACTTCATTTAGAAGACTAACTAAGTATTGGGTTCCATTTTTAACCCACTGGCCAGCTACTCAAGGTCGAGCTCACAACAATAACAGAAATGACCTACTTTCTAAAGAATAAAGCTACCCAAACATAGTTGTCGACTTGCCCTCAGCCCATGAGTGTTTCATTAATTTTTACTTTTGTTTATTCAAGATGACTTTAATGTTAGCACTAGGTCACCGCATTTAATGAGCGTATACTGCACCGTAACTCTCACGCTTAATTTATAAATATATAAAGATGTTTTTTTTCCATATTCAAATGATTGGTTCATAAACTTATATTTAATCTTTGTATTTACTTTCACACATAACATATTGTGGAATGCCAAATGGCTTTACTTCTCGTGTTTTTCGGGAAAGGACTTTGTAAAAAAAAAAAAAAGGTCAGAAAACATCTTGTAACATGTATAATTTTGTTTTGTTTTTTAAATGAAACCCAGACTGGCTAACCTATACTCAGTTTAAATAGCATAAATATAGCACTAAAATACACCACTGTTCTCCTTCTGACCTGAAATGGCCTTTCATGACTTGTAAGGAAATATATAGAGTGTTCTGACCATCTGCCACACAGCAAACATTTGCCCCAATGGGAGTTTACACAGCGAGATTAAAATAAAGTCTACCTATTCCTTAAACTGAGTGCAGAATGAGTAGAACTATTTAGACACCGAGGCACAGATGCCACAGATTCAGTTACATGGTACATATCTCAGAAGTTTTTTTATGTTTGTCACAAAACATAAAGTGAAAATGTGATTTATTTACGTAGGGTTTATCTTTATTATTCCTTAATACATTAACATAACCTCTCAACCAATTAGATTCTTCTTTCAGTATAAAGTAATATATGCCTGCTTGTTAACTGCTAGCATTCTGGTCAGTGATCAGACATTAACCCAATTGTTTCAATCATATTGCAAAAATACCTTTTTTCATTCAGAGAAATCCTGTTATATTAAAAGGGAGCCTGTCATCCTAAGGAAATAATTCCATTTTTTTTTATAATGTTAGTCAAGCATAATATACTTTATTTATGCAATATAAATGTATTAAATATTGTTTCCTTCAGTCTTGAAATTCACAATCACAGCAAGAAGGCAGTTGCCACAATTTTGGGTTATTAAAGGGCATGTAAAGTCTAAAATAGAATAAGGCTAGAAATGCTGTATTTTGTATACTAAATATAAACATGAACTTACTGCACCACAAGCCTAATCAAACAAATAATTTATGCTTTCAAAGTTGGCTACAGGGGGTCACCATTTTGTAACTTTGTTAAACATCTTTGCAAGACTAAGACTGTGCACATGCTCAGTGTGGTCTGGGCTGCTTAGGGATCGTCATAAACAAAGCTGCTTGAGTTCTGCATGGCTGGGAAGTAAGGCGGGGGCTCCCCCTGCTGTTCATAAGTATGATTGTTTCCCTGCAGAGCAGTTAGGGACCATCTGACAATTCCTATCCACAGAAGTAAATGAAGGGAGAATTTCACTGCATACAATCAGGTTTCTTATAAAAAACGGTTCCCATTTTTTAATTAAAGTACATTGGAGATAGGTTTCTTTTTCATTAAAGAAAGTAAAAATGGGATTTAATTTTTTTGCCTTTACATGCCCTTTAAGGAAAGCTTTGCATCATCCCAATATCTTGTGCCAGATCGGGGGACCTGATACCAATGTCCATGCCCGGGCTACACAATTCTATACAGTGAGGGGGGAATATGAGGAGTGAAATTGCATCTTGGAAGTGCAGAACGGATAGTGATTGCCTGCCCTGCCTGTAAGCCTGAGGCATAGAGGTTGGACAGACAATATCTGATTGACAGCTGAGAGTTTAAGAAGAAGGCCTGCTATTAGCAAAATTGTCTAAAACTGTTAATATCTCATATACCACTTAAATTAGAAAATCTGTGTAAACTGCAAAAGTGCTCAGGGGAGCACTGGGAATACATTTATACCAATTCACTTAATAGGAAATAGAGAACCGAACTGGTGCTATGCACAGATGCTGTTAAAGTAGAATTAAACTCTAAAAATGTAATAAAGTTATAAATAAATGCCATATTTTATAAACTGAACTTATTGCACCAGCCTAAAACTTTCAACTTCTCAATAGCAGCAATGATCCAGGACTTCAAACTTGTCACAGGGGGTCACCATCTTGGAAAGTGTCTGTGACACTCACATGCTCAGTGGGCTCTGAGCAGCTGTTGAGAAGCTAAGCTTAGGGCTCGTCACTAATTATCCAGCAGAAAATGAGCTTCCTCTGTAATATAAGCTGATGCTAAAAGGCTGATTAAATTCTGGTGCTAATTGCACTGGTTTCTGTGCTGCCATGTAGTAATTATCTGTATTAATTACTAATCAGCCTTATATTGTGACATTTCTATTCTATGTGTACTGTATATTGTGAGTGGGTCCCTAAGCTCAGTAAGTGACAGCAGCACAGAGCATGTGCAGTGAATCAGCAGAAAAGAAGATGGGGAGCTACTGGGGCATCTTTGGAGACACAGATCTTTACTGCTAAAGGGCTGTGGTTGCCTTGGGCTGGTACAGAAGCACAAAACATAATGTACAACATTTCTAGCTACTTCTTTAGTTAAGCTGCAGTTCTCCTTTAAGATAACTTTATAGTGCAGATTATGTCAATGGATGTTGTATTATTCTATGCATTGAAAGTAGTTATTTCAAAGTACAAAGTGCACAAAGTAAGTAGTTAAATGGGAAATATACAAACAAAGTTTGTTTCTACCAGGGCACAGTTTCAGTTTACCATTCAGTTTACTGCATATGTAGATGAGTAAGCAAACTTTTGTAACTACAAGTCACATTCCAATGTAAAAAGTCTTGTGGAACAACACCAGGGTGATTAATATTCCTAGAGGATGATGCATAAATGCTCTCATTGGCTGTTTCTTAGCCCTGGTGTACTGCAGCCTGTTTGACAGTAAACATTTGTACCTCAAAGCTAGGCATTTAAAAATAAGCACCTGATTTGAGACCACTGGGAGCAACATTAAAGTGTGAAGTAGACACGTTACTTGTGAGACACTTGTGGAAAATCACAGGAATTAGCAGTAGATACATACTGTTGTCAATTTCAGGGTTCCTCAATTTCAACTGTGTTCAGTGGGCTGGACAGGCATCTGCCACATGAGACTAAGAAGACGTGGGGCACATTTACTATTGGTTGAATATCGAGGGTTAATTAACCCTCAATATTCGACCGTCAAAGTAAAATCCTTCGACTTCGAATATCGAAGTCAAAGGATTTACCGAATTTACTACGATCGAACGAAAAATCAACGATTCAAAGGATTTTAATCCATCGATCAAACAATTTTCCTTAAATCCCAAATTGGTAGGAAAGCCTATGGGGACCTTCCCCATAGGCTAACATTGGTGTTCGGTAGGTTTTAGGTGGCGAAGTAGGTGGTCAAAGTTTTTTTTAAAGAGACAGTACTTCGACTATCGAATGGTCGAATAGTCGAACGATTTTTAGATCGAATCGCTTGATTCAAAGTCAAAGTCATAGTCGAAGGTCAAAGTAGCCAATTCGATGGTCGAAGTAGCCATAAAAATACTTTGAAATTCGAAGTATTTTTTATTCTATTCCTTCACTCGTAAATGTGCCCCCTACTGTATATATGAACCCCTGAGATTGTAAAATAATGGTATTACCATCCCAGTCCAAATGCCTGTCTTGGATACTGAGCAGCAACGCAACCCTATGAGTAGCATATCTATTACCAACCATGTATGCTTATATGGACACCTTATAGGTGACTTTAACATATTCTTCTGCCACCCCATGAGATTGCAGCTAGTATTTCACCTCTCAAACAGTATCCGACCATTGTAGACGTTTAATTTTTTTCATAAATAACATACCATTCGAATTCTGAATAAAATCAAATTTATTAGAGTTTAAAAAAAAATCACATTACTCTAAAATCCGACCTTTGATAAGTAATCCCCTAAATGTACAATGAATGAGTGTGAAAGGAAGAAGGGAAGAGTTCAAAGTTAAACACCAGTTTTTTTGTAATTTACCTGCAGTTTTCGCTGTGCCCTTCAGTTGGAAAATAGGCCCTATGGCTTAGTGGTTTGGATGATTTCTTGGACAATCAGAATATCCAAGGCTATTGTGATACTAAACTCTATAGTTAGTGTAGAGTATTTATAATTTATGTGAGTGTATGGAGGGGTCAGTGTGTGTATGTAGGGATGCTGGGTTTCATTTAAAGGAGTTGAACTTGATGGACTTTGGTCTGTTTTCAACCCAATTTAACTATGTAACTATGGTCATCTTCTTGCATCTTGTCACGGTCGGCACCCTAAACCAGAACTAATGCCAAGCTCTCTGGTCTCGGCTTCACCAGTAGTGTGACCGCCTTTGGCTTCGGGAGGAGCCCTCAGCGTACTCAGATGCCACCTGGACTTTTCGAGAGGAGCAAGGCGAGGAGTTCTGGCAAGCAAAGGGGCACGACTGTAGTAAAACAAAGTCTTTGGACAGAAGATCGCAGTACAAGGCGTAAGGCAAAGGAGTAGTCAGAACAGGCCGGGTCGAGGCAGGCAGAGAATAAACGTTATCAGGCAGGCAAGGGTCAAACCAGGAAGACAATCAGAGGGTTAATCAGAAGCGGTAGTCAGTAATCAGGCAAGGGTCAGAATCCAGAAATCAGAGTAGTCAAATAGCCAGGCAGGGGTCAAAAATAGGAATCAAACAGCATACAGAATATAGCACAAGCTCAAAAGCACCAGGAACAAATCCTATCACGGGCCATGGTAACCTGTGGGAATGCCCTTTAAAAACTATTTGAATTTAGCGCCTCTCGCACTGACGTCATTACGTCAGCGCGCCTGCGCCTTTAAATCAGAGTGTGCATGCGCGCGCGTGCACTAGGGAGCCGGCACAGGAGCAGCGCGGCGTGACGGGCGTCCCCGTCGAGGGGGAGGCAGGCATCCCTGCTGTCCCCCCATACCAGGCACAAGTATTTTTATCACACATCTCTAGGGAGCACTGTAGTATCAATTGTCCATTTCAAGCTCCAAAATAAACCAGTGCTGGACTTGACAGGGGACTAGATTTCATGGAAAGTACAGTGGCTACTTCTGTGTTAACAAAGCCAAATGAAATGTCACATAGTTAAGCATGCTACATTCCTGCATGTTGCTACATGCAGGAAAAATCGCCTCTTCTTCGAGATGACTAATCTCCCCTAAATGACTTCCCACCGGCTAAAATGTAAATTGCCGGCGGGACGGCACTCGGATCGATTTGGCTTTTCAAAGCTGCCCAAAGTTTCCTTGTGAGACAACTTCGGGCATCTTCAGAAAACCGAAAGCGTTCCTAGTGCTATCCCGCCAGCGATTTACATTCTAGCCGGCAGAAAGGCATTTAGGGGAGATTAGTCGCCCGAAGAAGAGGCGATTTGTTGCTGGGCGCCTAATTTCCCCCAGTAGCAGCCTGTGCCACTGCCCTAAACCTCACCAAAGAAATGTCTGGCAGAGATTGTAGTAGAAATATATCAACACTTTCTCATCCAGAGCAACCTACACATATGGAAAACTTTGAACAGCAATAAAACAACATACTCCGAACTACTCATTGACAATCTTGCAAAACGTTCAGATCTTGAAGACCATCAGCATTACATATAGCGCAAATATGAGATGTTGGTTCTCGCTGCTGTGTACCATAGGTCAGTCCCCATGTATTTCTTGTTACTGAAACAAATGTTTTTGAGAATCAGGATTTTTGCTTGTATATAGGACACTCGTTGAGATCTGTGTTGCACAGTCATGCAAAACGTTGTATATGAAGAAGACATTATCTATAAAAAAGCAATGAGACTCATGAAGTATTCATTAAAAATGTCATCAAAAATGGAAAAATTCAACACCAGTTGCTCTTACTGATGTTTTAAAAATGAGATTTGGGACACATTATAGTCATTTCTCTGTATTTGAAAACATATTTGTATATTTTTCAATACAAATATCATTAGGTTTTAAGATACAGAGATAATACAGTCAAAACAGGGGCCACCAAGGTACCCCATAGCAATCAAAAGTTATTTTTGAGATTTATTAGGGGACACTGAACACCCTGGAAAAGTGCAGGGGCTCTAAAATGGACACAATTAAGAACACATATACAGTAGATACATTTCATTGCACTGACGAAGGGGCGTGCCCCCGAAACGTTGTGCATCTTGACGAAATAAACACTTTGGGCTTTACCCCACATTGAAATTGTTCCTCCTTTCTCTTCGCTTCATTGGAAATCGGGGGAGTGCCGTCTCCCTAGAGGATTGTGCACCAGGCAATCAAGTAAGGAAGGCTAGTGTGTACGCTCACACCGTTTTCTACGAACCTTGGACATGGCAATAACTTTAGGGTTTCCACAATGGGTTGGATCAATAGGCAGACTTGTGCTCAGTGAATGTGATAGGGAGCTTAGATTGTAAGTTACACGTGTAGAAGGTTTAGTTCTTCTATATGTGCAGTAATACTATGCACCAAAGTGTTGTACATCTCCCAAATAAAGCTACACACTAGTGATGGTGAATTTCTCCCACTTCAAATTGTTGAAAAATTCTTGCGAAATTCGTGAAACAGCAAAAAATTTATGAAACTCAAAAAGTCAATGGGCGTCATAATAATGTTGACGTACATCGATTTTGACATGATCGACTTTTCGGATGTGCGTCCAAAATTTTTTGATGCCAACAAATTTTTGTGTGAGTTTTGCGAATTTATTATTCACAGCGAATTTGCACCAGGTGAATTTATTCGCCCATCACTACTACACACTGATGATCTTTGTAAAGCTCTGTAGAATATGGCAGTGCTATGTAAATTAAGAGTTAATAAGCATCATTTATAAAAGGGTGCAAAAAATGGGTGCAAACAGACTTCAGTATGTGGTTGAAAGTCTGCAGAATGGCATACCTACCTATGTTCACAATTTAGGCTGAACAATCCAGAATTCTGGACTAGTTATGGGTGAATGTGACCTGTTTCACCAAAAATTCGCAAAAAGGCGGTCATTCTCTGAAATGCATTGAAATCTATTTTTGCTCATCATTATTCTGGACGGTCTTGACTCCAGTTCGCTCCCCCACCAGGATCAGACCCGGTAGTGGCAAATTAATGTAAGTGGTGCACTCGTGTGTGTGGGGGGGGGGCTAGGATGGACGCTGGCTCCTGGGAAGAGAGCCCTTCAGTCACAGTACTGGTGAGCACTGGAACGGCCCATTCTAATGCTGTGTGGACCCTGTGTCGCTCCGTAAAGGAACAGAAAATGGAGAGGTATCAGGTGATCAGGGAAGTGTCTGTGCTAATGGCTACTGTTGGATCGTGAGCAGCTTAAAGTCTTACACTTCTTTAATTATTCAAATGTTAGGAATGGAAATGTATAGATTGCATCTATTTGCATTCTATGCAAATTCTATCCATGCTAAAATGTAAAAGAGATAAATCATGTGAGTGTGTCACTTTTACAACATTAGTGTTTATATGTAATAACATGTATCCCAATTAAGATAAAATCTCATTTTAGTTTCCATACGTTATGCTTATTTATTTCATAAGGGTGCCTCAATGGCAGGAATGTTACAATATGGGCAGGCCTCTTGCGCAGCGTGTGCCCGGAGGCAACTGAGCACATTGAGAGCCAGGCCAGCCAAATGAATCAGCTCTGACTCAGATCAGATAGCCTTCAGCAGAACAACTGACTTAAATCACTTAACTCTTATATCTTTGTCTCAGGGAAACTCCTCTGCCCTCCGTCCATGCTGTTAGTCACCAAAAATAATCCCAACAGACTGCATTCCCAATTGCAGAAACATGCCACTATTCACATTTTTATGCGATGCAAGAAAAGTGAAAATATTCTAAAATAAAAATAACTTCAGTCCACTGGATGTAAATGGATGTTAAATGCTGTAAGTGCTTGTAAGCCTGCAGGGGAGATACAGTATATATGGGCACTACTAGGCACAATCAGCACTTGAAGGGTTTTGTCAATTGTTCTGGTAAAGGGTGGCTGCTAGTGATGAGCAAATAAACCTGCCAGGTGCGAATTTGCGGCAAATTTCCGTCTTTCACCACCAGCAAATAAATTCGTAAAACTGTGGAAAAATTTGCAGGCAAAAAAATGGTTTGTCAGAGTAGTTGCACACATAAAAATTGTCATGTCTAAGGGGCAGATTTACTAAGTTCGAATGAATGTTCGAATTTCAAAAACTTTGAATTTCAAAGTAAATTTTTGGGTACTTCGACCATTGAATAGGCTATATTTGACCATTCGACTTACATTTGAACGATTCAAAGTAAAAATAGTTAGACTATTTGACCATTCGATAATCGAAGTACTGTCTCTTTAAAAAAACCCTTTGACTTCATACTTCGCCAAATTAAAGCTACCGAAGTGCAATCTTAGCCTATGGGGACCTTCCACAGCACTTTTCTAAGTTTTTTTTTGGTTGAATAGAAATCCTTCGATCGATCGCTAAAAATTGTTCGAATAGTTTGAATCGTTCGATTTAATCGAACAATTTTTATTTGACCGCAGGATTGCCAAATTTGTTGAAAAAACTTCAAATTCGATATTCAAATTCAAAGTTTTTTAATACGATGGTCGAATTTCGAAGTTTTTTGTACTTTGAAATTCGACCCTTAGTAAATCTGCCCCTAAATGATTAATAATATATAATGGACGCCAATTGACTAATGCATTTGGACAAAATAGAATTTTTCAGTGAAATGGGACAAATTCACCCATCACTAGTGCCTGCTACTGGTCAGAGATGACTGATAATGTCTATATCGCTATAAACATTGTTTAGACATTCATATGTAATAAACATGCAATCAAAAATAACTTTAAAAAATTGTTAATACATTTTTCAAAAAATTATACAGGCTGAGCCTGTATGGCTCTGAAATTGTTTAGGCATCCATATTTATTAACAACATACATAAAAAAAATTAATAAATAAATAATAAACAATAATTAAAAATGTATGGATTTTGTTTCTTTAAATAAAAATTAATTTTAAAATGAGAAAGACTTCGGTTCATTGGTAGGGATGTAGCGAACTGCCGATTTGGTGTTCGCGAACGCCGTTCGCGAACACCGGCAAAAAATGCGATCAGTTCGCGAACCTCGAACACCCGCTAAAATCGTTCGATTCGAACGATCGAAGGATTTTAATCAATCGATCGAAGGATTTTCATTCGAATCGAACGATCGAAACCATTCGATCGAATGCTTTTCATTCGATCGAATGCTTACAATCGTTCGAACGAATGGAAATCGTTCGATTCTTAACGGTCGAAGGAATTCGAATGGTCGAATGGTCGAACGATTTGTATTCGAATCGAACGCGAACTCAAAATGCGAACGTTCCCAAACGTTCGCGAACATTCGGCGGACGCGAACGGTCGAAGTTCGCGCAAACTAGTTCGCAGCAGAACAGTTCGCTACATCCCTATTCATTGGATGTAAGTTACTGATGCAGCTTGTCTGGTTTTGAAACTGCTTGAGCACCGATATATATTGACAACAACATACATTAAAAATAAAAATAGTACAACCATTGTTCATACTTTTTTCAAAAAATTTAAATTATTAATTTTAAAATGAATAAGGCTTCAGTCCATTGGATGTAATTTGATACAGCCTGAAAGGCTCTGAAACTGCTTGGGGACAAATATATATTAACAACATACATGAAAAAATTATTTTAAAAAATGATGTATTTTTTAAAAAAATAAAAACTATTCATTTTAAAATGAGCAAGACCTCATTTTGTTGGATGTAAGTAGCTGATAAAACCTGCATGGCTATGAAATTGCTTAGGCACCCATATATATATTGACAATAACATACATTAAAAATAAAAATAACACACAAATTGTTCATACATTTTTCAAAAAATAAGAAATTATTCATATTAAAATTAATAAGATTCAGTCCATTGGATGTAATTTGCAGATACAACCTACCGTATATGGCTCAGAAACTGCTTGGGCACTAATATATAGTAACAACATGCATAAAATAATATTACATACATAATTATGTTCCCAATTTAATAAAAAATATATTTTTTTAGACAAACTAGATTATTTTGCTAGTTTTTTTGTTCACACTGCATTTTTAGGTACCTTTTACTACAGGTTTTTCTTTATTTCCCTATTGATTATTTTGGGCACCTAGGAGGTGGAAAACCATTTAAACTAGGGATTCATTTGGCTGAATCCAAGTGCCTGGCCGAACTGAATCCGAATCCTAAAAATCATGTGATTTTTTTTGTCACATGACAAGGAAGTTAGAAAGTGTTTAATAGCATGCTGTGTACGCAGTTCTCTTTTGCCCCTCTTTCCCTAATTTTAATTTGCATATGAAAATTAGGATTTGGTTCGGTATTCGAATAAACCTTTTGTGAATGATTGGGGATTTGTCCAAATCCGAAAATAGTGGATTGGTGCATCCCCAAATTAAACATTTGGGGGCAAAGACTTGTGTACATCTAAGAAAATGAAATGAAAATTGAGTTGCCAAAAAAAATCTTTGAAAGCACAAAAATGTACACCCATGTGAAATTCCTACTAATTTGCATAAAATTTTCCACATTTAAGCATTTACACAAATAGTAGTAAATAGAAGGAAATAAATTCTACTAAGTGAGGGAAAAATTGAAAAAAGGAAAATCCTAAAAATCATGTGATTTTTTTTTGTCATATGACAAGGAAGTTAAAAAATGTTTAATTGCATGCTGTGTGTGTGGTTCTCTTTTGCCCCTCTTTCCCTAATTTTTAATTTGCATATGAAAATTAGAATTTGGTTCGATATTCGAATAAACCTTTTGTGAATGATTTGGGATCTGTCCAAATCCGAAAATAGTGGATTGGTGCATCCCCAAATTAAATATGTGGGGGGAAAAACTGGTGTACATTTAAGAAAATGAAATCAAAATTGATTTGCCAAAAAAAATCTTTGAACACAAAAAAATGTACACCCATGTGAAATTCCCACAAATTTGCATACAATTTTCCACATTTAAGCATTTACACAAATAGTAGTAAATAGAAGGAAAAAAAAATTACCAAGTGAGGGAAGAATTGAAAAAAGGAAAATTCTAAAAATCATGTGATCTTTTTTGTCACATGACAAGGAAGTTAAAAAATGTTTAATTGCATGCTGTGTGTGTGGTTCTCTTTTGCACCTCTTTCCCTAATTTTTAATTTGCATATGAAAATTAGGATTTGGTTTGGTATTCGAATAAACCTTTTGTGAATGATTGGGGATTTGTCCAAATCTGAAAATAGTGGATTGGTGCATCCCCAAATTAAACATTTGAGGGGAAAAACTGGTGTACATCTAAGAAAATGAAATGAAAATTGAGTTGCCAAAAAAAATCTTTGAACGCACAAAAATGTACACCCATGTGAAATTCCTACAAATTTGCATAAAATTTTCCACATTTAAGCATTTACACAAAAAGTAGTAACAAGAAGGAAAAGAAAAAAATTGAAAAAAGCAAAATCCTAAAAATCATGTGATTTTTTTTGTCACATGACAAGGAAGTTAAAAAATGTTTAATTGCATGGTAAGTGCGCGGTTCTCATTTGGCTGAATCGAAGTGCCTGGCGGAACTGAATCCGAATCCTAAAAATGATGTTATTTTTCTTCTCACATGACAAGGAAGTAGAGATGGCGCGAACTGTTCGCCGGCGAACTTGTTCGCGCGAACATCGGGTGTTCGCGCTCGCCGGAAGTTCGCGAACGTCGCGCGACGTTCGCCATTTTGGGTTCGCCATTGTTGGCGCTTTTTTTTGCCCTCTCACCCCAGACCAGCAGGTACATGGCAGCCAATCAGGAAGCTCTCCCCTGGACCACTCCCCTTCCCTATAAAAACCGAAGCCCTGCAGCTTTTTTTCACTCTGCCTGTGTGTGCTGAAGAGATAGTGTAGGGAGAGAGCTGCTGCCTGTTAGTGATTTCAGGGACAGTTGAAAGTTTGCTGGCTAGTAATCGTTTTGATACTGCTCTGTTATTGGAGGGACAGAAGTCTGCAGGGGTTTGAGGGACATTTAAGCTTAGGTAGCTTTGCTGGCTAGTAATCTACCTTCTACTGCAGTGCTCTGTATGTAGCTGCAGTGGGCAGCTGTCCTGCTTCTGATCTCATCTGCTGACTGCTGCAATAGCAATAGTCCTTGTAAGGACTGCTTTTATTTATTTTTTTGTTGTTTTACTACTACTACTACTACTACTACTACTACTATAAGAGCCCAGTGCTATTAGTCTAGCAGTGTTGGGGAGTGGGACTGGTGTGCTAATCTGCTGCTCCTAGTAGTTCAGCAGCACCAACTTTAATTTTTTTTTTTTTTAATATTCATTCTTTTTTTATTTAACTTTTTTTTATTTTACTACCGCTGTAGTAGTGTATAAGTTGACCTTTTAGGCATTATTTGCCCTGTAGGCATTTTTTGCCCAGTGTGTTATTCAACCAACTGCTATCTAGCTGTGTGACCGTGTTCACATTCTGTCTAAATATCCATAATATTACCGTCTCCAGAAAAAACACCGGAGTGACTTTTTTCAAGCAGCCATAATAAATTTTACGTAATCCGTATCCATCGCTGTAGTAGTGTATAAGTTGACCTTTTAGGCATTATTTGCCCTGTAGGCATTTTTTACCCAGTGTGTTATTCAACCAACTGCTATCTAGCTGTGTGACCGTGTTCACATTCTGTCTAAATATCCATAATATTACCGTCTCCAGAAAAAACACCGGAGTGACTTTTTTCAAGCAGCCATAATAAATTTTACGTAATCCGTATCCATCGCTGTAGTAGTGTATAAGTTGACCTTTTAGGCATTATTTGCCCTGTAGGCATTTTTTGCCCAGTGTGTTATTCAACCAACTGCTATCTAGCTGTGTGCCCGTGTTCACATTCTGTCTAAATATCCATAATATTACCGTCTCCAGAAAAAACACCGGAGTGACTTTTTTTCAAGCAGCATTCTTATATTTTACGTAATCCGTATCCACCGCTGTGTATACGTTGACCTTGTAGGCATTATTTGCCCTGTAGGCATTTTTTGCCCAGTGTGTTATTCAACCAACTGCTATCTAGCTGTGTGCCCGTGTTCACATTCTGTCTAAATATCCATAATATTACCGTCTCCAGAAAAAACACCGGAGTGACTTTTTTTCAAGCAGCATTCTTATATTTTACGTAATCCGTATCCACCGCTGTGTATACGTTGACCTTGTAGGCATTATTTGCCCTGTAGGCATTTTTTGCCCAGTGTGTTATTCAACCAACTGCTATCTAGCTGTGTGCCCGTGTTCACATTCTGTCTAAATATCCATAATATTACCGTCTCCAGAAAAAACACCGGAGTGACTTTTTTTCAAGCAGCATTCTTATATTTTACGTAATCCGTATCCACCGCTGTGTATACGTTGACCTTGTAGGCATTATTTGCCCTGTAGGCATTTTTTGCCCAGTGTGTTATTCAACCAACTGCTATCTAGCTGTGTGACCGTGTTCACATTCTGTCTAAATATCCATAATATTACCGTCTCCAGAAAAAACACCGGAGTGACTTTTTTCAAGCAGCCATAATAAATTTTACGTAATCCGTATCCATCGCTGTAGTAGTGTATAAGTTGACCTTTTAGGCATTATTTGCCCTGTAGGCATTTTTTGCCCAGTGTGTTATTCAACCAACTGCTATCTAGCTGTGTGCCCGTGTTCACATTCTGTCTAAATATCCATAATATTACCGTCTCCAGAAAAAACACCGGAGTGACTTTTTTTCAAGCAGCATTCTTATATTTTACGTAATCCGTATCCACCGCTGTGTATACGTTGACCTTGTAGGCATTATTTGCCCTGTAGGCATTTTTTGCCCAGTGTGTTATTCAACCAACTGCTATCTAGCTGTGTGACCGTGTTCACATTCTGTCTAAATATCCATAATATTACCGTCTCCAGAAAAAACACCGGAGTGACTTTTTTTCAAGCAGCATTCTTATATTTTACGTAATCCGTATCCACCGCTGTGTATACGTTGACCTTGTAGGCATTATTTGCACAGTGTTTTCTTCAAACCGCCATCTAGCTGTGTGAGCTTGTTCACATTTTGTCTAAATATTGATAATATTATCGTCTCTAGAAAAACCACTTGAGTTACTTTTTTTCAAGCAGCATTCATATATTTTACGTAATCCGTATCCACCGCTGTAGTAGTGTATACATTGATCTTGTAGGCATTATTTGCACACTGTTTTCTTCAAACTGCCATCTAGCTGTGTGTATTATCGTTTCCAGAAAAACCAACTGAGTTTTTGTTGTTGTTGTTTTTTTAAAAATAATGCCAGGCAAAGGCAGGCCGCCACGCAGAGGCCGTGCTAGGGGCCGTGCTGCTATGCAATCCTGTGGCCCTAGCAAATTGCCCAGTTTTAAAAAGCCAATGACCCTGAACTCCCAAAATGCTGAAGAGGTAGTTGACTGGCTTACACAGCACACCCCATCCTCTACCGTTTCTAACTTTACCACAACATCCTCCTCATCCTCCACTGCTATGGCCACCCCACGTAACACTTCCTCCACCACCGGTGCCCCTTCTTCACTGGAGTCAGAGGAGTTATTTTCCCATGAGTTTCTTGAACTGAGTAATGCGCAACCATTATTGGCAGAAGAAGATGAAGGAGATGAGGACGTTACACCAGATTTAATTCTGGCAGAGAACACGACAGAGATGGACATAATGATGAGTGATGAGGAGGAGGTCCCCGCTGCTGCTTCCTTCTGTGATGTGTCAGAAGAAATTGATGCATCTGAGGAGAATGATGATGAGGAGATTGATGTTTTGTGGGTGCCTAGTAGAAGAGAGCAAGAGGAGGGTAGTTCAGATGGAGAGACGGAGAGTCAGAGAGGCAGTAGGAGAATAAGACTTAGAAGAAGCAGGGAGGACAGCCCGCAGGGATCAGTAGGGCAACAACATGTATCGGCACCTGTGTTCAGCCAGCCAACGCACCCGCCATTGCCGCCAATGCCGCCAACTTCTACTGTTACCGCCAGATCGCACACTTCCAAAAAGTCAGCAGTGTGGGATTTTTTTAATGTGTGTGCCTCTGACAAAAGCATTGTAATTTGCAATGAGTGCAGTCAGAAACTGAGCCTTGGTAAGCCCAACAGCCACATAGGTACAACTTCTATGCGAAGGCACATGAGCGGCAAGCACAAAGCACTTTGGGAGCAACACCTCAAAGGCAACAGGCAAACTAAAAGCCACACTCCTTCTGGTCCAGCATCTTACTGCTCTACCTCTGCTCTCCTTGACCCATCTGAACCACCCTCCACTCCGCCTTCCACCTTGACCACCTGTTCCCATTCCCAGTCATCTGCCACCAGCCAAGTTTCTGTGAAGGCCATGTTTGAGCGTAAGAAGCCAATGTCTGACTGTCACCCCCTTGCCCGGCGTCTGACAGCTGGCTTGTCTGCACTCTTAGCCCGCCAGCTTTTACCATACCAGCTGGTGGACTCTGAGGCCTTCCGCAAATTTGTAGCAATTGGGACACCGCAGTGGAAGGTACCCAGCCGCAATTTTTTTTCTAAAAAGGGAATACCACACCTGTACCAACATGTGCAGAGCCAAGTTACCGCATCTCTGTCACTTAGTGTTGGGCCAAAGGTCCATATGACTACTGACGCATGGTCCTCCAAGCATGGTCAGGGCAGGTATGTCACCTACACTGCCCACTGGGTGAACTTGGTAATGGCTGGGAATGGGAAGCAGGGAATGGGTAGCTCAACAACAACAACAACAGTGGAGTTGGTGTCACCGCCACGGATTGCACGCGGTTCTGCCACCACCTCTACTCCTCCATCGCTCTCTACCTCGTCTTCTTCCTCTTCTTCTTCTTACTCTGCTGCTGGGTCCTCCTTCTCCTCCTCCACACCTGTGCACCCCCAGCTCCCCCTAGGCTATTCGACGTGCCAGGTACGCCGTTGTCACGCTGTCTTGGGGATGACGTGCCTGGAAAGCAAAAACCATACCGGATCTGTACTCCTGTCATCTCTGCAGTCACAGGCCGATCGGTGGCTGACCCCACACCAACTGCAGATCGGAAAAGTGGTGTGTGACAATGGAAGCAATCTGTTGGCAGCGTTGAGACTGGGCAATTTAACACATGTGCCCTGCATGGCACATGTGTTAAATTTAATAGTCCAACGTTTTGTCTCCAAGTACCCAGGATTCCAGGACGTTCTCACCCAGTCCAGAAAGGTGTCGGCCCATTTCAGACGTTCCTACACAGCCATGGCACGCCTTGCTGACATTCAGCAGCGCTACAACATGCCAGTCAGGCGTTTGATTTCTGACAGCCAGACTCGCTGGAATTCAACGCTCCTTATGTTGGAACGTCTGCTGCAACAACAAAGGGCCGTCAACGAGTACCTTTTTGAACTGGGTGGTAGGACTGGATCTGCAGAGCTGGGGATTTTTTTCCCCCGTTACTGGGTGCTTATGCGCGATGCCTGCAGGCTCATGCGACCTTTTGAAGAGGTGACAAATATGGTCAGTCGCACCGAAGGCACCATCAGCGACCTAATACCCTTCGCTTTCTTCCTGGAGCGTGCCGTGCGACGAGTGACAGATGAGGCTGTAGACCAGCGTGACGAGGAGCTGGAAGCGCACGATTTATGGTCGGAATCACCAGAACGAACCCAGGCACCTGCTGCAACGCAGGGAGAGGTGCCAGAAGTGGAGTCAGAGGAGGAAGGTGGCTTTGTGGAGGAGGAGGAGGAGGACCAACAGGAGCAGGCTTCCCAGGGGGCTAGTGGTGACCTTTTGGGGACCCCTGGTCTTGTACGTGGCTGGGGGGAGGAGACCGTGGATGATGCAGTCCTTGATAATGAGGAAGCGGAGATGGATAGCTCTGCATCCAACCTTGTGAGAATGGGGTCTTTCATGCTGTCATGCCTGTTGAAGGACCCCCGTATCAAGAGGCTTAAGGAGAAGGACCTGTACTGGGTCGCAACGCTACTAGACCCTCGGTACAAGCATAAAGTGTCAGAAATGTTACCAACATACCACAAGTCCGAAAAGATGCGGCATTTACAAACCAGCCTGCAAAACATGTTGTACAATGCTTTTAAGGGTGATGTCACTTCAGGAACTCATCAACATTCCAGGGGCAGAGGTGCCAGTAATCCTGCCACGAGCACACCTGCAAGGACAAAGCCCTTTGGCCGGTCTGTAACATCAGACATGCAAATGTTTTTCTGTCCAAGGCAGCGCCACAACCCTTCTGGATCCACCCTCAAAGAACGCCTCGACCGGCAGGTAGCGGACTACCTGGCATTAACTGCAGATATCGACACTCTGAGGAGCGATGAACCCCTGGACTACTGGGTGCGCAGGCTTGATCTGTGGCCAGAGCTGTCACAATTTGCCATGAACCTCTTGTCTTGCCCAGCCTCAAGTGTGCTCTCAGAAAGGACCTTCAGTGCAGCAGGAGGGATTGTAACTGAGAAGAGAACTCGCCTAGGTCACAAAAGTGTCGATTACCTGACCTTTATTAAAATGAATGAGGGGTGGATCTCGGAGGGTTACTGCACGCCGGAAGACTTGTTCTGACTTCTATGCAGCTGTCCTTCTCTTCAAGCCTCATGACTCCACACACAGCTGTCCTTTAGCGTCCTCCTCCCTCCGCCACCGTTACAAACTAGGGTGCAAACCCTACTGGTTTAATTTTTTCTGGCCTCAGTGGCTGCAACCAAAAAAACTGGGCAAACAATGTCTACAAGGTCAACGTATGGCGAAAAATGACTATTTTCAGCATTTATATGGCATATTTTTTCTGGCAACTGTGCTTCAGTGGCTGCGTCCAAAAAAATGCATATTTTCTGCATTTATATGGCATAATTTTTCTGGCCTCTGTGCTTCAGTGGCTGCAACCAAAAAAATGCATATTTTCTGCATTTATATGGCATAATTTTTCTGGCCTCTGTGCTTCAGTGGCTGCAACCAAAAAAATGCATATTTTGTCCATTTATATGGCATAATTTTTCTAGCCTCTGTGCTTCAGTGGCTGCAACCAAAAAAATTTATATTTTCAGCATTTATATGGCATAATTTTTCTGTCAACTGTGCTTCAGTGGCTGCGACCAAAAAAATGCATATTTTCTGCATTTATATGGCATAATTTTTCTGGCCTCTGTGCTTCAGTGGCTGCAACCAAAAAAATTTATATTTTCAGCATTTATATGGCATAATTTTTCTGGCAACTGTGCTTCAGTGGCTGCGACCAAAAAAATGACTATTTTCAGCATTTATATGGCATATTTTTTCTGGCCTCTGTGCTTCAGTGGCTGCGGCCAAAAAAACTGGGCAAACAATGCCTACAAGGTCAACGACGTTGACCTTGTAGGCATTGTTTGCCCAGTTTTTTTGGCCGCAGCCAATGAAGCACAGAGGCCAGAAAAAATATGCCACATAAATGCTGAAAATAGTCATTTTTTGCCATACGTTGACTCAACGTATATGGCAAAAAATGACTATTTTCAGCATTTATATGGCATATTTTTTCTGGCAACTGTGCTTCAGTGGCTGCAACCAAAAAAACTGGGCAAACAATGTCTACAAGGTCAACGTATGGCGAAAAATGACTATTTTCAGCATTTATATGGCATATTTTTTCTGGCAACTGTGCTTCAGTGGCTGCGTCCAAAAAAACTGGGCAAACAATGTCTACAAGGTCAACGTATGGCGAAAAATGACTATTTTCAGCATTTATATGGCATATTTTTTCTGGCAACTGTGCTTCAGTGGCTGCGTCCAAAAAAACTGGGCAAACAATGCCTACAAGGTCAATGTATGGCAGTTGTTTAAAGAGAACAGTAGATTACTAGCCAGCAAAGCTACCTAAGCTAAAATGTCCCTCAAATCCCTGCAGACTTCTGTCCCTCCAATACAGAGCAGTATCAAGCAGATTACTAGCCAGCAAACTTACTATCATCTGTCCCTGAAATCACTAACAGCTCTCCCCCTACACTATCTCTTCCAAGCACACACAGGCAGATTTTTCAGATAAATTTTTGCCCTTGATCCCCCTCTGGCATGCCACTGTCCAGGTCGTTGCACCCTTTAAACAACTTTAAAATCATTTTTCTGGCCAGAAATGTCTTTTTTAGATGTTAAAGTTCGCCTTCCCATTGAAGTCTATGGGGTTCGCGAACCGTTCACGAACCGCTCGCATTTTTGCGCAAGTTCGCGAATATGTTCGCGAACTTTTTTTCCGACGTTCGCTACATCCCTACAAGGAAGTTAAAAATGTTTAATTGCATTCTATGTGCGCGGTTCTCTTTTGCCCCTCTTTCCCTAATTTTTAATTTATATATGAAAATTAGGAATTGGTTCGGTATTCAAACAAACTTTTTGTGAATAATTAGGGATTTGTCCAAATGTGACAATAGTGGACCGGTGCATCCCCAAATTAAACCTTTGGGGAAAAAGCTGGTGTACACATTTAAGCATTTACACAAATAGTAGTAAATAGAAGGAAAAACATTCTACCAAGTGAGGGAAAAATTGAAAAAAGGAAGTGATATTTTTTTCCCCAGGGGAATATTTCCTTCCTTGTTCGTACTGTACTACAGTATCTGCTGCCTACAACATATTTCCTCCTAGAAACCATATACACAGGGTATGCTTGATCTCTTGTTTCACTTTATTTCAAGGCTCAGCGAACGCAGAATAGATTTTATTAACTAAACATTGGCGGAAGGGAAATGTTAACACATGATCACTCCTAAAACGTGAAAGTAATACTTAGCTCTGTGAGCAGCCTTGCCCTTATATGCACTTGCTTCAGTGTGCTAAAATAACATTGGGTGAACCTTAATATTTCATCTGGGTTTGCCTCTGTAAAAGATAAATGCTTAGCTACACCCATAATAGAAAGATAAATAGACCCAGCTATTTTCTACTTAGACGGCTAGAAACAGACTATTGTAATGTATACAATGTAATTATTGATGACATATAGACAACATAAGAGATTACTTGCAAGTCCAATATATCATTGATAGGTCTGATTCATGCTGACATAGACAGGACTGCTTTAAAAGTAGGTTAGACAATGAAAGTGTCCTGTTGTGCTTCTAACAAGACTGGAAACAATTATCTTCTGCCCTTTCAGCGATTGTAGTAGCGATATTCAAGCCAACACTGGAACCGGGAACGTTTTTCTTTCTCCTGCTAGAATCTCATGTTTTACAGGATATTGGAATTCCACAATGTCATGCATTAATACAGTTGATTTATATACAGTATAGGGGGTTATGCAGTAAAATGAGAAAATGTGCTTTGGTAACACGACAACAATCAAAATCAAGCCATGCAGCCTAGTAAAAGCTTAGAGAAACTGTGGAACAAAATTCACATTTTCCTGATTTTTTTCAAACAATACATGTTAAAAACTTGCATTCAGTAAACTCCAATTCGTTTTTTTTTTTTTAATTCATATTGCTGTGATTATGCAGTCTGCACTCTGTATGGGGGAAACAATAGAATCTTTGTTTAATAAAAGCCTTGTTGGCCCAGATGTATGAGCATAATGAGTGAGTGCCCTAGCTTGTTTGTTGTACACTTGCATATGATGTAGATCAATCCTATGTCACATGCATGCTAGGGTATTCTAGGGCATTCTTTTATTGTGCCCATATTAGCCCTTACCACTAGGGTGTTAAACAATTAGGTGATAGATGCTCTTAAATTACCGTCATTGCTAATATTAACATTTTGGTTGCAATGACAACCTAAAAGGGTCCAACAAGGTGTTCTATCAAGGGATATCACTCACGCATTTCTCAAATTTGATTCCCAATTATTACATATTATTTCTTATCCTCTTCTCATTCCCTTTTCCCAAAATTCCACTTCTTTCCCCCCAGACTCTGGGTACCCATCCACCTTCTTAGTTAAGAGAAATCCAAGAGAACAAGTATGCCTACTGGTCTACTACTGCACCCAACTAACCCACATGCAATGTCACTAAACAAGAACGTTTTTCCTAAGGGACACAAACACTTTACTATCTGAATACAATAATAATTTACAAAATAGTACAAGCAATAACCACTAAACCCATGCATAAGAATCATTTATTCCTGTTAGTTCACAGTTGCCTCTACCATTTAGACTGTGGAAGTAATAATTACCTACTTAAAGGAGAAGGAAAGCTACGGAGGCATTTTATTGCCAATAGATTAACTGCAATAGTGCAAGCTAGAATGCTATATTTATTCTGTAGAATGTTTTACCATACCTGAGTAAACAGCTCTAGAAGCTCTCTGTTTGTTTAGAATAGGAGCTGCAGTATTAACATGGTGTGACATCACTTCCTGCCTGAGTCTCTCCCTGCTCTGGGCTCAGATTACAGTAGAGAAGGGAGGGGGTGGGGGAAGAGGAGCAAACTGAGCATGCTCTTGCCCAGGGCAATGAGGTTTAAGCTGAAGGCAGGAAGTCTGATACAGAAGCCCATGTGTACACAATAGAAGGAAAGAAATGCAGTGTTTCTTTTGACAGGGCACTCAGAGCAGCACTACTTTGGGGGTTTACTGGTATATTTAGATGGACCTTTCTGATAAGGCTTACTTAGTTTTAACCTTTCCTTCTCCTTTAAAGGAGAAGGAAAGTCATTTTTACTTGGGGGTGTCAAAAGTTAGGCACCCCAAGTGATATCATTTACTTACCTGACACATCAGGAGAAACCTGCACCAACCTGGGGTTATTCAGCCACAAGAAGAATGGAGAAGCAGGAAAACAATCTCTCCTTTGTACTCACTATAATTACCCCGGCTGGTGCAGTTTTCAGTTACTGTTATTGTTCACGCGTGTTCCCTCACAACATACTGTTTTGACTCCAGGGGGCAAATTTACTAAAGGGCGAAGTGACTAATGCTAGCGAAAATTCATCAGCGTGATGTCATTTTGTTACTTTGCCGATTTACTAACGGACGCAGGCAAAACTTCACTAGCGAAGGAGATAGACTGTAGCGGCAATTCGCTCCCTTACGCCTGGGGAAGTTACGCTCTTGCAAAGGGACTTAATTACACAAATAATTTTCACGAACGTTACTTCTTGAGCCAGACTTGCCTTCGCCACCTCAGACCAGGCGAAGTGCAATAGAGTAAATAGGAGTTCCTCAAAAAATTGTTGTCGCTGGTGACTTTTTCATTTTTCAGGGTGATAGGCTGCAAAAGATCGTAATTTTTTTATGGGGTACCCGGCTTCCCCTCTACATTTCCTAACATACTGTATGGCACATAAACTATACACTGGGATCATGTGTAGGTCAATATAACATATTAAATATTGTTAAGGTTTCCCGGGCTTGTGTAGTGTTATGTGTTGGCTGCAAAATATACGTCCATTCAACTTTAACTTCCTGCCGTATGCAAATTAGCCAACGCTGTGCAACTTTGCTTCGCTTGCCGCAGTAACGCTGGCGCTACTTCCCCAGTGTTCGGCGCCCTGGGCGCAACATCGGATTTTAGTGAATTAGTGTTGTCCTGGCAAATTTACGCCTGGCGAAGTGTTGCGATGTGAGCGTAGCCATCCCTGGAGAATTTTCAGAGGTTAGTGAATTTGCCCCCAGGTCGAGAAAAAGACAGCCAGTAGGTAGCATGTACTGATCACTAGGGATGGGCGAATTTTTTGCGCCTTGTTTCGCCGAAAAAATGACGGCCATAGACTTGTATGGCGTTGTGCGTTAAAATAAAAAGACGCGTGTCAAAAAAATTATACCGCGCGACTCCCATAGACTTTAATAGGCGTCGGCAACATTTCGCCGGCGGCGTATTTTTGGCGAAGCAAAACGGGTAAAATTCGCCCATCCCTACTGATCACCAGTGTACCTTCCAATTTACTGTCCATGTATGTAAAAAAAAACATCTTTATATATTTTCACACCAAGGTGTGTTTGCACCACAATTTTTAATGCACAGCAAAAGAGGTGACATCACCTGTTTAAATGTTAACATGTAGTTGCTAGGAGCTACTACACCTAGTGCAAACTTTGTGACTTTGCTATAATAATCCCAAGCAATGCTGCAGCAAGTCTGAACATTCTTACTTACAATCTAGTCTAAACTAGATTTAAGGATGGAAGGTACATCCATTTATAGAGCGCATTTCAAGGAAACATCCTCAATTACATCTACAAACTAGCATTGTTTTAGTAACATAGTTCAGGTTTAAAAAGACAAACATCCAACCTTTATGTCCATGTGAAACCTGCCTATCTCATAGCTCATCCACGGGAAAGTTAAAAAAAAAAACATCTGAAGTGGAACCTGGAGTTTTTTCTTTGATGACACATTTCTATTGTGCATTTTGGGGCAAACAGTGCATTTAATAATACTTTTTTATTCATTGTCTGTTATCAGGGTCAGTTTTATCAGGAGCCAGTTTACCTTCCTGTATGATTTTGGGAGTGTGGGTGGAAACTCAAACACATATGGGGATAAAATACAAAATCCTCGCCCTAGGACATATGATTAACTGTAGTGCAAGATGTTTTTACATTTCTTAACCACACCATGCGTTGCATGGTAACAAAATAAATTCTGTGAGCACAGAAATCATACCCACAATATTTTTAGCACCAAACGTATTTGTAGTAGAATAATTATCTTAGCCAGCAACAAAACAAACATTTTGTAAGCACAAAAATGATCCTGTGAACACAAATGTTCACAAACATTGTTTGTTGTTACAAAAAGATATTTGTTACCAAAAAATGATCTGCTCCTGTTAAAGAATAATGTATAAATTTGGTGAAGAACATTCAGTTTCCACCTGAGGGATTTTTTTTTCAGAGATCATATTGACTCACTTTTGAGTCTAAGGGGTCAGGATTATAACTCGAATTTTGACCAGAATGAGCCATATAGGACCTGAATTACAGAATCCATTAAAATTTTCATGATTCCATTCTGCATCATACTAGTGGAAGTGCTTGCTCTACAGCTCAGTTAACTTAATATTCCTTCTGACTGGAAGAGTAATTTGAGCTCTGTGATTCTATGTATCCTCCTAACCATAACAAGCCAATTTTGACTTATAACTCTTGAAATGTCATCTATTCCGATGATAGGACTGAAGTGATTTATTATTTTCAGAATTACATTTTTCTGTTGCTATAGATAATTTTCCACATGGCACCACCCCTGACATTCCTTCATCCTTGGCGTGTATAAAAAAAAAATACTTAGCATACTAAATCTCATTTCCTAAAGATGAAGTAATCCCATTTTATGGTGCTATCAACCGGGACCAAAGTTGAAAACATGGTGCTCTGGGGCAGGAATATCAGGACTATAGTCTAAGAGAACAAAAGTATTTAAGGGATCTCCATTGAGTGAACCTCCAACTGTTGTTGTTTAGTCATTCTCAGTCTTTACAAACTATTCTTATACTTTACCCAAAAATCAACTAACTTTCTATATTATTTTATTTCTGCATAGAAAACATTTCAATGCCCTGTGACCATGTAATTGCATTTTTATAATGCTTAGGCTCCTGGTGGCTACAAAAATATATATTGAGCTCCAAACAAATGGTTCCTGATACTCTGTAAGTTGGTCAGGTGCAAAATGGCATTTCTTGCTGCATATAAAGTGATACAGTTCCTGTAGTATAAGCTATTTTTCTTGCATCATGTCTAGCAAAATTCCACCCCATAGACCACAGTGTAACTCATAAATGTAGCATGTACAGCACTAGCAGTACTTGAGTAGTTCATATAGGATAATATCTTGTTCTCACTTGCTGCTACTGCTTACTGATGTTTTTGTTACTGCTAAGTTTTTTATTCACAAGTACACCTACTTCCATCTGTGATGAAATGTACCTATTCCCTTGGGGAGGAATGCATTTCCATAGGCCCGGAGGTAGTGATTCTATGGGGAAAATTCACTATGCGCCGAAGCGCCTAACGCTAGCGTCAATTCGCTAGCGTTGGGCATTTTAGTTACTTCGCAAATTCACAAATGGACGCTGGCATCAATTCGCTACTGTAACATCGCACCCTTACGCCTGGTGAATTTGCGCAATGGACGTAACTACGCAAATTCACTAGTGCACGCATTGTTCTGAACGCTAGCTTTTACACTAGACTTCCTTCACCACCTCAGACCAGGCGAAGCGCAATCGAGTAGATAGGGATTTCTTCAAAAAAAGTTCACATTTTTTCTAAGTCCCAAAAAACGCTGGCGTTTTTTCTATATTATGGGTAATTGTAACGATCGCCGCCCGGAGCAGGCCCAGGAGCTCCGGGCGGCGCGTCCTCTCCTGCCGGCGTCGCTCCCAAGATGGCGGCGCCCATGGCCGCCACGTGGGTAAGCGGCGCCGGCGCGATGACGTCAGTGCGCCGACGTCGGCGCAAGGACGTCAATGACGTCACTAAGGCGCCAAATTCAAATAAAAAGCCTGTTTAGACACCAGAATGGCGCCCAAGTATAGGATAACTTCCCCTAAGCTTATCCTGGGTTCCCTGTGCGCCTTATTTCCTAAATCCTGTTCCTGCCTTGTATCCTGACCCCTTTGTACCCCTGCCTGAACTTTGGACTTGTTGTTATCCGCCTGCCTTGAACTCTTGCCTGGATTCCGACCACTCTTTTGGATTAACCCCTTGGACACCGCGACCTTGTTCCCTCAAGAGGGCTTCCTCCTTGATCCTGACAACCTCCCTGGAGGGAGCTCCCGGCTCCCTGACATTATACTTGGGCCATGGATCCTACTGAGGAAGCTACGCCTGATGTCGGACGTGCGCTCCGCGGACTGGCATCCCGCATGGAGGATTATGAAGCCCAGCAGTACCGCATTGGGCAGGCACTTGATACCCTCCTCTCTCGGATGCCTCCAGCACCCCCTGCACCCCAAGCTGCGGTAAATCCTTCCTTGGCGGCCGCTTCGTCCACCGCAGGTTCCTCGTCAAGTGAGCCTCGCATTCCGCCTCCTCCTCGCTTCAGTGGGGACCCACAAGCCTGCAGAGGTTTCGCTACACAGTGCCAGATCCAGTTCGAGTTCCAACCCTCGCACTTCCCCAATGAACGTTCCAAGGTGGGGTATGTGATGTCTCGTTTGGTGGGCAAACCGCTTGAGTGGGCAACATCTCTTTGGGAGAAGAATTCTCCACTGACTTTTGATGCCAAGGCCTTTCTTCAAGCATTTCGTACTGTGTTTGATGCCCCGGGTCGGGTCACTAATGCTCCTTCTCGTCTTCTGCAACTCCGGCAGGGAAACCGCAGTGTCAGTGACTATGCTATTGACTTTAGAACTTTGATGGCTGAGACTTCCTGGAATGACGATGCCTATAAGGCCGTATTCTATCAAGGTCTGTCTATTCGCATTAAGGATGATCTTGTCTCCAGGGAGTCCCCTGACCTGCTGGAGGATCTGATCGCACTTTCTATCAAGGTGGACACTCGGCTCAGAGAGCATCAAGTAGAGAGGGAGCGCTGTAAAAGATTTCAACCCTTGTTGGCTCCTCGCTTCCAGAGACCTCTCCTGCAGACTCCGGCTACTCTAGCCTCTCCTTCTCCTCTGGAGGAACCAATGCAAGTTGGAAGGGCTCGTCTATCCGAACAAGAAAGACTTCGTAGACGAATGGCCGGCTTATGTCTGTATTGTGGCGGACAGTCTCATTTTGCGAACTCTTGTCCGGTGAAGCCCACGAGTTCTGTTCCCCGAGGTATATCTAGGGTAACGCATGTAGGGGGCACTACTCCAAAGTCTCAAGAGAACTCTCACAGGTTTCTCCTTCCATTACAGATCCGCCTAGCCTCTAAGACTATCGTTGGCTCTGCTTTCATTGACTCTGGAGCTGCTGGGAACTTCATGGACGCTCAATTCGCCAAACACATGGAAGTTCCCTTATTCCCATTGTCTACTCCTCTCCGTGTCATTGCCATTGACGACAGACCCCTGGAGGTTGAAGTTGTCTCCATGACGACTGGGGAATTGCCTGTGCAGGTTGGGACGCTGCATAAAGAAAGACTTTCGTTCCTAATTATTTCCTGCCCATCCGTTCCAGTTGTGTTGGGTCTCCCTTGGCTACGCCTGCATAATCCCTCCATTGATTGGACCGCAGGACAGATTACTCGTTGGAGTCCATTTTGCCAACAACACTGTCTTCCTGCTGAACCCCTCCGGAGGGTGAATATCTCTTTGTCGGATCTGAAGTCTCTACCTCCCTTTTACAAGGAATTCGCTGATGTGTTCTGTAAGAAGTCTGCGGAATTCCTTCCTCCACATCGCTCCTACGACTGTCCTGTCGAACTCCTGCCAGGAGCCATGCCCCCCAGAGGCCGCACTTACCCTCTCTCCCCTGCAGAGACTACCGCAATGAAGCAATACATCCAAGAAAATCTCCAGCGGGGGTTTATCCGCCCTTCTACCTCTCCTGCAGGGGCTGGGTTCTTCTTCGTGGAGAAGAAGGACGGAGGCCTTCGGCCATGTATAGACTATCGGGGCCTGAATAAAATCACTGTAAAAAACAGGTACCCACTACCCTTGATTGCTGAGCTCTTCGACCAGCTGAAGGGGGCGAAGATTTTCTCTAAGTTAGATCTCCGGGGGGCGTACAACCTCATTCGCATCCGTGAGGGTGACGAATGGAAGACGGCTTTCAACACTCGTGACGGGCACTATGAATATCTCGTTATGCCCTTCGGCCTTTGCAATGCCCCTGCCGTCTTCCAGGAGTTTGTTAACGATGTGTTCCGGGATCTCCTAGGAAGGTTCGTAGTCGTGTACCTGGACGACATCCTGATCTTTTCTAAAGACCTAGAAAGCCATCGCTCCCAGGTGAAGGAGGTACTCTCTCGTCTGAGGAAGAACTCTCTCTTCGCCAAGTTGGAGAAGTGCGTCTTCGAGGTGTCCAAGATCCCCTTCCTAGGATACATTATCTCTCCTGAGGGATTTGAGATGGACCCCGTGAAAGTGTCTGCCATCCAGGAGTGGCCTCTCCCACTGAGTACCAAGGCAATCCAGAGATTTATCGGATTTGCTAACTACTATCGGCAGTTCATCCGGGGGTTCTCTTCCCGCATTGCACCTATCCTGGCCCTCATCCGGAAAGGGGGTAAACCCAGCTTGTGGCCTCCATCTGCCATTGAAGCTTTTCAGTCCTTGAAAGAGGCCTTCACGTCTGCTTCTGTCCTCCGACACCCCAATCCTGAACTACCCTTCTGCATCGAAGTTGATGCTTCTGAAGTCGGAGCCGGAGCCATCCTGTCTCAGAGACACCCCGCTGATGGGAAGTTGCACCCCTGTGCTTATTTCTCCAAGAAGTTCTCGTCCGCAGAGCAGAACTACGATGTCGGGAACCGAGAACTCTTGGCTGTTAAACTTGCCCTTGAAGAGTGGCGTCACCTCCTGGAGGGTTCTCTGATTCCTGTTCAGATTTACACCGATCATAAGAATCTCGAGTTCATCCAGTCTCTCAAGAGGCTAAACCCCAGACAAGCAAGGTGGGCTCTCTTCTTCTCTCGATTTAATTTTATCTTGACTTATCGCCCAGGCTCCAAGAATCGGAAGGCCAATGCCTTGTCTCGTAGCTTCACTCCGGTAGACCGCTCTCCTGAGAGACAAGAGCCAATCATTCCTCCAGTCAAGATTATTGCCTCCCTGTATCCACAGTTTGCCGACCAAATCCTGGCTGGTCAGTCTTCTGCTCCTTCAGATACTCCCATTGGAATGGCATTTGTTCCTCCTGAGCTGCGTCTGCCTATCCTGCAACAGACCCATTGCTCCAGGCAAGCCGGACATCCTGGCCCAGCTAAGACTCTTGAACTCTTACGACGCCTGGTCTGGTGGCCTGATATCCGCAAAGATGTGAAGGACTTTGTTGCTGCTTGTATTGTATGTGCCACATCTAAGTCAAGCCACTCCCGCCCCAGTGGATTACTACAGCCCTTGCCGGTTCCTTCCCGTCCCTGGACCCACCTGTCCATGGACTTCATTGTCGAACTTCCTCCCTCCTGTGGGAACACTGTGATCTGGGTTGTTATTGATCGTTTCTCCAAAATGGCCCATTTCATCCCTCTGAAGAAGTTGCCCTCTGCGGTGGAGTTGTCCCAACTATTTATCCAGTACATCTTCTGCCTGCATGGTTTCCCGGTGGAGATCGTCTCCGATAGAGGCACCCAGTTTACCGCCAAGTTCTGGCATTCCTTATGCAAAGACCTGGGAATTGTTCTTCAGTTTTCATCTGCATACCACCCGCAGACGAATGGGGCAGCTGAACGTGTCAACCAAGCCCTGGAACAGTTCCTGAGGAACCATGTATCCCTCTGCCAGGATGACTGGTCTGATCTCCTCCCATGGGCAGAATTTGCTCATAACAACGCCTGCCACACTTCCACTGGGAGGTCCCCATTTATGTCGGTGTATGGCCAACATCCTCAAGCCTTCCCACAAGACTTTGTGTTGTCCGATGTTCCGGCCGCTGATGACCATGCAGCCCACATGTCTGCTATCTGGGCTGCAACCAAGTCCAACCTGGAGAAGAGTGCTCTGGTTCATAAGACGTTTGCAGATCGTAGACGTAGACCCTCTCCTCCCTACAAGGTCGGTGATAAAGTCTGGTTGTCTTCCAGGAACATTCGGCTGAAGGTACCATCTCCCAAGTTGGGTCCAAGGTTTGTAGGTCCTTTTTCCATCTTGGAGGTGATCAATCCTGTGGCTGTCAGACTTCAGCTTCCCCCTGAGATGCGAATTCCCAACGTGTTTCATGTCTCCTTGGTGAAACCCGCTACCTCCAACCGCTTTTCTGTTGTCCAGCCTCCTCCTCCTACTATCTCTGTGGATGGTCAACAAGAATATGAAGTGGAGAAGATCCTTGACTCCAGAATCTCCAGGGGGTCTCTTCAGTACCTCATCAAGTGGAAGGGCTTTGGCCCTGAAGAATGCTCCTGGGAAGGATACCCTGATGTCCATGCTCCTCGCCTGGTGAGGGAGTTCCATTCCAAGTTTCCCCAGAAGCCAAGTCCTGGTGGTCCGGAGGCCCCCCGTGAGGGGGGGTACTGTAACGATCGCCGCCCGGAGCAGGCCCAGGAACCCCCGGGCGGCGCGTCCTCTCCTGCCGTCGTCGCTCCCAAGATGGCGGCGCCCATGGCCGCCACGTGGGTAAGCGGCGCCGGCGCGATGACGTCAGTGCGCCGACGTCGGCGTAAGGACGTCAATGACGTCACTAAGGCGCCAAATTCAAATAAAAAGCCTGTTTAGACGCCAGAATGGCGCCCAAGTATAGGATAACTTCCCCTAAGCTTATCCTGGGTTCCCTGTGCGCCTTATTTCCTAAATCCTGTTCCTGCCTTGTATCCTGACCCCTTTGTACCCCTGCCTGAACTTTGGACTTGTTGTTATCCGCCTGCCTTGAACTCTTGCCTGGATTCCGACCACTCTTTTGGATTAACCCCTTGGACACCGCGACCTTGTTCCCTCAAGAGGGCTTCCTCCTTGATCCTGACAACCTCCCTGGAGGGAGCTCCCGGCTCCCTGACAGTAATAGTCTGAAAAAGATTGAAAAAAATTTTGGGGCTCCCCTCCTTCCCCCCTACATTTCATAACTCATGGCAACTTAACTATACAGTGGGCACATGTGTAGGGCAAAATAAAACATTTGATGTTTTGAAGGTTTCCCAGGCTTGTGTAGTGATGCTACATATTCCTAAACTGAAATTTGAATTTGGCGCCATATGCAAATTAACCATCGCTAGCGTAACTTCGGTTCACTTAGCGAATCAACGCTAACGCAACTTCGCAAACCTTACGCTGCCCCTGAGCGCAACTTCGGATTTTAGTGAATTTCCGGAGTGCTGGCGAAACTAGGCCTGGCGAAGTGCGGCAAAGTTACGCCTGGCGCAACTACGAATCTTAGTGAATGTCCCACTATGATTCTCTCACTTTGGACTTCATTCCAGGAGTGGGTGGATGCTGCTGGAGAGCCTGAGGTAGTGGTTGAAAGAGTCGCCCAAAGGTAAACCAAGATTTAATGAAGTCAGGTATAAGGGAACCCATGAATGAGCTTAAGATAGTGGCAGAATAGCACATGTAATACAACAATTGAGGATTGCTAGACAGTGGGATAGTTCAATATAATATAACCGCTAGACTGTAGGGACTCCAGCTGGCAGGGATAGAGAATAATAACCAGCATAGCACACTCTGAGGTTCCTGGTACAGAGGGGACAGACTCCCCTGCTGTAATTATATTGTGCTATAAATATTTGGTGTACAAAGAAAGGGCCTTTCGGTATAATAAATCCACTGTTTCTCTTAAGGAACCATTGGTTTCCACTTCCAGGTCTCTGTGAGAGTGAATGAGATGAGATTTCTAAATCCACCAGGAATTATTTCTTCCAATACTTTTATTGAGGCCCTAGCTGAGGTGTTGTGCCCTTGAGAGCGGTTAAAGTTTGGTATTATATAGAAAAAAGGGTTGCATGCCCTTTGGCCCTTCTCCATCAAGTATTTTCATGCCTTAGTTCCATTAAAAGGGCTGTTCACCTTTGAATGACCTTTTAATACAATGTAGAGACTGATATACTGAGACAATTTGCAATTAGTTTTCATTTTTTATTTATTGTGGTTTTTGAGTTATTTAGCTTTTTATTCAGCAACTCTCCAGTTATGATTTATTTGCACTGATTTGAGACTGGAATATGAATAGGGATGTAGCGAACTGTTCGCCGGATCGTCTGCCTGACGCCTTTTCTGAAGAGGAGCGCAAGTGGAGTTCGGTAAGTTATTTCTTAATAAAGACTTTGCGAATTCAAAGTTAAATGTGTCTTGGTGTTTTTTTTGTGTTATGTACAAATTATTTTTTTTAAATAAAAAAGTTTATGTTACTTAAACTTTTATTATGCTATAAAATGGCCAATTTTATAGCTTTTTAACAATTTGCCCTTTTCTTCTGATTCTTTCCAGCTTTGAAACAGGGGTCACTGTCCCTATCTAAAAAACAAATGCTCTGTAAGGCTAGAAATGTATTGTTATTTTAAAAAAAATGTTTATGTTACTGGTCCTTTAAGGTGAACCAACCATTTAAGAGTGTAAGTAACCTGTATACATGTAATATATAGGTGTCCCTTAGGTGTCCACTTAGACATTTTGTCTATCTTGGAATGTACCATTGACCAATAAGACAATCCAGATTGCGCTCACAGATTCTACAACACACAGTACGTTTGTAGCATTATTAAGATCTCAGGAAATATTTTGAGGGCAGCCCCCTACTTCAAGTGCTCTGGTTCATGGTTCTGAATGTACCATTGACCATCTGCTGCCCATATGCTCCAAAATTCCTTTCCAGGAGAAGTAGCGTGGATACATACATAGACATGTACAGTATATTTATGTTCACCGTTTTTTTTCTTTGCACCCCAGGAACCCTCATCTGGTCTATACACAGATCACATATGAACTGATTTATTTCTGTACCCTAGTCCGCGTTTCAGCTATAACGGAAATGAGCATTTGGCTTATGTTAAAAGTTGACCTTGCTGACAATGTGACAAGAATCCAAAAAAGGTTGGCTTTTTCGGACTCTTTATACATTTTATCAAACACAGTATTATGGCAAATTCTAGCCTGTTTCTTTGATTATTATTTCTGCACCGCATAATCCAATACAAAAGAAGAGGCTGACTTTATAAAACGCTGGGTCCCCTTTAAAGCCAAAAATGCCTCTAAAAACCACATTTAATGAACGAGTTATCCTAAAGTGTATGTTTTTATTAAGATAGAATCAAAGGAATTAGAAATAATCGAAAGCACGTGAAAAAGTTATACTTCACTAATAACATACACTTGCTGGGCCATTATTTTTTATTATAAGACCCCACATGGGAATCTACTGCTTTTGTCATTAACAGAACCCACTTTGTTTGAAGTTAGTTGCTTAGTATTTTACTTGTATGTTCCCGCACCAGAGAATATCCCATTTGTCCCACAGTTTTTTTTTTTGTATGGAATGGATCTGCTCTGTCACAGCTTTCTGTATCTCCCCCAGTCCCCAAATTCACATGTCTTCCTCGCATACATATTTTCCCACATTTCATCCATATTGATGGAATGGCTCTTGGATTTCTAGTGATACCACTTGAAAAAACCCTTTAGGGTTTCACAAAGGCTATTCAAGTTTCCCATTGGATCAGACCTCAAAGAAAAAGTTGACATCAATATCTTTTTGTTGTTGTTGTTTTTTTTTTTTTGCTCTGACCACGTGAATATGGTTTCTATTTTTTAGATTAGAGCATGCATAAGCCAACTGTCTATTACCATTTCATGTTTCTTTGTTGCTTTGATGGTTTACAGACTCCATGTTTATAGATCAACCCCCCCTGCGATTCATTCATATACTGGAATGGTGCATTTTAATTTGAATGATAATTCTGTTTTGAAGATATAATTAATACCACATTGAAGGGGAAAAAAAAAAACACAATAATTTGGGTCTTTTTTTTCTGTTGTACAGATGATACATAACATTTTTTTGTAAACATCTGTAAATAATTAACTGATGACACATTATTATGCATTTCCTTCGGCTTCATCGAGGGATTTTCGAGATAAACTGTGCAGTAATCCCATTTCAGTCTTTCTTTTGTGGCTCAGGAATAATTTTCTGTGATGTTGTTTGGTTGCATTATAGGATGATTAAAGGAAATCTGCCCACATTAATTTCAGAGACGCCTCGAATAGTCCTCCCACACCCTTTATCATTCTTGAACGTTAGTCATTTTGTAATTTAGCAACAGGATTATTTGATACGGCTTCTGTCTTTTTTTTAAACATAATCTCATTGAACAATATCATTAGAAGTAACTAGTGTCTCAGATCAAAATCGAAATCAATTTAAAACGTTTGTGCTCTTGCCTGACTTTAAGGCTATTTTATAAAGAACGTTACTAAATCAGACACCAATTTTTTGTATGGACATGTCATATAAAAAGTAGGCCAGCAACTGTTTAGTCCTGCTCCACCTTATTCTGCATGGAGGCTGTTTCATGTCTTTCATGTTTTAGAACTGAAATATTGTATGAAGTAGACAGGATCACTCAATGTACCTGACAAAAGTTTACTTTTCTGGTAAATCCCAACTTTGGGTTTGTTTTAAGTCTTGTTATACAGGTATGGGATCCATTATCCGGAAACCCATAATCCAGAAAGCTCAGAATTACTAATTTGTTGTCTCCTGTTGACTCAATTTTATCTATATAATCCGAATTTTTAAAACTGATTTCCTTTTTCTCTTTAATAATAAAACAGTACTTTGTACCAACTAAGATATAATTAATCCTTATTGGAGGCAAACATCAGACTATTGGGTTCATTTAATGTTTACATGATTTTCTAGCAGACTTGAAGGAGAACTAAAGAAGTAGGTAGACATGTTGTACATTATGCTGTGTGCTTCTGTACCAGCCCAAGGCAACCACAGTCCTTTAGCAGTAAAGATCTGTGTCTCCAAAGATGCCCCAGTAGCTCCCCATCTTCTTTTCTGCTGATTCACTGCACATGCTCTGTGCTGCTGTCACTTACTGAGCTTAGGGACCCACTCACAATATACAGTACACATAGAATAGAAATGTCACAATATAAGGCTGATTAGTAATTAATACACATAATTACTACTTGGCAGCAAAGAAACCAGTGCAATTAACACCAGAATTTAATAATCAGAAAACCTGTAGCATCAGCTTATATTACAGGGGAAGCTCATTTTCTGCTGGATAATTAGTGACGAGCCCTAAGCTTAGCTTCTCAACAGCCAATCAGAGCCCACTGAGCATGTGAGTGTCATAGACACTTTCCAAGATGTTGACCCCCTGTGACAAGTTTGAAGTCCTGGATCATTGCTGCTATTGACAAGCTGAAACTTTAGGCTGGTGCAATAAGTGCAATATATAAAATATGGCATTTTTAGCCAAATTCATGTTTGGGTTTTCTTCTTCTTTAATGTATGAAGATCCAAATTACAGAAAGATCCATTATCTGGGAAAACCCCAGGTCCAGAGCATTCTGGGTAACAGGTCCCATACCTGTACCAGTTTTTCAGTAGAATTGGCACTTACTGCCCTGCTATTTGTTTTTGTAAGTTAACCTAGTACTTAAATTGTAAGCTCTTGGGCAATTGACCAAATCTTTTTCTCTTGTGAATCTTGATACCTGCCACTAGTGATGAGCAAATCTGACCCGTTTTGCTTTGGCAAAAATTAGCGAAAGGCAACATTTTTACCAAATACATTGAAGTCTATGGGCGACAAATTTTTATTTAACATGCCCCAATTGTTTTTGATGAAAAACAAATTTTTTCACCCATTGGAATCTATGGGCTTCTTTTTCTCGTTAAAACCTGGCGAAAAATTTTACTCATCACTACTTGGCGGTTTTGAAGTATATATGTATATTTTATTTATTTAGTCATGCTGTTCACCCTGTCTGTATGCTTATTGTATTGTTGACCAATATAAAATAAAATTAGACGTAAATACATTTTTTAGCTGGGATCTAAAAAGAAGAAACAAGCAAAGGTCAGAGGGGACTGCCATTGAATTTACAAATATAAAGATAATGAGGAAGAGACCTATGTGTAGATGAAGACAGACAGTGAGTTGGAAAGGACAGACGATAGAGTATCCAACAGTATAGCAATTTTATTAAAAAAACCTAATATATAGTGAATAACATACCTCTTATTGCTTTTATAAGGGTAATGGGACCGTGGGGTGCCTTCTAATATCTTCATATTTTACAGCTGGGGATACATTATTTTTTATTTTTATATTTATACACAAAACCAATTAAAACTGGTTATATCACTCAGCACCTTTTTATAAGGATATAATTGATAGGATCTTATAATGTTATAGTTACACACTGTGCCTTTGCACACTTTCTAAAAACACTTTTTTAGGTGCAACCACATATCTGCCACCTTGGCCTTTGCCGGCTGCTAGCAAACATTATGATAAACATGATAGACATATTACTGAAGAATTCCAAAGGGTTATTTTTTATAAAATATAAGCTCTGGTAGAAAACTGGAACATACACATAAATATTCACATTTTACATTTCAAACCACCTGACACTAATGATAAAAAAATAAATAACTAAAAAACCAACAGTTCTAACTGTAACGGGGAGTGTGGGAGTATAAGACTCAACTTATGGAAATGAATTGGCGGATGTAACTTACCATGTATATGTGCCCTTAGTTTGTGTGTGAGCACAGGGGGGTGTATATGATTTGGAAGAATGGGCTGTTGTGATTACAATTTGAGTTTAGAAGACCTGCAATGTTAAGGGGCATAGTTTCCCTAATAAAAGACGTGTTTGATCTTGAATAAAAATACAATCCAGAATACTGTACTGGGATCATTTACAAGCAGGAAGGCAGTATGCAAAGTGCAAAAAATGGGCACAATCCACCATTTTTTTGCACACTGTCTTCTTACTTCCTTGTGTAACCTTTGCACTCCATTTTTGAGCACAGTTACCTTAGGCAACCTGAAAGTACAACAATAATTGTGTTGATGGAGGATTGTGGAGGTACAGAGGCTATTGGGGTAAGAACAGGGACCAACCTGTGCCCTCAAAAGCTGCACTCTGCACCAACACAATGGATACTCACTTGTTTTTTTTACCCTTGTACAGGTGTGTGCTAATATCACCTTAAAGGGCACCAGTCGCCATTTTTTTTATACCGTAAGAGGCTATTAAAGGCAGCAAGCTGGTTGAGGGATACAATAGTATTTTTCAAAATAATTGCCCCTCTAGCACTAGGCCTGGAGCCGGGAGGGAGCTCCCAGTGCAGTATTTTTTCAACACAAATTAACTATAAACTTTATTTAATCAAAGAATGGGCACTAGAAAAAATGTGGTTATGAACTGATTTGTCCTTGAAGGGCATTTGCTTAGATTGCTTCAGCAACCTTGTATGGTGTATTTTTGTATTAAATATATTGTGTTCACACTATTGTTTGCTATCACTTTGGGGCAGTTTTATCAATGGTCGAAGTGAATTAGAGGGAATTTTCGAAGTAAAAAAATTCGAAATTCAAAGTAATTTTATGGATACTTCTACCATCGAATAGGATACTACGACTTCGATGCGAAGTAAAATAGTTTGAATATTCGACCATTCGATAATCGAAGTACTGTCTCTTTAAAAAAAAACTTCGACTTCAATACTTCGCCAAATTAAACCTGCCGAAGTGCTATGTAAGCCTATGGGGACCTTCTAGAGCAGTTTTCTAAGTTTTTTGAAGTCGAAGAAAAATCGTTCGATCGATTGCTGAAATCCTTGGAATCGTTCGAACGATTTTACTTCGACCGCAAATGCCCAAATTCGATGAAAAAAAAACTTCGACTTCGCTATTCGAAGTCGAAGTAATTCAATTCGACAGTCGAATTTCGAAGTATTTTCAACTTCGAAATTCGACCCTTGATAAATCTGCCCCCAAATGTAGGTGCGGTTGGACAAAACTATTTCTCCCCCTACCACTAGAGGGTGCAATTCACAGATGTAAATATTTCAAGACCACCCTCTTGTTTGCTTGGACTCGGCAAAGGAATAGAGATGGCCTGCTCGATCCTTCCAAAGTCTCCTATGTTTTTTGCCGATAGGTGCCTAATAACTACAGAAAACTGTTATGTTAAAGTGTCAGGGTCATTAATAATGGACAATAAACGAGTTCGAAAGAATGTCATAATCCTCACACAAGCTAAATGCATGTTTATAGCCTATGCTCTATTGCCTTTTCTTATAACATATTAACCAGGTTATTTATTATTTTTTCTACTGTTAGTGTTTTATGTGGATGTTTCTGAGTCTAATAACTGTTCCATGCTGTATACATTATGCACTGAATAAAGGTAAAGTGTTTCTGCAATCAAATGCATAATAAATATCTGCCGGCGCTCACAAAGGCTACCTTATAAAGTATGTTAGAGACATGTGTTTGCAAATACCAGAACAACAGATCAGATCATGTCCAGGTACAGCAGAAAGCCTAATTGCAATAACATAATGTTCCCCCTGTGCTCTCAGGGGTGCCGTATATTTATTTTTACAGTCACTAAGTCAGGCTTAACATGAAGCAGCTATTCACTTTCCTTCTCTCTGTCTCTCGTTGTTTTTTTCAAGGTTCTTGTTGTATCTCTGGATTAACAATTATGTTAGACTTCATGCTGAGTGGTTAGCAAGAATTAACAAGTCCCGTTTTCAGTTCTTCTTTTTGCTTCAATATAATCAATTGATTAATGTTCCTGAACAGTATGAAAAGTAATAGGACAGAACCGTGCTATGAAATAACTTGCATTCATTATAATGTGCAGAAGTGTGGTGAAGGCTGGTTGGCGTGAAGGACAAAGAGGGCCCCAGTCCAAGATGGACCCCCATTGGCAGAAAATTTGTTTGGTATTATTTTTATCCAGCCTATCCCTACTCATATTCTTGCAGTAATTTCTTTATTTCCCTAACAGTTTTAATGTTTATGTAAAGTTTCAACATCTGAGATTTTATTAAAACAGTGATAATTAAAATTGCACTTTAGCACAGTGATAGAAATGTATATGAAATGGTAATAAGCATAATGAACAGTTTGGAGAGTACTTGGACATTCACAGGCATAGGGTGGGGAAGAGTCAACTGCTAGAACTAGTGGTGTGCAAAACTGGCCCTTATTTGCATTGTGGAAAATTTCTTGAAACAGTGGAAAAATTGCAAAAATGTACCAGAAATTTTGCCAAATGCAGTAAAGTCAACAGGAAGGTGTTTTTGCATTTTTCCCAGTCCAAAAAAAAAGGCAAAACAAAATTCTAATTTTGGAATTGGGAATTTCATTTCCCATAGATTCTATTTTAATCAAATAATTCAAAATGTTTTACATTATTTACTTTTTCCAATGTAATAATAAAGCAACGCCTTGTACTTTGTCCCAGCTAAGATATAATTACTCTGTACTGGCGGCAAAACAATCCCAATGGGTTTATTTAATATTTAAGAAGACTTAAGGAATGGTAATCCAAATTAAGGAAAGATCCCTTATTCGGAAAAACCCAGGTCCCAATCATTCTGGGTAACAGGTCCTATAGCTGTAATGATATTGTTACGTTTCCCATATTTTTATCGTGCTTAAAAGAAACAAAAAACATTCTAGTGTAGATTTATAAAAATATTGCTACGGGTGAAAACACCTATTTGGCTGGGAAAAAGTACCAGGCAAAATAGTTCACTCAATCCCAACTTTGAATAAATTTGACACTGGGGGGCCTCATGCTTTTTGGCACAGGCATTCTTTGAGGAAACCTCCATGAGTTTACTAATCACACAGGGTTTCATGCCGAAAAAAACCTTAGCGATCATCATGGTTTTTAAAACAAAGAAAAACGTTCTCAGTTTTCTTCTGAGACGGATTAATGTGAGATTAGATCTCATCACGAAAAAAAACTCAGCCACATTCTATTCCTTCCTATTGGATTTTTTCATCAATTGGTGAACTTTCATCCACTGATAAATATGCTTCAAAAATCCAGTAGGAATGAATAGAAAGTAGGTGTTTTTTTTCTGTGGTGAGCTCCAATCTCACATTATTCAAATTATTTATGAAAATCCAAATTCTCACTATTTTCTGAAAACCCCTCTGACCAAATACGCATGGACTCCCCCCCCCCCCCCATTTATCAATACATTTTCACAAATACTTCTTGTGCAGGATAAAACTTGATAAAATTGTGAAAAAAAAATCAAATCACATGTATTTGTCACCGAAAACTGCAACTTTTTTAGATTTGACGCCCAAAACCTGCAACTTTTTTGAATCTGACACCCAAAACCTGCAGCTTTTTTGGATTATCACCTGAAAACCACAAAATCTTGAATGAAAGAATTATTGAATGAAACCCAGCGCAAATCAAGATATCTTCCAATTGTAAACAGGACATCTGACTTTTACATGGACTCAGCAGGTCTGAGATGGAGTACTTTTTTATTCAGACTTTTTACAACATCTGGGCTTAATAAATCATGCAAATAATATGTGTTTATTTTCTATGAAAAATGGTGTTTTCCCCTTTAAAAGTCTGACCAAAAAAAGAATAAATAACCGCCTAAATCTGCACCTGTCTAAGTCTCAGTATTTTAGTGATATCGGAATAATATATTTTATACAGTATGGAAGCCAAAACCTGGGTAGATGTTCATACACTTGAGGGGCCAATGAGGAGCAGTGTGTAAAGTGGATAACTCTTGCATCAGCATTAATTATGAAGTGGAGTGATGAAAGTCTGTGGTCAATCAACAGAGAGTTAAGGTGGCCATAGACGTAACAATTACAATCTTTCTTGGAATATCATACGAAAAAAAAATTGTATTATATTATCTGTGCGTCTATGGCTACCTTTACCACCTTTATCAGTCAATATGTGACATTTGAAGAGAGTGAACTAGAATTTTGGTGGTGTCTTCTTTGGTAACCAATCATAATTAGAAGTATTTCATGTTGAAATAATATTATTTTGTTACTGATTGGGTGAAGGAGCTGGAAAAGGCATGGATAACCTCAAGGCACTGGGCCAGGGAAAAGGGTAACAGTACAGTATTTTTTACTATAATAGAGACAGTGATGCTATGGGTATCAGAGGGTAAACAATGACAAAATCTATCTTGGACAAAGTAGAGCCAGTAATTGCTGTGTTCTGCTGGCAGTGAATAAATAAATTGCGGGCAAAATTCAATGGCGAAAAATCCTCTGGAACAATAAAAAATTGTCACGCGTCAGAATAGTTGCGACAATAAAATTATAAAAATAATATTATTCGGACACCCATTGACTTTAATGTATTTAGACAAAATAGTCGCGCGTATAAAAATTATTGTTGCGCTTCAAATTTGTTGCGGGTCAAAATTATTTTGACACCCATTGACTTCAATGCATTTCACGAATCTTTCGCTGTTTTGCGATTTTTTTGTTAATTTGCGAATATTTTGTTAAATTCACGAATTTTACAGACAATCAAAGCAGCACAGATTCGCCCATCACTACCAGTAATTCATGTAGAAATGATTTACTACAGTATAAAACTTAGAAGTAAAGGAGTAGACAGCTAAGTTGCATTTAGCAGAGAAGCGTTAAATTGATGTGGCTATGGGAGGAATTCAGTGGCATACCCAGATGTTACTGAGCCCCACAGCAATTAATTTTAGGGCCCCAACGTATCCACAGGTTGTCCTTTTTTACCAATATATGTTGAAATTGCTCATTAATTAGTGCATTATGGGTCCCCCTTTACCCCCTGCAGCCACAGGGTCTTCTTCCTGGAGGAAGTACAGTATATAAAGATAACAATGAAGGACCTTGAAGTACACATCTCAGCTAGATTATAAACCTGAAATCAGATCCCCTCACTGTTTCAAGTGAGCCTACACCCTTTTATGTAGTGAAATCACTTCCTACATTAGACAAGTTAATGAAATGTAACTAAAAATGAGCGAAATTTTTCGATTACTTTTTCGCCGCAAAAATTACACCCAATGGGTGAAAAAAATTGTGACAAAAAAAATGACACACCGCATCATGTGACAAAAAATTGATGCCCATAGACTACGATACATTTTGATGAATTTTCGCTGTTTTGTGAATTTTTTCAAAGCAAAACTGGTCAGATTTGCCCATCACTAAATGTAACTCTACACCAAGTTTCCACTACTTAATTTGTAAACTTTTCACAGGGACTACATTTTATCTGCAACTTGCTTTCAAGGTTAAAACTCCCAAATGGTTGCCCTTTTTATTATCCCATTATTATGGGAGCTACAACATGGAGCTGGGCATTTTTTTGGTAGTTTAATGCACAAAATATTGTAACGCCTTTAGCATATTGATTGTAGTTCAATGCAGAGGACTTATTTTCTTTGTCTGCTGCCAGAATTAATTTGTACAGCAGTTCCACAGACTAACGATGACTTTAGGTGCCTCTTTAATATTTGTGGAATAAAAGTCAGCCACTAAAACTACATTTTTGATGCTTCATCCCCAGACTTCAAGCTTATAACTGACCTAAGCTTTCTAACAGATATCCCTACAGCAAAATAGGTTAAGCCTGAGGAAGAAAGACTATCAATCTACTGCAAGATAGAAACAAAACACTAAAGTACATATCAAGAATGAGAGTTCATGTTGATTCATTTGTTCTGAGACTCAAGCTTTACACTTTAATATCTGCCATCTGACTGTGGGTCACTGAGGTGGCAGAGATTTAATACACTGACTTCCTTTCTTGAGATTTTGATTTAAAATGGACTCAGCTGCTAAGACACAACATGACCATTAACAATTTTTAAAAAAATATCAGTTAAAAACATATTTTAGCTTCCTTACCTCAGCGAAGAGACACTTACCGCCTTCTACATCTTCATGAATTCCAAGAACACTATTATAATTACTAGTGCAAGTGCCACTGAGCTACACAAATTTTGATGCCATTTATTTAAGGTATTTGTGTTTAAGTAGACTCCTTGCACTTCTGTATAGTTGCTTTATTGGGTCCATCCTGTCTGCTATAGTTTTGTATATGTACTTGTAAGGAATCCTTACAGTGGTGGTCTAGTGGTGGTGCTGCGGGGACGCCTGCCACACCGTCCTCCTTCTCTGCCAGCTTCCTAATGCGCGCACTTCCGGTTTATATAGGCGCATGCGCGCTGGCATGATGACGTCAGCGAGCAATGGCGCGAAATTCAAATGGATTTAAAGAGACATTTTCTTTTATGCATGGCCCGTGATAGGATTTGTTCCTGGTGCTATTAGCTGTTGCTATTCTGTTTGAAGCTGATCCTGATTATCTGTTTTGACCCTTGCCTGCCTGTTTGACTATTCTGATCTTTGGAACCTGACCCTTGCCTGAAACCAACCTTGACTCTGCTTAACCCTCCTGTTTGATGTTCTGGTTTGACCTCTGCCTGTTATTTGACTCCGATTCTGCCTCAGCCCATCTGATTGATTACCCGGTTTGTCCCTTGCCTGCCTGACGACTCTAGCTATCTGCCTGCCTCGACCCAGCCTGTCTGACCACAAATCTGTCTTACGTTATTGTACCACGACCTTCGGCCTAACTGACTTTAACAACAGTCGTGCCCCTTTGCTTGCCAGAACTCCTCGCCTTGCTCCTCTCGAAAAGTCCAGGTGGCATCTGAGTACACTGAGGGCTCCTCCCGAAGCCAAAGGCGGTAACACTACTGGTGATGCCGAGCCGAGACCAGGGAGCTTGGTATTAGTTCTGGTTTAGGGTGCCGACCGTGACAGTACTGTGCACTGAGGGTACAATGTTGCACTCATTAGCATATATAAAGGGTCAGGGTTGCTAAATAAGACTATGAAAATAAAAAAGCCTCCAAACACAGGAACATAGGACCATAACACTCATACCCTAAAGCTGCCCATGCATGTACTGATATTCTCGCCTTGAGGGGTGATCCATTGGCCCTTGGGCCAAGCTGTTGCTTTTATTTCACATGCATGAAAGCAACTGCTGGTCCTAAAAAAACATTTTGCCTGCAACTTCCTGAGGAGATGATGGTGATCAAAGAGGTCTTTATCCCAATGTTAATTTTCAATATAACATTGTAAAAACTTGGAACTCTGTAAAACTTGGAATACAGGGTCCCCTGTATTGTGTAATCCAATTTACTGTATATACAGTACCTACAGTGGGCTAAGAGCCCTAGCAATAGAGAATCCAGCAGATGTTTTAATATAAGGGCAACTCTCTCAGAAGCTTGGTCCTTATGGGTTTCTCCAGAACATCATATGGAGTAAGTGACATATGAGTACTTCATTTGAAACATTTGGTGCCATGTTGTGTGCATGATTTATGTGAGAACATGTTTTCTACATGCTTTATCCATCGTAGTTAAAGTTTGATGGTGGGAATCCAAGATTTGGACATGTGGTAGGGCCAGGGCTGCTTGGCACCCTATATCGACCTGTGCTTCTTAACTTGCACATCTGTATTACAAACAAGTTAGGGGGCTGCATGGGAATGCCTGCCACCTCTCATGAATATCTACCAACCCTTCAAGAGTACAGTACTACTGAATGTTTCTAGGGATGCACCAAATCCAGGATTGGCCAAGATTCTGCCTTATGCAGTAGCATATGGATGTGGCTGAATCCAAGTGCCTGGCCAAACAGAATCCAAATCCAAAAAATTTGCATGATTTTTCATCACACAAACAAGGATGTCAAAAAATTAGGGGTTGAATTCAGTTTGGTATTTAGCCGAATCGTTCCCAAAGGATTTGGATTTTGGGTTCGGCCAGTGGATTTGGTGCATCAATACTGCATTCATGGGGAAATCTAAGGTCATTTAATCCTTTTTTGCATTTGTACTAGGCACATCAATGACCACCTACTGCATTAATAGATAACACAAGTCATCTGAATGAAAAATCTTTCTCCATGCTGAAAAAAACAAATAAAATACTTCATTAAAGATTTTCCACCAGTTTTAGGATGAAGTGTGTCACATGAAAAGAATTGCTATGACAAAAAGTCAAATGTATATCCATTTCAGTTCCAATATGCTCACATGACATAAACTGGCTGCAATTGCTCTGAAAAATCCATATGCGGTTTCAGACTGTTCCCAGTTCCTTGGGTGCAATTATTCTGTGCATAATGACATTGACACCTTCAAAGGTTATGGTGGCTCCAAGTTACCCTGCAACAATTGCGGCACTTGTGTGTGATTCAACCAACAGACTGGCCCGATGCATTGAGGCTTGGCATGAAAACACACAAATAAAAAGGGGCATACTCATCGGGTGAATTTTTGCCTATGAAGGCTTCACCACACTTAGCACCACTTTGTCAGGCGCAAATTTGATAAGTTTCGCTAGTGTAAATTCGTCTATGCAAGCATATTGCAGCAAACTTTCACTAATGTTCTTTTCTACCTTGCAAACCTTTGTTAGTACTCTTATGCTTAGGTCAATTTGAATAGGACGGGTACATATAGGTCATATATACTGTATGTCTTTATTAGAGATGTTGGTGCAAATGATTGAAGTGGCCACTTATTATTAAACATGTCCAAGGAAGCAAAATAAAGACAAAAGAAATCCTCTAATGCCCTAGACATGAGCCCACCCTAAAACAAATGTGGCGTGCCCCTCAAATGGTTGAAACAAATGTTCAAACAAGCATATTTAATAGTTACAACTTTTAATTTTTATGACTTTTCGGCATACAGGATATGATGTCAGTGACATAAGATTGAGGAGGATGTAGCTTCATCATATCAGTTTGCCAGGTTGGTGAAGGAAACTCTGGCGAAAGAGGGAACATTCTGTAAAATTCGCACTTTAGTGAATCTGGAGAAACGATTATTCGCCTGAGCAAAAATTTGCCTGGTGAAAGGGTGCAAAACTTCACTAGCAAATTATCCTCTACACAAATTAATAAATTGGTGATGTCCCTGTGGATGGTATTTCTGGCAAATATTTTCGATATCAACGGCCACTTCACCCTTTTGTAAATCTGCCCCAGCATCAATTCACTTAAAGACACAACATTTGTCAGAGAAAATTAGAATAATCCATTGCTAAAGCTAATAAACTTTTTTATACTTTGTCTGCACTCATTCACATTAATACAGTGTGAAGCTGGCCATAGATGCAAAGATCTGATCGTACGAATTATCGTACGATCGGACTTTCCCATCTCCCGACCTGCCACTAACCATTCAGATCAAAGTCTTACCAGTCAGATTAGTTAAAGAACAGATCAGCAATGTTCTGCCCCTGACAGCAATCGTACGATATCTATGTCCAACCAAAGCTAATGACAGTCTCCCACTGAAAATTGTACGATCGGCAATACACACAGAGATATTATCGCCAGCCGACAGAAATTTTCTAACCTGTCCGATCAACCAAATGACCGATCTCCGCCGGACGAAAAATGTCGGGACTCTCCACACATGTTCCGAAAATCGTACGAATCCTCGATTCGTACGATCAGATCTTTGCGTCTATGGCCAGCTTAATTCAGAAGGTTCGGGACCTGAGGGTTTCTGGCTAAGGGATCTTTCTGTAATTTGGATCATCATACCTTGAAATTTACTAAACAAAACCATTTGAAGGTTACATAAACCAAATAGAACTGTTTTGCCTCCAATAAAGATTAATTTTATATCTTAGTTAGAATTAATTACTGTTTTATTTTTAAAAAAATTTGGAAATTTTGAATTATTTGATTAAAATGGAGTCTATGGGGCAAATTCACTAAGATTCGTAGTTGCGCCAGGCGTAACTTCGCCGCACTTCGCCACACTTTGCCAGGCGTAGTTTCACCAGCGCTTCGCAAATTCACTAAAATCCGAAGTTGCGCTCAGGGGTAGCGTAAGGTTGGAAGTTGCGCTAGCGTTGATTTGCTAAGTAAAGCGAAGTTACGCTATCGAAGGCTAATTTGCATACGGCGCCAAATTCAAATTTCAATGGAGGAATACGTTTCAGCACTACAAATGGCTAGAAAAGTTTCAAAACATCAAATAAAAATGTTATTTTGCCCTACACATGTGCCCACTGTCTAGGTAAGTTGCCATGAGTCAGGAGATGTAGGGGGGAAGGAGGGGAGCCCCAAAAAAAATTTCGATCTTTTTCAGCCTATCACCCATAATGTAGAAAACACGCCAGCATTTTTTGCGACTTAGAAAAAATGTTGACTTTTTTTGAAGCAATCCCTATCTACTCTATTGCGCTTTGCCTGGTCTGAGGTGGCGGAGGAAGTCTAGCGTAAAAGGTAGCGTTCAGTACACTGCGCGCGTTAGTGAATTTGCGTAGTTATGTCGCTAGCGAAACTTCGCCAGGCGTAAGGGCGCGAAGTAACACTAGCGAAACTACGCCAGCACTTGTTAGTGAATTTGCACAGTAACGAAAATGCCAAACGCTAGCGAAGTAACGCTAGTGTTCGGCGCTTCGGCGCTTAGTGAATTTGCCCCTATGAGAGATGGCCCAAATAATGGATCCCATACCTGTACTCAGTGCTCAATTAATATACTATATATGTGTGAAAACAATCTTTAAAGCAAAAAACCTATGTATCAATGGTATTTACGCTAGATTAACAGCAAAAGAAAATAAAGAAAACAAACCCCACTTACAAATCGGGAATGTATCCCTCTAAATAGGTGTTACAGTCAGAGAAACAATATTTAATCCAAATGTTAGCGGCCATATTACTAGATTTCATGTCTGAAACATTATTTCAGTAATAAAACCTTCACTTCAATCTCCTAAGAACACGCATGATAACTTGACGTTGTACAAGAAAGAATAAGCTCTTTGTAAAATAAATTGGTCCATGGCAAAGATCTAGTATCACCTCTCCACAGATTTTTGTGGTCACATATAGATCTATATTGTATTCCACAGAGGTCTCATTTTAATCATGATGTGTTTTAACGGCAAAACAGAATTGTACAGTAGTATTTAAAACGTATGTGGCAAACAATAGCTTTTTTGTTTGTCATCTCAGACAGGCTGATGGTTTCCAAAGGTTGTGCCTGAGGCTGTTATTCTTGAATGGTGTTCCGTTTCAAATTCCACTAAACAGAAACAAAGTCTTGTTTAACACCCAAAATCATCCTGAAATAAATGTGCTAAAATATATATATATATATACAGGAACAAAGAAGAGCACTACCTTTAACTAGAGGCCAACTGTCCCGGGTGCAGGTAAATAGAAATATAAAAAGGAAAAGCACCGCACTCACAGGAGCTACTCAAGCAAATAAATGTTTTATCTACAGGCATTCCAATGTTTGAGCACGACACCTCAGGTTTGTTTCCTTTTTGCAAATATATGTGTAAATGAATTGTCATGTTGCATCGAAGGCAAAGGTCTCAGACTAGATTAAGTGGAATGTAAAAAGATTTGGTGGGATGTAAAAAGATTTGCTAGTGTAAAGAATATACAATGCAAATGATTTCCACTCTGATGGAAAGTTCATGCGGCACCGAACATCCGAAGCGCGCCAAAGACCCGAAGCCGCATTGAAAACCTGAAGCTGTGCCGAAAAGACCCGAAGCCAAGAAAATATCTGAAGTTTAAGTCCTGAAGCCGCGAAAAGACTCAAATTTACGAAAAAAGCCGAAGAAGCTGTAGAAGAACCTAAGGTAAAATCCACTGAACACTAATGTTTATTTTTTTATTTTATTGAACCCCTGGTCACCAATACATTTTAAAGATATTATATTTTCATTTTTAAGATATTATATTTTATAACTAGTGATGGGCGAATTTGCGCCGGCGTCTCGTTTTTGATGCCGGTGCCCGTTTTGACGCCGGCGCCCGTTTTTTTTGACGCCGTCAAATTTTTTAGGGCGAATTTTCGTGGGCGTTTCGCAAATTTATTCGCTTTCGGCGAATCGCGCAAATTCGCCGCAAATTTGCACCTGACGAATAAATTCGTCCATCACTATTTATAACTTGTGAGTAAAGGGGTTTACCATTTTTAGCGCTGGTGTTTGTGTGGACTTTATACTGTGGTGTGAGGTGGACGGGATCTGGAGTGGAGCTTGGGGGAATCTGGGGTGGGTGGGGACCAGGGGGCCCAGAACATTTTGTTGTACTGGGCCCCCTTGATTTCTGATGTTGGCCCTGTATACATGGGTAGGCCAATTTATAATTTTATTTGAGTGTTTAAAAGATTACAACTCAAGAGAAATAATTGCAATAAAGCTCACACAACTTTTTTCCACAATCTAATTTTTTCCCTTCATCGCTAGCGTACTTATGAAAAAAACAAACAGAATGCATTAAATGAGATTTTAATTAACTGCAATAAAAAAGTCACCAATGAAAATCCATCGAAGATTTAAGTTGGGAAACTCAATGGCAAAAAAAATTATCTCAAATATTGATATATTTTCCCCATAAGAAAAGCAGGTTGCACTTTCCATCTCCTTATAGAAAGTTGTAGGTTCAAAAGAATATTCAAATAATTACATTTTCTAAAAAACTCAAAATATCTTTCGTAAACACACAAGCAAGCCAAAAGGATCATATTTATCAGGGTGAACAGTCAATTCTCCTTATAATTCTCTGAAAAATACATGTGATTACCATTCAGAATTTTGGAGACTTTCACTACGTAGGGTTAATGGATAAGGAAACCTTTAAAATTAATGAATGTAAAATTGATGAGATTGCTATTCCAGGATATTAAGGGATACATGTACTGTTAATATGAATGAATTGTGTTAGAACAGCGCCACCTGTTGGTTAATATCTGAAAACTCTGACCACCAAGTAGTCAAGGAAGTTGTCAGGAGAAAGAAAGAACCTGCTCTGATGTTCTTCTGCTTAGGAATAAAATTAGAAACCTTTCTCAAATCAGAAAAGTTTTCAGAAAATAACTTTTTGGATTTTTTATAAATAACCTCCAAAATGTCTGGTTTAAAAGATCAACTTATAAAAAATGTATCTAGGTAATTATTTGTCAGCCTTTCATAAGGTAGGTTAGTTTGCACATCGGGAACCCTGGTCAATTGTTACTGTTCTCAACTTTACCAAAATCTCTTTCCCTCACATTTTTGGATTTTTATGAAGTATTATTACATTTTAAAAGCACTTTAGGAGCTCATAGGTCTCAAGATTAATTCTAACCAATGGACACAGCAGTATAGGTATAACGATCTGTTTACCTCGGATCCCAGAGGACGGTAGTAGCTGATCCAGGAGAACTGATGGTAACAGGAACCTCTCTACGGCTCCGGTATTCACCGACGCCCTTTTGGGGCCCGGGCTTTCTGCTGCGGAGGTGGTAGAGAAGCCAGGCGAGTTACCAGGAGCGAAGTAACAAGGGATCAGGCAAGGCGTTGTCAAGTGCAGGCAAAGGCTGTTTCCAGAAGACGGGTTTCAGAGAAGCGAAGTACTAAGGGGTCAGGCTAAGGCGTAGTTAAATGCAGGCAGAGGTCGGATTCAGGCAGCGAAGGTTCAGAGGTCAGGAAAACAGGCAGAGGGTCAAAACCAGGAAACTTGAACAACCAGGGCTTTAGGAGAAACAGTAGGAACTGAAGCCAGCTTGGGCAATGTGAGGCGGAAGAGGAAGGTATTTAAGGGAACAGGAACCAATCAGGAGCAGGCTGAGGAAGACAGACACATCAGGGACCAATAGGAAGCCAGGCGCCCAAATTAGAGGTCATTGCTCCTAAGTATGCTAGCGTCCATTCCGGCGCAGGCATCCGATTTGACGTGTGCGTGCGCCTCGACTAAGTTGATGCGTTATGCGCCGGCGCTCAAAACCAGTGCCGGGTGTTACAATAGGTTTGAATTGAAATAATTTCTATAACCCTTCTTAAGAATTCTCAAGGGTTATGAAGAGTTTTTGAGCTGCAATATCATAAAGGTCTGTGGTGTTGCAACAAATGTGAGAAATTACTGTGGTGATGAAAAACAAGGGAAAATCAGTTCTGTCAATGCGTTGACATCAATTTTCTAGAACAAAACTGTGCATTTATTTGTTAAAGTTTCATGTTATCTCAGTCTGACCAGTCCTTGCCAATTGATGACCAACCATGATAATGCTATTCTGTGCCATTTTATTGGGATCAATTTAAGTCAAACATTTCCTTTATGCCTTTTTGCAAATAAGTTTTATGAAACTGTGAACAGAAAAATGAAGAGCTTAACATATCTGAAATCAGCCCTAACATCCCTCGGAACAATAGCTATTATTCATGCTTGATGTTAAGCAGAACTCTAACATTTATTTTAGAATAAAAAGCAATAAATGGGCAATTTCATGCCGGTTTTACACACGCCTGAGTCTAGGTATTGGATTCCTCATGCTGTGTGAATGCTGCGTTTGCATATTGAATAACATCAGATTTAATATTAAACCAGTACATGTTCCATAAATCTAGACAACTTTTCAGGGCCTTGTCTGTGGCATCCCTTGTCAACCATTAAAGTTAAACCCTATATTTCTGTAACAAACATGGATGAATTCAAAACACTTCCAATTTACAGATGAATATGACCATGTGATAAAAATATAACAGTTGTCATTTACTGATGAGATATTTATTATTTTTTGCTGCTTTTTATATCTAAATACTTAACCCAGAAATTGTCCTGTTTTATGGGATGCTCTGTGCTTTTTACAAAAAATATGTTATCAAAATGTATTGGTTGTAGATCATTTTGTGGATTAAATAGTATTGCAGATAGAACATATTGGGGCTCATTTATCAACACTGGACAAATTTGCCCATGGGCAGTAACTCATAGCAACCAATCAGTGCTTGGCTTTTTTTCAGGCAGCTGCAGGTAGAACTATGAATGCAACAATCTGATTGGTTGCTATGGGTAATTTTGCCCAGTGTTGATAAATGACCCCCAGTGACTGAGTTACAGATTCTGATGGATAATGTACCCCCTACTCAGGGCTGTATTTAAATTAAGGCCCCCGAGGGCGGCTCGGGTGCCTATTTTTTAAGTTTTTTTTTTTTAAAACCCTCCACCACATACGAAATCCGATGACAGAGCTAAGGGGTGGAGGGTCGATGAAGCACACAGAATGACGTCACATGCACGGGGTGCTGACATCACTTCCGCTGAATATGGCGTGATATGGCAAGCTCACACCGCCCTGACATCATGTAAGCACAATGGAAGGGCGTAAGGGCTACCTAAATACAGTCCTGCCCCTACTGTAATTTATACAGATATTAGAAGTCATCAAGGAGTGATATGACCAGATGAAAAATATAAAAGCACAAGGCTTCCGGTGATTTCAGATTTATGTATCTCACATGCATCATAGTCAGATAACCCCAGATAAAGTGCTTTTTGAAGCAGGTGCTGCATTTTTATTTTTTGTATCCCGGATGAAGAACCCAGAGGGTTGAAAAGCATTAGGCTTGCTTTGGGCATGTCTTTTGCCATGTAAATGGTTTCTTTTAAACATTTTGCTTTTATGGAAGTATGTGAATGGGTTTTGTTCTTATGCTATTGTTCCTGGAACCATGTGGTTTCAACTTTCCTGCAATCCATGCCTCCATTTTGATATTTGAGGTGGGTGTTCATGCACTGGTAGAGTTCAAGCACTTGTGTCCTGGGGTATAGCAAAAAACCCCTGTAGTTGAATTTCATAGTGGGGCAGAAAATGATCAGAAAAGTTATCTTCAAGTGAATGTTTTATCCCTCAGTAGGATATTACAGGTGTAGGGACCCATAGGGTTAATGAGCGGCTATGGCTTTAAATCCCTACCCTTACTGATCTCCCTAGTTGCTGGGCAGATGCCCATATAGCTAGATGTAATTTGCATAGTTGTATTATTGGCCAGGAGACGCTGTGACCACACTCTGTCAAACTTTGGTATAGAGAGAGAGAACGGGTGGAACTTCCTCTTTGGCTTCTGGTTGCTGATCCAGCTGGATGTTCCAGAGAGCCAGTGTACAACAAGGCCCAGTAAAGCCATGTGCCCTAGAGGGACCAGTACCTCTAGAGAGAGAGAGGTCAGGGAGCAGGTTTGAATGAGGCCAGCTAGAGATAGGATATTACCTGTACTAGTAGTTTCTAGGAGAGTAAAATAGATATGTTAAGTAGCAAGAGCAGTTTGGCTCCTACTAGGAGGGATAGCTGGGAGGTAGCTCTCCCCTGAAGCAAGACTGGCCTGTAGATAGGGACACATCTTAATAGGGAATTAGGGCTAGTGAGTTCCCTCGTGTGAGGATCCAGGTCACAGTGCTGAGATACTGAGTGTGAATCTATCCTGGTGTGACGCTATCCCCACAGGGAGTTCCAATGTGCTGTCTCTGATGGACATGTTGTAGCCATGTCATGCTTATCTGCTGGGCCTCTGTGTCTTGTAAATACAAAACCTGTGGATCATTTGTCTCTAACAAATAAAAGTTTGTTCTGTTTGACTGCAAGAACCTCCTGGCACCCATTTCTTTATTGGTTAAAGCACAGTAGCCTGTGGGAGTTGTAGTTTCACTACACCGCATCTTCATTTATTCCACTTGCAAAGGCCCTAGCCTTAAGTGTTTGAGTCCAGTGCAACCCATGCTATAGAATATTAGCTGGTTGTTAACCCTGTTGGCCTCTATAGTCCAAAAACATATTACACAGGTATGGGATCAATTATCCAGAATGCTCGGTACCTGGGGTCTTCCAGGTGAGGGATCTTTCTGTAATTTGAATCTCCATACAGGACATCTACTAAAAAAGAAATTTAAATGTTAAATAACCCCAATAGGGTTGTTTTACCTCCATATTTTTATATCTTGGTTAGGTACACGGTACTGTTTTCTTATTACAGAGAAAAGGAAATTATTTTTAAAATGTACGGGAGATGGTCTTTCCATAATGTATAGATTTCTGGATAACAGGTTTCCAGATGATGGATCCTCTCCTACCTGTACATTTTTTATTCAAGCATATCTGATCTTCTAGCTGATTAAAGGAATAGTTCAACTTAAAATTGACCTCTAGTTTGCTTTATAAATTTTATGTGTTTAATTTTGGAATCTTCAAGTCAGAATGGATGATAAAAAAATAAATACCTTTGGTTGTGGGGGTCAGTGACACCAACGAGCAGTTAGCATTTTCAGCTGCAGATGAACCTGTCCTTTTATACAAACTCTCATACAGTTTATTAAGCTTAAAGTTTCTAAGTTTACTGCCAAATAATACTTTATGCTCCTAGGTTAGTTTAAGGTTAACATTGTGGCATGTATAAAAAGAGCAAGGAGTGCCCGGTAAACTGGAGGTATGAGCAATACAGACTGTGAGTGCTCATATCACATTTTTTTGTAAGTTATACACTCATTTAATATATTTATAGCTTCTAATAATCCAAAGAAAGAAAGTAGCTGGTTCAGCTGAAATCAGAAATTGTTCCAGTTCCTTTCTCTTCCTCATCCTTAATTCTTAACAAATCCTTAACATTTGTTTGAAAATGAAAAGCAATAAATGGACAATTTCATGAAGATTTAAATCCTACCAGAGAAATGCGAGTTCTTATGCTCTGTTTTCTCTGTACAAAAGCTGTACAGCTATTGAGCCTCCTGGAAGCACTTGTGGGGATTTCCCCATAAGCACATGCAGGGTCAGACTGGTGCTCCACCAGGCTGCTTATCTTCCTCCCCCAATGTGATAAGTAGATGATGAAGGCAGGTTTAATTAACGTGAGCTATGGTAAGGGGGTGGGGTGGGTGGTGGCCGCTGTAGAGGGTGTGGGGGTGCAGCAGGGGCCCCTTTGGGGTGCTGGAGCCCATGGGGTGACAGTATAGCTGGGTCCTGCTCCCACCAGTCCAACCTTGAGCACATATTCAAGTGAACAATTAAAAAAGAAAGATGACACAATATACAAATATTCAGGTACCTCCAAATACCTCCCAGTTTGGTTCCCTGACACCAAACACAATGACCCAGACCCAAGCAAGCTAATTTCTGTAATATACAAGTCCCTGATTCCTAGCCGGGGGAAACCCTTTGATAGGGCAAGAAGCAAATGGACCGTGGACATGCCCCATTTAAATAATGAGATGTGGGCAGAGGCAACTGAGGGACTATACGACTACCTAATCTCCACCAAAGATAAGATGGTGCAGTACAGAATAATTCACAGGACATATATCATGCCGCTTAGACTAAATGTAATGGGTAGGAACCCTACCGCATCATGCCACAAATGTAACTCTCCAGACTCAGGGTTTTTTCACTTGTTATGGGCATGCCCAATGGTATATAAGTACCGGACAGAAGTATCGAAATACATTAATGAACAAATACTATTACCTGGCATTATTGCCCCAGAGGTATGCTTGCTGGGAGTAATAGAGGACACAGCCCCACTGAATAAAACCCGAACCCTACTAAAAACACTATACCTTTAAAAAAAAAAAAAAATGTTAAATGGTTAGAGACCTATCAAAGGGCATCAAACTACATCCATTGCTCTCTCATTGATCTGCTGTATTCCTTTAGTTTAAATTGAATATAAGCAAAAAAGTTTAAGTACGGGCTAAAGTTATGTGAATATCTAATTAAGAAATCTTGGTTAGGGCTAAAGTCACTCAAAGCAAAGAATACAGACAACTTAGCCAATATATCTGCCTTCTCTAAAGAATTTGGTCTGTGTCTTTGTCAAGACATCAATGCCAATGCAACTTACTGTATGTGTCAGGACTGATACATCAGACACAAGTAGCAGCTGACAGAAATTTTGCAGCGCACTCAACAACACTAGAATGCCAGAAAGAAATATTGAATTGTGGGTAAAAGACTGGCAAATCTTGCCAACTGTGATCAAGTTCATTTGCTGAACCATAAATAGATTGATAGGCAGACATGGATGTACCCTTACACTATACACAATGTTCCGCCTAATTTCAATTTTCCAACTTTCTCCTCTAACCAGACAAAGATGTGCTTGAAGTGTTGTAACAGATAAAGAGGAAATTATTGACATTGTATAAAAGTCCTTTTTGTTTGAATATTTTGGCATGTCGGTTGCAGGAAAACTGCACAGCAGTTACAGTCAACCACACCCCAGGAGTTGGCAGAGGGAAGACAGTAATATCTTTACACAATATTGTTTAATATATTGAGCAAATAGACACATGGAAATGATTGGTGCCTTCCTTCAGTAACTTTACCTTTTCAGGGCTCTAACCAAGCGATACAGGACAGATCCAACTGAACTTCACACTGCATTAATTGTTATTTGCTAAAATCTGAAAAATGTTCACAATTTTCTTAAAACACTTCGACCAAACTCCTATCCACATTTTTAACATATTTATCAATAAATTTACTCAAAAACAAATCTGGTGCAGAAAAAGACTCGATAAAATCATCAAAAAATCAGAATTGTATGTTTTTTTTATTCAGAAAACTCCGGATTATCGGCCAAAAACCACAAATTAATCAAATTGACTTCTACATAACCTCGGCAAGTTTGAGGTGGAGTACTTTTTTATTCTGACTTTTAACAGCATCAGGGTTTAATAAATCGTGAAAATTTTTAGCTTATTTTCCTATAAAAAATTGTGTTTTCTCTTTTAAAACTCTGACCAGAAAAAATGGTACTTTAGTAAATAACCCCCTTAATGACACATGACAAAAAGGGATTTTGTTATTATTTTACTTGTGAACCACATTCAAATGTAAAAAGAGTTGGGGAGCAACACAAGCATTAAAACGTCCCTTGGGGGCCAAATAAGGGCTGTGATTGGCTATTTGGTAACCCCTATGTGGACCGGCAGCCTACATAAGGCTCTACAACTGGCTTTGAAGCCTGAAATTCAAAAATAGGCTCCTGCTTTGAGGACACTGAGAGCAACATCCAAGGGGTTGGAGAGCAACACATTGCTCATGAGCTAGTGGTTGGGGATCACTGCTCTAGAGAATATTAGGTATTGGCTTCTACATGGGCTGGCAGATAAGTAATGAATTAGACACTGAAACATTAATTAATTATTTAATTTGACATCTGTTCAGCCACATCATGTATTGGTTGAAAACTATGGTCTGTTCAACCTATTTTTGGTGAGAGACTGACAAGGTATTTATCAAGCAAAAAAAAAAAAAAAGGCCAGATAAAGTAGTATATTGGGTCATGAATGCAGTGCTTACTAGATGGGTCTATATAGACCCCTGTTCTGATCTTTTGCCCATGGGCCAAATAAGTAGAAATCCGTATATGGAAATCATTCTGTCTTTGGCAACTTAACTTTAAAAGAGTGTTATCAACGCCAGCCTGCATATTCCCTTTTGAAACTCAGTTAAGCCAAATTGAAAAAGAAAATTCAAAATTGTGAAAAGTGGCCCTAAGCATATGCTACCTATTCCTGCTATCCAACTAAGAGAGTTTTACACAATTAAAACATGCTAAATGTTCCTTAAAACTCAACATCTAATTCAGAAAAAACAGATGCAGATCTTTAAAGCGATACTGTCATGGGAAAAAACATTTTTTTCAAAATGAATCAGTTAATAGTGCTGCTCCAACAGAATTCTGCACTGAAATCCATTTCTCAAAAGAGCAAACTGATTTTTTTAATATTCAATTTTGAAATCTGACATGGGGCTAGACATATTGTCAATTTCCCAGCTGCCCCAGCCATGTGACTTTTGCTCTGATAAACTTCAATCACTCTTTACTGCTGTACTGCAAGTTGGAGTGATATCAGCCCCCTCCCTTGTCTCCCCCAGCAGCCAAACAAAAGAACAATGGGAAGGTAGCCAGATAACAGCTCCCTAACACAAGATAACAGCTGTCTGGTAGATCTGAGAACAGCACTCAATAGTAAAAACCCATGTCCCACTGAGACACATTCAGTTACATTAAGAAGGAAAAACAGCAGCCTGCCAGAAAGCATTTCTCTCCTAAAGTGCAGGCACAAGTCACATGACCAGGGGCAGCTGGGAAATTGACAAAATGTCTAGCTCCATGTCAGATTTCAAAATTGAATATAAAAAAGTTTGCTCTTTTGAGAAATGGATTTCAGTGAAGAATTCTGATGGAGCAGCACAATTAACTGATTTATTTTGAAAAAAAAATGTTCCCATCCCTTTAACATGACTGAAAACAGCCAGAGGTGGCTAAGCAATTGGGAGACCACTTTGCTCTTCCGCAGTGATGTCCAGATTTTAACGGAGATAGTCAGAAAAGGAACTCCCTGTTTACAAGCAACATTAGCCTTCCACTTAATAGTCGATTAAGGGGCAGATATACTAAGGTTTGAATGGTAAATTCGAATTTAAAAGCACCAACTTGAATTTGAATTAGAATGTGAGATTTATCACACCTCGACCCTGGAAACAGTTTTATTTCAAATATTTGCCACCTAAAACCTGCCGAGTTCATATAGAAGTCAATAGCAGAGGTCCGTTGAACTATTTAATGATGCTAATAGTAGTGATGAACCAAATGTTTGCCAAGTTTTGGTGCAAAAATTATGCCTCATAGACTCCAATGGGAGAAAAAAAAACTGTTGCACGTCAAAAAAAAATGCAAAAGTTGAGGTTTTTTTCCCGAAGGAAAACTAGTTTCGATTTTTCGGGTCAGGACTATTCCATCTAATTTTAGACTTTGAAATGTTTTCATAAATAACATACCATTAGAATTTTGAAAATACGAAGTAAAACAATTTGAATTTCAAAATATTTGTGTTTACTTCGATAATCGAATAGGCCAAAATTGTATTTGAATTGAAAAAAAATTAGACCATTCGAATTTCATTATGTACTATCTCTTTAAAACTTCGACTTCTGCTATTCGCCATCCAAAACCTGCCAAATTGCTGTTTTAGCCTATGGGGGACCTTCTAGAAGCTATTTGGAGTCATTTGATTCTAATTTGATCGAATGCGCTAAAACTTCAATTCGAACGCTTCAAATACAGCCTATTCATCCAAAGTTAAAAACCTTGATTTTTTTAATACATTATTTTAATGGTCTTTTTATATTCGAATTTAGAAGTTATGGGAGTTAAAAAAAACTCCCATTACTTTGAAATTCGACCATTGATAAATCTGTCCCTGACAATCAACATATTTACTAAAAGTTTGTACAATTACTTAGCGCTAGACTTTTTTGTTTTGGCAACTTTTTTGTCCAATAGGCATTTTTTTTTTATTTGCCAACTATTTTGTCTCTACAACAATTTTTTCTTGATGACTTTTTTGTTCGGGCAGATTTTTTCTGCAGTTTCACAAAAACAAATTGCAGATTGGAAAGTGTAGGAACCTATTGAAGGAAGGACTGAGCAACCTGACATGGATGTATTTAATCACCTTGCAGTCTGTAATGAAGGATTACAGGGCGTAGTTTGAAGTTTCACTTTTTCCATGCATACAAGACACATGGCTAATTGTTTTTCTTTCTGTACAGGAATTATGTATTAATGGTGGATTGCTTCTGCTCTTTATTGAACTTACGTAATTGAATAATAATTTAGGTTGAAAAAAATATATTAATCCATCAAGTTTCTTTACAAAATCCCCTTTGTAACTGTTGAGCCAGAGGAAGACAACAAAAAAATCTTGTAGTTTTTGCCAGTTTTGCCTCAAGGGGGTCTTCTTTGTGCCGGGATCAGGATGCAGTGAAATTAATACAGCATTTAATGATCACAACATTTACGATCTAGATGTGTGGTTTGGTGAACTACACAAATCTTACAACACTCTTTAGATTACATAATTCCCAACAAACAGTGTAACTAAAATTCTTAGTATTATATTACCCTGATTAAATGTGCAAAATGCACTTTATTTTCAAACGTAACATCCCTGAGATGAAGTAAATCTATAACATAAAATACAATAAAATGGAGATAAAGAGCAAATGTTCTAGTAATCAAATCTAGGTCACAGAAGATGAACGTGGTAATTAAACAATAATCCTGAATTCATTTAGTCAGATTTCAGTTTAAAAGAAATAGAGATGATCATAGAGGTACTAGATGGATATGTCAGTTTTTATTCCTGTTCTGCTTACTAATTTGCTAGCATAGGTGCTAAACTTCACCAATGAGATGTTTAGTTTAATTTTCTGACTTGTAATATGATTATTATTATTAATAATATGTAAATTTATAACACGAACATATTGCGCAGCGCTGTAGGCTGACTCCTATAGCTGCTTATTAATATTGCTGCATACTGTATGTCATATTGCTAGAGTTCCTATAATGTCTAAGAAAGAACATAAATTCCCAAATCTCTACTTAATTTGCCTTCAGATCAGGCTCATCTTAAAGGGGAACTCCAAAAAAAAATAAGCTTTTTGAAAATGAAACATAATTTCAAGCAACTTTGCAATATACATCAATTAAAAAATATCCTGATTTTTCATGATTTTTAATGGTTTAGAACAATTCCCTAAGCCTTGCCCCCTGCTCTCCTGCTGATCTGTCTGACTTTGCTGAGCTGACTGACTACTGGTACTTTGTATCAACAGCCAGCTGTTCTCAGCCTGTTTCCTTCAAAGAGAAGTTGTTACAATTTGTAACATCAATGTTTAGCCCCTCCTTCCCTGCCAGGATTTCAAATGATGCAGAAAGAGAAGAACTGGTAACAGCTGGATTTCAGCATAAAAAATGGCATTTATTCATACTTTTTGAAGAAACAGGTAACTGTGATGGGTATATTAGGGGTTTCTGTTTTATGTGGGCCTCTTTATCAAATTTTGGTTTGGAACCCGGAGTTCCCCTTCAATCTTCCTTTAAAAATATAAAAACATTTGCTTTAATTCAGTCTGGCCTTCAGTCTGGACCCTCCTCCTATCCACCGCTATGCACTCCCTCATTGGAATAGACACATCATTTTAGAACCTATGGTACCCTCTGTATTCATGGTACAGATGGAATATTTGTCCTTAGCTGCAAGAAGATTGTTGGAAAACTCCAATGGCAAATTGGGCCTCATCAGATACTGTGGAAACTGACCTAAAGATCACAACAGCTGCAGCCCATATGAGATCTGTGGCATCAAGTCCTTCTGAACCTCTTTACACAAAAGAATGCCATCCATTATCATTATTACATCATATCATTAAATAATACAAAATGATGCCAAATGTGTACGGTATAATATGAATATGTACATTTTAAGAGTGATTCAATTTTGTAGGTGCAGAATATTCACCTGTTACTAACCACATACTTGATTTATCTGCATCTTACGTGTTTAGCAGAGTGAGGTCAGGTTGAAGGACAGGTATTTCACTCTAGGGTACCAAAATGTTAGGCACCCCATCTTCAGTGAAAACTGCCAGTGGCGTATTGGGAAGCTCTACTGCTCCCTAATGGGCTGGGGGCCTGAAGATTGGATAGAATGCTGCCTAATTCAGGGGGCAGCTACAGGTCTATCAACTCAAATTCAGAGACATGCACTCAAGTTCACTGAGCAAATGACCAATATTGGCATCTGTCAGGCTCACAATAAATATACTCTGTAATGTGACATAATGTCATGGTTGGCATCCTGAATCTAGAACCAATGCCAAGCACCCTGGTCTTCGCTCGTGCTTCTGCCTGTAGCAGCCGCCTTTGGCCTCAGGAGGAGCCCTCAGCTACTAAGATGCCACCAGGTCTTAAAACGAGAGGTGCAAGGCGAAAGGTTCTAAACAAGCGAAGGGGCACAACTGTAAGCAACGTCTTTTGGGCAGAAGGTCGTGGTACAAGGAATAAGACAGAATCGTAGTCAGGACAGGCCGGGTCGAGGCAGACAGAGAATAAGCGTAGTCAGGCCTGCAAGGGTCAAAACCAGAAGATCAATCTGAAGGGATTTAGCAGGAGATGTAGTCGGTATACAGGCAAGGGTCAGGATCCAGAGGTCAGAATAGTCAAAAGCCAGGTAGGGTTCACAACAGGAATCAAACAGGTTCAAAACAGATTAGCACAAGCTCAAATAGCACCAGGAACAAACTCCTGTAACGGGCAAGGTCATCACGCCAGTGCGCCTGTGCCTTTAAATCAGTCAGGTGGGCGTCCCTGCTGTCCCCCCACTAGACCACCAGGTAAGATCACTACACATAACTTGTGAAGAGTTCTAATCGAAATATACTGTTTTTGAATTAAACCAGAAAGAAGGTGATTTCGACTTCAAGATGTAAAACAGTTAAAATGAAGTGTGGACTTTGATATAAGAAAGAGCTACCCTGCAAAATCAATTCTCTGCGTTTTAGTGTTTTTGTCATAATCCAACCTAAATTGCTAATTGCATCTGTATTAAATGTAATCTTTGAGAATTAATAACAAAGCTCCCATTTCTCACATGTCATTTAAATTACATAGAAAAATAATGACCTCTCAGTGAAAGCCCATATTACCTAGCAGTTTAATATCCTTTTTGATTGTGTTGTCTGAAACTCCCAGAGAAACCTCTTTTCATATATATTTAAAGGTCATGTAAACATGTGTGTCTGGCAAATTAGATGCAAATTTAATTCTCAGAGTGCAGTGTTCCTTTGCGGGGCATTTTCATGTAATCTTGTGTTTGACAGAAGACTATTGACTTTTAGACAATTATCCGAAACATGATTTAACTCGGAAAGCAAATAATTTTACAAAGCGACTCCAAGGAATTTCAGGTCTTTGTATTTCTTTTTCAATTAGGACTGCTTATGACTTGATTATTGTTAAAAGTTTTCTGATTTTCGTATCCATCCAAATGAATAACGTAGTGCGTAGCAAATAGTTCATAGTTTGTTATAGTTGTTTTTTTATAGTTAAACAATACAATGGCAGTTTGGTAGAACTGGTAGATATACAATATACACTATACAATACAATATACAGTAGCACTATGGAAAATATTTGTCATTGCCTCCAGTCTGACCACAGTTATGGTAATGATTTTGCTGTGGCTTCTGAGGTTCTAAACTTTCCAGGGAAGTGAATGTGTATAGGCAGTATGTTCCATTGTGACCTCACTGATTGACAATTCATGCATATATGAAGGAGGGGTAGGTTGTCTTTCTACCTCCTCTTCAGAAAGTAATAATTTCACAGGAACAACAAATACAGATGAAGCAAATTTAAGTAGACATGTTGGTCATCGTCTAACCATTTCCCTCCCTAATGACTGCCATATTGTGCAGTATGATGTCAGAATGAAATTCACTCCATGTCATAAAAACATATGTGCATGCTATGTAAAATATTTATTTTAACAGCTTAATATGAAGTCATCAATAGATATATATTTTTGTTTTATAGATTATAAAATCATTTCACACACTGATGATTATGCCATTACAAAATAAGTTTAAATACTTCAAATAAAATACACTACAGTTCATGTGCACATACATGTATATTAACTTGTATCTTGTCTGAAAAGTATTTCAAAAATGGCAATGATTTATTATTATTTTTTAATGAATAGAACATTTTAATGGAAAAGAAATTGATCACAATGAAAGTCCATTCAATTTTACCAATTTGAAAACTCAATAACTCAAAACTAGCTGCAAATTGTTTTTTTCTTTGAATTTTAGAGGTTTTTTTTCGAATTGATAAATCTTTAGTTCAGAAAACTAGAAATTTGGGATCAAAATTTTCTAGAATCAATACAAAACCCCTCAATCTCTGATTATAATAAATAGGCCACACTGGAATTAAACTGGCAAGGGCCCAAGCAACCAACACATGTTTGGTTTCACTTTAAGAAATATGTTTTCATACAGAGTCCTCAAGGGTTTAATGCCCTACCAAATATCATAGGAAACTCAAGAGGACAAATATTATTCTGATACTTCTTTATGATGGACACCATGCAGGGCTTTTCAAGATTAGCAGGAACAAGTTATATAATATTGTTACAATTTTATAAAGTTGCAGTGAAGTCTTTCAAGCTAAACTGTAGAGCTGGTTTTGCAAACTTGCAGAAGTAATACCTTCTAACAATTTCTAAGACCATGTCCCCAGTCAGCTCCTTACTATACGCAGTTAAAGTAGAGTAAAAAAAAAAAACATAAAGGAGGAGCTAACCACAGAAATGTGGAGCTTGTTATGAAATAATAAAATGAGAGGCCCAAGGGGAAGAGTTATTTGTATTGGCCACCACTGGGATCACCTGACTGCAACTGGAAAGGGTGGATGCTACAACAAGGAGCTACAACAAGGAGCTATCTGCCTCATTGCACTTATACAGGAGCAGTGGCCAGCTCCTTGTTGTGTATATATATATATATATATATATATATATATATATATATATATATATATATATACACAACAAACAATTTTGTTAGGAAGGACATAAATCTTATGTATATATATATATATATATATATATATATATATATATATATATATATATATATATATATATATATATATATATATATATATATATATATATATATATATACATAAGATTTATGTCCTTCCTAACAAAATATGCAACATGTTGTACAGGGGAAAAAATTCAAATTTAAGAAATCAATAAAACTTGAATTTTTCAAGATTTAGTATACCCCGAAGCTGCTAACAATTTGTATCTTGAAATCATGTAAATGTCAAAGGTAGACTGTCCCTTTAACCTTTGGAACGTGTTTTGTGCCTTTATGGTTTATGGTCATTCTATAATTTGAATTCTTCAAGTTTTTTTGGTGACATTTTAGAAGCGTTAATTTGACTCTAACTGGTGCTCAATTTATTCTAAACATGTTTCACACAATTTTTTCCCGAAAAAATATTGATAAATAAAGGGGATTCAGTTTGGGAGTTTCATCAAATTTTTTTTAAATAAAGTGAGAAAAAGTTGAGTTTTAGTAAATAACCTCCCAAAATTAGAGTGGATATGGTATAACATTTCATTACAAATTGTCTTCTTCATTGATGGGTTGGTGTGCATCTATAATGATCATTATCCATGTCCCAGAATAAAGCTTTACTTTCAAATTTCAATAATATTTTTGGTTTGTTTTTCCTTTTTTATAATCTGGTGTTGTCTGTTGTTTCCTAGAGGAAACAGACACTGATTATTTTAGAACCTTTTTTTTTTTTTACCTAGACTTGCCTTCATTGATTGCTGTTGGCCCTGATAGTAACGATGGTGATGAATTATTGGCAGAGAAAAACTGACTCAAAGTGATTTTCAGTCCAGTCCGGCTAAAGTGAGACTAAGTCAATGGAACTGAATATAATTAATAAGTTAAACTTCACAGAGCATGCCTGGCTCTCTCAAGGGTCTTCTGTGTTTTGGGTTTAGTGGTTGAGAAAGCAATCAGCAGATGGAGATTAAAATCAAAAGGATGACTTTATTGAGGTATTGTTTAAAATAACAGGCATCATTCTTCTGTGTATTGGAGCAAGGTGGGACTTCTATTTTTGAAATATTTACTTTGGTCTTGCTCCACTCAAAATAATTATATATGTGTATCTTTCTTCTATCTATCTATCTATCTATCTTCCTATCTATCTATCTGTCTCATTCTTTGCTTTGTTCTTGTAACAACATACCGTGGTGGTCTAGTGGGAGGGGGTCGGCAGGGACGCCTCTGCTCCTTTTCTTTGGTGCATTCGTGCTGACGTGGTGACATCAGCAAGCAAGGGCGTGAAATTTGAAAGTTAAAAGGCGCACTTGGGCTGTAGTTCATTGCCTGTTATAGGTTTCCACATTGTGAGTTCCTGGTGCCTCTGTGCTATCTAAGCTTCTGTATTTCTGCGATCTGATACTCTGTTGTGACCCCTGCCTGCTACTGACGACCCTGACTTCTGAATCCTGACCCCTGCCTGATAACCGACTCTGCTATATCTGTATTCCTTTCTTATTGATCTCCTGGTTTGACCCTTGCCTGCCTGACTCCGTTTGTACTCTGCCTGACCCGGCCTGATCTGACTACATTTTCTGTCTACGCTTTGTACCATGACCTTCTGCTCAAAAGACTTTGCTTTACCATCGTGCCCCTTTGCTCGTTCAGAACCCCTCACTTGGCACCTCTTTTGCATCCAATTAGCCGAGGGCTCCTCCCGAGGTGAAAGGCGGCTGTTAAAGGCGGAAGCAAGAGCTGAGAACAGGGTGCTTAGCATTGGTTCTGAATTTAGGGTGCCGACCGTGACAGTTCTTGTAGATGTAGTAACTGAATTAAGTATCTTAGTCCCTTAGCAAATGTAAAATGCATTTATCTTGCTTTTTCAATACAGGCTCTTTACTTATCATCCCTTCCCTGCATAAGCCAGTTAGGCAGATGACCTTAGTTGACCCTGGCTTTCTTGGCTTTTTCAGTGTCTACTTCAGTGCTAGCAAATGTCAGGCCTCAAAGGGAACATCTTGGAGAAACCAAGAATTTCCAGTTAAAAATTACACTGTTACCTGAACAAATAAATTAATATACTGTATGCTTCCATTTTGCGTTTTAAATGTGGATCTGTGAAATGTGCCAAGCCAGGCCTGGCCCAATGCCATCCCATCTCCAATCCATGAATAAAGGAATGTGTCATGCATGAAATACATTCCCTCCTTGAATGGAACTCAGAAAGAAACTAGAATACAGATGATTGTAGACACAGTACTATTTGAATGTTGAGGGGCAATTTAGCATCATCATTAACACCATGCAAGGGGCATTAACCTCACCATTTTTAAAATGTACAGTATATAGTACGTTTTTAAGTATTTATTTGCACTGTTTCTCCTATCTGTACTATTAGATGTATTGTAAATACAAAATTGTCTCAAGGAAGACCGAAACGTTGGAAGAATAAATAAACTTTATCTCTTGTTACCAAATTTTAAGTCCTGTGAGTGACTTGCTTTACATGATATTCTATATATACTGTACACACACACACATATATATATATATATATATATATATATATATATATATATATATATATGCCTTTTCCAAATTTGTTTTCAATTCCCAGTTCAATTCTTCTTGGCTAAAAGTTATTGACTCCTATTTAGTAATGAGTCCATCTGTCCCATTTCGCTTCACCAAACTGCAAAAAAAATCCTGAACCACTGAACAATTCAAAAAAAGTCAATGGGCGTCAAAAAAATTTTTTTTTAGGCATAACAATTTTTTACTTTCGCAACAATTTTTTCTCACTCCAAATGCATTAAAGTCAATGGGCGTTTTTTCTAATGGTGACTTTTTTGTCTCAGCGACAATTTTGTCTTGGCGACTTTTTTGCTGTAGCAAAATTGGCTAATCACTACTCCAATTATCATTATTTGGAGAATCCAGAACAATAGAGTCCAAGGGAATGCTATGTCTTAAATCTATTACTGATTAACTGATCACTTAGCTCTCTGCCCCACAGCTATATAGAAATAATACCCTTTACTCGTTCTGTATCTTTTACCCCTGTAGTATGTGGAACCCCATTAGGTAACTGCCAAGGTATCAAAGTAAATGTTTACTTTACCTTATTGAAAGAAATAAATCAATTCAATAAATCAGTGTAGGATACATATATTATCTATGTTTAAGCAATATTATTATTATCTGATATTCCCTACAAATCTAATATTCACTACAGAAAACAAAATAAAAATGGCCTTTTTTTTCAAAACCACAGAAACATTTAATACAAAGATCTATTTAATAAATAGATTTTTGTATGTATTACTGGAGTTTGGGTATTAAAGGACTCCATGTGAAGTGTAGGCAGAGGTTCTTGAGTATTTATAAGAAAGGGGAATTTATCTGTTAATGTTATGTGAAAGCTTTGAACTGTTGCTTGGTTTCCCTAGGTAATGATGGGTGGAATATATTTCCAAATATCCATAGATCTTATAGAGAGATGCTTCAGGAACATCCATGGCATTTTAGCAGAGTATCTTCGGGTCTCCAGCACAAGGATTAAAGGACTTTAGGGCATGTCTTAGTACAGGATATGTACGAATAAAATCTGCACTCCCTGAGGATTGCTCAAACCACATAAAATACAACCATTGCAGGTAGAATTGTTCTTGTGGTGAAAAATACCTGATTGTAAATGCCACTATGTTCAAAGATAAATCACATACAATTCTTCCTTTTTTTACAAATGTATTTCTTCTTCAACATTTATATTTTATTGAATTATATTTCATTGGACAACTATTTTACAATGTTTTAAAAGGGGCCCAAAAGTCACTTGTGACACTAGAAAATATTTTTTTTTACCTCCAGACTTAAGGATTCCAATGACCTCAAAACACTATAGGTTGCTTAGTCTGTTGCTTCCTGGGGGGTAGAGGAATAAATAATGTAAACATGCTGGCACATAGGGTTATAAGCAGAGATGGGCAAATAATATGAATATTTAAGCCAAAACTTCATTTGAAATGATTTGACTGTGAATATCAAAGTATATTGTTCTGGCATGAGCCTTATGAGTTCATCCCCAAGTTGCCTGTGCAGCTGCTTAATAGTGTGTTAGATTTCCATTTCCTTGCAAATTCTATTGACTTTTTTTGCCTTAGAGAAACTTAAGGGTTTTATTTTTGCCATAGCAAATTAAGACCAAGAAAACAACATTTATTTATGTATGACCATATTTTAAAGATTCATTTCCTAATGAATTTATGTGCTTGTTGAATACTGATGGATGATGTTGTGATTGCATATTACATTAAAGCCTTTAAGATGGCATGTATGATTTCTTCAACAAGCATAATGTCCATGGCTCCAGTTATCAAGGTCAATAGTTAGTCTTGTCTATGTATTTACAGTTATATATGTGTGTATATATAGGTGTGTTTACTGTATGTATGCATACAGTATGTACTGTATATATTTATATACATGTAGGAGGAAATAGGTATTGTTTACCTTTACTGTATGAGATCACTATAAGGGTTAATTCAGTCAAGGACTAGGCCTGTTTGAGATTTAGAAGGGGAATTTTTTTTTGTAGGTGAAAGATTCCCAATTTTGTAATTGCTCGGTGGTAGTTTGTAATAGGAGAGTCACCGTTGGGTTCTGCCTCTATAGACCCACTTGGCAGAGGGGTGGTTGGTTTTAGAGAGCCCGAGGTAGGAGTAGCCATTGTCAGGGAAGACTTTGCTATAGCTTATTCTAGAAGTGACAGTTAGGGTGAGGATAGTTAGAAGAGCATTCAAACACTCCAATGAGGCTGGAACCCGCCATTGTAGGTCATAAAGTGCCAGAGATAGAGGGCAATCCACTGAATAACCCTCCAAGCTGGAGACTAGTTCACCTGTGAGTGAGTAGCACAGCACTGGGGATCATCTTTCATTCTGAGTTAAACTTAAAGTTAACTTGCATCACTATGTAACATTTGGACAGTGTGAAAAGCAAAGGTGGACACAGGACTATTTCAGTTCTATACACTCCCATTTACAAACACACACACAAGGTAACTATAATTAATGCCTGCATATGAATGCTGTCATTTACAGGGCAACCCTGCATAGCCATCAATTCACTGACTGGGTACCAATTAAGTAGCTGTCTATAATTGAATGTTACATATGCCTGACATTTAAAGTTCATTCTTGTTCTGTATGATATCATTATATAAGTACCTGTGTATTGCTGTGGTCAGGAGACTGCAGGCAATGTGCTCTCTATGGAGGAAGCACCCCATTGCATAGAAAGAACTACTGTGTGCCCATTGTGATATCATGTTGTATTGTGTACCCACAATTACAACTTGATATCACAGTGGCCGAAATTATAATATTTCAAGAATAGTTCATAGAACTTTACTCCACCTTTAATACTCTCCTTTCCCCTTCTCCACCCCCACCGTGTACATCTGTCTCTGCTCAAGATATTGCTGAGCACTTCAAAAACAAAATAGACACTATCAGAAGGGACATTGCACTACTCAACCCCTAGACTTCCACCACCCTTCCTCCACACTCCCCAGTCTCTCCTGTGCTCCTTCACCCCTGTCACTGATGAGGAAGTCTCAAAGCTTTTGGCCTCTTCTCACCTTAGCACCTGCCCGCTTGATCCAATTCCCTCAAAACTTCTCTGCAATACCAACCCTTGTCTAATCAAAGCCTTAGCTCACCTATTTAATCTCTCGTCTCAACTGGACTGTTTCCTTCTCAACTAAAACATGCTCTTGTCACCCCCATCTGAAAAAACCCTCTATTGATCCCTCCAATCTTGACAACCTCCGACCTATCTCTCTGCTACCTTTCATCTCTAAACTACTTGAGCGCCTAGTCTACAACCGACTAATCTCATTCCTCTCTGACAATAACCTGCTGAAACCCCCCTAAAATCTGGTTTTAAGCCACAACACTCCACTGAAACTGCCCTGACCCGACAAACTAATGACCTTTTAACTGCTAAAGCCAACAATCAATTCTCACTACTAATACTGCTTGATCTCTCAGTGGCTTTTGACACTGTAGATCACCCTCTCCTCCTCCAGTCCCTCGTGACACAGCCCTGTCCTGGTTCACCACATACAGTACCACATTTCTCACCCACTTAATTCGATCTTGCCCACTCCCACACCTTGTGTATTACTCCCTTCCCTTTAGAGTGTAAGCTCTTTCTGCATAGGGCCTTCTTCACCTTTTTTACCGGTATTGATTGTGATGTATGTAATTCCATATGTTCTATGGATATAATTCATGTGATTTAGTTGTATAATCACATTAACTTTACAGCGCTACACAATATGCTGGCGCTATATAAATACATGTTAATAATAATAATTGTAAAGCTATCTGGGAGTTTGGAGTTATTTACCTTTTTTTGTACAAAGAACCAAAAAACATGCAGTGTTTCTGCCAGACGTCTGTCTATCATGATTCTGCTACTTGGTTTTCTTTCTGTTACTTTAAAGCATATGCTGAAAAAAAGCCTTGTCTAAACCTGGTTTAATAACATGTCAGATACATGCTCTGCAAAAGCTACAAATAGAATCTAGAAATACACACGTCGTAGTCCTGTTTGGTTTAAATCTTTATCAGAATTGTGCAGAGCTGTTTTAAATTACTCCGCAAAGTCAATGGAAGCCAGCTATGAACAAATTGGGTGTATGGATCGTGAGCAATGAAAACAAATTATTACATTATTGTCTAAAAAGTTCGATTAAAAATGCAAAGCTGACAGTTTGAGAAACCAGAAAGTTTGATGGAGAGAATGGAAAATGTGACCTAAGGAAATTAAGTTAGACAAATTGCAGATGTAAATAATTAGTAGAGGTCTTGAATAAATAAATAACTTGCAGCGAGAGGCTTTCACAAGATGGAGGGGTGGGGGGTAAGGCTTTTGAGTCTTTGAAGACGTCTCCATATTCCTTGAAATAAAATTTAAACATAGAGTTTGCATGAAGCATAATACAGTGAAAGAGGTATTAGGGGAAACAATCACAATACTTTTAATTATCTGCATTGACGTAGACAAACTCATTAGGGTATCTTTAAGGTGGTCACATGAAAATATGTCATTAATAGAAGACGTTCTTTCTTATCATTACTGGGGCAATCAAGCAGTGCAAAACTATCCGTGCATTTCAAATTGCAGCTTCAACACCGAGGGCCCTGTATATTATTTCATAATGTTTTTTTTGCTCTTCAATTATTAGATTAGGGTAATTATACCTTTGGCTTCCAGATGTTCAGTTTTCTGGACTACAATTCCTTTCATTCAGATCTGAATAAAAATTTCTTGTGGGATTTGAGATGACTTTTTAGTGGATCTCTATCTTAAAATCTGTACAGCTTTCTAAATTGAATTATACTATTAAGGTGACACTATGGGGCAGATTTACTAAGTTTTGAATGGTAAATTCAAATTCTAATTTTTAATATTTTGGTCAAAACTCACAAATTTGAATTTAAAACCACCAACTCCAATTTGAACTTGAATGTGAGATTTATCACACCTCAACCCTGGAAAAAGTTCTAATTCGACTATCCTCCAACTAAAACCTGCCGAGTTCATGTAGAAGTCAATGGCAGAGGTCCCTGGAACTATTTGAAGATGTTAATAATAGTGATGAGACAAATTTTTGTTTCCGTTCGAAAATGACGGCCCATAGACTACAATGGGAGAAAAAAAATGTTGCACATCAAAATAAAATTACGCACAAAAGTCGTGTTTTTTTGCAGAGGAAAACTCAATTTGAATTTGATTCAAATTTGATTTGAGTTTTGGGGTCAGGACTATTTGATCGAATTTCACAAGTTCAGTTTTTTCATATATAACATACCATTCGAATTGTGAATACAATCGAATTAAATAGAGTTTAAAAAGTCACATTACCAATTTGATTAATACCATTGAATAATAATTCCCTATGTATATTTTTTTTTCTTTCCCACCGTGAGGATTTAAGCAAGAACAATATGCATTAAGCATGGAATGTATTGAGAATTAAGTTACATTAGTAGAAAAAAACGTGATTTGTTTGAAAAAAACTAGAATATCAGGAAGGCTGTAAACAAAATTATCCCAGGACGTCTCTCTTTGACTAAAACAGCAATTTGGCAGGTTTGTGGTGGCGAATAGTCAATTTCGTTTGAATTCTTAAAGGGCCAGGGTATGATAAATCTCGAAAATCAAATTCAAGTTTTTAAAAAACTCAAATCAAATTTTAACAATTCCCTAGTCAAATTTGATAGTTTTGGTCATAAAAAAACTAATAAATTGAAATTCAGAGTTTTAATTTTAAATTCGACCCTTGATAAATCTGCCCATAATTCTTAAATCTTGGTTTAACCATTTTCTTCTTAACCGACTGTTCTTTTTGGCAAAATCTTTGTAGGCATTCCTTCTTTCACCATTGAACTCTTTGGAAAGATATACTATCTTTCCAAAGAGTTCAATGGGGAAAGAAGGAATGTGTCTATAGTATGCCTCCCAGAGCTTGATAAAGGGCTGGAATAGCCCGAAACGTCGCTCTGCTAATGGCATGAATAAATAATTGATTCACATATCAGAGTGCTGCTGGATTTATTGCTTTACAGTGTATTATTCCTTGGCAGAGAGGAACACAGCTGTGCACCCGAAGCTTTGAAAGGTGATTCAGTGTAAGTGTGGCACCTTTACTAATTTGATTATAGTATGCCTCCCTGTTGTAACGATCGCCGCCCGGAGCAGGCCCAGGAGCTCCGGGCGGCGCGTCCTCTCCTGCCGGCGTCGCTCCCAAGATGGCGGCGCCCATGGCCGCCACGTGGGTAAGCGGCGCCGGCGCGATGACGTCAGTGCGCCGACGTCGGCGCAAGGACGTCAATGACGTCACTAAGGCGCCAAATTCAAATAAAAAGCCAGTTCAGATGCTAGAATGGCGCCCAAGTATAGAATCCTGTTCCCTAAGTGATTCCTGGGTTCCCTACCAGTTCCCTCTGCTAATATCTGCCTGATTCCTCCTTGTGACCCCTTGCCTGTACCTGGACTTCGCTGTTACTCTGCCTGCCATAGACCCTTTGCCTGGACCTGGACTTTGTTTGTATTCCGACTGCCTTTTGACCTGTGCCTGGACTTTGATTATTCTCTTGCCTTACCCCTGGATACCACAACCCGGATCCCTCGTGAGGGGCTTCCTCCTAGATCCGGACTACTCCCCAGAGGGGGCTCCCGGCTCCCTGACATTATACTTGGGCCATGGATCCCACTGAGGAAGCTCAGCCTGATTTCGGCAGGGCCTTTCGAGGCCTGCATTCCCGCATGGAGGCGTATGAAGCCCGGCAGAATTACGTGGGACACACGCTGGAGGCGATCCTGGAAAAGCTCTCCTTGTTGACACCAGCGACCCTCCTGCCGGCACCTCCTCCGCAAGCGGCTGCTGCCATGGCTACCCAATCCTCTACTTCTGGGCCACATATTCCTGCTCCGCCTCTCTACGATGGCGATCCTCAAGCCTGTCGAGGATTCGTGAATCAGTGCCAGATTCGCTTTGCCCTACACCCCACTGAATTTGACTCTGAACGTGCCAAGGTGGGGTTCGTGATTACTCGTCTGGCAGGGAAAGCTCTCGAGTGGGCATCTCCACACTGGGAGAAGCAGTCCCCACTAATGGATGACGCAGAAGCATTTCTCAAAGAATTCCGGATTGTCTTCGATGCTCCCGGCCGGGTGACATCCGCTGCTTCCCGTCTGTTCCAAATCCGCCAAGGGAGCCGCAGTGTAGCGGAGTATGCTATCGAATTCCGTACACTTGCTGCTGAGACTCGTTGGAACAACGACGCTTACCATACTGCATTTTATAATGGTCTCTCCCTCCGCATCAAAGATGACCTGGTCTCCCGTGAGTTGCCCACGCAACTGGAGGACCTCATCGCCTTGGCAGTCAAGGTGGACACTCTTCTGAGGGAGCATCAAATCCTGAGAGATCGCGTCAAGAAGTTTCAACCCATGTTGGCACCCCGCTTCCAGAGGCCTCTCCTGCAGGCTCCCGTCACCCCGCCTGCCCAAGCACCCATTTCTCTCCAGGAGGAACCCATGCAAGTGGGAAGAACTCGCCTCACGGAACAAGAGAGACTCCGTAGACGGATGTCAGGCCTGTGTCTGTATTGTGGCGGACATTCCCACTTCGCCAATGCCTGTCCTGCAAAGGCTAAGAGTTTTGTACCCCGAGGTATGTCTATGGTAACTCATGTAGGGGTCACTACTCAAAAATCTCGAGATAAGTCTCAGGAGAAGACCCTAGAAAACTCACACAGGTTTCTCCTTCCCTTCCAGATTCATCTGACTGATAAGACCATCTTCGGGAATGCTTTCATCGATTCCGGAGCAGGGGGTAACTTCATAGACGCTCTCTTTGCCAAACACATGGGAATTCCTTTATTTCCTTTGCCTTCTCCCATGCGGATCATCGCCATAGATGATAAACCCCTGGAGTCTGTACTCACGATGACCACTGGCGAACTACCTGTGCAGGTTGGGACCCTGCATAAAGAGAGACTTTCGTTTCTTATTATCTCTTGTCCTGCTGTTCCAGTTGTTTTGGGTCTCCCCTGGCTGCGCCTGCACAATCCCACCATAGACTGGTCCACAGGGCAGATTTCTCGTTGGAGCCCATTCTGCCAACAGCATTGCCTTCCTGCTAAACCCCTCAAGAAGGTAGCTATCTCCTCAACCGAGCTAAAGTCTCTTCCCTCCTGTTATAAAGAATTCTCCGATGTGTTCTGTAAGAAGTCTGCGGAATTCCTTCCTCCACATCGCTCCTACGATTGTCCTGTCGAACTCATGCCTGGAGCAATGCCCCCCAGAGGCCGCACTTACCCTCTCTCTCCTGCAGAGACTACCGCAATGAAGGAATACATCCAAGAAAATCTCCAGCGGGGGTTTATCCGCCCTTCTACCTCTCCTGCAGGGGCTGGGTTCTTCTTCGTGGAGAAGAAGGACGGAGGCCTTCGGCCATGTATAGACTACCGGGGCCTGAATAAAATCACTGTAAAAAACAGGTACCCACTGCCCTTGATTGCGGAACTCTTCGACCAGCTGAAGGGGGCGAAGATATTCTCTAAGTTGGATCTCCGGGGGGCGTACAACCTCATTCGCATCCGTGAGGGTGACGAATGGAAGACGGCTTTCAACACTCGTGACGGGCACTATGAATATCTCGTTATGCCCTTCGGCCTTTGCAATGCCCCTGCCGTCTTCCAGGAGTTTGTTAACGATGTGTTCCGGGATCTCCTAGGAAGGTTCGTAGTCGTGTACCTGGACGACATCCTGATCTTTTCTAAAGACCTAGAAAGCCATCGCTCCCAGGTGAAGGAGGTACTCTCTCGTCTGAGGAAGAACTCTCTCTTCGCCAAGTTGGAGAAGTGCGTCTTCGAGGTGTCCAAGATCCCCTTCCTAGGATACATTATCTCTCCCGAGGGATTTGAGATGGACCCCGTGAAAGTGTCTGCCATCCAGGAGTGGCCTCTCCCGCTGAGTACCAAGGCAATCCAGAGATTTGTCGGGTTTGCTAACTACTATCGGCAGTTCATCCGGGGGTTCTCTTCCCGCATAGCACCTATCCTGGCCCTCATCCGGAAAGGGGGTAAACCCAGCTTGTGGCCTCCATCTGCCATTGAAGCTTTTCAGTCCTTGAAAGAGGCCTTCACGTCCGCTTCTGTCCTCCGACACCCCAATCCTGAACTACCCTTCTGCATCGAAGTCGATGCTTCTGAAGTCGGAGCCGGAGCCATCCTGTCTCAGAGACATCCCGCTGATGGGAAGTTGCACCCCTGTGCCTATTTCTCCAAGAAATTCTCGTCCGCAGAGCAGAACTACGATGTCGGGAACCGTGAACTCTTGGCTGTTAAACTTGCCCTTGAGGAGTGGCGTCACCTCTTGGAGGGTTCTCTGATTCCTGTTCAGATTTTCACCGATCATAAGAATCTCGAGTTCATCCAGTCCCTCAAGAGGCTAAACCCCAGACAGGCAAGGTGGGCTCTCTTCTTCTCTCGATTTAATTTTATCTTGACTTATCGCCCAGGCTCCAAGAATCGGAAGGCCGATGCCTTGTCTCGTAGCTTCACTCCAGTGGACCGCTCTCCTGAGAGACAAGAGCCAATCATCCCTCCAGTCAAGATTATTGCCTCCTTGTATCCACAGTTTGCCGACCAAATCCTGGCTGGTCAGTCTTCTGCTCCTTCTGATACTCCCATTGGGATGGCATTTGTTCCTCCTGAGCTGCGTCTGCCTATCCTGCAACAGACCCATTGCTCCAGACAAGCCGGACACCCTGGCCCAGCTAAGACTCTTGAACTCTTACGACGCCTGGTCTGGTGGCCTGATATCCGCAAAGATGTGAAGGACTTTGTTGCTGCTTGTAATGTTTGTGCCACATCTAAGTCAAGTCACTCCCGCCCCAGTGGGTTACTACAACCCTTGCCGGTTCCTTCCCGTCCCTGGACCCACCTGTCCATGGACTTCATTGTTGAACTTCCTCCCTCCTGTGGGAACACTGTGATCTGGGTTGTCATTGATCGTTTCTCCAAAATGGCCCATTTCATCCCTCTGAAGAAGTTGCCCTCTGCGGTGGAGTTGTCCCAGCTATTTATCCAGTACATCTTCCGCCTGCATGGTTTCCCGGTGGAGATCGTCTCCGATAGAGGCACCCAGTTTACTGCCAAGTTCTGGCGTTCCTTATGCAAAGACCTGGGAATTGTTCTTCAGTTTTCATCTGCATACCACCCGCAGACGAATGGGGCAGCTGAACGTGTCAACCAAGCCCTGGAACAGTTCCTGAGGAACCACGTATCCCTCTGCCAGGATGACTGGTCTGATCTCCTCCCATGGGCGGAATTCGCTCATAATAATGCTTGTCATTCCTCTACAGGAAGGTCTCCGTTCATGACGGTGTACGGTCAGCATCCTCAAGCTTTTCCCCAAGACTTTGTGTTATCTGACGTCCCGGCTGCTGACGATTCCGCAAGCCATATGTCTGCTATTTGGGCTGCTACCAAGTTGAACCTAGAGAAGAGCGCTCTTGTTCATAAGACTTTCGCGGATCGTCGTCGAAGATCCTCTCCTCTCTACAAGGTGGGTGATAAGGTCTGGCTCTCTTCCAGGAATATCCGGTTAAAGATACCATCTCCCAAGTTGGGTCCAAAATTCGTGGGTCCATTTCCCATCTTGGAGATAATCAACCCTGTGGCTGTCAGACTCCAGCTTCCACCAGAGATGAGAATCCCCAACGTGTTTCACGTGTCTCTAGTGAAACCCGCCATCTCCAACCGGTTCTCTGGCGCTCAGTCTCCTCCTCCTGCCATCTCTGTGGAGGGTCAACTCGAGTACGAGGTGGAAAAGATCCTAGACTCCAGAATATCCAGAGGGTCCCTTCAGTACCTCATCAAGTGGAAGGGCTTTGGCCCTGAAGAATGCTCCTGGGAAGGATACTCTGATGTCCATGCTCCTCGTCTGGTGAGGGAGTTCCATTCCAAGTTTCCCCAGAAGCCAAGTCCTGGTGGTCCGGAGGCCCCCCGTGAGGGGGGGGGTACTGTAACGATCGCCGCCCGGAGCAGGCCCAGGAGCTCCGGGCGGCGCGTCCTCTCCTGCCGGCGTCGCTCCCAAGATGGCGGCGCCCATGGCCGCCACGTGGGTAAGCGGCGCCGGCGCGATGACGTCAGTGCGCCGACGTCGGCGCAAGGACGTCAATGACGTCACTAAGGCGCCAAATTCAAATAAAAAGCCAGTTCAGATGCTAGAATGGCGCCCAAGTATAGAATCCTGTTCCCTAAGTGATTCCTGGGTTCCCTACCAGTTCCCTCTGCTAATATCTGCCTGATTCCTCCTTGTGACCCCTTGCCTGTACCTGGACTTCGCTGTTACTCTGCCTGCCATAGACCCTTTGCCTGGACCTGGACTTTGTTTGTATTCCGACTGCCTTTTGACCTGTGCCTGGACTTTGATTATTCTCTTGCCTTACCCCTGGATACCACGACCCGGATCCCTCGTGAGGGGCTTCCTCCTAGATCCGGACTACTCCCCAGAGGGGGCTCCCGGCTCCCTGACACCTGTACTCTATAATGTTTGGAAGGACATTTTATCATATCCGTAACACTGTTGGTATGACTGTTTTGCTCACAGCTCTGCACAATCTAATTTACAGTATACAGTATTTATTTTCTTGGAATGTTTTTCAATTTAATAGGCCAGCCAGCCTTACTTTCCTTGCTTGTTCCTTGTCAACATTACTGTTTTCAAATCCACTATTATTCTATTGTCCTAAGTTTCGAAAGGATCTATCTGGGTATTTTTCTTTATTTTGTGAATGACATTAGAGGCAAGTATATTTATTCCATAATAAAGAAGGATTATGCAACACTCCAGTTTAGGTGCAGTGAAGTGATACCCAACCAGCAGGTTAGGCCTTTGCCAAACACTACAATCTAAAAGTGATCTTATGTAAGTACAGTAAAGGAAATAGTACCAAGAACTCAGTGGCTGAAACCACTTTATTTTCTAATTGCATCTTATATATTATGCAGTAGCCATCTTGCAATCAGCTTAATGGGGAGTCAACGTTAAGTCAACTTTTAATATGTTATAGAATGGCCTCCATTTTTTTTATAGCTTTTTAATTACTTACTCTCTCCAGCTTTTAAACGGGCGTCACTGACTCCATCTAAAAAATTACATGTTCTGTAAGGCTACACATTTATTGTTGTTGCTACTTTTTATTACTCATGTTCCTATTCAGACCCTCTCCTATTCATATTCCAGTCTCTTCTTCAAATCAGTGCAAATGGTAATTTGGACCCTACCAACCAGATCACATCTCTGCATCACAGTAAATGTTAATTTAAAGGTGAATAAGCACTATAATAAGGATAACCTTGTTCTTATATACCACCATTGTTAACATGTGGCGATGTGTCTTTATTATTATCATTATTATCACTATGAAGATTTTCATTCATCCAGGTCATGGTATATCTAGTATAGGTAAATCTAAAAACAACTGGACTTGCTGAGTAATCATTGAAGACGTTTCACTACTCATCTGAGCAGCTTCTTCAGTTCAACTGACTGGTGTGGGAAGTTCTCGGCATATAAACTCTTCCACTAATCCAATCACAATGGCACATTGTAAGAGTTGACATCTGAAGAAATTCACAGAGGTGTAGATTCTGTGTAGTTACTGTGATAGGATTATCCAATGTGTCATGCAACTCCTAGAAGGGGTGTTACTAGGAGTTGCATGAATGGATGTGTGAAGTGTTCTGAAACTGCCAGGGTACAGATGTTAGAACAGCATTGTATGTAGCAGACAGGTGGTGTTGAAGGCCCCCGCCTCTGTTCAGTGATGGTTTCTCCACCTTGACATGAATCACCTCTTTCACGCCTCGTTCAAACCAGCGGTCTTCTTTATCCAAGATTTGGACTTTGCTATCTTCAAAGGAGTGTCTCTTGTCTTTAAAGTCTAGAAAGAGAGCTTTTTGCCCTGTAGAGTTCTCCCTCCTATGCTGAGCCATTTTCTTGGTGATCAGTTGTTTTGTCTCCCCAATGTATAGATCTGTGCACTCCTCGCTACACTGGACTCCGTATACCACATTGCTTTATTTTTCTTTAGGGGTTGGATCCTTTGGGTGTACCAGTTTTTGTCTCAGTGTGTTGCTAGGTTTGAAAAACACAGGGACGTGGTGTTTGTTAAAAAATCCTCCTGAGTTTATCAAACACTCCAGCTACATATGGGATGACTATGTTTCGCCTACTATGTGTCTCCTGGTGGTTATTTCTATTGGTGTTCCTGTTGGGTTTGGTTGCTGCTGTTTTGACAAAGGTCCAGTCTGGGTAGCCACACGCTTTCAAAGCTCCTCTAAGATGTTTTTGCTCTTTGTCTTTGGACTCTGTATCAGTTGCCACAACTTCCGCCCTGTGGTGCAGAGTTCTAATGACACCCAGTTTGTGTTCCAGCGGATGGTGTGAATCAAACAACAGATATTGATCCGTATGAGTGGATTTCCTGTATACTTCTGTCTTCAATTTACCCCCCTCTTGGATGCATATCAAACAGTCCAAAAAGGCAAGTTTGTTCTCGTGGACATCTTCCCTTGTGAAGAGTTTATATGCCAAGAACTTCCCACAACAGTCAGTTGAACTGAAGAAGCTGTTTGGATGAGTAGCGAAATGTCTTCATTGATTCTTCATTGATAGCGTGTGTAAATGTTATGATCTTTTAATTTATTTGTATACCATGCCTGAAGCAGGGACCTACGTAGTACAGAAAGCTCGCATTTTTTTATCTATTAAGTTAGTCAATAAAATGTATTAGCTACTCTATATTTTCTGGTTATTGATCTATGGCTAACACGGTACAACACTCTACTAATGGTCTTTCCAAGCAGCTGTGTTGTAGATGGTCTTGTGGGAAACAAGCTCTGATGTCTCCTCAGTTCCTATGTTCTGGCAATAGGAAATGTTTCCTCCACTCTTCCCCCTAGTTTTGCAAAATGGATGGAGAATTTCTTGAAAGATAATATCCTGCTTATTTTCAGTATTAAATTGTAAAGCTGGTCATACATGTACCAATTGAAACCTGCCAACTCGGCTCCTCTTAACAGAGCCAACAGGTGACCCTCAGAGGTCCTGCTCAAATGATATCTGACTAAAAACATGGGCTGCCCCCATGGCTACACAGCAGCTTGTTTATTTAAACTATAGTAGTACTTATCTGTTATCTACTGTGTATCCTGTGCATGAATGGCTGCCCCCATGGCTACACAGCAATTGTTTATATAAACTATAGTAGTACTTATCTGTTATCTACTGTGTATCCTGTGCGTGAATGGTTGCCCCCATATCTACACATCAGCTTGTTTATATAAACTATAGTAGTACTTATCTGTTATATACTGTGTATCCTGTGCTTGAATGGCTGCCCCCATGTCTACACAGCAGCTTGTTTATATAAACTATAGTAGTACTTATCTGTTATCTACTGTGTATCCTGTGCTTATATGGCTGCCCCATGTCTACACAGCAGCTTGTTTATATAAACTATAGTAGTACTTTTCTGTTATCTACTGTGTATCCTGTGCTTGAATGGCTGCCCCCATCAGCTTGTTTATATAAACTATATTTGTTTTCTTTCGAAAGCAAATACACCAGTTTTACCAACTCCAGGCAACAGTTCATTCTACTGTCATTCCACTTTCATTTCTTGGTGTCACTGTTCCTTTAAAGTTGAACAACCAAGCATTTCAAGCAAAAACACTGACTATAAAAGCCAATGACAGGAGTCACAGGTGGATTGGGATACCATGAGCCTTGGATTGAGTGCAATTTTTTATTATCAGTATCAATTTTATGACCTTACTCTGATTCTGTAAAGGATACTCTGCAGTTTAATTGGTTCTCTTTTTTGCTTGAGCTCTGTTTGCCCAGGGGAATGTTTTTAGTGCATACTGATCATGTGATATTCTCAGTGGTGTATTTGGGGCTCAGACTGCCTGGCTGGCTGCAGTATACTGTATATGTTTCCTTTTTCAAATCAAAGTTGTAAGATCTTGAACATAGACATCGGCATGAGCTGTGTGTTTATGCCACTGTTTCTTTTAATTAATAAAGGTGCTGTTTTGGGCTTGAGTCATACTTTATACTGTATTAACCCAGGCAAAGCTTTCAGATATGAAATATATATTTCTGCCTAAATGCAATCAATGCTAATGGTGGCATAAATGTAGCACCAGATGTAATTAAGTTATAGGCAATGCTAAATTCTCGCACAAAGATTGATGCACACGCGGCGCTTGATTAGAAGTAATTCTATTTGTAGAAATAAATAAAGCTGTGAGAAAGGAAACAGATGCACCACTGAACCTTGTTGATTAAAAAGCATAAACATATTAAAACTAAAAGGCTGTTTTAGCTGCTGTTCCAACAGTAACAGTGTCTAAGGAAATTAAATGATCATTTTGCAGGGAAAAACATACTGTATATTTATAATTATTTCTTGTTTTGCCAAGGCTGTTTTAAGTGTACACATTATATTCACAGAGGCCATCACCGTCCTCGGCCATCATCAAATGCTATAGATACACATGATGGGGATAAGGTAATAAAGTCACAAGGCCTCATGTAAACAAATGGAACAAGGTGCCAAATGATATGTTCTCTGCAATTTCCACCTTTCCCACTAAATTTTTCTGGTTGCACCCAAAGTCACAACTTTTTGGACTAAAAGAACAGTGTTGCACATTACTCGTATGTATAGCAGCCAAGTCCACAGTCAGGAATCACAGGGCCCCAATTATTAGCCTATTGGTCATGTTGCCCATGCAATGTAGAGTCCCAATAAAAAACCAAATGACAAATACATGATACATTCTTATCCATTATAGCCACACCCATTAGACAAAGCCCCTCTCATACTATCAGAAGCCACGCCCCTTCATGGCCTGCAAATTGCACTTTGACGTCTATCTATGTTTCCCCTGACTGGAGTAGCCCTCTTTATTCCCTAATTCCAGTTGTGAGTGCTGCTTGTGTTAAATTGTGTTAATATAGTACCACAAGCAAAGAGACATGTAATGAAATAAAGAGAGGAGCTTAGATTAGGGGTGCTACCTTCTGCTAAATGGCAGACCGGTCGGGGCATGCCTGGTGACATTGTGGGAAGATGATGTCAGAGGATGGCATTTGTTTGGGGGTGTGCTTGTGACATTGGGAATGGGGTTATGAAGTGGCGATCGCTAATTGACTAATGGTTGTTCCATTCATTTTAAAACCCTGTCCGGATTTCCTCATTTGGAAATCCGGACATGCAATTTTCACCCGGACAGCCCGGTTTTTGGGGGTAGACAGGTGGTAACAGGGTTTGGCTGGGCCTGTGGGACACCGGAAAAGACTCGGCGGGCCCTGGCCCTCATGGACCCCTGCCGGCCCAGGGGGTACTGGTACCACTTGTTTTTTAACTTGTATGGGGCCCTGGCACCAATGTTTTTTTAACTTGTAGGGGGACCCTTGCACCAATTAGCATGGGGGGGCTCTGGCCACCAATATATTTGTCGTACGTACAGGTGGAGAATAAGCACAATTTACACTCATCAACTATTGGGTTAATTAACTGTTAATTGGTTTATGAGGGAGCACTCTTAAATGTTTTCTGTTCCACGCATCCATGCTTGACAAAGGAGCGTGTCCCCTGAAACATTGCATTAAATAAAATTGCAAGGGCTTGCCCTGCTAAATGCATCTCTTGTGTGCCAGTGAAATTCTTCATGCAAGGTCAGGCTAAGGTCAGGAACACAGGAACAAACCAAAAACACAACCAGGAACTATACAAGATAGTGGTACATTGGGCAATGGAAAATAGGCCATGGTCCCTTTAAATATTTGAATTCTTGTGCAATGATGGTACAACGCCACAACATACCTGCAACATCATCATACTGCAAAGACTTCTTATAATCCCGAACGGGTGCATGCACAGGGACATTGCAGGTGTCCTTGCCTCCCCACTAGACCATCAGGTACTATAATACTCATCTTTAGTTCCATGGATAGAAAAAGAAATGTATGATCCTCCTGCAAGAAAAGATGAACACAGTACATCAGAACTACTGTTCTGTATATTAGAATATACCACAGAGTGATATATGTATTTTACTTACCCATCATGGCTACTAAATCTTAATATGGTGCAATTCCACTGCACATGTTGATGCAGGACACTTGTGGGAACGCTGATGCAATCACCAGCTTCAAAGTAATTGTAGCTCCATGGTAAGGTCACTAGGTGCACTTTTCAGAACAGGAGGCAGGACAGACACACCAGCAAGTCAAACTACTTAGAAGTACAAGGAGTGGCTTTGGATGTAAGTACCTTTAATAAATGGCAATTCATGCAATGACTTTGTCCTTTTTGGGCGACTGCAACTTTGGTTGTTGTAAATGAGCTATAATAAAATGTTGCTAGGTGTTTTATGGATTAACAGGAGCTTGAATCATTTTCGCCTTTTCTTCATTTTAAAATCCCAGTATTTGAATATTATAAAACAGACATGAGGGTTAATTCCAACTGCAAGCACAGTGCTGTACAAACCCATAGTCAGTTAAAGGTGCATCAAAAGGTGCCCCTTTCACTTCCATATACTGTAGATTCTTTCTGCCTCCTGTTCTGAATGGAGTGCACCTATTGATGTGGGGGAACCTGCGACCACTTCAGGTAGATCCATGGTTTTTTCACAACATACTGCATCAATTGCCACAGAGCAGGCGTTCCAAAATAATAGGGTGCACACTTAGCACACGAATGCAGGAAATGATGGATAGCAACCAGACCGAAAATTTTTGAAAGAATTCAAGAGTCAACCCCCGCATTGATGAAAAAAAACATGGCACTTGTGCTCAAAATTGCACCTTGCTCACAACTAGGGATGCACGGAATCCACTTTTTTTGGATTCGGCCGAACCCCCGAATCCTTTGTGAAAGATTCGGCCGAATACCGAACTGAATCCGAACCCTAATTTGCATATGCAAATCAGCGAGGAGGAGGGAAAAATAGTGTGCAGCTAAAAAAAATGTTTACTTCCATGTTTTGTGACGAAAAGTCACATGATTTTAAGGATTCCAATTCGGTTCGGCCAGGTCTGAGTCCTCCTGAAAATGGCCGAATCCTGGCCGATTCCCGCACCGAATCCTGGATTCGGGGCATCCCTACTCACAACATGTGAAGCCATATTTGCGTCCTATGGACCTTGTGCCACACGAAGAACATGGTGACTCTAATTTTCATGTATTATAAAAAAGGAGGTATGTCTTTGCACACTCATCCAGCTGAGGAAACATATCAGCTTAGAAATATGACACATTTATTCAGTCCTTTTATACATTTTTGTCCATTCATTCACACCCAAAATATGCACTGAATGTCCTTTGAACACTATGCAAAGTCTCAGTATGAATAGCAGCCCTATTCCAAATTCAGCACGAATGCAAACTTTTTATTTTTTTCTACTTTTGCTTCAGACGGCTCTGCAAATCCACCTCGAGAAAGTATGTGTTGTGTAATTGTCTTGGCGCGGTTACTCTGAAAAACCACCACAAAAGGAAACCATTCTAAATAGAAAAAATGAACCTTGATGCACAATACTTGCATAGTGTTCCTTCTGTCGTAAGCGATGAAATATGTTTTCAGCCTTTATTTTAAAAGCTATTTTTGCAGTTTTACTCTCATGGAAAGCCTGATTAAAGCTGTCGGTTGCGTATACACCGGAGAATTAAATGCCGATAGAAGTCAGGCTACTGTTTCAAGCATGAATAGCTCAGAATTTTCAGACAATTATGAAGCAGCAGGCACACAACTGCTAATATTAATGTTCCTATTGGATTGTGTGGGTTTTAACATGGGAAAATCATAAAACATCACAGATCAGGGGAAAAATAAGAGACTTTTGATGTTGAAATGATCATTATCACATTATCTAGTGTCTTGCAGGAATGCATGAGGTTTGGAGAAGGTTAAGCTGTGTTGGGCCATGACCGTAAACATTTGGTGACTGCATGCCTTAAACCACAACCTAAGCAGGCTAACTAAAGTGACGGAAACAAATGACTAGCGTGACACACACGCACACCATTTAAAGGGCATATAAAGGCAAAAAAATAAAATCCCATTTTTACTTTCTTTAATGAAAAAGAAACCTATCTCCAATATACTTTAATTAAAAAATGTGTACCGTTTTTATAAGAAACCTGACTGTATGCAGTGAAATTCTCCCTTCATTTACTGCTGTGGATAGGAATTGTCAGACTGTCCCTAACTGCTGAGCAGGGAAACAATCATACTTATGAACAGCAGGGGGAGCCCCCGCCTTACTTCCCAGCCATGCAGAACTCAAGCAGCTTTGTTTATGACGATCCCTAAGCAGCCCAGACCACACTGAGCATGTGCACAGTCTTAGTCTTGCAAAGATGTTTAACAAAGTTACAAGATGTTCACCCCCTGTAGCCATATTTGAAAGCATAAATTATTTGTTTGATTAGGCTTGTGGTGCAGTAAGTTCATGTTTATATTTAGTATACAAAATCAGGCCCGGACTGGCAATCTGTGGGTTCTGGCAAATGCCAGAAGGGCTGCTATAAGGTCCCATAGAAAGTCAGTATTTAGTGGGCTGGTGTGGGCTGCTTGGGCCTCTATGTGGGCTGATTGGGCCTTTGTGTACCTGAAATGCCAGGGCCTATTTTAATTCTCAGTCCTGACCTGTACAAAATACAGCATTTCTAGCCTTATTCTATTTTAGACTTTACATGCCCTTTAACACTTACATTTCAGCTTTACCCTAAAGAACTTGAAGAATGGTATTAAAGCTAAAATGTTGGCGGTGGACAGAATTGTGTAATTGTTTTACTTAGCATAGGAGTGTTACTGGACATTAAAGTGCACATCACCTCATCATTGCACTATATATATATACCATAAAGCATTTTCTTTCTCTCACCTCTCGTCGCTGCCGTTGACAACATTCCTTTCTAAGCCATATGAAAACATTGATGCAGCAACTAAAACCAGAACATTGTATTTCGCTTGTTTACTAATTCATCGTCTTATTGAGGAGTTGACACAAAAACTTTCCGTTTCCAAGAAAGTGCGTGCTACAGCATAAAGTCCCCTAATGATAAAACAGTTTGTTTGCATTTCAAAGTGATGTTTACATTAACCTGGGTTTACTTCGCTCATAATAATAGCTGCGTTTTCTTCACGGTAATTATTTTAATTGCGAGCAAAGATAAATATCCATGTCTCACAAAGATAAAGCTTGTGCTAAATATTCAGTTATATAAGAAATAAAATAAACAATACACATCTGAGAACTGAACAAACAAATTCAAGGTATGGCTGAATATCTTGAAGGTACAAGGTGAGAGATACAGAGGAAAGTGTCTAGAAATGATCCTCTGTAAACATTTTAAGGTGCAGAATTTTGATTTGAAAACACAGATGTATTTATATTTACTCTTATCACAGTTTCTAATGATATAAACACCTGGAACAGACACATGTTTAACTTTAACATTAGCAAATAGAAACTTTAAACAAAGGGATCATCGGCACCCAGGCTTAATGTGCAAACATTGTTTTTTTTGCAGATAATGTTTTTGAACCCTGTGATAGAGAGAGAGACAGTACTATAAGAATATTCCAAGAATCCTGATCACATTATACAAACTGCAATATTTCTACAATTGCTGCAGTGCCAATTTCCCAAAAAACCTAATCATCATTGTATTGCAAATTCACATTTGAATCCTCGGGCAGATTTATCAAAGGTCAAATTTCGAAGTGAAATATACTTCGAAATTCGACCATCGTATGGCTATACTTCGACTTCGAATATCAAAGTCGAAGTTTTTTTTTACCGAATTTGACCGTTCTGCGGTCAAAGTAAAATCGTTCGTTCGAACGATTAAATTGACTGAATCGAACGATTAGAACAATTTCAACGATCTATCGAACGATTTTACTTTGACTACAAAGAACTTAGAAAAATGCATTAGAAGGTCCCCATAGGCTAACATAGCACTTCAGCAGGTTTAATTTGGCAAACTATTGAAGTCAAAGTTTTTTTAAAGAGACAGTACTTTGAACTATTTTACTTCGTATCGAATTCGAAGTTAATTCTAAGTCGTAGTATCCTATTCGATATCATAAGTATCCAAAAAATTACTTTTAATTTCTAATTTTTTAACTTCGAAATTTCCCTCTAATTCACTTCGACCCTTGATAAATCGGCCCCTTAATAGTATAACAATATTCACTGAATATTTGCGCCATATTGTTAATGTTGTATTTACACACAGGGTGGCACTGCGTAACACACATTCATTACACATATGACCACATCACGCTACTATAAAGGCAACTGACAGTCTGAAAGGCAGTATCATTATAATATTGAATATGTATAATTATTTTCATACTTGTTTTCTTTGCCTAAATTCTATGAAGAGGTTTCTGTTTCAGCTTTTAGTCTTGTCTAAACTCTCAGACCCCAACCTGATCCAGTAACCCCCTCTGGTCAAATAAAAGATTGGGCACAGGGTCACTATTGAAATTACTCCCTTCATTACTACACAGGACATCTAGGGTTGCATAAATACATCCCTAGATGTCAACATTGATTTTCTTTATTTTTGTAATGGTATCCATTAACCAGAAAGTCTGAATTATGGGAAGGCCATCACTCCATTTTTTATTTTTTTGAATTTCTATTTTTTTCTGTAGTAATAAAACAGTACAGTAACACTCTCCTAATTAGGAACCTTGGATGGTGATAGGTACACTCTCATGCACAGGGAATACCTGTGGATTCCAGTGTTCACCAACGCCCTTTTGGGGCCCCGGGCTTGTTGAAACCAACAAGGAATATGTGTGTATAATAGAGAAAGTCCGCAAATGAGGGTATTAGCAGGATAACACAAGACGAAGTTGAGAATCAGGCAATGGGTCAAGGCAGGCGGCAGGAATCAGAGTCAAGAGTTAGACAGAAGTCAAAAACCAGGAATTCAAATTCACAATATCAACGTTTCGGCAGGATCAGTAAAATGAAGCCAACTTTGGCACTCTCAAAATGGACTTTTAAAGCTGTTTCGGCGCCCAGAATTTGAATTCGTCACTGTAACATGACCAGGCCCGGATTTGTGGAAAGGCCACCTAGGCCCGGGCCTAGGGCAGCAGGATTTTAGGGGGGCAGCATGCTGCCCAACAACACCCACATTGGTTCAAAAACACTGGGGATGTACTGGAGATACAATCATTTTTTACATTTCCTGTGCGCCAATCCCCATTGCTCCAGTCCAGATGACGAAAAATTGCATGAAAGGGTAGGGGACAAGGGCTACGAATGGCAGTGGGCCTAGGGGCGCCCACTATGTAAATCCGGCCCTGAACATGACATTGCAATGCTCAGCGTCACTATGGGGTCGTCATGATGCTTGGTGTCAAGTGCCCATGTCACTTTGACCCAAATCCGGAAGTGCGTACCTGCGCAGAAGCAATCTCAGAGATACGCCCCGGGAGGTAAGAGAGCTAGGCAATCTCCCGGCGCTTTATTCTTGATCCAAATTAAATATACTTACTCCTTACTGGATACAAAGCACTCCAATTGGGTTAATTTAATGTTTAAATTATTTTTTTGTAGACTAAAGGTATGGAGATCCAATTATGGAGAGACCTCATATATGGAAAACCCCAGGTCCTAAGAATTCTGGATAACAGGTACCATATCTGTATCAAGTAAAAGCAACAGTGATGTTTCTGTTATCTAACATACTTGTAGCTAGGTATTAATGCTATTAAGTCCATCTAAAATCCATTAGCTTCAATAAGGAAAATAAATGAATTAGGGTTAGAATTGTTGTTAGATGCTGCAAGGTGTGGGTTGCATCAGAAATAACAAGGAAATCACAAATTTTGCCTAGATGATGATTTACTGGGAATACTGGAAGCCACCTCCTCAGGCCTGGATTTGTGGGGAGGACACAAAGGCCCGAGCATAGGGCAGCAAAGTATTAGGGGCAGCATGCCACCCAGATGCTTTCTGGGGAGCACTAGGGACGCGCAGCTCCCCAGTGGTCAAGCAAGCTTGTGCAGGGGGGGAGGTAGTGTGGGCGGGCGCTAGGACCACGCGGCCTGGAGGCGCAGCCTGTAAAAACTGCCCATTCACCTTCTACTTCTCATAGAGAACTGTACCCTACTTCCATTTGTAAATCAGTTTAGAAAGACAATGCCAACAGAGGTAATAGTGAAAAAACCAGTGCATCCATTATTCCTGTTCTCAAGCACAGCAGCATATGATAAGCAACGACTTCAGAATGAATTATGCAGCAGATGCAGTAGCGGTTTAGAGTTAAGCTCCGATTCCTTCTGTAGCAAAATGCTCTGACAGAGGTGGGTCATCCACTGAGAGCGCTAGTGTACAACTACCAATAAGAAGTTCTCCATGGAGATTTGTCAAAACAAGGGAAGGACACATGTTTAGAGAATGGCGGGAGTACAGCCAGTCTCATTCTGCCAAGATAAGATTATTGAGCACAAAATATACCTAATATGAAACATGTTTGTTATTGAACATTACATCATATTCTTGCAGCAAACGCTGGATATTATCTAAATTTTTATACAATTCATTCAATACATAGTCGAACGATTTTTAGTTCGAATCGTTCGATTCGAAGTCGAAGGTCGAAGTTGAAGGTCGAAGTAGCCCATTCGATGGTCGAAGTAGCCCAAAAAAACTTCGAAATTCTAATTTTTTTTTATTCAAACCTTCACTCGAATTTCGTGAATTGGCCCCATATAGATGTAGATTTAAAGGAAAATGATGCATAGTAAAAAAAGGAAAAAAAAAAAAGATAGGTAGAACCTACTCTACAAGCCCATTCAGCAGTAACCTTCTAGATCACAATCTGTGTTAAAAAAATGTAATGCATTTCAATTGAAGTTTCAATTTTAATCAAAGGCAATCTGATCTCACATCTAGACAATGTTTCTGGGAGGTATGTAAATGTCCCCTTCCTCTCGTGCTCACAGGTTTCCTTTTTATATTTTGCTTAAAGTGTTCTTCTGTTTTTATAGTGATGGGTGAAATTTTTCCCAGAAATGGATTTGTGGGGAAATCCTGCATTTTGCCGCAGTGAAATTTTGCAGTGAAAAAACATGACAACTAGACACTAGTGGAGGCCTATTTACGAAAAATCTTTTTTTCGGATTTTTTTATTTTAAAAAATTTGACGAGAGAAAATGTTTGCAAAATGGTTGAAATTGTCACCATGAAAACTCAACTTCGACAGCTTGAATTTATTGGATTATTGAATGAAAACCAGTCTCAAACAGCCCAAAACTATAGAGAATTACAAAGACATGTTCCAATTGTTCGGGACCATCTGCTAATGACTTCTACATTTTGACAGTTTTCAACAGTTTTTAGGTGGAGTATTTTCAGATTTTTATCAGCTTCAGAACATAATAAATTTGTTTTTTCCACTAAAAATATGGATTTTCCCCTTTAAAACTTGAAAAATTCAATAAATAAATTACAATATATTCTGTGCGAAAAAGTTGTACTATATTATAATTTTCCAACATGACATAGATGCATGTAACAATTACAGTATTTCCACAACAATATTCAGTCTAAACTTTAATTTGGATTTGGTTATTGAATAAGAACTGTGAGAAGTGGAGTAACATTTTGCCAATAATTCAGTCAGATGAAGTTTCCTTTACCCATCTCTTTATCTAGAGTAACTGTCAATCAAAAATATGCAGCTAAAAATACTTACACACATACTGCAAAGTTATCCAAATAGTGTTTTTGTAATAGCTTTTTTTTGGAACATTTCCAGTCTCAACAAGTCCTTCAGCCATGTATCACTTCCCAAAACAGCATCACATGTATTCCAAGATTTATTATGCTACTCTTAACTTTTTTTTTTTTTTTTTTTTTTAAATTGTAAGTAAGAAACTGACATTTTAAATAATGAACTTGGCAGAAATCTCGTACATACAAATCTGCTCAAAAGTTATTTTAATGGGATCAAGATACATGCAGTTTATTTTATTCTAAGGAAGCATGTCCCATAAAAGACTGTAAATCCAGCCGCTGCTGCCAAAGAGGAACAGGAACCTGTAATGTTTTTATGGGATTACAATTTGATATTAAGTGAAATATTACACATGGTTTGCGATCAACTGGAATAATATTTCCATTTCTTCATTGTTGCGAGGTACATCTGTTACTTTTAATGGAATGTAGACCAGAATGAACTTTGGATTTTGATTTAGAGCAAGGGGGAGACCTGTTTGGATACTAATGCGCTTGTTGCTATTGACAGAGGTGGGGATTAAGTGAGAGGATCCATGTGAATGTTGCATCCCTATGTATTAACGGGATTTGCAAATTGCAGAGTTATATTTTTATAATGATGGCAATTCCATGTTATTCAAGCATACTTCATGGGGTTTTTAATTTTAATTTAACTGTAATCTGTGCTCCACCAGTCTGAGCTTTGTCAATCAGAGTGTTTCTATCTTTTTAGTGCTTCCATTTTAGCCCTTGATGTGCACTACAGAAACTGACATTTTTAAGGCATTTTTAACATCAAATACATTGTTCTGCCATGCTAGAGGTCCTACAACTGTAGCACTGAAAGGACTGCATCTCCTTTCCCATTGGTTGATGAGAAAACAAGAGGTGGATAATAATATCTGAATTTTTTTTGCAATAAACTGAATTCTTTCTGGAAATTTGTGAAAATGTCATAATAAAATGAAGCTGTGGTCAGATATGTCTGCTCATCCTTATGCTCTGCAAATTGCACTGGTTTATGGAGGAAATTTGAGTTCTGTGCCCAAATGTAGCAATTTACTCTAAAATCATCCCTGTTTGGTTATTGTTGACCACCCCAATATTGCTTGGCTATCTAAATACAATAGGAGTTGTTTACAATGCCAACTATGTAGAGTGCAATGTGCAAAAATGGCCCATGCACCCCCAGGGTTGTAAATGCACCCTACGTTTACCAGTATGAAAAAGAATTAAACAGCTTACTGTAGTTTCAGTTAAAGCTAAGTTGTAGCTACATTACACGTTTATCATCACTTCTATTTGTCTATAAATGCTGTATATTTAAATATAATCAAACTAGGGATGCACCTAATCCACTTTTTTGGATTCGGCCGAACCCCCGAATCCTTCGTGAAAGATTCGGCCGAATACCGAACCGAATACGAACCCTAATTTGCATATGCAAATTAGGGGCGGGGAGGGGAAACCATTTTTTACTTCCTTGTTCTCTGACAAAAAGTCACGCAATTTCCCTCCCCGCTCCTAATTTGCATATGCAAATTAGGATTCGGATTGGCCGGGTAGAAGGATTCTGGTTTCGGTGCATCCCTAAATCAAACTGCTTGGGATATGATGACATATATATCTTGGCACTCTCCCAGCTGTATCTTCTCAATACATTCTCCAGTGTACATGTGTTTTTCATTTCTACATTTAAGAGCACTCTCCAAGCTGTGATTTGAATTGTTTATTGCTAATGCTTCACGTTACTTTTGTTCACAGCAGTACACATGTTCACACCCACACAAACACTTACGTCCAAACACTCCAACCACTTAAATGCTCAGGCTACACAAACCGGCATGGCTTTTAAACGCCCTCGTCTGACACTGTCTACATTGCTGGGATCCAAAAGGTGAAAGAAGCCTCATAAAGCCAGACAGCAGTAATATTAAACTAGGAGTCACAATGGAATTTGTATAGCAATAGGAAACAATACAACAAAAATACACATATCACTTTACTAGGACTCTAAAGGAAGAATACTTTAATCACTATAGGGATCATGAACTGTTAATAGGTAAAAGTGCTAGACATTATACTGGGAAAATTCCAGCATGCCACAATTCAAGGGTTAAGTGCATAATATTTTGCACCCTAAAGCACAGCCTCTTTGTACATACTGAATAGCATGCATGTAAGGGGCAGGATCATTGATGCTCAGAAACCACCCATGTTTTTCTCATGTCATGTCAAACACAAAGATTTGTACTTGGCAAATTCAGTGTCAGCAGTGATTCCAGTGCACTCTGGCCACCAGAGGGCGCTTTTACGCTGGTTCACAACAAAATTGTTGTGCACACATTCTGATGCCAAGGCTTGAACCAGGCTCACCTGTGTGTGCGCAACATATGCATGTTTTAATGCAGGTGCGCATACACATGCTGTAGAGTCACCTGCCGCATGTACACTGCCTTTAAATAGACACCGAAGCCCTCAAATCCTTGCAAAGTGATCTTTGCCTTTTCTGGTAAAGACTTTGTGCTATTTTCTTGTGACTGATACTCGTTGCTGACTTCTGCCTGTTTCTTGCTACCAACTGATTGCCGCCTGGACTGACCTCTGCCTGAAATTGACCACGCTTCTGGAAATTCCTGTTCTCATCACTCCTGCCATTCTTCGTCTGAGTCCAGACTTGTTCCCAACCTCAGGTCCTGAGGACCATTGGAATAGTGGTTTTGTTCTTTGGCCATTACTGTAAATGAATCCTAAGGACTCGCATAAATACACATGGACAATCGTGGACACAATTAGCCATCTTCTACAATTTTCACGCCATTGCAGCCAAACACTAGAATTTGCCTGGGGGTTGTGTTAAAGAAAATCTGTGTGTTATTCTTTAGGCAAAAATCTATTGCAAGTGACAGAAGCTCTAGATGTCCCCAGCGTCAATATGGGCAGTTGTACAGTATGTGTTGTGTTTGGTTTATTGTGTTGTTGTGTAGTATATATGGGGGTTTGTCATTGACACAACACAAATTCACAGAAAAGCCAATACACGTCTCTAAGTGGGATCTATGTTTGCAGGCAGTTCACAAGCAACCCATATTAGACCAACAATGATACCTTGCATGAACTCACATATTGGTTTGAAGAAGACAATATATACATGAATGGACACTTCCCGGGCAATCAGTTTGTTACAGGGTTGGCAGATAATTGCTATGTTTATAAAATGTAGCCTTCTTTGGTCACTACCCAAAGAGCAAATGGAAAGTCTAAACCTCCTACACTCCAGAACGCAGAAGAGACAGAATTACATAAACTAAGGTAAACTAAGATGTTTTTTCCCTGGACTAACTGCTCAGGCTGCCCACACTATTGTCAATAGTAAATAATCTGTTAGAGTTTATAAAGTAGACTTCCATATCTTTCCTCTTTGTTCTTTTCTCACTCCAACACAATTTCTCGGTGTTATTATTTATTTTGTATCTTAACAAGCCTAATATAGTCCCTATTCGTTGTAAAGTATTTGAAGTTAAAAATAAAACAAATTATTTAAAGTTTTAAATGGTTCTCTTCAAAAATAAATTCATTGAATTTCCCCTTATTGATATTTGAATTTCAACTCTGTACACGGTTTAAAATGAGACCTTTTTTAGATTTTTAATTTCTGGAGAGTGCTGCTTATATTAAAATTGTTTTTAAAAAGGCTAAATCAATGGCTAATGAACTTTCTCTAAAAGCCTGATGAACCTTTCAGAGTGCTAATTTCAACCTTCAAATTGGCAGCTTCATAGGTACGGTTAGGTTAGGTTTTACAGTTTTTGCTATGCAAGAAAATTAGGATAAAATCTTTAAGAGAACTCTGTTATAATAATTCTCCTGTATTATAACAAAATTAATTATGCCCAACATCCCATTGTAAACGAAGATAAACTTTTTGATTGAACATAATAGATTCATATGTAGGGCTATTGTCACTATTTCCATAGGTGGAATTAGAGTTTTCACAAAACAATGATGGGCCTAGCCAGCTGGGTGCTCTAAACAACACATGCCATGCGCCCCCTCCTCCATTGCGCCCTAGGCATGTGCCTTTTCTGCCTACCCCTAGTTCTGGCCCTTACACAAAAGGAAAGAACAATGGAAGACTGACTGATCTGGCCAATTTTACTGCAACATACAAAAGTGGGGATAGATTAATGTACATTCTCTGGCCTCCTGTTTTATTAGTAGTTTGGTATCTGTGCAAATGCATAAATAATCAAAAAACATTATTATCATAAATTTTCCATGCAACAATACCATATCAAGAAAAAAAACCCATATGGTGGTTGTAATTGTCTGCCTCTGGTCATAGTTTTCATAGGGTGGACCTGCATGGTTGTATTTCTTGGACAAGGTATCTCCTGACCAGTCTTACAGGCTGGCTGTTTCATTTATTGGGAAAACATCTCTAAGACCAATTTTTGAAACTATAAAACAACTGTTAAAGGACCGGCTATGGGGGAGCAGCAGCCACATGGACGTTTTCATTCTTCCGGCAGAACAACTCTACTAAAATACATAAAATAAACAAAGAGAGGTTGTGGAAACACTCCAATTAAAACATACCTTGCTTTGGTTTGGTGGCTTGACAATTTTATGACCATAACCTTGTTCGAAAACCCCCTGTATTTGAAAAGATATGCACTTGTACAAATGTATATATTAATAAAACATGGACCCAAGATACAGTATGTGCAATTACCAATCCCCTCTCTTTTGTAGAAATAGAGTTTAGCAGTTAAGGTAATCCTTCCAAAGCCTTGTCTTTTGTAGTCTTACTTCCACACTTTCCCAATAAACAATTTTGACTAAACTGCACTTTCTCCTATTACTCACTGGTGTATAATGACAGACAAAACCAGGTATTATAGAAATCTGAGACTCTATAATGAAGCCCCCACACACATATGGATTGTGTTTTCTCACTTCACTTTTTGGGTATGTTGTCTAAAATGGCAGTTATACTTTTCTCTAGTTTTGTATTTACACATTGTTTTGTAGGTGGTAATCAAACTCTGAAAAATGTTTATTACTAACATAGTTATACATCAGCCTTCAGGTGACAACATGGACCATTTCAATAGCGGTATGACAAAAAAGGACCATTGGAAAAAATAAGAGTATAAACACAAGAAATATTAAATATTGCATGTACTTAATTCCAAACATACAGTGGTTGTTAAATATAAAAGAGAAATACTTTTTAAAAGGAAATTTTAGAAACTTTGCCTTCTCCAGTAGTAGGTAAACTTTCTCCTCGTTTAACTTTTCAAATTTTTGCATCAATTGGTCAGCAACATTTTTGCACTAACTTTGCTTGTTCACTTAAAATTGTAATTTAGCCATTGTGGGCATAATGTTCAAAAATGTTATTTTTCCAACACAATTGAAATAGGAAAAACACTCCAGGGAAATGAATGCCATAAACCCATGACTACTGGCCGATATTAACACTGAGAGGATGAAAATAATGAGATACTCAAGTGTTTTGTGTTTGGATCTAGAGAAATTAATTTTGGCAACATTTATATTGGTGCCTTGAAAAATTGGTTTTGCAGAAAATGTGTTGAATTTGACAAATATATATGGCTGAGATTTAGGGGGTTATTTACTAAACTCTGAATGCCAAAAACCCGAAAAATAAGTCTCTTCTTAGTATAAAATCAAAATTTTCAGTGGGAAAAAACCCACAAATTTTTCGGAATTTATTATACCCTGAGGATGAAAAAAGTCAGAATCATAAAATCTGGCATCTCAGACCGAGGTTGCATATAAGTCAATGGAAGAAGTCCCAAAGATTTTTTGATCTGCACTGGGTTTTGTGCAATAATCTGAAGTTTTCGGGCAAAAATTCTGCATTTTCAGGTGGAAATTCTGGAAAATTTGTAAATTTCGTATTTTCACGATTTTTCCGAAAAAGTGTATTAATAAATAAGCCAAAAAAAACCTGTGCGGATTTGGTATGAGTTTTTTTCAAAAAAATTTGAGATAATTTCAGACTTTGATAAATAACCTCCCTAGTCTCCATTCAGTTTATGGTTATACTTGATGGCAATTAGGGATGCACCGAATCCAGGATTCGGTTCGGGATTCGGCCAGGATTCGGCCAGGATTCGGATTTGGCCGAATCCTTCTGCCCGGCCGAACTGAATCCGAATCCTAATTTGCATATGCAAATTAGGGGCGGGGGAGGTAAATCGCGTGACTTTTTGTCACAAAACAAGGAAGTAAAAAAGATTTTCCCCTTTCAACCCCTAATTTGCATATGCAAATTAGGGTTCGGATTCGGTTTGGTATTCGGCCGAATCTTTCACGAAGGATTCGGGGGTTCGGCCGAATCCAAAATAGTGGATTCGGTGCATCCCTAATGGCAATACAAGTTTCTGCATTCTGATTTCCCATTTCAATCACATCCTCAATAATGTTGATTCATACCCTCAATCTACTAGACTACCGTATATACTCGAGTATAAGCCGAGTTTTTCAGTATCCAAAATGTGCTGAAAAAGTCTACCTCGGCTTATACTGGGGTCAGTGGGCAGTAGCTGAGATTGCAGTCACTTTTAATCATTCCTATACCAACAGTACACTTGGGGAGAGACTGCAATATCACACAGCGCCCTCTGTTGGTTATATGAAAGAATAACAGTGCGCCCTCTGTTGGTTATATGAAAGAATAACAGTGCGCCCTCTGTTGGTTATATGAAAGAATAACAGTGCGCCCTCTGTTGGTTATATGAAAGAATAACAGTGACTGCAATATCACACAGCGCCATCTGTTGGTTATATGAAAGAATAAGAGTGACTGCAATATCACACAGCACCCTCTGTTGGTTATATGAAAGAATAACAGTGCGCCCTCTGTTGGTTATATGAAAGAATAACAGTGACTGCAATATCACACAGCGCCCTCTGTTGGTTATATGAAAGAATAACAGTGACTGCAATATCACACAGCGCTCTCTGTTGGTTATATCAAAGAATAACAGTGACTGCAACATCACACAGCGCCCTCTGTTGGTTATACGAAAGATTAACAGTGATGGCAATATCACACAGCACCCTCTGCACATGGTAGTGGGACAGTGGGACAATGCACACACTTCGGCAATTCTCTGTCACCATCAACTTTGCAAAGAAGTCTGGTTGATCACTGAGGGGTCGCTTTGACGGAATGTGCACTGCTGGGAGACAGGGCTGTAGTTGTGTCTAGGCTTATACTAGAGTCAATAAGTTTTCCCAGTTTTCGTACGTAAAATTAGGTACCTCGGCTTATACTCGGGTCGGCTTATACTCGAGTATATACGGTATGTATAAAATCACATTGTTGAAATTGTAAAAATAATGTCAAAAATTGTTGAGGAAATCAGAAGCATTGGGGATTATAAGGTTAGTGTAAGAGAATCAATACAATCATCAACAATCAAGTCCTATTCATTTAGAAGCCAGTCTTCAAGATGGACTTCTAGGAGAGCAAGCAATCATACTCCTCACAACTCCTCACCATCTTACAAATTTGAAATACTCTTCCTCCTTTTATTTCTTAATTTTTTTTCTTTATCTTCCTTCATGTTGTTGGAAGTTAAAAGTGTCAGGGGCCTACTGGCTCCTAGCGGAGAAGTCCGGACCAAAGAGGAAGCTTCAAAGTCCAGGAATATAATCAGGAACACGCAGGAACCAAGGTAGCAACGGGCATTGAACCCATTACCTGAAAGTCCTTTAATTTTCAAAATCATCCTCACGCCGGCATCAAGGCGCTGGTGTTGGCCCACGTGGGTCATGGGTGCCGCCATCTTGGATTCAACACTGGCAAAGATGGGAGCGCCAACGGGCACTCCTGATAAACATAAAGCAAAGTGCATATGTTGCATTTCTTAGCATGCAGAGATTTCAGTAGAGGTGCCAGTCATCCCCTTTAGTCATCTTGCCATAAAGTCATAAGATATTAATGAGTTTCTGGTGCCTAATAATTATGCTGATGTAGATGATTTTGTTGACAGATCCATCAAAATCAACTTGGCTTATGTAGTATTTAACATGGTGAACTTGTCCCCTATATGAATTGTTAAGTCTTATCCTTACATTATCAAAATCAAATTCAGTCTTGCCCAAAATAAGGCCAAATATCCAAATTTCTAGAAATTGCTTGCTCTAAAAATTTTAAACAATGTAACGTTATGTTCTTTTGTATTTTCTAGAACGTCACTTTCTGGATAGGCAAGGAACAAATTAAGATGGTTCTGTCTGCATTTGATTCCTGCCTTTATAATACTTCTGGTTACTTCTGATAATACTAAAATTTTAAACAATGTCCAACCACAATCAGTCTAACAGAAGGGTTTTTAGTGGAAATTAGGAGTTATTAAATAATCAAGTCTTCATGCAGGAATCATCAGATTGTGATTGACAGTTACTGTAGGTATAATACAGCCTTTTGGGGGTAACTAGTTTACCTAGAAGTTGTATTAAAGCTTGCTCTTTTAAAATCACCAGAAATTATGTCTCTCTACATGCAGGATTTGTGCTGAAGTCAGCTATTTTGTTAGTTTGCTGTAATTTGAGTTAGCTGTAATGACCCTGCTAGGAAAGGGAGTCCTCCTCAAATGATTAGATTAGATTTAGCTGTTACTCAAAATCAGACTCCTGCATGAAGAGAGACAGATGCTGAGAGGTGGATAGTAACGGTACAGATTTGTTATTGATTATATTTAGAAAATGTCTTATTTAAGCATAATGAAGCTTATATTCATTTTTTATGAATGTTCCCCTTCAAACAGAAATAGCATTTTGCATTAAATCAAGCATTAAAATCTCTAGTTCATGCACAAGGATTGCGTAAAGAGGGAGTTATAGCATCTTTTAAAATAGCTATTCAGCTAGTCCAAATTACTAATTCCAAAGTCAATATATGCTCTGTTTTGTCTTATCTGTCAGTTATGTATACAGATGCAGCCACTTTGGTTTGTCTGTTTGACACAGAATAACTAAACACAGATATCCCATTTATCTCATTTAACACAGAAAACTGCGTCACAACTTCCCATCTAATTAAAGCATTCACCATTGTGAACAATGGAGCTTTGGTATGCTAATGAAAAGGTTAAATGCATTAAATGAGTTAAGATGACTTAAGATAACACAGTTTCTTCAATTACCCCTGAGTCATGACGCATTTAACTCACAAATCCAAGTGGCTTCATCTGTACATATATATGAAGAATTCAGCAAGAAACAAGGGTAAAATATTATAGCAAAGACAAAATTAAAGAATTCCCAGGGATAACCGGCCGTGTTTTAATGTGGTTTTTACCTGTGCATAATTTGCTGAAATTCTTTTATATTTGCTAGGATTCTTAAAAATCATTTATAGATATTTGCTACGAAAGATTTTCCTTTGTTCTGTTGTTTTGCTTTTGAGAAAAAGTCACAGACAAAGCGTGTGAAACGTCACATCACATAGTACACAGCATGCAAAGGCTTTTCGTAGTGAATATTTCATGTAACCATGGCAACATCAATTAAAGTTATGTTTTGTCAGATTTCCATGGAAAAGGCATTGCGACTGCAGCTGTTTTTGTGAGTCTTAAAGCTTTGTGCATTTTAATATCCAATAAGTTGGATAGTAAGGATTTGTTGAAAGATTTTGGTTGCTGTTGTATGGCAGGTGTACACTCAAGTGTTTGCCTTCATTATTCCCAGTATGAAAACCATCATGTATCTTCACTGGGTCTGTAAGACTTTATTTGTACGGAATGAATAGAACTACAAAAGTGAACTTTCACATCCTCATTTCAGGCTGCTGACATTGCTCTTGTTGGAAAAAAATTTGTGCAAACAGCAATATTGAATTATTTAACAGGACAATAAATGCATCCATTAAACAGAATATTCCACATATTCTTGTTTGTTTATTATTTTTGTATATTTCTGTCCAGGACTTCTATAATCCTTTTTTTTAATGAAAATATCTGCAGTGGAGACTTTCTTCACGTTTCTGTTTCAGATATCAGAGCCTACTGCAGAAATCAAACATTTTCATTGTTCTCTTGGGTTCTGCTAAAGCATTGTACTGTAACCAACATTCTATAACATTTCAATGAAAAACTGAAATATTGAATAGTAATATGTAGCTGGGTTTCAGTTTTTATTTGTTTGTTCATGTTCATGTATTTTATTTGGTCTAACTGATTGAGCTAGCCTTTCACATGTCTATCACTGTTCAGCTAGGTGGCCTCCTATGAACCTGAAACTTAGACATTATCCAATATGTCTTTATAAATTGAGATGCCAAATACAGTTGTTCCACAACCAGTGTGTCCAGATTAACATCTATTTAAGTCTCTTCACTAAACTTTCCAGCATTCCCAATAAAACAGGTCCACTTAAAAAAAGACACCTGGTACATCCCACCCCAGCCACATCAAGTTATACCTAATCATGCCCAATATACCCAAACCCTGCCTACATTGTCATAAGCCATTTCATCTTTTAGTAATGTAGGGAACTGGTAAATGCATCCTCATTTTACTTTGCATTCCCCCAAAGATTGTGCCCAAAGGAACCCTTTGCATAAGCAAGGGAGTAATTACACATTTCCTGGGTCACAGTATGACTCATAGCTATCCCCGGTTTTGTGTACTCTAATATAAAAGGGTGAACCATGCGGCTCTAGGGGCTTTTTGCCAGAGTCATCTGGCAGTGACTCTCCTAAGTAAATTGGAGTCATCTGTGGAGCCATTCTTAGTCAGGACTAGTAGGGAGTAGCTAGATCTTTTAATAGTCTCTCTAATAGAGCCAGCCAGGCTTCGGGTTACCTATATTGAGCAGCTTTGGCTCCAACGAGGAGTGATAGAAGTGATTAGATTCCTAGGGCATTGTGGCCTAGTCAGAGAACCAGAGACAGGTAATGGGGACTTAGAGAGATCCCCTGGGTATCCCACAAGAAGTTTCCCAGAGGAAACAGGAAAAAGAATAGATGGATATTCCCCTCTCAAGGGAAGACTCTGCAATTGGTCTGTACTGTGAGTATGTGTTGATCATACAAAAAAAAAAAAAAAAAATAAAAAAAAATATATATATATATATATATATATATATATGCTCTGCATAGCATTGTTGTTCTCCTATGTGGATTTCTGTTAATAAATCAGTTCAGTTATTATTGCAAGAACCACTGGAGCCCATTATTGTACTGTTACAGTGTGTAATACCCACCTTCCACACCGTTGTGGGGGCTAGTTTCCTGAGAATTAAAGAATTAAGGTCTCATCCAGGGCACATATTAGAGAAAGGCTACAAGTTGGAGCAAATGTGCCGCTCATTTTACTATAAACTTACAGTAACAAAATTGCTCTGCCTAAAAAAATGGAAATCGGCTGTTAACCCTCTATGTAACCAGTAAAGGCCCATTTATTAAAGGTTGAATTTTAGTGGTATTAGACATCTTTGAAATCACAACTACACTAATTTTCTCTAAAACTACAACTGCCACCATGAAAGATATTTAAAGATCCAAATACAAAAAGTAGAGAAAAAAGTGCTGATCTGGGAGAAAAATTAATATCGCTAAAATCTCTAAAAATCCAAAAACCTCTGACAGTCTGAATGGTTAAAAAAAGGTCTAGTGGTGATCAGCACAGCTCCCATTGACTTCTATGGGACCTTGGTTGCTTTTTTTTGTATTAGAATTTTTTGTGGTTTTAACAATAAGTAAATTAATTTTACTAATTGCGAATTTTAGTAAATAGGTCCAGAAGTGCAAGCAACATATATAGTAAAACAATGAAACATACTGTACTTGATTCTTTCTAGAATTCATACACAGACCCAGATGGAACCACAGAACGTGATTTTCACTTTCCAAATTAAAGTTTTCCCCAAAGCAACGATGCAGCTTAATGTTATTATAGCTTTACAACATACATACAGAATAAAGGGCAGCTTCCAATTTTTAAAAACACTGTTTGAAATTGAGTTTTTGGGCACTAGTATTTTTAAAATGTTTTATTAATTGATGTACTGAATCTCTTACTTTTCAGGTACGGACATGGGATCCCTTATCTAGAAACCCATTATTCAGAATTACAGGAAGGTCATCTCCCATAGACCCCATTATAGTCAAATATTTTTTTTTAAATTATTTCCTTTTTCTTTGTATTAATAAAGTTAATTGTTACTGGAGGCAGAACAATCTTATTGCATTTTTTTAATGTTTAAATAATTTTTAGCAGTAGCCTGTGTTTCCACCCACATTAGGGCAGGTGATAATTACAGGTCTCCATTGCAGTCAGCATGTTAGGGGACAGGTAGAGGGCAGGAAGGGAGACTTTCATATGCCTTCTCCATCCACTCGTCATGAATACAGTGGTGCTTAACCCAGGCTGCATTGTATACACAAAAAGGAAATAAAATTGCAAAAAATAATTTTTCCCAATTTTTGCATTTTGCACCCTGCCCTGCACTTAAAGGGATACTGTCATGGGAAAAATTTTTTTTTAAAAAAATAATCAGTTAATAGTGCTGCTCTAGCAGAATTCTGCACTGAAATCCATTTCTCAAAAGAGCAAACAGATTTTTTTATATTCAATTTTGAAATCTGACATGGGGCTAGACATTTTGTCAATTTCCCAGCTGCCCCTGGTCATGTGACTTGTGCCTGCACTTTAGGAGAGAAATGCTTTTTGGCAGGCTGCTGTTTTTCCTTCTCAATGTAACTGAATGTGTCTCAGTGGGACATGGGTTTTTACTATTGAGTGCTGTTCTTAGATGTACCAGGCAGCTGTTATCTTGTGTTAGGGAGCTGTTATCTGGTTACCTTCCCATTGTTCTTTTGTTTGGCTGCTGGGGGGAAAAGGGAGGGTGATATCACTCCAACTTGCAGTACAGCAGTAAAGAGTGATTGAAGTTTATCAGAGCACAAGACATGACTTGGGGCAGCTGGGAAATTGACAATATGTCTAGCCCTATGTCAGATTTCAAAATTGAATATAAAAAAATCTGTTTGCTCTTTTGAGAAATGGATTTCAGTGCAGAATTCTGCTAGAGCAGCACTATTAACTGATTCATTTTGAAAAAAATTTTTTTTCCCATGACAGTATCCCTTCAATAAATTACCCCCACTATTTTCATAAACTTTTATTTTGCTCCTCTTCAAGTGCTTTTATTTTAGCATTTTGGCTTACGTTTAGTATTCAATTTGTAAATTTCAAGGTGCTGTCCCTTGTGTGTCTTGAGGAAGAGCTCCCTAAATGTGTGCAAGGTGACACGCCTGAATACAAAGACTATACAACTAAGAAAACATATTTCCTCCTTACACCTATAAAGATTTTATACATTAAAGAAAGAAGTGTTCTTAGTAGATCTGAGCAGGGCAGCAGCTGAACATGACAAGTGGAAATTAATTTTAACGTGGCGCTTGAGCCCTGCATTTATTGTCTATCAAAGAAAGATATTTCTGAAGAGTGGATGGAGAAGTATTACTGTAAATCAATTCAAACACTACAGTGTATTTTATTTTCTCACTTCATTCATAGTGTTGACCTACATTTTAATTGAATACTTGGGGTTGAGCAATACCACAAAGACCTCTAAATGCTTACTGCTATTATTAAATTCTAGTTTAGATAGAATGAAAGATATGCAGTCCAATAAAAGCAATACAGTAGTTTTGCATGTGTATGGTACTGTATATGGCATTTTGTGACTATTGCCATACATGGCACTTACTATTACCCCCTTAATGAGCCTCTAGATTTCTTAAGTAGGTGATCAAACATTTGATTAATAATGAAAACAACTCACCAATGAGAATACTGCTTACCAGCACTATATCAGCCAATATGCTATCATCTTACATACAGAGATTATTTTTTCACTATGGCTTCATGATATTACACTTTAATTAAACATGAGAATGAAGGACATACGGCTGTCTAGTCGTGCCCTCATGGATAGTCTTAAAGCTTAAAGTCTTAAACCAATTTACACAAATTGATTTGGAAGACTGTCAGTGACTCTAGGGAGAAGTTGGACATTCTTCTAAACACTTCTGGAACATAGATTTTAGGCTTTTGTAGGTTTTGAACTGGAAACCTCCTGTTTATTGGCTACTATGTCTTTTGCACTGGTTTACTAGAGCAGACAAAATTTTCATGTTGATTTTGACACTAGCACCTGCCTTACCTGTAACGTTCTTGCAGCCTAATTGGTTATTAGAGGGCCGCTTGTCTACTGGGCAGGTACAATCATAGATAGATGGCAGAAGGTCATAATGACAGCCCATGCAGACTGTTGAGGCCTGAGCATTCTGTAAGGGATTTAAGGTGAACTACCCCATGCATGGATAGTAAAGTGATGATTCTTTCATACAAGTAACTGTTTGGGAGAATACTGGACAGACTAGGGCAGAACAGGACCAATGAAGGACTAAAGAAGGAACAGGACAAAGGGAAGGTGGGTGGGGCAAGCTACAGTAGTCAAACCAAACTACCTTAATGACCAGGCCAGGAAATGTGGTACTGGAAGTTTTTAAATAGGGCACTGCTGGCTTTAATTGTCTGGTCTTAAACAAGCAATTAGATTGTAGGGATGTCATAGGGAAGGCAGGTGAAAAAATCAGAATCGGCCTGAAACTGCTGTCTACTCTCAAGTGGTAAAGACAGCCAGCAAAGAGGAGGTTCCCATTTCAAAGCCTAAAAGTAATTATTTTATTCTAATTTTCAAGATATTAGCAATTTTTTTCCAATCCTACTATAATAATAATGGAATAACAACATCACCTGCTGGACATGGCTGCCTGTCTACAGTTCAAAATAGGTTTCACGAGGAAAGGAACATTTTGTGATGCTGCTTAGCTTAGAAAATGACATTGACAAGCAGGGAAGAGTCAGCGGACATTTCTCTGGCCAATGTCGAGCAGAGCAGCATCAAAAGATGTTCCCACTATAATAATAATGAAATAACAACATCACCTGCTGAACGTGGCTGCTTGTCTACAGTTCAAAATTAGTTTCACAAGGAAAGGAACATCTCGTGATGCTGCTTAGTTTAGAAAATGACATTGAAAAGCTGGGAAGAGTCAGCTGACATTTCTCTGACCAACTACATGCAGAGAAGCATCACAAGATGTTCTTTTCAATTGACCAGCAGAGGGCAATGTGTATTTCATGACAGTTTAAAAACTGCTAATATCTAGAAAAGTAGAAGCAAAAAATAATGAATGTAAATAGCAAAAGTGCTCAACAGAGCAGTCTGAGCAATTTTACTATTATTTATATTTTATATAACATCTAATGCATTCAATTTCCCATTCATTTATTCATTTCAGTTTGTGGGTGGATAAAAATATGTGGGTGGATACTCACCGGTATTATACATATAAATAATACATTATTGAAAGTGCATGGCTTGCTCTTTACAGGTGTAATTTTCTTTTTGTTTGGTTTTATTTTCATCATTATTATTTTTAAACAGGTTTGCTTAAAAGTATTTTTGGAATTTCAGTACAGCTGATAATTATGTCAAAGTGGACAATGCAATGTAATGAACTAAGAAGAAATGCATTAGGGCTGCAGCTCCCATCGTTTGATTTATTCGTTATAAATGGCTCCCGCTTGATAACATTATTTTTCCAGATAAGTAATGAACTGGCTTTCAAACAAGTTTGATGTACTGCCTATTTCTTGTTGTTATGCAAATACGCCTAAATGCTAAATAGATTCATGTGGTTTAAAATGTAGAGCTATTTCACTTCATTAAATTGAAAGCATAATTTAACAAAAAAAAATAAAATAAAATAAATTGAATATATTTTATATGATAAACATTTCCACAATTCAATTACTAACAGCTAACTGTAATGCTATCAAAGTAATATTTAAGGACCAGTAATGGCAAAACTAACAATTCGTAATTTTATCTGACATACAGTTTTTTTTAATAATAAGTGTAAATATCCTTTCTTTGAATGGATGTAATATGAATATCCTTTCATTGATGAATATAACATCTTCCATCATCTTTTATCTGTTGTTAAATAGATTTTTGAGTATAAGCTTAGACACTTTTATGAACATTATAGATATTTAAAATAGAAAATCCATGCTTTTTAGACATGGCACCTATTTTTTGGAAATATGCATTGCTAATGATACTATATGGACTAAAGAAAACAATAATTTCTTTACAATCTATTTTCCATTTATTGCTGCTTGTTAATTTTATGGCATTGTAATCCCAGGGAGGAACCCAGGGAGACCGCTGGTAAGTACCTTTCAGTGAACAAGGCCACCACTGACAATCCTGGCCTTCACCAATGCCCTTTTGGGGCCCTGGACTTTCTGCTGCAGAATCAACAGGGAATCTGAACACTTCGAGGATATTTGAAGTACAGACAAGGGGAAATTGAAGTCAAGCCAGGCAAGGTTCAGGACAGGCAGCACGGATTAGATTTGGTGACCAGGCAGGAGTCAAAATCCAGAATAGTGAAGACAAGTAGGGCTTGGCCAGAATCAGAGTCAAAAGGCAGGCAGGAGTCAAAAACCAAAATAACAATACGTGCAAGGCTTAGGCAGGAACTGGATAAACAGAAGCCAGCTTGGACAAGGAGGGGAAAAGGAAGGCACTATTTAAAGGCAAAATGACAAATGAGAGAAGAGTAATCAAGATAGGCAAGGAAGGGCACCAATCAGCAGAGGGAATGAACAGGGCTGGATTTACCATAGCATATGCCCCTAGGCCCACTGTCATTTGTCGGCCCGTCCCCTCCCTTTTAGTCAATCAAATTTTCATCATCGGAACCAGAGCAATGGAGATTGATGTACAAATGTTAAAAACTATCGTATCTCCTGTGCCTCCCCAGTGTTTCTGAACCAATGTGGGTATGGTTGGGCAGCATGCCGCCCCCTAAATTCCTGCCACCCTAGGCCCGGGCCTTGGTGGCCTCTCCACAAATCTGGGTCTGGGAATGAACAATCAGCATCTAAATAAACACAGGTGCCAGTTTATATTTAGAAAAATGCTCCAGGCGCACATGCGTCAATCATGAACACGATGGGCCCATGTTTGGTAGGCGCTTATGTGCCAGAACCAGATGCGGAGATCGCATTTCTCGAGGAGCCTAGGTACTGGAATAGAGTGCACTGGAAGTGCCTCAACCCGAACCCGCAAGTCAGTGCATCTAAAGGTAAGAGATGGGCGACCGACAGGGTCAGGCACATTAATTGGGCATGTTAGAGCTCAGCCACAGAGCTTAGCTCTGTGCACTGCCGCTTAACCCTAACTCGCTATGGAGCCGAACGATGTAAGGAGATACCATCCTTACTGTGAGGAAGTACCAATGCCTAGTGGAAAATATCTTCCCATAGACCCATGGGGTAGTGACTGTAGTTCTTGTTCTCTAGTCAGTATGAGAGAAGAGAGCACAATCCCCCTGGTGATTGGGGTGGATCCTGAGGTGGAAGGTAAGAGTAAAAAGATGAATCCAAAATGTAACCAAGGCCTTTGTCAGGTCAGGGATAAGGGACCCTATGAATGAGTAAATGATAATGGCAGGATAGTAGTGTTAGTCAAACAGGGCTAACTAATAAGGCATAGTCTGTGCTCCACCAAGGAGAATAAGTGCAGGGTAGTTACTAAGGTGGCACTTACCATGGTTTAGTGAGTCAATTGTTACGGTCCCTTGACGCAGCCTTTGAGGATTTGCATACACTGTAATATGTAAGAATAAAGAATTCAGTAAGTACTGGCTTGACTTTAGTGATGGATAATCACCTGACTATAGCTGGGAAGGGTGGGAGCTACAACATGGAGCTGTTCACTGCTCCTGTATAACTATAACAAACAGCTATAGTCAGGTGATCCCACTGGTGTCTAATAAAAGGGCAGCCAAGTTTGGGAGTTTTACTTTGAAAGCAGCTAGTAAGTTGCAGGTAAAACGTAGTCCCTTTGTAAAATGTATAATGAAGCAATAGAATTCTTAAAGAATCAGATGAAAATTGAGCGTAGGACTGGCCAGATATGGGATGACTGTGACGTAGTAGTTGGCCAGCTTAAATATATTGCAATATATGGACAAACTATCCCTGTTTTGTTTAAAGGGTAAGGCATTTTTCAGTAGCAGTATGCACAAAATGTCTCTGTCTTGGATATGTTGGTGGTGGGTTGAGTGCAGAGAACTCGTGTTTGTCTGTATATATTATTGAATTGACATGCACTAGCCATATATTTTGCACTTTCCTCTGAAAATATACATATTTCTTTAAGATGTTAAAATTTTTGTTTGCCAAAATGTTTTGCAGAGCTAACAGAATCCTTTCTTCTCCATGGAACAAGCATTGAAGGGTCTGCTGAAAAGTCTGAGAGAAAATTCTGCCAAAACCCTAATTAGATAACCTTTTTTCATGTCAGGCTTGAAAACATAATAGATGCCTACATACAGTACATTTGTTCCAGAAGTTGATGCCTACAGAAATTGTTCCTATTTCATTTCATTTTCTCCTACATGTCTTCCTTGTTTTATAAATAGTAATAAAAGTTTATGAAAACTTTTTTTGCAAAAACCAAATCCAGAAAAATGGATAAAACATTGTTCTCACATTTTTATAAATATATTTCTAATAACCAACTTGCAACAAAAAGTTACGTATATGTGTTTGGGGGGTATGTAAAAGTTTTGCCAACCTTTATTTTAAGTAGAGATGGCGCGAACTGTTCGCCGGCGAACTTGTTCGCGCGAACATCGGGTGTTCACGCTCGCCGGAAGTTCGCGAACGTCGCGCGACGTTCGCCATTTTGGGTTCGCCATTGTTGGCGCTTTTTTTTGCCCTCTCACCCCAGACCAGCAGGTACATGGCAGCCAATCAGGAAGCTCTCCCCTGGACCACTCCCCTTCCCTATAAAAACCGAAGCCCTGCAGCGTTTTTTCACTCTGCCTGTGTGTGCTGAAGAGATAGTGTAGGGAGAGAGCTGCTGCCTGTTAGTGATTTCAGGGACAGTTGAAAGTTTGCTGGCTAGTAATCATGTTGATACTGCTCTGTTATTGGAGGGACAGAAGTCTGCAGGGGTTTGAGGGACATTTAAGCTTAGGTAGCTTTGCTGGCTAGTAATCTACCTTCTACTGCAGTGCTCTGTATGTAGCTGCAGTGGGCAGCTGTCCTGCTTCTGATCTCATCTGCTGACTGCTGCAATAACAGTAGTCCTTGTAAGGACTGCTTTTATTTATTTTTTTGTTCCAATACAGAGCAGTATCAAGCAGATTACTAGCCAGCAAACTTACTATCATCTGTCCCTGAAATCACTAACAGCTCTCCCCCTACACTATCTCTTCCAAGCACACACAGGCAGATTTTTCAGATACATTTTTGCCCTTGATCCCCCTCTGGCATGCCACTGTCCAGGTCGTTGCACCCTTTAAACAACTTTAAAATCATTTTTCTGGACAGAAATATCTTTTTTAGATGTTAAAGTTCGCCTTCCCATTGAAGTCTATGGGGTTCGCGAACCGTTCGCGAACCGCTCGCATTTTTGCGCAAGTTCGCGAATATGTTCGCAAACTTTTTTTCCGACGTTCGCTACATCCCTAATTTTAAGTAATTCCCCAAGAAGGTTGTGGACAGCTTACACCTGCTTCTGATTTACAGTTGGGAGTGGAAGGTGATTTGAATTCCTGAGTTACAGTATTTCCTAGGCAGTTCAGTATTAGCCAGAGTGTGTCAGGGTTCCCTAGTTTTAAAAATGGGAAGGCGCCACATGTTCTTTGTATTTAGGTCCCCACTGAAGGAGATGATGCTAGAGGGCCTAAGTGGAGGATGGACCAGTAGGTGTAGAAAATGTTAGAAGTTAGTTTGTTAGTTAGTTAGTTAGTTAATTAGTTAGTAGAGTAGCCAGAAACTCCATTGAGGAACTGGACCTGGAAGGGTTAGTACCTTGCTGCCAGTTTAGGGACACAAGTTGTCAGGTTCAGTAATAGAGATATTCTTAAGCGTATCATCTGATCTCTACAAGCTGGTGTTCAGTTCTTATTACAGTCTGTTTTCCAAGATTTTATGAACATTATTATGTTAAAGGGATACTGTCACAGGAAAAAATGCATTAGTCCAGCAGTCTGCACTGAAATCCACTTTTCAAAAGAGCAAACTTTTTTTTTTATATTTCTTTTAGAAATCTGACATGGGGCTAGACATATTGTCAGTATCCAAGGTGCCCCCAGTCATGTGACTTGAGCTCTGATAAACTTCAGTCACTCTTTACTGCTGTACTGCAAGTTTGAGTGATATCACCCACCTCAGCAGCCCATTAGCAGAACAGTGGGAAGGTAAAAAGAAAAGAAATGAGAACAGTACTCAATAGTAAAAATCCATGTCCCACTGAGACTCTTCCAATTACATTGAGTAGGAGAAACAATAGCCTGTCAGAAAGCAGTTCTATAGTGCAGCACTGGCTCTTTCTGAAAGCACAGGACCAGGCTAAATGACCTGAGATGCACCTACACACCAATATTACAACTAAAAAAATAAATTTTTGGGTTAGGAAAATAATTTTACATGGTAGAGTGAATTATTTGCAGTGTAAACAGTGTAATTTAGAAATAAAAACTATGTCATAAAAATCATGACAGAATTCCGTTAACGGAGTCACTTGGGAATGAAAATGTTCTGAAGTATCATTCTCCAAGCAGGCAGTAGCTCCAGGGCTCCCTCAGTGCCCTGCTTCAATCAATACAGTTGGGCACAAGAATCAACAAAACGTCACTCACTGGAAATAATGACAGTGAACATCAGAAATCATATTAGGCAGACTGAAAATACTTGGCACAACTCTGCCCAATTTGTGCTGAACATGCACAATGGCATCCATTTTGCAGTGCAGTAGTGTTAAGAGAATCAATGGGAAAAAACAGTGCATTCTGGGGAAAAATGGTAATTGTGCTCGAAATTGCACTTATCTCACTGTATTTCAGAATGTGCCCTTATCCCATTATCCTAAAAGCTTCAAATTACAGGAAGTTCATCTCCTATAGAACCCATTTTAAGCAAATACTTTTTTTACAATTTGTTCCTTTTTCTCTGTAATAATAAACCAGTACCTTGTATTTGATGGTAAGTTAGCTGCATGATTGGTGGTAGTGTAGGGGGTTCTTCACAGTCAGGACAGTGAGGTTGTGGAATACACTGCCGGATGTTGTGCTGTGATGGCAGATGCTATTAATGCCTTTAAGAGTGGCTTAGATGATTTATTGGACATACAAAGGCTATTGTGAAACTAAACTCTATAGTTAGTATAGATATTGGTATATATCATTTATATATGTGAATCCATAGATGCACTTAGTTTTATTTGGAGGGGTTGAACTTGATGGGCTTTGATGTTTTCATCCCAACTCAACTATGTAACTATGTAAAACAATCCTACTGGGTTAATGTGATGTTTAAATTATATTTTTAGATAAACGGAGACCCAAATTACCAAAAGATCCCTTATCTGGAATTTTTGACTAGCAGATCCTATACTTGTATTAAAATTCAGCACATATTATAAGACTTGCTTTCTTGGCAACGCCCCTAATCAATGGATCTGTAATTCCTACAATTATCTTGAGATGGTCAATGCAATTAAAGGATATTTGAACATGGGTCTCTAGTAGTGATGGGCGAATAAATTCGGCAGGCGCAAATTCGCGCCAAATTTCCATGGTTCGTCGCCGGCAAATAAATTTGCGAAAATGCCACATAAATTTGCCGGCTGGAAAAGTCGCTTGCATCGGAAAAGTCGCTCACGTCAAAACTGTTGCGCGTCAACATTATTAGGATGCCTAATGACTTTAACCCAGGGTCAAAATTGACAAGAAAATTGCCGCAGGTGTCAAAATTCACGTTTCGTTAATTTTTTACCGTTTCGTGAAAATCGAGGGTAATTCACTTATTTTTTCAGCGAACGGGGTCAAATTCACCCATCACTAGTCTCTAGCATTATTTAAATAAACAACTGTATTTGAATTAATCACTGGATCAACTCCTCCTTCTATTATACAAAATAAAACATACTGTTCGTTTCATCAACCTCTACTCATTAGTGGCACAAATGTTGGACAAAGGGATGTTTCTGTTACCCGCCATGATCTTAAAGTGCGATTGTATTTCTCCTCTCTGCTGTGGAGAACAATATTTCTATATTTATAGCAGATGTATTTGATCTGTATTATATTGTGCATTTAATTCTTTTGTAATATATGGATTTTTAAATGAAAGGATTGTAATTTTATGAGCCTCTCTGGTATTTTATTCAATTTTGCATTGACATGCTGTGGGAAATTTGATGATGATTTTACAAAAATAGCATTTCGTGTACATTTGTGAAGCAATCAATATAATTGATGGGTTAATAAATGTAACATTGTTTACATTGATGGCATTTACTGTTATGATTAAAAGTAATCTATATCGTTTATTTATAAACAATATGTTTTGAAGTTTATCAAAAGATTTCAGAAATCTTGTTGTAGAATATAATACTTAAAATTGAGCTACAAATTGAATAAATGAACTATAGAAAGCTTCTTTTACATCATATAATAGGGCACGTAGATATACAGTACAGTTAAAGTAATACAAAAAAAGTTTTCTATACTTGTAAAGCATTTTATTGTCTGCTTGTCAGGAACTAGGAATGACATTAAGGGGCAAATTTACTTATGGTCGAATATCGAGGTTAATGAACCCTCGATATTCGACTGCCGAATTGAAATCCTTCGACTTCGAATATCGAAGTCGAAGGATTTACCGCGAATAGTTCGATCGAAACAAACGATTTTAATCCATCGATCGAACGATTTTTCTTCGACCTAAAAATTGTTCCAAAGCCTATGGGGACCTTCCCCATAGGCTAACATTGACTTTGGTAGGTTTTAGGTGGCAAACTAGGGGGTTGAAGTTTTTTTTAAAGAGACAGTACGTCAACTATCGAATGGTCAAATAGTCGAACAATTTTTAGTTCGGAACATTCGATTCGAAGTCGAAGGTCGAAGTAGCCAATTCGATGGTCGAAGTAGCCAAAAAAAACATTCGAAATTCAACGTTTTTTTTATTCTATTCCTTCACTCGAACTAAGTAAATGGGCCCATTAGTGAACTGTATAGGTTAAAGGAAAGGACTTATGGGTTATATAGTATTCAGGTTTCTGGTGGGAGGGGAGTCACAAACCAAGGAAGTGGAGTTAGAGGCCTTTTTTTAACCTTGAACGAGTCCTGTTCTTCTGAAGAAATGGAGTACAGGTTTGGGACCTATTAAATGCTCTGGACTTGGGTTTTTCCAGATAAAGGACTGTCATGCCTACTATAAAATAATTTTAACAATAAATAAACCTTATAGTCTGGTTTTCCACCAATAAGGATTAATTATATCTCAGTTGGGATCAAGTACAATGTACTGTTTTATTATTACAGAATAAAAGGTAATAATTTTAAAAAATTCATTATGATGGAGTCTATGCAAGACAGCCTTTCCCTAATTCAGAGCTTTATGGAAAATGGATCCCATATCTGTAGTGAGGAAAGAGAGATGGATATGTTGTTGTTGGCAGCACAGGAGGGGCTCCCTAGATGCCAAGAAGTTTGAATAATAAATCCTGTATTATCCATCAGAATTTAGGGGGTTATTTAAATCACGAAAAATTTGTGATTTTTTTTTTAATAAAAATCGGACTTTTAAAAAATCACTGATTTTTTGGAATTGATTTTTTTGAATGGGAAAGTTTGAATCGGAAAATCCGGCATCTCAGACCAGTGGAGGTTGCATATAAGTCAATGGGAGAAGTCCCAATGATTTTTTTATGTAAGTTGGGTTTTTGGCAATACCTCGCAGTTTTCTGAGTTTTCAGGGGAAAATCCGAAAAAATCGTGAAAATCTGATTTTTCACGATTTCTTCGGATTTTTTTCCACAAACCATTTTCGAGAAAAGTTTATTGATAAATAAGCCCAAAAAATCCGTGTGAATTTGGTCAGAGTTTTTTTTTAGAAAATATTGAGATAAATTCGATGTATTGATAAATAAACCTCTAAATGTTTGTGTAAATATATAGTGCTATACAAACCATTCATTTATTTGGTGAGTTAATTATTTTCAAAAATATTTTGACAGGTTTAATCCCCGCTATCAAAAATGCTGCATTTCCCCTTGTTCCATTGCCAGTAAAAACAAACATGCAACCGTACAGTCACTGTGTACAGGTAAGGGACCTTTTATTCAGAATGCTTGGGACCTAAGGTTTTCCAGATAATTTTGAACTTTACTTTCGTTCAAAAATCATTTAAACATAAAAAAACCCCAATAGGGTCATTTTTCCATAAACGAGGATTAATTATATCTTAGTTGGGATCAAGTACAAGTTGTTTTATTATATATTTTAAAATTCTGAATTATTTCATTAAAATAAACTTTGTGGGAGATGGTCTTCCTGTAATTTGGAGCTTTCTGAAGAATGGAGTTTTTCTTTGGATAATGGATCCTATTCTTCTACAAGAAAAAGACAAAATAAATGTTTGTAAAGTGGGCATAAGCTATTTGGAGTCAAGACTTTTTACATCTAATACCCCTCAGTTTGTAGTTTTGCCATGAACACTTTCAGTTAAATATTATCACCTGCGGCATAGTCATTAAAGAACTGATGACAGGCATGCTCAATAGATTTTTGGTTTGCAAAAGTGGAATGTTCAAATACTTTCTCATAAACAGTGGCAAGTGTTACCAGCCTTGTCCTATTAAATGTTCTTTGTGTCTTCAAAAATGGTTTTACTGAGCAGGACATTATAGTAAAGACAAGGAATAGAGATAACCTCTGCTCCTAGCTTAATTTTATTCACCCATGTGAATTGATCCAGCTGAAAATATTATCCATGCAATCTGTGGATACTGGTCCCTAGTGCACCCTTGGCTGAACTGCCTGATACTAGGAAAGATATAATGTATTTAAAAGTTTCTCATTCATGACAAAATCTCTCAGTGCGGCAATACTGGACGCCAAACAGCACTGTAAGGAACTTAAGGTTTAAATTATATTCAGTGCAGAGCAGCAGATCCCATAAAGGGAATCTTACAGGGAAAATATTGGGCAATGAGAAGTTGCATTTGCTGCGTCTTTCCGAATATTGCCATTAGGGATGTAGCGAACCGCCGACAATGTGTTCGCGAACGCCGTTCGCGAACACCGGCAAAAAATGCGAACAGTTCGCGAACAGTTCGCGAACTTCGAACATCCGAAAATCGTTCGATTCGAACGATCGAAGGATTTTAATCGTTCGATCGAACGATTTCCGTTCGAATCGAACGATCAAAGCCATTGGATCGAATGATTTCATTCAATCCAATGGCTTCGATCGTTCGATTCGAACGAAAATCGTTCGATTTTAGCGATCGAATGGTCGAATGGTCGAACGATTTTGACGCGAACGCCTATTGGCGAACGTCGCGCGACGTTCGCGAACTTGCGGCGGACGCGAACAGTTCGCTACATCCCTAATTGCCATTTAATAACAACATTTAAGAGCATCAGTATAACCCCGACCTACTTGTTGCACGTAAGATAAGGCACTGAGGTTCAAACATAAAAAAATAAAAATGACCTTCAAATCATCAACCTATATTTTTTACTGTAAAGTTCAATGAAGAAAATTCTCAAATTAAAGGAACAGTAACAGCAAAAGATTAACGTTCTTTAAAGTAATTAAAATATTATGTACTGTTGCTCTGCACTGGTAAAACTGGTGTGTTTCCTTCAGAAACTCTACTATACTTTATATAAACAAGCTGCTGTGTAGCCATGGGGGCAGCCATTCAAGCACAGGATACACAGTAGATAACAGATAAAGACTACTATAGTTTATATAAACAAGCTGCTGTGTAGCCATGGGGGCAGCCTTTCAAGCACAGGATACACCGTAGATAACAGATAAATACTACTATAGTTTATATAAACAAGCTGCTGTGTAGTCATGGGGGCAGCCATTCAAGCACAGGATACACAGTAGATAACAGATAAGTACTACTATAGTTTATATAAACAAGCTGCTGTGTAGCCATGGGGGCAGCCATTCAAGCACAGGATACACAGTAGATAACAGATAAACACTACTATAGTTTATATAAACAAGCTGCTGTGTAGCCATGGGGGCAGTCATTCAAGCACAGGATACACAGTAGATAACAGATAAATACTACTATAGTTTATATAAACAAGCTGCTGTGTAGTCATGGGGGCAGCCATTCAAGCACAGGATACACAGTAGATAACAGATAAGTACTACTATAGTTTATATAAACAAGCTGCTGTGTAGCCATGGGGGCAGCCATTCAAGCACAGGATACACAGTAGATAACAGATAAGTACTACTATAGTTTATATAAACAAGCTGCTGTGTAGCCATGGGGGCAGCCATTCAAGCACAGGATACACAGTAGATAACAGATAAGTACTACTATAGTTTATATAAACAAGCTGCTGTGTAGCCATAGGGGCAGCCATTCAAGCACAGGATACACAGTAGATAACATATAAGTACTACTATAGTTTATGTAAACAAGCTGCTGTGTAGCCATGGGGGCAGCCATTCAAGCACAGGATACACAGTAGATAACAGATAAGTACAACTATAGTTTATATAAACAAGCTGCTGTATAGCCATGGGGGCAGCCATTTAAGGATCAGGTTACATAGCATATAATAGATGCATTGTGCAGAATACCATTGCATTCCATTACAGAGCTTATCTGTTATCAGCTAAGTAACATGTGCCTTTTCTCCTTTTCTCCCTTATGGCGGCCTATTTATTTAAACTAACGTATGCCAATGCAGGGCAACAGTGCCCAGCGTCCATTTTTTTTGGACGCCGGTGTATTTTCACCGGCGAATGTGCGCCGGTGTCCAAAAATGGACGCCGGCGTCCAAAATGACACGCAGATGGCGTTTTTTTCAGCAAAACGGGCCAAATTCGCCCATCACTGATTTTAATTACTTGAAGGCCAGCACTATTGCTGTTATGTACAAAAGGCAAAATATGCATGGTAAAGGATATTTTTGTTCCATTCAATAACCTATAATATGCCTTTACATTTGTGGGTATTTCTTCTGTAAATGCACATTTTATCAATAAAAAATAAGGGAAAATAGAAGATATTTTTAAAATAATACTAATCTAGAATAATTTTTTATGTATTTTATATATTAAAAGCTTATCTTAAATATATAGTAGGAACTTGAAACAAAACACAATAGATTTTTTTTGATGTGCGCGCATGGGGTTATTGTTATGAAATACATAATATCATTTCCGATACTCAGGAACATAAAGTGGCTAAAGGAGAATTAAATGTTTCAGAAGCTCATTTTAGAGCAATAGGTGATGTTTAGAGGCTTTTGGGGATAAGATAAGAGGAAGATGTGAAAAAGTAATTCTGCACTTACAGATTGGAAGATAAATAGAATTCAATAGAGGCGCTTGAAGCAAGTAATGCAGCTAAAAAGGAATATATGGGCAACAAAAGTAGAAGGGAATCAGCCAAAGGAAATTAGAAGAGACATTGTGATGATCTCTAAAAATAAAATGTAATACAAGTCAGCCTAGTCATGAGACTGTTGATCTATCCCTGAATATGCTCTCTATTCTTTCTACCAGGCACGTCTGACCTACAAAAATGGCTTCAGCTGCCTCTTTTTACCACCTGGGTGACCCCAAACATCTTGCAGATTGTTCATACAGTATATTTTATAATGACATAAAGTTGCAATAAAAGCTCTGACTTGTTTTACGTCTAGTATAAAATATGCATTGCAGAGAGGTGATATATGCTTCTAATTGTAAGCAGGCTGGTTATAATATAAATCCCCATCTGATCACCAGGCATTGCATCATAAAAGTCAATATGTTTATCAAGTTGTGCATTGATTTTATCAGATCATGTTTAGTTTCTGTATGACAACCAGAAGCTTAAAATGAAAAAAACGCTGGCGCTAATCACACGTGGCAGTTCGTTTTCAGAAGTCGCCCAAAGTTGCCTCACAAGGAAACTTGGAGTTAATTCGGAAAACGAATCGCCAAAAGTGATTAGTGCTGGCGTTTTTTCATTTTAAGCTGGCGCAGAGTCAGGGAAGTCGTTTGGGTAGATTGGTTGCCGCAAAAACGAGGCGATTAGTCGCCAGGCGACCAAATCTCCCCAAAACGCCCTGTGTGGCCTGACCCTTACACCATTACTTAACAGAGAATACCGCTAAAATTACCAACTTATCTTCTGAATGTTTCCCTTCAACTAGAAAAGGAAAATCAATATAGATCATCACATAAAACAATGGAAACAAAGGAAAGTAAACACTTTGATGGTAAAGAGAAGGACCACCATGTTGATAGTCAATGCAAATAAATGAGGATAATATGATTTGAGTATGACTGTCATGTGTCAACGTTTCTGCATTATTTTATTATTTTAGAACTGGTGTTGATGGTTTCCTTGTTGTTTTGTTCTACACTGGAATTTGGAGGATTAGTCAAATAAAAATTTGACTATAGCTGACACTTGGTGGTCTATTTATTAAACCTAACATTTTTTTTTGGTCGAGTTTTTAAAGGGGAAAAACTCACATATTTAGAGGAAAAAACTTTTCTGGGATTTATTGTGCTCTGAAACTGTTAAAAAATTAAATCTGAAAATACTCCTGCTATAACCTGTCTCTATAACAATTTAAATTTGAATCCATGATTCTCAATATTTTCAGGCTGTTTTGCACTGGTTTTCATTTGATAATCTGCTAATATGCAAAACTAAATTTTGCCAAGTGTCAAAAAAAGACAAAGTCCATCAAGTTCAACCCCTCCAAATGAAAACCCAGCATCCATACATACACCGCTCCCTACTTCCACATAAATTCTATATACCCATATCTATACTAACTATAGTGTTTAGTATCACAATATCCTTTGATATTATGTCTGTCCAAGAAATCACCCAAGCCCCTCTTAAAGGCATTAACTGAATCAGCATTACAACATCACCCGGCAGTGCATTCCACAACCTCACTGTCCTCACTGTAAAAAACCACCTACGTTTCTTCAAATGAAAGTTCTTTTCTTCTAGTCTAAAGTGGTGGCCTCTGGTACGGTGATCCACTTTATGGGTAAAAAGGTCCCCTGCTATTTGTCTATAATGTCCTCTAATGTACTTGTAAAGTGTAATCCCCTCACAAGCGCCTTTTTTCCAGAGAAAACAACCCCAACCTTGACAGTCTACCCTCATAATTTAAGTCTTCCCTCCCTCTAACCAGTTTAGTTGCACTTAGTCTCTGCACTCTCTCCAGCTCATTTATATCCCTCTTAAAGGGATACTGTCATGGGAAAAAAAAATTCAAAATGAATTAGTTAATAGTGCTGCTCCAGCAGAATTATGCACTGAAATCCATTTCTCAAAAGAGCAAACAGATTTATTTATATTCAATTTTGAAATCTGACACGGGGCTAGACATATTGTCAATTTCCCAGCTGCCCCAAGTCATGTACTCTAGATGAGGCCTCACCAGGGACCTATAAAGAGGCATAATTATGTTTTCATCCCTTGAGTTAATGCCCTTTTTTTATACAAGACAGAACTTTATTTGCTTTAGTAGCCATTATCTATCCACTATCTAGCTACAAAAACCCCTAGATCCTTCTCATTTAAGGAAACTCTCATTAAGGACACACTGCCATTTAGTGTATAACTTGCATTTATATTATTTTTGCCAAAGTGCATAACCTGCATTTATCAACATTGAACCTCATTTTCCAGTTTGCTGCCCAGTTTCCAAGTTAGACAAATCACTGTGCAAAGTGGCAGCATCCTGCATGGAACCTATAGTTCTGCACAATTTAGTATCATCTGCAAAAATAGAAACAGTACTTTCAATGCCCACCTCCAGGTCATTAATAAACAAGTTGAAAAGCAAGGGACCTAGTACAGAGCCCTACATTAGAAAATGTATAATTTACCACTAGTGATGGGTGAATTTGTCCTGTTTCGCTTCGCCACTAATTTTGCGAATTTCCTGCGAAAAATTTGTGAAACAGCGATTTTGATGCCGGCGACAATTCGCCGGCATCGAAAATGGGTGCTGGCATCAAAGTTAACGCCGGCGCCCATTAAAGTTAATGGTCATCCGTTTATTGTGCCACAAATTCGTGCCTGGCGAATAAACTGGTTTCACTATTTACCACCATTCTTTGTAGTCTATCTTTTAACCAGTTCTCTATCCAGGTACAAATACTATGTTCCAGGCCAACAATCCTTAATTTAACCAGTAACCTTTTGTGTGGCACTATATCAAATGCTTTAGCAAAGTCTAAGTAAATCACTTCCGCTGCCATCCCAGAATTCCGGTCCCTACTTACCTTCTCATAAAAAGAAATTTAGTTAGTCTCGCAAGATCTATTACGCATAAAACCATGCAAGATCTATTACGCATAAAACCATGCTGGCACAAACTCATAGTATTATGATTTGCTATGAAGTCCAGTATCTAATACTTTATTAACCCTTTGAAAAGCTTTGTTACCACTGACGTCAGACTAACTGGCCTATAGTTTTGACGCTGAGAACGGGATCCCTTTTTGAATAGCAGCACCACATTAGCAATTTGCCAGTCTCAGCATTATGCCAGACCTCAAAGAATCCTGAAAAATTAAGTAAAGAGGTTTGGCAATCACAGAGCTAAGCTCGCTAAGTACCCTGGGATGAATACCATCTGACCCCAGACCTTTGTTTATCTTAACATGTTCTAGTCTCTTTTGAATTTCCTCATGTGTGAACCATACATCACTCGCAGCATTTTAAAGACTTCCAATTTTTGTTCTGTGTTTAACCCTGTGACAAGCATTTCACACTTAATATGTTGCAGAGATGCCCTAATACTGTCAAAGTTTGCATGTCTGCATGGGGGTTTAATTTGCAGATATTCAATTATTATTAAAACAGGAGATCAGGGAATGTGCATTGCTCATTCCAATTTCTTTTGTATATTGTAGTTAATTTGGACAGATCATTTGTTCCATTGTACATATATTTTATTTAGCCTTGAAGTACACTCCATTGTTGTGTATTATCTGAACTTATCAATGATATGTAATTTCTTTTCATACAAAACTATTTTTTCACTGAATGGGGTCTATGGGCATCATTTTTTGCAGTGAAACTTGGTGAAAAATGTTGCTCAATACTAACCACAATAACAATAGGAAGTAAAATAAGGCACAGTCGCTCCAACCTATACCTTTACTCCAATATGTGCTATGGGTGGGACCTCAATTCTCAGGGAGTAAACCCTTGCAATGATGTGGAGGCAGCGTATTACACACTTTACTGAGTGGTATTAATAAAGAATGGGCACCAATAGTTCCTTAAACAATAACTAAACTGATTTATTAACAGCAATCCTAACGGGGGAATAGAACAGTGATACAGAAGACAACCATATTGTAATAGGGCTAGGCAGTATATACTCACAATGCAGACCAATTGTGGTAGCTCTTGAAAGGGGAATATGAGTCTACCCAGAGTCCTTCCTATTTCCTTTGGAGACCATTCTTATAGGAAACTAAGTGGGGATCTATCTCAGTCCCTATTGCCCTGTCTCTGTTTCCCTGTCTGGACAACAATGCCTTTGGTATCTAATCTCTTCTATCACTCCTTGATGGAGCCAGAGGCTGCTCATTATACAGTAGATAGCCTTAATCTGACGTTCTCTCCTAGAGACTACTGCTGGATCTAACTACCCCTTACTAGTCCTGGCTAATGATCGCTCCATTTTGTGAGAATGCAAAGTAAATGGGGATACATTTAAAGGACCAATAACATCAAAAAATGAAATTGTTTTAAAGTAATAAAAATATAATGCAGTGTTGCCCTGCACTGAAAAACCTGGTGTGTTTGCTTCAGAAACACTACTATTGTGTGTATACCTGTAAATAAGATGCTGTGTAGCAATGGGGGCAGCAGTTCATAAGAGAAAAGGTTTAAGTTACACAGCAGATAGCAGATACTGTAAGCTCTGTAGAACATGTTATCTGTTATCCACTATTTAACCTGTGCCATATAGCCTTTTTTCAATTTCCGCAGTGCAGTGCAGGGCAACACTAAGGATATTTTTGTTACTTTAAAACACTTTCATTTTTTGGTGTTATTGTTCCTTTAACAGTCCCCTAAATTATAATAAATTAAACTAACTGCCCCTGTTGTTGCATTGTTCCCTTGTTCCCTTAATTATTTAGTCAGGCAAATCTGCACCTTCTATTTAAATGCCCCCATATTAGCATAGTCATTCCTAGTCACCCTCTCGATCAGGTTTCTATGCAAGATTTCAGTCGATATAAGTGTTTTCACAACATTTGCAGTTATTCATTTTTTTATATAAATTATATAGATCCACTAACATTTTTAAGTTAGCTTGAAATTGTGTGCCAATCTGTAATCTTTATTAACCACATCAATTCATTTTATTTTTCTAATTAATGTTTTTACAATGTTTTATAATGCATTGTGGTGTTTTCTTTACTGTTTTTCTCACCTTACTTGAATCACTGTTATATTTAGTGATAGACAGAACTCTATATAAAATCATTTTCCTTCCTTCTGCTAGTTTTAACCTTTCAATTTTCATTTTCTTTTTAAATTCTTGTTAAAGTGTTTTTCCTGTATCTGACCGTTCATTTCCTTGGATTGAATCATATAATTAGGCTTTTTTTTAAAAAAATAATTTCCTATAATATGTTCAAATTGCCCTTTAGGGATGTTTTTTAAGCCAAGGGTGATAATGGCATCTAGCATTATGGATGGGGGTGGTAAAAGCAGACTTGTAGTGTTAGTCAGGGGAGATGATGCCATGACATTATTGCTTCTGGCAATGTGGTTAAGAGTCCCAGTGTAAACACAAGATGAGAATCTACAAGGAACAAAGCAAACAGGCACATTGACTGCCGTAAACAGGGAATCCATATGTACGGAGGATAAAAAGTCAAAATTTATTCAAAATGTGGCATAAAAACATGTAAGCACACAGACATGAGTTGCAGGCAGGGTGAGAGCATGGCTTGACGCGTTTCGTGACGCAAAACTGGTCACTTCCTCAAGAAGCTGAGCTGAGAAGATGAGAATCTACAGTATGTGTTGGATTACTGATAATTTTCATGCCACAGGACATCCTGCAGTGTGGTATTTTGGGTTATTAAAGAAGATCTATCAAATGCTGCTTGTTTATGAGTGAAATCAATGCTTATATCTAACAAAATGTCATCTTAAGTCATCTTAATATAATATATATGTGTTTTCATGTTTAACCCTTTAAATGCCACTCTCTATATAATCCATGGCGCTGAAAGTGCTGGCATGACAACACATTCGTTTCCAAGGTTTCCTATTGTCCCGCTGTATGTTTTTTGGCAAGTTCAAAAGGCACCGACAGTGAAAGGGTTAAATATGGGCACCATGGTTATCTTGTAGTGCAATTTTTCTAATTATTTTGATTTCCAAAAATATAATATTTGAAACTGGTCGGTATACATAAGATATAGTGGATAAAAATATTCAATAGATATGGGTCTTCTTAACATATTACTGCAAAGTTATCCCTCTTTATTAGGGGAATGTAATAAAAAGTCGGTAATTGAAAAACTATTTATAATGTGATAAATGTATGCCTTTGCCCAAACAAATTCTGCTGTGCATGAATTAGATATACTGTAGCTTTTGCGAACCCGGAAACTATTTAGCGACCACTTTCAACAGTGGAAAATAGTTTGTGACAGTGCGCAGTGTATGTAATAAAACTTCTTACTGAAAAAGTTATGTTTGCTCCAAAATATTACGACACCTTTTAGCACTTCTTAAAAGTTTGCAATGTGCAATTAAAATTTGCAATGCCATAACAGTCTAATGAAGAATATTTCATTGCGAAATGGGTATTATTATTCTTATTTGAGCCAACTGTTTTTGTCTTTGCAACTTGCACCCCCAATACATTTTGATATCTACATAATAATGGAAATGTTATAAATAACTGTGTTATCTTCTGGCACATTTTTTTTGCAGAAATAGTTTTAAAGAATTTTATTCAAGTACAATAAATATTACTGTAAATCGCAGAGAAGATAATATGCTAATCTGCCTTGCTGTTTTTTATACCAAAGCTTTGGCACTTGACTAAATATAGTCATTAGTCTACACCACTAATGGTGGAAAGCCTTCCACAGTGTAAGATGAAAGATAAAATATATCACATTTGCAAAAAAAACAAACAAACAAACAAACGTATTGAGCAGCTTCAATAGCAGATGCCCAGAAGATTCAGAAAGAAGCAGTTGATTTATAAGTTAGTGGTAAACTGATGAGTAAAACTTGCCAATTTTACCTGAAAAAATGACTAAGGGGTAAATTTATCAAGGGTCAAATTTTGATGTAAAAAATACTTCAAAATTCGACCATCGACTTCGAATATCGAAGTAAATTCGAAGTCCCAGTATCCTATTCGATGGTCGAAGTATCCAAAAAATTACTTTGAATTTCGAAAATTCCCTCGAATTCACTTCGACCCTTGATAAATCTACCCCTAAATGTGGAAAAATGTGCAAAATTTCAATTTTACCAAATGTATTGGAGGCAATGGGAGTTTTTCTGCATTTTTTTTAGCTCAACAAATTTGTCTTTTTCCCTGTAGAACACACAAAGCAAATCTAGTGCCATGGGCATTTTTCAAGAAAGAAAAATATTTCATGAAAATATTTGCCACTGGTGAATTTCACCACAAACAGCAGTTGACAAAAAGGTTATGCTCATCCCTAAAGTTTACCATTCCCAAAAATATTTCATGTTCCAAAAATGTCAGTGTACAGTGTTTAAATCTTCATTTAAGGCCAATCTAACTTATCTGGCAAATTCTGTTGTAATGTATTTTATACATTGCTTATAGGCCATGAGAAATTCAATTAAGATTGTTATATTTTTTTCTCAAATCATATAAGCTATTGGGAAATCGTATATAGCTTCTATTCAGGCCACAGAGGTCAGCTCATTAAAAATGCATGCAGATCAATTGAGCAATGTAACATATTAATCATGAAAGACATATTAATTATAACTATTAAAGCCATCATTTTTTTAATCTCTTTCTATAACCGCTAAATGTTTCTTGATATTGCATAATTATTTTACATACAGAGTGTGCAGCTAAATTATATTGTGCAATTTGTTTTTCATTAGTATTGCAGAAATATAAGAACTTGACCCAGTTAGCTTTACCCAGAACAACTCCCATTGACTTCTACATGAATCTTCCGGCTTTTAGATGGTAACATTTGACTTTGAGTTTTCTGCACTTAATAAATCTGTAAAATTTAAGTTTTTTGAAAACACTAATTTATATTTGTGAGTTTCACTGAAAAAAAATAAAGCAGTTAGGTGACAGGTTCATGCAAATTAGCCCTGCACAGCATTTTTGAAGAAAAAACCTCAGAGTTCTAGAAAAGAAAGTCCCATCATGCAACGGTCCTACACTAAGACCAAGACTGGCGTGTCTGCGCACTTGCTCAAACATGAAGGCACCACATGCGCATTAAGTAAAGCTTGTGAGTTTGCTTTTACTAGACCTACAACTTGAGATTTTTGGATGTGCTCACGTCTAGGGGGAGGAATAATATTGACGCATAGGTGTTTCAGTCGCCGGCGCCATCTTTATTACGTCATGTAGGGAAAATGTTGGCACAGATAAGAAGAGATAATGTTAGCTTCTATAGAGCAGTTCAGGAGAACTGAGCGGTTCCTTGAAAAAAGATATTAGTGATCAGTTACATGCTGGGATACTCTACTACAAGATGAGGTAATAAGAAACATACTTTCCTTGTCCTTTAAAAAGGGACAAACATTAAATTTAAGATCACATTTTTTGGTTTAGGAAAAAACCTGAATTTGAAAATGAATTTATTGAGCTCTAAGAGGATGTAGGTTTTCTGGGTAAAGGCATTTCTATAAAATATCACCATACTATAAAGCTATTAAAATATTAAAATATAAATGAAACCCAATAGGATTTTTTGCTTCCAATATGAATTTATGCAGCTCAATTGCTATCAAGTACAAGGTACTGTTGTATTAGTATTATTATTATAGAGAAAATGGGTTTCCAGATAAGGGATCCCATACTTGTAGTACACTATGTATGAATGCAAAATAGGTGTGGAAAAGTTGTGAGAACAGGCAGTTTTCCAGTTTCTGGAAAACTTTTCTGTATTCCATGATCCTCAGTGGGATTGCAGCTAGTGATGGGCGAATAAATTTGCCAGGTGTGAAGCCAAATGGGACAAATTCGCCCATCACTAATTGCAGCTAATTCTGTTGAGAACTATGCAATGCTGATAGCAGGTGCATTGCTTTCTAGACGTCAGAGAAGTAATGTCTTTGTCCTGCAGGGCTGAGAGTGAGCATATTGACAGAAGATTACAATCAGTGAAATGTTGGGTAGTGATGTTCATGATTTTATCAAGTCTTTTCCCACACCAGGTTTTTTGAATAAATGTATTGATCAATGCAGTAAAAAGTGCTCCGGAGTTTGGTCAAAGTGCTTTTAAGAAAATAGTGAGAAATTTTCAGATTTTAGTAAATAATCCTCTACATGTTCAAATTTGGTTTGGCTAAACACGGGTCTTGATACACCAAATCCAGGACTGGGTTCACAATTTGGCTGAATCCTGGCACTTTGGAGAAGCACCACATGGTGGTGTAAGGTTGACCCAATGCAAATAATGCCAATGCCTGCTGGAGGACACTGACATGCAAATAGGTCAGTGGAGCTCTTGTAAAGTCTAGGGGCCATAAAAAATTCTTGGAGGATGCCCAATAGGAGAGACCTGCATTACGAGATTTAATGAGACTGTACTATACAGGAAATGAAAAGTTGGTGGTTGAAGGGTCTACTGAGACAATGGAGGGTATTTATTTAAATAAAAATAATTCCAGATTTATTATATCCTGAAGCTGCTAACAATTGGAATCCAAAAATACTCCAGCTAAAACCTGCCAAAATCATGTAAAAGTAAATGGCAGATAGTCCCTTTTACTTTTGAAACATGGTTCTTGAAAGTTTTGGGTTGTTTGAGCTGGTTTTTGTTCAATAATCTTAATTATTATAGGTTTTCGGATGACAACTCAAAAAAGTTGCATGATTCTAATTGATGGTAGATTTTGTCTCAACGTATTTTCATACTGATTTTTTTTTAGAAAAATATTTTTTTTATTACATTAAGGGGATTTGGGTTTGGGAATTTGGTCAAATTTGTTTTTTATAATAAAGTGAGAAAAACTTGAGTTTTAGTAAGTAACTCACTTGAATTTTATGTTTCAGATTCAATTCAACCAAATACACGAGTTAGGATGCACCAGTTTCAATATTGGGTTTGTGATTTGACTGAATCCTAGCAATTTTTGCAGGGTTTGGTTTTGGATGAATCTTATACCTAATCCTGGTTTTAGTGTATCCCTTATTTAAACCAGACTGCATCATGGAGAAGCACGACATGGTAGTATAAAATGGACTAATGCAACTAATGCCAATGCCTGCTAGAGGACACAGGCATCCAAAGATGTCATTGGAGCTCTTGAAATAGGACAGCCCTGCATTATGGAATTGAATGGGATCTACTTCAGAGGAGTATGAATGAACACTCCATCAATCGTACATAGTCAACTGATTACATTTGCATTATATGTTATTTATTTAGTACCAACATATTTCATATGACTTTACAGAGATTATACATTATCCTCACCAGTCCCATCCCCAACAGAGCTTAGAAATAACGGGGCACAGGGCCCCGTTATTTCTAATGGCGGCCCTGGAAACCCCTAATCACATTTCTCAAATCTGATAATTGCAAATATTTAAAAGTGCTTAGAGGAAAGTATATTAGTTTATCCAACTGGATAGTGCCAACTGTAACTCATTTTGCATGCCAAAAAATATTGGTTAAATAAAAGCTTCCAAATCTGTTGCGTATTTGATTTGATGCAGGATCAAAGAACTCCCTGTAGACACTTTTAATTCTTTAGGTGTATGTTTATGTATGCTTTTCCATGCAGACAAGGTTCAGGACTAAAAACACATGTACTGTATGTAAAGCATATTGTGGCTTTCAATAGTAGGCTTAAAAATTAAGCTATTCACTAGCAAAGGGTCTCCAATTATATCTGCAAAGTAGATGGAAACTAGATGACATTTTTCATCTTTAAATCATTATTTTCCCATGAAGAAACCACATGGCTGGACATTAAAGCATAATACTATCATTTCATGCAAGCTCTGTTTTCATTTTTTTGGAACAGAAACACATATCAAACTGTATTCTGCTTCCTTTGAATTTAACAGCAATGATAAAAATATCACTTCAAAATTAATTACTGTTTTGAAAAAAACTCAGCTTAGTGTAAATGAATTGATTTGTTAGAGAGTCAATGCATATTTACCAAATTATTTAAATTAACAATTGGATACAAAGGACTTCCATTTAAGCCTTATATTGGAAATTATAAAATTTGGAAAATGCAGAAGTGAAAGCTAATTTTACTACTGTATCATTTTAACTTTTAGTATGATGTAGAGACTGATATTCTGCTTTCTGTTTTCATTTTACATTATTTAGCTATTTATTCAGGATCTCTCCAGTTTGCAATTTCAGCAATCTCTTTGCTAGGGTCCAAATTACCCTAGCAACCATGCATTGATATGAATAAGAGACTGGAATATGAATAGGAGAGGCCCAAATAAAAAGATGACCAATAAAAAGTAGCAGTAAAAATAAGTGTGTAGCCTTACAGAGCATTTAGTTTTCAGATGGGGTCAGCGACGCCCATCTGAAAGCTGGAAAGAGTCAGAAGAAAAAGGCAAATAAAAGGATTAAAAATAAATAATGAAAATCAATGGAAAATTTTCTTAGAATTGGGCATTCTATTAAATACTGAAAGTTTACTGAAAGATGAAGCACCCCTTTAACCAAATTCTTCTTTGTATTTGGCTTTTCTTTAATGTTTTCTTGACAATTTTGACATAAATTTGCCATTTGGGATACAGCATGCTATGTTATAATTAATAGGTGTGGCTAACAGAAATACTCTGTTTGTTTCTCTCCCAGATCTGCTGATTATATATTATTCAATAACTGATACTGTATTTAAATAAAGTACAATTGCAAATATCATGTTTTTCACTGATTATTTTTTCATACATTGTTTTGAGATTTGTACTCTACCACCAGGTGGAACATTTGGATATTGGTGGATATTGTTGCAAAGAATCCAGACATCCTTAAAAATAATCTTTCAGCCTTCTAGCAATTCTCTAGAATTCTTTGAGGCAGATTGGACTTCATGAATGGAAATTACACCCCCTTTTGTGAGCTCATTCAGTTGGGCTCAGGGCCGGATTCCCTGAGCAGGTGTTCCTAGTCCCCCCGCCCACCCACACTACACTACTAATATTCAATAAAATTGAGTCTTAATTAATGCCCTTTCGCTGTCTTTGCATTGGATTTTCTTGCAAGCAATGGGCTTGGAGCTTGCACACACTGGACACTAACACAAATCGGTTAGTTACAAGTGCTTTACCTGCCATTCTTGTTTCAGAGGGGACTCAACTGTTGGTCTTATAAAAGGTTCTGAAACAATATGCCCATTTATGAGAGACCTCTAGGGGCAAATTCACTAAGATCCGCAGTTGCACCGGCGACAGCTTCGCCACACTCCGCCGCACTTCGCCAGGCGTAGTTTCACCAGCGCTACTCAAATTCACTAAAATGTGAAGTTGCGCTCAGGGAGGCGAATGGTAGCGAAGTTGCGCTAGCATTAATTCGTCAAGCAAAGCGAAGTTACGCTAGCGATGCCTAATTTGCATACGGTGCCAAGTTAAAGTACAATTTTTAACTTTTTTTGAAGCAAGCCCTATCTATTCTATTGCACTTCTCAGTTGGCGAAGGCAAGTCTGGCGCAAGAGTTAACGTTCATGAAAATCCGCAAGTAAGTGAATTAGCGTAGTTACTTCCCTTCGCCATAGCGCAACTTCGCCTGGCATAAGGGTGTGAAGTAGCGCTAGAGTAGGTCCACTTAGCTGGCGAATCTGTGCTAGCGTTAGCCACTTTGCGCTTTAGCGAATTTGCCCACTAGAGTTTGAACACCAGAGTCCTTGACTTCTTGGGTTGAGTTCCTATAGTTCAACTTAGTTGCTAACTCTTCTAGGGGACACAAGTTCAAGGGCATATAACCCAGACCCCTTTGTACACAGGTAATATTTTACCATAGTGTTTCCATGCAAGAAGAGAAAATATAGGACTAGACATGGAAAATCATATATAAGAAAGCAAGAATATGGAGGGCTATTTCTCATAATAAAAACCTTAGTTAGTATCAGGAAATGAAACAGGAAGGGAACACACCCTGCACTTCAAAACATAATTAGTAATTAAAAATCATCATAAATGCAAAGACAAAAACTAAAGCAGAACCCATATGAAACACAATCTAGGATTCTGCATTTTCCAACAATCTGGAAAGAATCTCCAGCAAATCTTGTGACCCCTGCAGGTTTTTATTTGATTTCAATCCAGATCCCTTGGCTCACTGTACATTGCTTCTTGTATCATCATCATCATCATGGTGACATATGTTTATACTTATCATTAAAAAGCTGAAGTACTGTACGAGACATCCTGATCTTGACTGATTAAAATTGCTTTGGAAAAAATAAATGATTGAGAAAGGGAGACAGAGAAAGACATTACAGGTATACTTTGGTTCCACTCTCTGTCTATAGCACAGTAAGACATTATATTCTACATATACAGTATAAAGTGATGATGTTCCATCTTTATCACGTCATGTCTGCTGTACAGATCTGTCATCTCATCTTCATCAAAAAAACGTATTTATGTGGAACTGTAACACAGTAACTATCCTGTTTCTACACACTTCAATGGTTTTAGTGAGAACGAATAAACAGCATGTTTATAAAGTGTTTCTATGATAGCAATAGAAAGCTAAATATGAAGTGAAGGAAATTTATGTTGAAAAGATAGAAAAGGTATGGTTAGCATTTCTGCCTGAAACTGTCCAGATTCTGTCTCAATATCAACAAGAGTATTGTTTTTTTTGAGTTGGTATCTTCTCAAGTTGTCAGAGTGGACTTCATCCTGTACCCTAATTTACTTCCAAATCTTGAACCCAGGCCAGTTAATTGGGTTCTAATGAAAGTAGCTTCACTAGAAACGATTGATAGGAATGTTAGATATTTTAGAATGGCATAAGTGTTGTATGTGATGCTGAGTTTTAGGGTAATTATTTTTTAATAAGCAAACAAAACATTTTCAAGAAGTCTTCGAGGGTGCTGCTTTTCTTCATACTGTATATTTAGCATCTGGTAAGAACGGGAGGTGGTAAGGAAGAACCTGGACAGCCTGGGTGTTTGGTTGTGGAACCTGTTGTATTTCTGGGTCTAATATAGACTTTGGGGTGCTTCTTTTGCCTAGAAAATGTAGTAAAGCTCACTTTTTTAAAATTACCAGAAATCACCAAATGTCTCTCTATTGTTTACGAGAATCAGTTGAGGAAAAGGAGCCCTCCCCTAAAATATATATTGGATTTACCTGTTAAAATATGACACCCAACTCCTACATGAATAGAGAATGAAGAAAGGCAGATGATGGGAGAGGGAAACGGAAGATAAACTTGATTATTCCAGAAAAGGTAGAGAATTTTAAATTTCTTACATTTAGAAAGTGTGATGAAGCTTATATTCATTCAGTTTCCATTTTCGCAATATATGAAATAGAATTATTTGACCATATATAATGGATTTTTCTATTTTCATTTTTACTTTACCCTTCATTTCTTCAACATAAGTAGTGATGGGCGAATCTGATCAATTTCACGTTGCTTTACTTAAAATATGTTTCCTGGTGTTTCCTTGTCTTACAAAAAGAGGGTTATTAATCAAAGTCCAAATGGAAAACACTCGAAAAATTCGGGGGGTTTTTTACTATAAAATTTACATTTTTTTGTGGGAAAAAACTTTTTCAGGATTTATTAAACCCAGAGGTTGCAAAAAGTCTGAATCCAAAAATCTAGCATCTCACACCTGCCGAGGTTGTATATAAGTCAATGGGAGAGGTCCCTATCCTATTAGGAAGTTTCTGTGGTCAGCACTGGAATTAGCCTGAGAATCCGACCAATTCATACATTGTACAATACCAATTTTCCTACAATTTTTTCCCTGAACCGATTAATTTGTGCTGTTTTAATAATAAATAAGATCAAATTGTGGAGTGTCGTTTTTTCAGACTTTTTTAATTAAATTTTTAGAAAAATTCAGATTTTGAAAAAGAAGGCCCTAAAGTTGTGTTTGATAAATGCTTATTCAAAAAATTATTGCCTTGTCAAACAAATATTCTGACAGATACAGCACCCAAAAATGCAAAAGTTCTTTATAAATCAGATATATCTTTACCTTGAAGCAGGGAAAGACAACTTTTTTCATATACAAATTAAAAAATAGGGTTTAAGAAGAAATAACCAAGTTAAAAATGTCTAAAAAAAAAAAAAAAAATCGGGGTCTCCGGAAATGTGAGATTTAACTGATGATTTCATTCTGTTTAGAGCAGATGTATCATCTTTAAGAAATGTTTCTCTGAGGGGATATTTGATGAGCCACTTTTAATCAAGGATAGAGTTTCCATGCAATCTAGTTCACTTTTATTTACTTTAGAGTAATGGCATGCTTTACCCATATTGATATAATTCTCAAAACCCATTTCACCTAAATCACAGGGGTTCATTATAGACTGTTGATCTGTTTGCTGCAGGTAGAATAAAGAAAAACAAATATATGATACTCTTTGGTATCAGGTGTCTGCCATGCAATGTCAATATGGCACACAGATGCCCACCAAAGAGAACAACACCCTCCATCTTCACTGTTCTATCAAATTGAAGTACTAATTGGCTGATATGGGTTATTGCACTAATAAAACGAAGTGTACCTCTATCAGTAAACAAGAGACAAATTATTTGAATTATCACATTTGTTTTAATGCAGGGGTGTCCAAACTGCGGCCCGAGGGCCAAATGCGGCCCAGGATGCATATGAATGCGGCCCAACTTGGTTCCCGAGGAAACGTCATGTCGCAAAGAATATATGAGGAGGGGGGACTCTGCCCATTGCCCAGTTAGCAATAATAATATAATAATAAGTCTATTTAATATAATATAAGTGTCCCATATTCCAGTGTATAGCTCCATCTGGTTATCCAACTGGCATTGTAGTTCTTTTCTGTGTTTTTCCTTTACTTTTACAAATCAAACATGTTTGTGTATTTCATATGTGGCCCCAGATAATTTTTCTTTTTCCAATGTGGCCCTGCGAGCCAAAAGTTTGGACACCCCTGTTTTAATGAAAAGGTAAAAAAAAGCAGCACGACACATGGACTATGTTGCCAAGAGTAACCATTACAAATGTCTATAGAGAGGATTCTTTTAAGCAAATTAGTCCTTTGCACTTCACTCGCCAAGTCAGAGATATTCAAAGATGAATGGCTCACAGCAGCTGCCTGCAAAAATACAGTATTGTGCATTTATTACTCAACAAGTTGAAATGCAATGTTATACTTGTGATACTTGGTGGTCTAGTGGGGCAGCAGAGATGCCCGTAAAGTTCTGGTGTGCTTGGACTTTTACTAAGCCTGGCACAGTGTGATGACATTGCACGTAAGTTAGGGTGCAGTGATGTTATTGCGTAAGGGGCAAAATTAGAATATTAAATGGGCCACTAACTAATTTTCCTTGCTCAAGGTAGGTCTATCTAGAATAGCTCCTGGAGTCACTTCTCAGCTTGTTCTTGTGTTTCTGACACCAGCTTGACCTGGATTTACTTTTCACCCATGGATCTGACTAAGCCTCTAGATCCTGATACTGTACTACACTGCCTGATTGGTTATTGACTCTGGCCTGTTCTTCCTGAGTCCACTTTGCTCATATGCCATTATTTCTGTTAAACATAGTGATTCCATTGTTCGCCCAGAATTCCTGCCACAATTCACAATAAGACCTGTAAGTATCTGAGTAGAGAAGGGCTCCTTCTGAAGGGAAAGGCGGTTTTTATAGCAGAAGACCAGAATCTCAGCACTTTTGCCTGACAAGCTACATGTATGGGGCAGATTTATCAAGGGTCGAATTTCGAGGGTTAATAAACCCTCGAATTCAACCCTCGAAGTAAAATCCTTCGAATTCGAAGCGCAAATACTTCGATCGAACGATTGAGTAAAAATTGTTCGATGGAACAATAAAATCCTTCAAATCGAACGATTTTAATCGATCGATCGAAGGATTTTTATTCGATCATAAAAAACTTAGAAGAGTGCTGGGGAAGGTCCCCATATGCTAACATTGAACCTCGGTAGGTTTAAATTGGCGAAGTATGTAGTCGGAGTATTTTTTAAAGAGACAGTACTTTGACTATCCAATGGTCGAATGATTTTTACTTCGAACCGTTCGAATCATTCGATTCAATCAAATTCAATCGAATTTGACCCATTCGATGGTCGAAGTACCCAAAAAAATACTTCGAAATGCCAATGTTTTTTCATTGGAATCCTTCACTTGAGCTTAGTAAATCTGCCCCCTAATGTTGCCATCCAGTAGCCACCCCACAAACAGTTCATTGCTGTCATACAGTGCTTGCATTGCAACTAGACAGAGGATTGTGCTTTATCAGGGTCGGTTCTTATGTTTCTAGCAATGTTCCCAACCATGCTCACCTTATCTCACAATGACAGTATGAAAGCACACAAACTTTTGCTCCCCTTCCACAACTTCTCTGTCCTGTCTCTATATCCAAACTTAAATTAGGCTGAAAAGTGTAGTAAAATAAATCCAGGGTTTTTATAGAGATAAATTGAACTCTTAAATGAATTATTATTGAAATGAAGTCTTTTGGGGGAAAAATTAGAATGTGGTTTTGGTGTAGGAATATGTAATAACAAATAATTTAAATAATTTGTTTCCCAGTTGCATGACTTAATATTCATGAAGCATGAACCAGAAAATGTAACAATACATATAACAGCTCTGGTGTATGCTGATGAAACCAATCAGTGCAATATCTGGAATAATCTTATGGGATTTATCAACAAACATTTATGCAAAGCAAAAATTGAAAAATCACAGTTTCATAATCCTAATGAAATGTTCTACACGAAAACAATTCAAGATTAGTTAGTGTTAATCATAACAGAAATCTCAAATCAATATAAGGCTCCAGAGCTTTGCAACACATTGCATCAATTGGAAGGGTGCTCATGCAGAGTTATTGGTGCATATAGTGCACACAATTCACATGGCTAAACATTTATTTTAATTGAAAAAAGGTTGTAATTTTGTGTTCCAGATCCTTCAACTGAGCCTGCTTCAATACCACTGGAGGATGAGAACTGTAGCATCTAAGGGAGTGTTATTTGAAACAACAAACACGATAAAATTAAAAATAAAAGTTTCATTGAAGCGTAACTGCTCTCACCTGCAAGCATTTTATGTTGTCACTGTATTTAATGATCACATGGCAAATTATATCATCAACAGTGACACTGTTGACATTACAGGCAATGGGCCAGATTAGATTAATTGAGAAAAAGTTACCTCATGCTTTAATCAAGTGAAAAGTCCTGAACGAGACTCGATTCAAAGAGAAAAAGCTTTTCACCTAATAAATTTCTAGTTTTTCACCATACACTTCAATAGGGTTTTCACGAGATAGATACGTTGTAGTGAGATATGGTATTTTTCTGAATTGAATTGTATCTCAAACTGAATGTAGTCCATGAGTTCTCACATGAGAAACCTTTATCACCCTGAATTGAATATGGCCCATTATACCTTACATTATACCTTACATCACTATTTTCTGACATCAGTCATTGGGCCAGATTCAATTCACTGAGAAAATGGATTCAATTTGAGATGAAATTCAATTTCGAAAAATTGATCTCACTGTTTATCACATGGAGTCTCTATTGAAGTCTATGGGACAACACTAAAATATAGTGTTGCTCTGCACTGGTAAAACTGGTGGCTTTGCTTCAGAAACTGTACTATAGTTTATATAAACAAGCTGCTGTGTAGCCATGGGGGCAGCCATTCAAGCACAGGATACACAGTAGATAACAGATAAGTACTACTATAGTTTATATAAACAAGCTGCTGTGTAGCCATGGGGGCAGCCATTCAAGCACAGGGTACACAGTAGATAACAGATAAGTACTACTATAGTTTATATAAACAAGTTGCTGTGTAGCCATGGGGGCAGCCATTCAAGCACAGGATACACAGTAGATAACAGACAAGTACTACTATAGTTTATATAAACAAGCTGCTGTGTAGCCATGGGGGCAGCCATTCAAGCACAGGATACACAGTAGATAACAGATAAGTACTACTATAGTTTATATAAACAAGCTGCTGTGTAGCCATGGGGGCAGCCATTCAAGCACAGGATACACAGTAGATAACAGATAAGTACTACTATCGTTTATATAAACAAGCTGTTGTATAGCCGTGGGGGCAGCCATTCAAGCACAGGATACACAGTAGATAACAGATTTGTACTACTATAGTTTATATAAACAAGCTGCTGTGTAGCCATGGGGGCAGCCATTCAAGCATACACAGTAGATAACAGATAAGTACTACTATAGTTTATATAAACAAGCTGCTGTGTAGCCATGTGGGCAGCCATTCAAGCATAGAATACACAGTAGATAACAGATAAGTACTACTATAGTTTATATAAACAAGCTGCTGTGTAGCCATGGGGGCAGCCATTCAAGCACAGGATACACAGTAGATAACAGAAGTTCTGTAGAATCCCATTGTATACTACAGAGTTTATCTGTTATCTGCTGTGTATCCTGTGCTTTTTCTCCTTTTTTAGCATTGAATGGCTGCCCCCATGGTTATACAGCAGCTTGTTTATTTAAAATATAGTTGTCTTTCTGAGGCAAACATACCTGTTTTACTGTGCATCGCAACACTATATTACTGTATATTTTATTACATTAAATCACTTTCATTTTTGATGTTACTGTTCCTTTAACATCAATCACAGGCATACTCCAGGACTTGTACAGAAATACTGCAATACTTATATTATATATAAATAATACTTCAGCATATTTATGTAATTGTATTGCAGCTCATTGTTTGCTGTGTTCCTATAGCATCAAGAGGCTACAAAAGATGAGAGTCCACTAAATGTTCTCATTTGCATATTATCATCCTGGTTCCCTGCTGCTGGTAATACTGCAAGTTATGAAAATGAATTTAGAAGATTGCAATTGAAAGCTTTCTGCAAAGCATGAAGTATCCAGAAGAATGAGCCTTAGCATCCTTCATTGCACTCATTGCTGATTAAGCTGTCATTTTCAAACACAGTTTTCTGAGCAAAAGTGGACACTTATACAAGAGGAGGGGAAAAGGAGCTGGAGAGGGGAAACAAAAGAATATATTTGAAATATACAGCCAGGGCCACCGTACAACAAAATTTCTGGGGCCCCGCCCACACTCATGCCTAAGCACCACCACATATCCCGCCCACTCCACATCACAGTTAAAAGCCCACACAGACATTAGCGCTCAAAAATAACCCCCCCCCCCACAAACGAGTTATAAAAAGCCATTGATGGTCAGGGCCTTATAAGTTAAAAAAAATTGGGGCCCAAAAAAAAAAAAAAACAATTTTTTTACAATTTTTTTTTTTTTAAAAACACATTGGTGGCAGGGGCCCCTTACAAGTTTTTTTTTAATGGTGCCAGGGCCCCCCTTACAAGTTACAAAAAAAAATTGGGGCCCCAAAATTTTTAAAAAAAAAAAAAAAAAAACATTGGTGGAAGGGGCCTATAGAATATTAAAATTATACATTGGTAGCCAGGGGATTAAAAAAAAAACACAAACTGGTGTTCAGTAGAATTGAACTCAAGGCTTCATGATTCAACTTCGCCTCCTTTCATGACTTTGGGTCTTTTCGCCGATTTAGGACTATAATTTTGGCTGTTTTCGGGTCTTTTCGCCGATTCTGGACTTCGGCTTCGGCTGTTTTTCAGGGACTTCGGGTCTTTTCGCTGCTTCGGGACTTTGGCTTTGGCTGTTGGAACCTGCGAAATGGCCACACGGCTCGGGTGCTCGTAAGGGGGACCTGGCTCTTTCAAAAAAGCAGCACTGCCGGGCCCCCCTTCAGGCCCGGGACCGGGACACTTGTCCCCCCCCCGATGGCGGCCCTGTATATACAGTGGAATGCATAAAGAGCTATTAGTATTTAAATCAAAAATACTTAAACCACGTGTTCAGTAAACATGGCTTGGATGGGGAGGCTTTGGAGCCTTGGGAGCTAAGAAAGGCAAATCCTGCCCAAAATCTGAAAGTAAATCTCAAGGTTTTTGCACATAATTGGGCCAGGCAAAATAAGGGACACATATATGGACTCTTCTTCACAAGATACAGTGGTTGGAAATTCCATTTGAATATCGATGTAACAAATAAATAGTTTTCTCTCAAGTCTTCCTATCAACAAGTTAACAACACTGAATCATCTTTTGCATTTAGCATTTGTTATGGTATTTCAACATGTCCTGCTAGAGAATCACACATTACTCACTAATGTTCTGAAATCAATTATGTAGGTTTTTTTTTTTTAATGGAATGGTTTGAGTGCTTTGAGAGATTATCACTTGCCCTCCTGTTAGCCTTTTCAAGCTTTGCATTAAGTTTACTGCTGTGCCAGATTTTGAATTTAATTACAAATATAGTTAGTAATACAAAATTTTCCCGAAGAACTGAAAACCATTATTTTGAGGGTAATTTTGTCTTGTCGGAAAGGTTAAATGCTAGTGTAAGAGGCAGAATAGCAAACGCTTGTGTTGATATCACAGCAGAGCACTTTATGCATAATTGTATTTAATAAACTCCATAGGTAAAGTTTTGCAAATAGTGCTTGTCTAAATTTTAGATATTTTCTCAAAGTAAAATGATCAGCTCTCCAACTTTCTCCAGCCTCTCCAACATTACAGTACAGCCCAACTCTTCTACCGCTTCACTAACAAATATATAACAAATACATATGCAGCTTGTGTTGATGTCTCATTAGAGCACTTAAAGGAACAGTAACACCAACAAATGAAAGTGCATTAAATGAATTAAAATATAATGTAGTGTTGCCCTGCACTGGCAAAACTGGTTTGTTTGCTTCAGCAACTCTACTATAGTATACATTAACAAGATGCTGGGAAGCTATGGGGGCAGCCATTCAAAGCTGAAAAAGGAGAAATGGCACAAGTTACACAGCTGACAACAGGGTAGTCCTGTAGTATAAAATGCAATTCTAAATAGCTTATCTGTTATGTACTATTTATCTTGTGCTTGTATCGCTGCCAATGGAAAGTTGTGCTCACCACTAATTTTTAAAACCATTAGGCGGGGGTGCAATGAGGGTGTGACCACAAAATACATATAGACAAATACAAGAGTCCTCTGCACTCAACCCATTATCAATATATTTAAGACATTGAAACATTTTGTACATACAGCTATTAACAAATAAATGCCTTACCCTTTAAACAAAACAGGGATTGTTTGTCCATATATTGCAATATATTTAAGCTGGCCAACTACGTCACAGTCATCCCATATCTGGCCAGTCCTACGCTTAATTTTCAGCTTTAACTGCAACTTACTTGCTGCTTTCAAGGTTAAAACTCCCAAACATGGTTTGCCCTTTTATTGGCCACCAGGTGATTCCAGTGGGGGCCATTAAAAAGGCAACCATGTTTGGGAGTTTTAACCTGAAAGCAGCAAGTATATTGCAGGTAAAACTTAGTGCATGTGTAAAATGTATAATGAAGCAATAGAATTCTTAATGAATCAGATAAAATTGAGCATAGGACTGGCCAGATATGGGATGACTTTGACGTAGTTGGCCAGCTTAAATATATTGCAATATATGGACAAACAATCCCTGTTTTGTTTAAAGGGTAAGGCATTTTTTAGTAGCAGTATGCACAAAATGTCTCTGTCTTAAATATATTGATAATGGGTTGAGTGCAGAGGACTCTTGTGTTTGACTATATATATATATATATATATATATATATATATATATATATATATATATATATATATATATATTAGGGATGCACCGAATCCACTATTTTGGATTCGGCCGAACCCCCGAATCCTTTGTGAAAGATTCGGCCGAATACCGAACCGAATCCGAACCCTAATTTGCATAGGGTTGGGAAGGGAAAAATGATTTTACTTCCTTGTTTTGTGTCGAAAAGTCACGGGATTTCCCTCCCCACCCCTAATTTGCATATGCAAATTAGGATTCGGATTCGGTTCGGCCGGGCAAAAGGATTCGGCCGAAACCGAATCCTGCTGAAAAAGGCCGAATCCTGGCAGAATCCCGAACCGAATCCTGGATTTGGTGCATCCCTAATATATATATATATATATATGTGACCCTGTATGTACCTGTCCTATTTAAATTGACCTGAGTGTGAATGAAGTTTTGCTAGGCAGAAATGAATGGTAGTGAAAGTTCGCAATGAAATGCTCGCGCTGATGAATTCACGATAGCTAGTGAAACTTCGCCAGCGTTAGTCTGATGAGACATAACTTCTCATTTTGATGAATTAACATATGCCCTGCGAATTAACATCTGTCGAAGTTGGGCAATGTGTGACGGAGCGTTCCGAGGCAAAAATTCACCCTTTTGTGAATTTCCCTCCAAGATGGAAAACTCCTGTGACCAGGCCTGAATCATTACTACTATAGAGATGCTGCACCTTTAGGATCAGGCCACACAAGGAGATTCGGCGAGATTTTGTTGCCTGGCGACTAATCACCTAGTTTTCTGAGCGACGATGCAGCGATGTGTTTGTGTGAGGCAACTTCGGGCGATTATAGAAAACGCATCGCCGCGTGTGCATTAGCGCAGTCAACTTTTCATTGTAGCCTATGGGAAAAAACACTGAGGCAGTTCAAGGAGATTGTCGCTCAGAAAACGAGGCGATTAGTTGCCAGGCGACAAAATCTCCCCGAATCTCCTCGTGTGAATGAACCCTTAGGCTGGTTCAATAAGTTCATGTATAAAGTATGCCATTTCTAGCCATATCCAATTTTAGGGCTTATTTCTCCTTTAATAAGCCTGTACTTAATAAGGAAAACTTTCTATGCACATACCATTTTAATTCATGGCCAAATTTGTAGTGCCAGTACTCCCATACTCTAAAAACCCATAGGCAAGTTATTTGGCTCCTGGTAGAACTGACCATAATGTAGATGGTGGAGACCTTGGATTGAAAACTCCACTGGGGCAGTGAAGGCTTTATAACCTCTCTTTAAAAGCATTGTGGAATAGGGTGGCACAAAAACAATCAAGGATATTAATAATTGTTATTAACTATTTATTTCATAGGCACAACCAGTTATCATATGTCCCGTAGGGAAAATGATGCTTGACTTACATTTGAATGAACTTCCAGTCTGATATTTATAGGCTCTATGAAAACATCAGAAAAAAACTGCAATATAAATTCTAGATGGAGCAAATTTTAGCTAGATTTTTTTCTTAGATGGCTCACAATGTCTTGCCACAATAACAGGCTGGAAAAGATCACGGTCACACATTTTCATGTTATCTAAAGTCTGTAGTATTTCTTTGGACTGGCTAAAGGTTATACAGGCACAGGTCTATGGTTAACTACTTTCGAATGATGCCAGAAGTGGCTCACATTTGAGAGAACATTTGCATCAGGTCTTGTAACAACCAATCAGCAAATAGCATTTACTAGTCACGGATTAGAAAAAAAAAAACACAAAACATTTGATTGCTTGCTATGGGTTGTATCTGGTTCAAATGTTGCAATTTTTATTATGTTAACTCATTTGTGTTTTGTAGCATAGTGTGTTATCATTCCTGAAAGTGGAAGAGCACATGATAGGGCTTTAAATGTAATTAGCGGATTGGCTAAATGGTCAAATAATTATTGCAATCTTTTATTTTTCTTGTTCTCCTAAAATACTTTATGAAAGGACCCTATTTACGTGCATGGGTGTAATCATCATCCTTTCATTTATCCAATCCCATTATCACCTTTACAACATTCTTTTTCTACATAATTTATTACATTTTAAGAGAAGCCTTTTTCTGCCTCCAGTCTACATTACAAACCTTCTTAAAGGGATACTGTCATGGGAAAAAAAAAAACTTTTCAAAATTAATCAGTTAATAGTGCTGCTCCAGCAGAATTCTGAAATCCATTTCTCAAAAGAGCAAACAGATTTTTTAAATTCCATTTTGAAATCTGACATGGGGCTAGACATATTGTCAATTTCCCAGCTACCCCAAGTCATGTGACTTGTGCTCTGATAAACTTCAATCACTCTTTACTGCTGTACTGCAAGTTGGAGTGATATCACCCCCTCCCTTCCCCCCCCCCCCCCAGCAGCCAAACAAAAGTAACAATGGGAAGGTAACCAGATAGCAGCTCCCTAACACAAGATAACAGCTGCCTGGTAGATCTAAGAACCACAATCAATAGTAAAAACCCAAGTCCCACTGAGACACATTCAGTTACATTGAGAAGGAAAAACAGCAGCCTGCCAGAATGCATTTCTCTCCTAAAGTGCAGGCACAAGTCACATGACCAGGGGCAGCTGGGAAATTGACAATATGTCTAGTCCCATGTCAGATTTCAAAACTGAATATAAAAAAAATCTGTTTGCTCTTTTGAGAAATGAATTTCAGTGCAGAATTCTGCTGGAGTAGCAATATTAACTGATGCGTTTTGAAAAAAACATGTTTTCCGATGACAGGATCCCTTTAATTATTCTGGATGTTGTCAGGCTAATATTCTGTTATTGCAGATATCTAGATCTCTGGCCAAAACAGAATGGCTGATGGTTTCATTAGCACAGTCCAGCTTCCTAGCCATTTTTCCTTCAAATGAATGGCTCACTATCAATACAGGCAGGATCTTCTAATCCTCTATAATTTGATGACTGAATGTGCTAATACCTGAATCTGCAGGGAACAATAAGGATGTGCATTGAACATATTCCATTGTTGACATTTAAGTTCCCAAATCCTTTTTTATTGAACCTTAATTCCTATCTACTGCCTGTAATCCAGTATTTCTTGGATAGGTTCTCCCTTTTAAAAGGGCTGCTTAATAGAGTGTGAACTATTACTCCCATACGGCACACAAATATGTAATATAATATTTATTAAAAATAAAATAGCTGCACCTCAATCATCAAACATATCTCATGCATATGCTTTCAAATGATTGTCCTAGCTATTACACAGTCCTAGTCCTAGTTATTACACAGAGTTTTTACAGAGAATTGAGAATTTGACAGTGCAGAATTTAAGCAAATGTTATTTGCAATACAAACTAACACAAAGGAGATTATTTATCAAACTCTGAAAATTTCTCACTTATTTATGAAAACTACTGCAACCAAATCTGCACAGACCTTTCCACCCTATTTATCAATACATTTTCACAAATTTTTCTTGTCTGGAAAAAGTCTCCATAAAATCGTAAAAAAAAATTGAATCCTGCTATTTTTTAAATATTGCACTTAAAACCTCAAATGTTTTCGGAAACTCAGCACAACTCAGAAATCTTCCAATTGTTAACGGGACATCTGCCATTGACTTTTACATGATCTGCAGGTCTGAGTTGGAGTACTTTTTTCATCTAACTTTTAACACCATCAAACTAAATCCCAAAAAAATCTAGTTTTTTTTTTGTACGAAAAAATAGTATTTTCCTCTTTACAAATTACAATACTATGAGTGTTTACCAGCATGGTTTTATGCGTAATAGATCTTGCCAGACTAACTTAATTTCTTTTTATGAGAAGGTAAGCAAGGACCTCGATTCTGGGATGGCAGTGGATGTGATTGACTTAGACTTTGCTAAAGCATTTGATACAGTGCCACACAGAAGGTTACTGGTTAAATTAAGGAATGTTGCCTGGAACTTAGTATTTGTATCTGGATAGAGAACTGGCTAAAATATAGACTACAAAGAGTGGTGGTAAATGGAACATTTTCTAATTGGACCAGTGTTGTTAGTGGAGTACCGCAGGACTCTGTACTAGGTCCCTTGCTTTTCAACTTGTTTATTAATGACCTGGAGGTGGCCATTGAAAGTACTGTTTCTATTTTTGCAGATGATACTAAATTGTGCAGAACTATAGGTTCCATGCAGGATGCTGCCACTTTGCAGAGTGATTTGTCTAAACTGGAAAACTGGGCAGAAAACTGGAAAATGAGGTTCAATGTTGATAAATGCAGGTTATGCACTTTGGCAAAAATAATATAAATGCAAGTTATACACTAAATGGCAGTGTGTTGGGAGTTTCCTTAAATGAGAAGGATCTAGGGGTTTTTGTAGATAACCAGTTGTCTAATTCTGGACAGTGTCATTCTGTGGCTACTAAAGCAAATAAAGTTCTGTCTTCCATAAAAAAAGGGAATTAATTCAAGGGATGAAAACATAATTATGCCTCTTTATAGGTCCCTGGTAGTGATGGGCGAATTTATTAGGCAGGTGTGAATTTGCCTGCTAGTTGATCCAGAGGAAGGCAAAAAAAACATCTGAAGCCTCTCGAATTTGCCTGGAAAAAATTCCTTCCTGACTCCAAAATGGCAATCGGACTAGTCCCTGGATCAACTTGTACTATGAACTATCTCCCATATCCCTGTATTCCCTCACTTGCTAAACACCATCCAACCCATTCTTAAAGCTATCTAATATATCAGCCTGTACCACTGATTCAGGGAGACAATTCCACATCTTCACAGCTCTCACTGTAAAAAAACCCTTCCAAATATTTAGGCGGAACCTCTTTTCTTCTAATCGGAATGGGTGACCTTGTTTCAGCTGGAAAGACCTACTGGTAAATAAAGTATTAGAGAGATTATTATATGATCCCCTTATATATTTATTCATAGTTATCATATCACCCCTTAAGCGCCTCTTCTCCAGTGTGAACATCCCCAATTTGGCCAGTCTTTCCTCATAGCTAAGATTTTCCATACCTTTTACCAGCTTAGTTGCCCTTCTCTGTACCCTCTCTAATACAATAATGTCCTGTGTGAGTGATGGAGACCAAAACTGTACGGCATGTTCTAGATGGAGCCTTACAAGTGCTCTATACAGTGGAAGAATGACCCCCTCCTCCCTCGACTCTATGCCCCTTTTAATAAAGCTCAAGACCTTATTTGCCCTTGATGCTGCTGACTGGCATTGCTTGCTACAGCCAAGTTTATCATCTACAAGGCTTCCAAGGTCCTTTTCCATAATGGATTTGCTTAGTGCAGTCTCATTAAGGGTATAAGTGAATATTTTTACATCCCAGGTGCATGAATTTACATTTATCAACATTGAATCTCATTTGCCACTTAGCTGCCCAGATTGCCAGTTTGTCAAGATCATGTTGCAAGTGCCACATCCTGGATGGAATTAATTGGGCTGGATAGTTTTGTGTCATCTGCAAACACTGATACATTACTTACAACACCCTCCCCATAGTCATTAATGAACACGTTAAATAAAAGTGGACCCAATACCGAGCCCTGAGGGACCCCACTAAGAACCTTACTCCAAGTAGAGAATGTCCCATTAACAACCACCCTCTGTACCCGATCCTGTAGCCAGTTTCCTATCCATGTGCAAACGACTTCATTAAGCCCAACAGACCTTAGTTTAGAAAGTAGTCGTTTGTGGGGCACAGTATCAAACTCTTTGGCAAAATCCAAATAGATCACATCTACTGCACCCCCACTGTCCCCCCACTGTCCAGCAAGGGTGGGGTTGGGTTAGACTGTCAAGGTTGGGGTTGTTTTCTCTTAAAAAAAAAGCACTTGTGAGGGGACATGATTAAACTTTACAAGTACATTAGAGGACATTATACACAAATAGCAGGGGACCTTTTTACCCATAAAGTGGATCACCGTACCAGAGGCCTCCCCTTCAGACTAGAAGAAAAGAACTTTCATTTGAAGCAACGTACGGGGTTCTTCACAGTCAGGACAGTGAGGTTGTGGAATGCACTGCCGAGTGATTCAGTTAATGCCTTGGTTTGGATGATTTTTTGGACAGACATAATATAAAAGGCTATTATTATACTAAACTCTATAGTTAGTATAGGTATGGGTATTTATAATTTATGTGAAAGTATGTGTGTATGGATGCTGGGTTTTCATTTGGAGGGGTTGAACTCGAACTCTGTCTTTTTTCAACCAGATTTAACCATGTAACTATGTAACTATGTAACTATGTAACTATGTACTAGCAAATCCAGTTGGGGCAATAGTTCTAACCTCTACAGCCTGTTTGTACAACAGTGAGCTCGGTCTGGTCAATTCTCATAACTTTAACCCCTTCTGTCTAAAGCAGGCAGATTGGCATATAGAAATGTACTTTTACTAATAGTTTCCCTCTATTCTGCATCCTTTCAGAACTATTTCCTCATTTCTATGGTTGTTAAATTGCAGATAATTGTACTGTCATTTTTGTTGCAAGAAAAATAATGAGATAATGAAAATACTATTCCGACATGTTCTATCTTACTTCTTATTAAATGGTACTGTATCTATATTGTACATCTATATTGTTTAGATGAATATTGAATAGATGAATATTGAATGGATGAATATTGAATGGATGAATATTGTGAATTATTGTGAATTATATTGAATGCATGATTATAATCATTTTTTGTCTATGTCTTCATTACCCTTAGCCTGTGACATCTTTGCCCCTTACATAGCTCCATCTATAATATTGGCCGAGGGTGGTTAAACATCACTGGGAATGCAAAAATCTTCAGATCTAATGGAATATTTCAGTCACAGCAGAATTTAGCTGTACATATCAAATAATAAGTCAACTTTTTTCTCTTTCTCTAAAATTATTCTAAACATCCTTCAGAATAACAAACCTTTCTCGCTGCATTGAGTCTTATTTGGTCTCTAAATTACAAGAAGCTCAACTTCAACTCTTTTAGCTGCTTCCTTGTCTATTATGAAGCTTCACCCTTTTCCTTTCTAAGCTTTCCTTCTCTCTTCAACTATGAAGACCACAAAGAGGTGAAAACATCTGGTTTGTCATAGAAGCTGATTATTACATTCTAATGCTATTTGTGCTGGTTTTTGAGCTGCCATGAACCACAAAAAGCAAATTATTTACTAATCAGCCTTATATATTATGAAATGTATATTATATATATTCAGTATATTGTGCGTCGGTCCCTACGCTCAGTAAGTGACAGCTAGTGATGGGTGAATAAATTCGCCAGACTCTAATTCACAGCGAAATTCCATGTTTTGCCGTAAGTGAATGAATTCACGAAACTGCGGTGACAAAATTATTCGGATGTCCATTAACTTCAATGCGTTTTGCAAAATTTTTGCAGTTTCGCAAATTTGTAGCTGTTTCGCAAATTTTGCCACAGATTCGCCCATCACTAGTGACAGCAGCACAGAGCATGTGCAGTGAATCAGCAGAAAAGAAGATGGGGAACTATCAGAGTATAATTGGAGACTCTGCTAAATAAACAAAACATAATTTACAACATATCTGTCCTATTTCTTTAGTTAAACTTTAGTTCTCCTTTAAATATTATACTGTACTGATTCCAGGTTAAACATGCTTCCTTTAAATCTATCTCATTTACCTTATGCATTATCTAGAATTTACAGTCCCAGTGTTGAATACAGTTATTCTGGAAATGGTATCATCTTGTCATGTGACCTCTACAGATAATATAACTTCAGTTTCCAGGCAGGAAGTAGTATATGAAAGTGTTAATCCTTTATATAGTGTAGTTCCACTTAGCTGTGTCCATGGAAGGAGAGACAAATTCAGAAAGCTAGAGTCTTAGAAATCTGCAGCAAGACAGTCATTTCTTGCCTATGTACATTTTTAACAAATCCGTTGCATTCAATATATATCTTTTTTTGTTTTTCATTCTACACATGCCCTAAGGGAATATACTGTGAAGGGATGATACATTGATAGAAGGTCAAGAAAACACTGGCACAGCGTGGGTTGCTTCTAGCAGGGAAACCCCTTGCTCATTTATTGCGGATGCAACGTTTCGGGGCGTAACCCCTTTGTACGCCCCGAAACGTTGCATCCGCAATAAATGAGCAAGGGGTTTCCCTGCTAGAAACAACCCACGCTGTGCCAGTGTTTTCTTGCTTTTCATGTGGATTTTGAGGTTGCCAAACGCCTCCTTCACTGAGCATGGATTTCGTTCTGATTAGGAAGGCCAGGGTGTGCTAGGGTAATTTCTTTTTTGACATTGATAGAAGGTGTCGTAAATTAATATCGTCTTCGAGACCTTTGTCCTTTCAGTCCATATATTACTTGTTTTCCAGATCCCATTAAAAACCTATTAAGACAACCTTCACTGAAAAAAAATATGTTATAAATTACTTTTTCTAATTATGTTGGCTCTCAGACAGATTTATTTCTGAATGAGGGGACTGCAAACAGACCTTAATGAAACTCTAATTTGTGTGCATTTGCCGTAATGAAAGCAATAGTTTTCAAAATTATGAATTCAAAGCTGTTTCCCTCTTTGAGGGGAGAGTGAAATGCAATATGCTGTACACTGGATCTAGAATGAGTAAAAGGAATGCAAATGTAAATGCAGCACTGCACACTGAGATATTTTTGGCCTCATAGTCCTGGCTAGTGATGAGCAAAAATTTTCACCAAGTTGGGCAAAAATGACGTCCAATCTAAGGCTTCAATCTAAGGTCCCTGTCACATTCACACACGATAGGGCCAATTTTATTAGGATCCCACTGCAAGGCAGCAATGCTACCCACTGAGCCACTGTGTTTAACTAACTATATTAATAATTATTTAAAATTTTTTGGATCTTCATACCTTGAGTCATCATATAAACATTAAAGAAACCCAAAAGGCTGGGTTTGCTTCCAATAAGGATTAATTCTATCTTAGTTTGGATCAAGTACAAGCTACTGTTTTATTATTACAGAGAAAAAATAAATATTTTTTTTAAAAAATTAAGATTATTTGGACAAAATGGGGTCTATGGGAGACTACCTTTCCATAATTTGAAGCTTTCTGGATACTGGGTTTCTGGATCCCATACCTGTACAGGTGTAGGATATATTATCTGGAATACTTGGGACCTGGAGTTTTTCCAGATTAGAGATTTTTTATGGATCGCCAGACCTTATGTCTGCTAAAAATAATTTAAATAAATCCAATATTTTAGTCACCAATATGCATTCATGCAACTTAGTTACCAACAAGTACAAGGTACTGTTTTATTATTGCAGAGAAAAATTTAATTATTTTAAATATTAGAATGATTGACCTAAAATGTACTCTATGAGAGATGGCCTTTCCAAAATTCTGGTTAATGCATTTCCATCCCATACCTGTACAAATATAAGAAGCTTTATGAGGCAAAATCCTACATAAATGTCGTATCTAGTAATGGGCCAATTAATTCAGCAGACATGGGTTTCTGAAAATTGTTGCTTTCGCCACCCATGAATGTTTTGAATACATTTATTTGGACTCCAATGAACAAAGTAGTCACGCATATAAAAATTGTCGCTCGTGTCAAAAATTGCCGCCCATAAAAATAATTTTGATGCTCATTGACTTCAATGCGTTTTGTGAATTTTCGTCATTTTGCAAATTATTCGGCAAAGCGAAACGGCCCAGATTCGACCATTACTAGTCATATCTGTTGCTTCTGGGAATTGTATAAAAAGCCTTTTACAGACTTACAGAGAAATATATATATATATATATATATATATATATATATATATATATATATATATATATAATGTTAAGGTCTGTATACTTCTCTAAAAATAAGAATATTGAGCCTGAATACTAAATTTAAAGGACCTCGGTAGTACCAGCAACTATTTTGATAGGGTTGTTAGAACTCCATGTTTCATAACTCGAACAGTTACTTACGCTAGAATAGACTCACTGGAACTGATATCTTTATTTTAAGGAAAATTGTATGTTGCCTTCAGCAAATTTTTCTTAATGTATTGTTAATCATTTATTCATGACACATTTAAACCCTGTGGATAATGGAGTCTACATTGTTCATTTCATGAACAGTTTCCAGTCCTCCATGTAAGGTGTAAGGCAAGTAAGAATGACAATGGAAATAGTAAGGTGCCTATTTATTAAACCTCACATTTTCTGGTTGCGTTTTTAAAGGGGAAAAATTCAAATTTTTAGAAAGAAAAAAACAAAAGCAAGATGCTCTGAAGCTGCTAAAATTTTTAATCCAAATTACTCCCGATAAAACCTGTCAAAATCATGTAAAATCAATGGTAGATGGTGCTTTTAACAATTGGAAAATGTTTTTTACCTTCCAGGTTCCCGTTCGATAATCCAATAAATTCAAGTTTTGGGGATACAACTCGATAAAGCTAGTTCTCGGAGAGTCAGTTTGAAAAAGTCGCAAGATTTGAATTGACGTTAAATTTTGTTGTGACTTTTTGTCAAGACGACAATTTAAGGGGATTCGGGTTTGGGAATTTGGTCAATTTTTTTCAATAAAGTGAGAAAAAGTCTACATGATCGGTAAATGAGCCATTTCTCAGAGGTATTGTATTCTGTATATGAAAAGATAGGAAGGGTAATCAAAATGACAGATGCAAGTTGCAAGGCAGAGAATAATAAAGGTTTAGGGTAGTTTAACATTAACATAAAATTAATCCTGTACTAGAGAAATTGTTAATGGCCACACAATCTATAAATTAAATGTAAGAATTGCTTTATTTACTTTGCAAGAAAGAAAAAAAAAACATACCAATATACCAACAGAGAATTAGGTTAAGTTCCAATATTCATAACCATGTTAGATGCTCACGTGGAGGCCTATTTGTCAACAGTCTCCTTTTATTGGTTTTAGAGGCTTTTGAAACCACGACTAATCTCACTTTTCCTAAAACCACAAATGTCATTAAATTTATGCAGAAAAGAAAACCGCAACTTATTGCACAATAACTATGACTTTTTTGTATTGTCACACAAAAGCCAGCGTCAAAAACCACAAATCAAAGAAAGATTTTCATCGCAAAATGGCGCGAAATTCAAACTGTATATAAAGGGAATTCAGTGTTTAGCACATTGCCAATTGTTAGGTTCTATATGCTAGTTCCTAGGTGCTTTATTCCTACTGATTCCTGTCTGATCTTCTGGTTATTGACCCTTGCTTTGCCTGACTATTCTGAACTCTGTATCCTGACCCTTGCCTGCCTGTTTATTCTGAACTCTCCAAGCTGAACCCTGTCTGCCTGAATATTCTACGCTCTCCAATCCTGATCCTAGCCTGTCTGACCATTCATTGAACGCTGCCTGCACCAACCCGGCCTGTTTTGACTATTCTTGTATTTGCTTGTGCTGGCCTGGCCTGCCTGTTCCACTCTGTGTTATCTGGCCTGTTTTCCAAGTAGAGTGGTCTTCCATTCCAGTATCCTTGTGAAACGATCGTGCCCCCTTGCTCGTCGAAATCCTATAGCTTTGCTCCTCTCTTAGTAAGACCTGGTGGCATCCAATTAGCCGAGGGCTCCTCCCTCAAAATCCCCTTAATTTAAAGGGCATGTAAAGGCAAAAAAATAAAATCCCATTTTTACTTTTTTTGATAAAAAAGAAACCTATCTCCAATATACTTTATTTAAAAAATGTGTACCGTTTTTATAAGAAACCTGACTGTATGCAGGGAAATTCTCCCTTCATTTACTGCTGTGGATAGGAATTGTCAGATGGTCTGCTGAGCAGGGAAACAATCATACTTATGAACAGCAGGGGGAGCCTCCGCCTTACTTCCCAGCCATGCAGAACTCAAGCAGCTTTGTTTATGACGATCCCTAAGCAGCCCAGACCACACTGAGCATGTGCACAGTCTTAGTCTTGCAAAGATGTTTAACTAAGTTACAAGATGGTGACCCCCTGTAGCCAACTTTAAAAGCATAAATTATTTGTTTGATTAGTCTTGGGGTGCAGTAAGTTCATTTTTATATTTAGTATACAAAATACAGCATTTCTAGCCTTATTCTATTTTAGACTTTACATGCCCTTTAACAATAATACTTCTTGCAAAGATAAAAAACATTTTCCAATTGCCAGACCATAATAAATCTTGAAAAACTCTATTTTTTTTCCTCTAAAAATTCAAGTTTTTCCCCTTTAAAAACTTAACTGGAAAAAAACCAAGGTTTAAAAATCGGCCTAAATGATAGCAATACAATATAGAAAAATAATGTGTTTTGAAGTAAAAATATATGAGATTACTGACCTTTTCCTTTGTTTTTATATCTTTTTGGTCTCATCATTAGGCTTTTATTTCATCTCTTCAGGCAGAATTGTCTTCAACACTTTTCAGAGTAGAATTATCTTTTTATTATTTCTTATTCACAGATTATTCATGAGCAAACGTCAGCCTAGATTAAAGGAAGATTTCTATAAAAAAAAACTTTTCTTTTTTTTTCCCTGTCATGGTCAGTGGCAAAGGCCACTATCATTTATATTATCCCTTTGGACTAAAGCCAGATGAATATTTAATTAATATAGAAAGCTTGTACTTTTTTATTATTATTCATGAAAGTCTGCATGAAAACTAAAACACAGAGCTGCTTTGGATTTATGAAAGGACAACTATCCTAGATAAAAGTTAACTCTCCACTGACCCCTCCTTATGAGGGTTACGAACTTGCAATAATGTTGAGGAAAAATTTGATCTACAGTAGCTGTAAATAGTAGTGATGGGCGAATTTGCGCCGTTTCGCTTCGCCGAAAAATTCGCGAATTTCGCGCGAAATTCGCGAAACGGCGAAAAATTCGCGAAACGGCGCCGGCGTCTCGTTTTTGACGCCGGCGCCCGTTTTTTCGACGCCGGCGCCCGTTTTTGACGCCAGCGCCCGTTTTTGACGCCGGCGTCCATTTTTCGAAAAAAAAATTTTTGACGCCGGCGAATTTTTGACGCGAATTTTCGCGCGAGTTTCGCGAATTTATTCGCTGGCGGCGAAACGCGCAAATTCGCCGCGAATTCGCGCCTGGCGAATAAATTCGCCCATCACTAGTAAATAGATACTTTTATAGATATATCTATAAACGTTTAGATACCATAGAATATAGTATATCCTTATCATTTATCTGAAAATGTCAGATAAATACAAATGTTATGCTTTCCCTTAGTCCTACAGGCAGCACACACAAAAGTGCCTAGACCTAAGGGGGGACTTAATTACATTAGTGGTCCTGGCGAATTGCCTCCAACACACAGCTGCTAAAGGCTGCATCCTGTAAGGCTGCTAAGTCTAGTCTGTAGCACTTTACAAACGTTGAGGGACTGCTCCAAATGGCTGTTTTGCAAATCTCTTCCATGCAAAGTGATGACATTTTGGCCCAAGAAATAGAGATTGCCCTTGTTGAGTGAGCTTTCAGCTGCTCCAGCAGATCCTTTTCTTTTGGGGTGTAAGCCAATGTAATGACTTTTTTAACCTAGGAGGAAATTGTAGATTTTGAAGACTTATTTCCTCTAGACTTTCCTCCAAATAAAATGAAAAGATGTTCCGATTTCCTAAAGTCTTTTGTTCTTTCAATGTAACACAAAAGACATCTCCTCACATCCAAATATTGCCACTCCTCCTCTTTCTAATGCGAAGGAGAGGGGAAAAAATAGGGTAACACAATTTGATGGGTTATATTTTTTGAAGAAGGCATTTTTGGAGTAAATTGCGGAAGGATCCTGAGAATCACTTTTTCTGGAAAGAAAATCGTGTGAGGTGAATTTGCTCCTAACGCTTGTAACTCCCCAATTCTTCTGCCTGATGTAATATCCACTAAAAAAAGCTGTCTTCCACGTAAGGTGATTCAGATCTATGTGTTCCAGAGCCTCAAAGGAGCCTCAAAAGGATCATTACATAATAATGTGAGGACTAAGTTTAGGTCCCACAGTGGCACCGGGGATTTATTGAAGGTCTTAATCTTATTACTGCTTTTAGAAATCTTCAAAGGCTCATTAGTTAAGGCATTAGCAGAAATAGCTGAAAACGCTGCTACATGCACTTTTAAAGTAGTTGGTTTTAAGCCCATGTCAAATCCATCTTGCAAAAATTGCAGAATTTCCGAAAAAGTACAATCACTGGAAGAAATGTGTTTGCTTTCACACCAATATTGAAACACTCGCTAAACTTTACTATAGACTTTTTAAGTAGACATTTTCCTAGAATGCAAAAGAAAGTCCTTGTGTCTTCAAGATGACCTTATCAAATTCCAAGCCGTTAGGTTCCACCTAGAAGGGTAGGGATGTAGCGAACTGCCGTTTATGTGTTCGCGAACGCCGTTCGCGAACACCGGCAAAAAATGCGAACAGTTCGTGAACTTCGAACATCCGCAAAATCGTTCGATTCGAACGATCGAAGGATTTTAATCGTTCGATCGAAGGATTTTCGTTCGAATCGAACGATCGAAGCCATTCGATCGAATGATTTCATTCGATCGAATGGCTTCGATCGTTCGATTCGAACGAAAATCCTTCGATTTTAGCGGTCGAAGGAATCGAATGGTCGAATGGTCGAACGATTTTTGTTCGAATCGAACGCGAACTCGTATTGGCGAACGTCGTGCGACGTTCGTGAACATTTGGCGGACGCGAGCAGTCGAAGTTCGCCGGCGAACAGTTCGCTACATCCCTATAGAAGGGTCTGGGTGAAACACTTTCCATTGAAACAGAAGGAAAGTCTGGGGTAGGTGCCAAAACAACCTCTCCGATAGTGAAATCAGATCTAAGAATCATGCTCTCCTTGAGCAGAATGGGGCTATGAAGATCACTGATGCCTGGTCCTGTTTGATCACTCTCAGGACTCTTTGAACCATTGGTGTAAGAAACACATATGCAATCTTAAAATTCCACTGAATTGACATTGCATCCAAAAAATCCTGTCTGTCTATCCTCCTCAATGACCAAACTTTTTTAACTTTTCTGTTAAGTCTGGATGCCATTAAGTCAATCTGAGGAATGCCCCACATCTGAACTCTGTGATGAAACACTTCCGAATTGAGCTCCCACTCAACCACCCAAATTCAGGAAGTTTCTGCTTAGATGATCTGCTAAGCGATTGTCTTCTCTTTTTATTTGAATTGCTCTGAGAAGGGATAGATTGCACTCTGCTCACTGCATCAATTGATGACATTTCTTCATCAATAACGGAGCTCTTGTCCCTCCTTGGCGATTGATGTACAAAACTGTTGTGACATTGTCTGACTGGATCAACACCTGTTGATTTTTCAGAAAAGGCTTGAATCTCTGGAGAGCCCACCAAACAGCTATGAGCTCTTTGAAATTTGAATATTGCTTTCTTTCCTGAAACGACTACTTCCCTTGGACTATTTGATCGCCAAGATGAGCTCCCCAACCTGATAAAGACGCATCTGTTGTCACCAACAGATAATTCTGCACCTGGAATGACATTCTTTTCTTGAGGATTTTCGATCCAAACACCACCTTAAAGCTTTCTTTAGCTTGAAGGGAATGTGCATGGAATTGTCTAACATGTGAGGACAATGATCCCGAGGATGCATATGTGCCCTCACCCAAGGAACCCCCACTAAGGAAGCTGTCATTAACCCTTAGACCTTCATAGCTTAACAAATATATATCGTTGTAGATTTGATTATGGTTTTGACAGCCCATATCAAGGTTTCCACCTTGTCTTTCGGAAGAAAAATTCTAATTTGTGTTGAATCCAAGAGAAAAAATAGGAACTGGAAATCTGATTTTTCAGGCGGAAAATCCGAAAAATCCCTACAATTTGAATTTTCATATGATTTTCACAATGTTTTCAAGTTATCGTTCCACACTGGAATTTAAGCCCCTTAGTGATGAGCAAATGTTTTCACAAATTTTTCTGGAAATCGAAATGGGGCAAATTTGCTCATCACTAATAATAATAATACTATGTAGGTAGATCTACAGTACATGATACAAGCCAAACACTATTAATACAAAAATGATAGATTACATAGTAAGATAGTTACAATACAAAGCAAATGCCATTTTGTTTATATGACACTATTTCTTGATACAGTAAGGGACTTAACTTTTTATTAATTTTTAAGAGAAATAGCATTCTTGCCATGTGACCATATCTGAATAACTTTCTCAGAGATGTTAGATTTCTCAGAGATCTGAAGTATAGTAATTGTTTTTGGTTTAACATCATAAGCAAATGGTATTGTCATGGATGAACAGTCGTAGGGAATGACCCACAAGCAGCCCAAACTGCCACCAAGCTATCCCTAGATTGAATATGAAGCTAGTTGAGTGGTGAGAGTCCTGTAAGGATAGTCTAGTGCCAGGGATTAGGCAAGTAGAAAGTCAGACAGACTGAAGGTCAGGGCAGGAAAAACAGGATTGATGTAAATATTCAGGCAGAAAGTTAAGGTGGGTAGACTAAAGCTGCTGATATTGGTCCTTTAGACCGATTCGGCAGCTTATCTGCCTGTATGTGAGGGCTTCCAATGTGTCTTCTTAATCGAAACCAAGTCAAAAAATTGGCCTGATATCGATCGGGCAGGTTTGATTTTTCTTTCGATCAAGGGCTGAATAGGATACTTGATGTAGTCTTAAGACCCATCAGTGCCCATTTCCTTTGTTGTAATCCAATCTGTTGGCCATAGGGATAAAAAATTGAATTTACTCAATATCACCCTGCCTATGGTGTTAATGTCGCGTTAAGATCCACTCATTGGGTGACCTCAACAAATGAGCGGATCTTATTGTGTATGGCCACCTTTAGACAAGTTGGGCAAACATTGAAGTCAGAATAAAGATAACCAAGAAAAGCATGGAATGCTTGGAAACGCAAGGGTTCCAACAGATGCACAGGGTCTAGACACATGTGATACAGGTGATGTCCATACAGCTGCAGTAGTGCAGATAACCCCTGACATCAGTTAAGTCTTCTTACAGGCATAAAATGAGAGCATTAACAATTAAAATAATGGTCAGCTTATCCTCTCATGTCCCTCATCACACAGAGGTAATCTGGGAACTTTATAAATATTGTCCTTCAATCTACATATAAATAATACTAATTTGCAGAAGAATTTTTTACATACATATTGACTCATCGTACAAACATCATTTATTGATAGTCCAAATGTAATATTCATCTACATTAAAGATCGAGGCAATGTAACTTCAATATTTTATTTTGAAATCAAACATTTGTAAATACTTCAACTTGTAAAGATCTATCTATTTAAATACTATTAACATTATCAGAAAACTTGTATATTTTGTGATAGAAATTTCTGAGTTAATTTGGAAATTCTGGTGTAAGGAAGCAGTTTACCTTTGAATCCTTGGTAGCACACTTTCGGGGTTATTTATCAAAATAGTTTTTTTCTGATTTTTTAAAATAAAAAAGTTCAACCAAACTAGAATCCATTATGTGACCTTATTTATCAGTAAAAAAAAAAAGCACTACTTAATCAGATCAGGGACAAGCTCGATAAAATCGAGTACGTTTTTTTCCCCCAAAAAGTCTGAAATAGTTGGATTTTCAAGCTAATTCCATTGCACACAACAGAAACTTCCAAACAGGATAGGGACCTCTCCTATTTATTTATTTACAACCTTAGCAGGTCTGAGATGCTGGATTTTCGGATTCGGACTTTTTCCATCCTCGGGGTATAAGAAATAGGATTTTATAGTAAAAAACCCCACAAATTATTTGAGTTTTTGGCATTCAGACTAAATAACATCCTTTGTGTTCCCTATGCATGTTATTTTAGTTTTATTGAATAAGTAACAAATCATTTTAACCTATGCTTTTTAAATAGAAAATGAAGGTTCCAGCAAATAAGCAGTTTACTATGTTTTCTGAAACACTGGGTAATTGAAAGCCCTGTAAAGTGTAAAGTTTGTGAAAATCAGAACAGAAACCCTTTCTCTAATGCTACAATGAGGGCCCAGCTGAGAGAAACACAACTAGCAAGTTCACTGGAGTTTTAACTCACTAGGCCTGTAATAAGTAACATTTTATTCACAGTTGTGAAGAAAAGGGCAATGTCCTAAACAATGGTTGTCCAAACCTTATATAGCATTATATAAAACTTATTGGTAGAAGAACTAATGGAGTTAACTGTCAAAAGCATACCAATTCCGAGCACTCTGCTTCTGCAAGATGGCTGCTCCCATCGATGCATAGTGACTTCTGCTGTGTGCCGCCTCATCGTTGTGTCACGTTTCAGCTCAAAAATTCGAAAAATACACAGTATTTGAAGGGTTAAAGAAAGTTCATAGACATATAAAGGCAAAAAGATCAGAGCAAGCAGTCAAAGTAAGAAGATCAGGATCCAGTAGCCAGTCAATAAAGAATTGTAGCACATCTAGCAACACCCAACAGTTGAATCTAAGTTTGAGCAATAAACCAGGTCCCTGCTGATGTCACTACGCAGCATTGGGTATCACCATCTTGCAGAAATAGAGTGACCCTGGCATTAACACAGCAAACAACTAGCTTGAAGGATGGGTAGCTTAGCTTTATACAACACAAATTAACTTTGTAAAGAAGTGACGTTTTGCTACTTAAAAGTCTAATTTATTACAAGGCCCTGCTTAAATGTTCCTTGCTTACGTACAGATGCAATAATGCTTTTATAGACTCTTGTTATTTTTATTAACTGCTTGCATTGATGAAGTCAATATATCTTTACTTAATATTGCTTCATATACAATATTTTATTTTATGATTTGAGGGACAACTTGAGTTTCACAATGTTGTGGAATGAAACACTTCATCTGTTTATGGAGACTGGAATAAACAGGTGACTCTTTGAAAGAAGGAGAAGACATAGACAGAGAGCCCTTTCATGAAAAATACTACTGGATGCTTTATGTAATCACAGAACACCAAAGAGAAATCAACAGACTGATGAACTTAACATGCGCCCTTTCAGAAAGATGATTCAGTGTGTGGTTATCATAAAACGTCCTGTAATAGTGTATCTATTCAAAAACCACAGAGGTTACACAGATTTCTGGTAATAATTATGTGGTCTACAGAATCATTCCATTTAGAAATAAAAGTTTCTTTTGATTTTTTTCAACCTTTATTTTTTTTTAGTGTATTTTTGAATAGGCTTGGTTATATAATTCTTTTAATTACCTTAACATTTATTCATGTTTTTTCAATTAGGTATATTTTTCATTATTTTGAATTAATACGTTTTCTTTAAAATCTATATTTTGTGTAGGCAGTTTGTAAATGTTATATTTAACGATAAATAGGTCCCAGATCTGAGTGAATCATGAGTACAGATCTGGGCAAATTAGTAAGTTGGTGAATGATTGACATACAAACCGATATATGGTTTGTCAATAGTGATGGGCCAATTTGGGCCGTTTTGCTTCGCCGGAAAATTCGCGAAATGGCGAAAAATTTGTGAAACGGCGCCATCGTCTCATTTTGATGCCGGCACCCGTTTTTGACACCGGCGCCCATTTTTTTGACGCCGGTGCCCATTTTTGACCCCGGCATCCATTTTTTCGGGCGAATTTTCACGGGCATCTCACGAATTTATTCGCTGACGGTGAATCGTGCAAATTTGCCACAAATTTGCCGCAAATTTGCGCCTGGCAAATAGATTCCCCCATCACTATTTGTCATTTAGCCACATGTCCACCAAAGGAAGTTGGTGATTAGTCCAAACCTTATGACATTGAGGTTGTGAGAGGTTATTTTATATGTATCATAATAACATAGTAAGTTAGGTTGAAAAAAGACACATGCACATCAAGTTCAACCTTTTAGGTCTATGTATAACTTGGATAACTGCTAGTTGATCCAGAGGAGGTAAAAACCCCATTTAAAGCCTCTCCAATTTGCCAGATGGGTGAAAAAATCCTTCATGACTCCAAGATACAATTGGACCAGATCCCTCACTTGCTAAACACCATCCAACCCCTTCTTAAAGCATCTAATGTATCAGTCTGTATCACTGATTCAGGGAGAGAATTCCACATCTTCACAGCTCTCACTGTAAAAACCCCTTCTGAAAATTTAGCCGGATCCTGCTGTCTTCTATTCGGAATGCGGGTCAGCTGGAAGGATCTACTGGTAAATAAAGCATTAAAGCTATTATTACATGACCCCCTTATATATTAATACATAGTTATCATATCATCCCTCAAGCACATCTTCTCCATCGTGAACAACCTCAACTTGGCCAATCTTTCCTCATAGCTAAAATTTTCCATTTCTTTTAACAGCTTAGTTGAACCCTTTCGAATTCAATATTGTCCCGTTTGAGTACTGGAGACCAAAACTGTTCGTCGTATTCTATGTTGTATGGGGCCTCACCAGTGCTCTATACAGTGAAAGAATAACCCCTCTCCTCCTGTGAATCAATGCCCCTTTTAATACAACTCAAGACCATATTTACCGTTGATGCTGCGGATTGGCATTGCTTGCTATAGCCACGTTTATTATCTACAAGGACTCCAAGGTCATTTTTCATTATTGATTTTCCTAGTGCAGTCCCATTAAGCGTATAAGTGGCTTGGATATTTTTACATTCCAGGTGCATAACTTTACATTTATTGACATTGAATTTCATCTGCCACTTTAGCCAGATTGCTAGTTTGTCAAGATCCTGCTACAAGGATGTCACATCCTGGATGGGATTAATAGCTCTCCTAGTACCCAAGGGTGCATTCCATCTGGCCCTGGTGCCTTGTTCACATGAATTTTTAGTAAATCATTAGGAATAGTGATGGGCAAATTAATTTGCCAGGTGCGAATTCGCTTGGAAGAAGATGTCGTCTGTGAACTCCCTTGACTAGACCTGCGCAGAAGGGTAAGTAACAAGTTAAGGGCATTTGCCCAGCGGGATGGGTAGGCCAGGGGGGAGGAGGGAGGGTTTTTGCGCCAACTAGGTTTCCTTCCCCTTTAAGGAACTAAAACTATATTTTCTAAAATGCAGGGTTTTTGTTGCCCCAGTGTATATTTTTTTTAACACCAACCACTAAAGGAGATCACATTATGGTCACCATTACCCAAGGGTTCAATTACTTGTACTTTTGTTATACATTCTGGGTCAATCGAGATAACTAGATCTAGTATAGCATGGTTTGGGTTCTTCAACAACCTGTGCCATATAATTGTCATGCAAGTTAATAAACATGCTCCCATTAAAGCTGGCTATAGATGCAAAGATCCGATCATACAAATCATCGTACGATCGGACATTCCCATCTCCCGACCCGCCACTAACCATTCAGATCAAAGTCTTACCAGTCAGATTAGTTAAAGAACAGATCAGCAATGTTCTACTTTTCTAAAATGGGCGTTGGTTAAGGCAGTCTCTCCCTCTTAAAAGCCGCTCAGCAGTTGGCGGGGGAGGATCTAGCACAGATTTGAAACCAAGGCACAAGAGATGTTTACACAAAGAATTGTTACTACAGAGAGGTAATGTATCTTTTTTTACTATGACTAAAGATAAATAAGTTAGGGACCACCATGTGGGGTTTTACCTTGACGTGGTATGGTGGCTTATCAATATTATGATCATAACTTTGTAACAAAAAAACCCTGTTTTAAAATTACATGCACTGGCATATTTACTTGAATTACTTAGACAGGGCTTTATACTTTTTGAAATTGGCCTCAGGTGTGCATCCACAAACCCCCCTATATTTGTGTATTTGCCGGAAGCTTTGGCTAAGCTCATGTGGTTATTGCACCCTCATACCCACCCCTTTATACTTTTGGTGGTCCCCCTTACTTGTTGTGCCTTGGTTTGTGCAATCGTTCTCTCTTAAAAGCCATAAATGCTGGCGGCATGGGAGGATCTAGCCGTGAAAAAACCAACGTCCCATTAGACACTTCACTATGTACACACACACTTAGGGGCAGATTCACTTAGGGTCGAATTTCGAAGTTAAAAATACTTCGAAATTCGACCCTCGAATTGAAATCCTTCGACTTCGATATTCGAAGTCGAAGGATTTAGCGCAAATCCTGCGATCGAACGATCGCAGGATTTTTCGTTCGATCGAACGATTCGAAGGATTTTAATCAAACGATCGAAGGAAAATCCTTCGATCAAAAAAAGGTTAGCAAGCCTATGGGGACCTTCCCCATAGGCTAACATTGACTTCGGTAGGTTTTATCTGCCGAAGTAGGGGGTCGAAGTTTTTTTTAAAGGGCAAGTACTTCGACTATCGAATGGTCGAATAGTCGAACGATTTTTACTTCGAATCGTTCGAATCGAAGTCGAAGGTCGTAGTCGAAGGTCGAAGTAGCCCATTCGATGGTCGAAGTACCCAAATAATACTTCGAAATTCGAAGTATTTTTCATTCGAACCCTTCACTCGAGCTGAGTGAATCGGCCCCTAATTGTGTCTCCCACTTATTTCTTCTCTACACTCTTTCATTCTATGCTTTCTTACACACATACTCCCAAATACACATACACTTTCCCTTACCACTATCATACACACCTTCACATTTCACTTACACATGTATACACACTATTGTGCAACTGCACATATCACTTTACTTTGATTTTAATTACAACACCTGACTTCTACTTTTCTAAAATGGGCGTTGGTTAAGGCAGTCTCTCCCTCTTAAAAGCCGCTCAGCAGTTGGCGGGGGAGGATCTAGCACAGATTTGAAACCAAGGCACAAGAGATGTTTACACAAAGAATTGTTACTACAGAGAGGTAATGTATCTTTTTTTACTATGACTAAAGATAAATAAGTTAGGGACCACCATGTGGGGTTTTACCTTTTACCTTGACGTGGTATGGTGGCTTATCAATATTATGATCATAACTTTGTAACAAAAAAACCCTGTTTTAAAATTACATGCACTGGCATATTTACTTGAATTACTTAGACAGGGCTTTATACTTTTTGAAATTGGCCTCAGGTGTGCATCCACAAACCCCCCTATATTTGTGTATTTGCCGGAAGCTTTGGCTAAGCTCATGTGGTTATTGCACCCTCATACCCACCCCTTTATACTTTTGGTGGTCCCCCTTACTTGTTGTGCCTTGGTTTGTGCAATCGTTCTCTCTTAAAAGCCATAAATGCTGGCGGCATGGGAGGATCTAGCCGTGAAAAAACCAACGTCCCATTAGACACTTCACTATGTACACACACACTTAGGGGCAGATTCACTTAGGGTCGAATTTCGAAGTTAAAAATACTTCGAAATTCGACCCTCGAATTGAAATCCTTCGACTTCGATATTCGAAGTCGAAGGATTTAGCGCAAATCCTGCGATCGAACGATCGCAGGATTTTTCGTTCGATCGAACGATTCGAAGGATTTTAATCAAACGATCGAAGGAAAATCCTTCGATCAAAAAAAGGTTAGCAAGCCTATGGGGACCTTTATACTTTTTGAAATTGGCCTCAGGTGTGCATCCACAAACCCCCCTATATTAATGTTCTGCCCCTGACAGCAATCGTACGATATCTATGTCCAACCAAAGCTAGTGACAGTCTCCCACTGAAAATCGCACAATCGGCAATAAACGCAGAGATATTATCGGCAGCCGAAATTTTCTAACCTGTCCGATCGACCGATGTCCGCCGGACGATAAATGTCGGGACTCTCCACACACGGTCCGAAAATCCTACGAATCCTCGATTCGTACGATCAGATCTTTGCTTCTATGGACAGCTTTAACTGTCCAGGCACCGTTGCTCCATTCAGTATCTGGGTAATTAAAATCCCCCATTATTATTACTTTACCCAAACTAGCAGCCTCTTGAATTTGCATCAGGAGTTTAGCCTCCTCCTCTTCACTTACATTAGAAGGGCCTATAGCATAACTCTACACTTAATTTGCTGAACACTTTACAATCAGTGAAGACCTCCACTCATAAATCTTCAGCCCCCTCATTTTCTATCATCACCTCCTCCTTTATAAAAGTACTATTTCTAGTTTTAGAAATCCTATTCTCTGAGACTTGTTCCACCTTCAATGATCTGGGCCAACGTTTGAATCCTTGCTGATTCAGTTACTTTTAATACAAAATGCTGAACATGTTTTATTAATTATAAATCTTGGTACCACTTCTTATCTAGTTTTACATATATCAGGTACACCTTATCAATCACTGGATGCCTGTTTTGGGGTGTTTTTTCTCACTCCAAATGCATTAAAGTCAATGGCCATTTTTTCTTATGGTGACTTTTTTGGCTACATTTTTTTTGCTAAAGAATTAGCAGGAAGAAGAATTTCACCGCAAATCCATGCCTGGTGAATGAATTCACTCATCGCTAATACCTATAAGTGTCCTATATACAGTACTTTATGGTTTATCTGAGAGATCAAGATGAATATTCTTTTTTAACTAATACCGTACACATATTAGCTCTTTTGCAGTGAATAGAAAAGCCATATAGTAAAATTGCAGCAGATGTTAAGCTGAACAATTTTAATAAGATCTTTGATATATTACTGCATAAAAATTACTGGGGGGAATTGAACTAATTTGATCTTGGAAATTTTACAGTATATGGCTTTCATATTAACATTAACTGAAAAAAATGCTGAGAATATGTACAATATGAGGCAGGATTCTACTCAATTTATTTATAGTACTATCAACAACAAGACTTGAAACATCTCTGTTAGCAGTAAACACAAAGTATTCTCAGGCAATGCGGTCCAAGCATTGAGCATGAACTGAGTGTTAATTTATGTAAGTGAAATAAGGTTTTATGTAGTTGCAGTATTTAAAGGTAAAATACAAGGCTTGTCTTCAAAACATCCCAGGGTCTACTGTAGAGGCTCTGGCTGACAACTGACAGTACAAACCCATGAGGATTATTAGAATATTGTCAATGGCATACATAGAATACAGAAGACTCTTAACTGTGGGGGACCTAGGGGAGAAAGAGGCCTAGTAATGACCTATGCCCCCCATTCTCTCTTGTCTGCATCCAGTATGGAGGAGGTAAGAGATCATTGGTCTCATGTTCCAGATGCCAGAGGATCTGGTCCAGTCATCTTACATCATTGTAAGGTAAGGCTTGTGGAACTACAAATGAGCCACAGATGTGAAAATGACCTGAGCTATTCTTTTTTTTGTATAAACTGATAAACAATTAGGGGCACATTTACTTAGTTCGAGTGAAGGAATAGAATAAAAAAAACGTTGAATTTCGAATGATTTTTTTGGCTACTTCGACCATCGAATTGGCTACTTCGACTTTCGACTACGACTTCGACTTTGAATCGAACGATTCGAACTAAAAATCGTTTGACTATTCGACCATTCGATAGTCAAAGTACTGTCTCTTTTAAAAAAACTTCGACCCCCTACTTCACCAAGTAAAACCTACCGAACCTCAATGTTAGCCTATGGGGAAGGTCCCCATAGGCTTTCTAACAATTTTTTGGTCGAAGGAAAATCATTCGATTGATGGATTAAAATCCTTCGAATCATTCGATTAGAAGGATTTAATCTTCGATAGAACGATTTTTCCTTTGATCGTTCGATCGAACGAATTGCGGTAAATCCTTCGATATTTGAAGTCAAAGGATTTAACTTCGACAGTCGAATATCAAGGGTTAATTAACCCTCGATATTCGACCCTAAGTAAATGTGCCCCTTATTGTTTGAAATGAAGTTTACTGGTCTTGGTCCTCTTGGAATTTTTCTTAGGTGAATGCTTGAAGGAGTATTTACTGGGTACAGTTATTTTCAGTGTCTTTGGAACACCTATGCTGAAATCACATGAAAACGTATCCTACTTTCTTTAGAGGTTTTTGAAACCACGACTAAATTCACTTTCTCAAATGTATTAAAGAATCTGAACTGAAAGAAGAAGAATGGGAAAAGTTGCAGAAAAGCCAGAAAAACTGTGACTTTTTCATATTTTCAAACACAAGCCAGTGTTAAAAATATTCAAAAAACTCTAAAACTACAAATCAAAGAAAGTTCTTCCATTGGCATCTGCTATTGACTTCTACATGATTTTGACAGGTTTTAGAGTATTTTCATATTCAGCACTGTTGCTGGTTTGTCGCATAATAAATCCCGAAAAAACTTTTTACTTCAAAAAGCCAGACCTGAAAAAGTTGCAGCTTAAAATATTGACCCCTTAGTGTTAAAGGGAGAAATGAGGACATCTCTTGGACCTTGTACAAAGCTGTAGAGGAATGTTGCACATGGGGCAAATTTACAAGTGTGGTTAAAGATGAATACTGCCAAAAAGTGGAAAAAAGTTTTCAAGAACCCCCAAGATCAGAGAATGTTGTTTGTTTGTAACAGTGATGATATTTCAAGACAAAAAACCAAGATATGTATCTAATGATCTTCCTCTCACCCTACTGTTTTATGCCGTGTCTTCTGTCATGACTTAAATTAGAGAGCATTGTACTTATACCACAGGCAACTAACCACCTTGAATGACCTTATCAAAAACCAGTATTCAATTATAGATTTCACTTCAAGTGAAAAAGTTATAATGTTAGGCAAATTAAATATGAGTCATTGGAGTCAAGTCTATTAATCCTAATGTATAATCATCTAAATTACACTTTTAATGGTGTACGCCATCTTCCTTGCATGCAGCATGTTGTACTATTTTATTTGTAATTCGTTGAAAAAACAGGAAGAAATGGAAGGCATTGCTTTTATTAAATAGCTACAGTACATGCCCGAAGAAACGCTGATCCTGAAAGCAATGAAAATCTCTGGAGTTAGTCAATAGACTTTATAGCTGTTATTCAACTTGTGATGTTTGGGGGATCACAGCGGGGTTTTTTCACCAAACATGCAGGCCACTCCACGTTAAGGGAAACATTTACTTTATTTTCTTCAGTTCAAATAAATCTCTCACAGACAAGCCGTGGCATAAAAATAAAAAACAGCTTCAGTTCAGCAACAAAATAAGTCCCAACAAAAGAGCCGTGTACTTGCCATGAAAACTTGCAGTGTCCAGTCTGTTGGGAGTGAACTCCCTAGTCTTTTATAAAGGAACTTTCTCCAACTCCACAGTGAGTAGCCACACATGAAAACAAAACTTTTCAGTTTAACACAGCAGTGAGTTTCCACACCTGAGAAAAAACTCCCACACATTTCACCTGCTGCTCACCTCCATTAAACACCCCTTGGATGTCCAGCCCACCTCTGGCTGGTTAACCCCATGGTGTCTTTTAAAGAGGGAATTTTAAAACCTAAAGAATGGGGATATATATCTGTCATCTACAATATATCCCCCCCAGCTTCTACAAACTTCTTTCTTATACTTGAATGCAGAGACTGGTACTACTGGAAAAAAGTTTTACTTACTGAATAGTGATAACAAAGGGAATCATTCTGACATAGCTTTTATAAGGAAATCTTATCCAGGAAAGAAGGGATGTCACGTTTGCATCATGAAGCTCAAGGATTTCCAGTTCCGCCCTGCACCGTTAAGTTTAAAAAACCTCAGTGCTTTACCCACTGGTCAATAGAGAAGACAGGTGATACAGAGTTAACTTTTAAATGTATATCATAATTATATTGATATGTTTGATTACATTACCTAGAATGTGTGATGCTGTAAAATGAATGAATATGCATATTCTGAAACCTCAAAGTCCTCCACAATCCATACTTCTTTTAGGGAAGAAATAATCCCTTGCGTACATTGACTTCAGAAAAGAGATGGTTTTCTGCTGGGAAAAATAATTTGGGGTTTTGGGCATGACATTGCACTGTTCTCTTGCTTTTTGTAATACAATTTCTAATCACATTAAAACAATACACAGCTTTTTCTCGCTCTTGCATTTGGGACTAGGAAGTATTTTTCTTCCCTTCCCATTAGCAATGCCTTAGGCATCTCTTCAGATGTTTTAACAATGGCCTCAGGTAATTGTTTAACCAGAACCTTAACTATAGACAAACATTAGCCTCTTAAGACAGCATGCCTTCAAGAAAACCCAATATCTGGTGACTTTCTAATGTTGTCAGTTTGACTTTCAGACATCTGTAAAAATCAATTTCTTCCAGATTAGAGCAAGACAGTTTTATACCATCTTTAACTCATAATTTTCCCTTCAGAGCAATAATAGGATTATGTTGTCATACTATATGTGTGTGTGAACTGACAACTGATTTTTCCGAGTGATTTCTAGTGTATCAAGTGTAAAGTGAATAATGCACTCATATTTATGTGTATTATAAGGATAAAAAAAGTACAAAAAATCATATATTCATAGTTTTTTGGATGCTCCAAAAAAAAGTGTGGCTGATAACTGATCAGAATCTGAATTAATACTCCATTTATTTTATATCATATCTGAATGAGCAGTTTTTTGTGCTCCTGTATTACAAAACGTATTTACACAAAAAATTCCTTCTTAGCTTATAAATGAGGAGAGAAAAAATTACAGGAAGCCAATTGCCTAAGAAGGGAAAAATTCCTTCTAAACTCCAAAATAGTAATAAATGAGACATTCATCATAATTGCACTTTATGCATCAATATTAGTAACAGTGTTTTCTTATGTACTAGAAAGGCATTGCAACTTATTTAGGAAATGTAAGTGAAGTCATACTGATTTGTTTGTAGTATGAATAACCTTTTCATCCAAGAATTTACTATAAATTAAGGGAGCATAAAATGTAGCAAAAATTGTTAACACAAATGACATTTGAAAATCCCCTTCGGTGAGAGGGCTGAGTCTCCTGGAACTGCTGAGTCTAATAGGTGGGGGCATGGATTATCAGAGACTAGAATAAACTTGAGAAGCTTGCAATTGGAAATGAGATTATGATAGAGGAAGAGAGTTGAATATCAGATGCAGAATGTAGGATGAAGTATGTTTCGAGATAATAGCTAAGATGTATGGAAGAGTTTCATTGTTATTGGCTTTGAATATCAGTGCCAAGTGTTTGATTTAAATTCAGTAGGAAATTGGAAGCCATTGAAGGAATATGCAGAGAAGAACAATAGATATTGTAACGATCTGTTACCTGGGATCCCGGAGGAGGACAGCTGGTCCTATGCAGACAGATGGCAACTGGAATTCCTCTACGGCTCCGGTCTTCACCAACGCCCTTTTGGGGCCCCGGACTTTCTGCGGCGGAGTCAGCAAAGGAGCCAAGCGTGTTAGCCAAAAGCAAAGTATCCAGGGATCAGGCAAAGGCGTAGTCAATTACAGGCAGTGGTCGGTTTCAGGAAGCAGAGAAGCGAAGTACCAAGGGATAAGGCAAAAGCGTCGTCAAGTTCAAGCAGTGGTCGGTCCGGGCAGCGAAGGTACAAGGTAGAATAAACAGGCCAAGGGTCGAATAAACAGGAAAGCAGGCAAACGGGGCTTGAGCAGGAACTGTGGAAACAGAAGCCAGCTTGGGCAATGTGAGGAGGAAGAGGAAGGTATTTAAGGGGACAGGAACCAATCAGGAGCAGGCTGAGGAAGACAGACAGATCAGGGACCAATAGGAAGCCAGGCACCCAATTTAGAGGTCATAGCTCCTCAGTGTTTTGGTGGGAGCATCCATTTTGGTGTGCACCAGTGTTTATGCGCCGGCGCCTAAGTTGACGCGCTCCAGCGTTTATGCGCTGGCACGCTGCTGGTGTTACAGATATAGAATGCTGAGATCAGTAGATGAGTTTAGCACTATTATTTAGAATAGACCAAAGTGGAGAAAGGGGGAGGAATGGAATGCTGGTAAGAAAGAAAGTTGTCTCAAGCCTTTATTGTATATAGACGTACAGGGTTATGTAATAAAAGTCAATAAGGACCATATTAAGCATCATACAAATTTGATTTTTTCCGTAGCAAATTGTGAATTTGAAATTTCAAAAAAAAAAAAAGCCTTAAATATATAAAAAAATATGAAAAAATCCAAATTGGGCAATTTTCTTGGACTTGACACCCAAAATCAATAAATCTTCCGATTATTGAACGAAATCCAGCGCAGATCAGGATATCTTCAAAAGGTCAATAGGACATCGGCCATTGACTTCTACGTGAACTCGGCAGGTTTGAGATGAAGTATTTTTTTTTTAGACTTTTAACACCATCAGGGTTTAATAAACATTGAAAAATTCTAGTTTTTTTTTTCTTTAAAAAAATAGTTTTTCCTCTTGAAAAGTCTGATCAGAAAAAATCTAACTTTTATAAATAAGCCCTTAAATCTCTAGATTCAACTTTAATTACTGTGTGCCATGATCATAAACCACGCAATTCTTACCTATCGCTTCTCATCTACTTACAGTATAATTTTTGAAAAAAAGTACTTTAGCAGTACAAATTGTCCAGTTTTGCAAGGACGATACCCTAATTATTCAGTCCCATGATAAAATGTTGTGACAGTCTGTTCTGTAATTATTGTTCTGTATTAGGCTTTGCAAGTAATGCGATTCTGACACAAATTTACTTCCCAGAGGAGTTTACAAATGAATGTCATTTTAATATTGTTTGCAGACACAAACTCAGTGGTGCATTTTCATTATATTTTATGATATTCATGCAGGGAAATAATACATTTTGGTGGGGAGTTAAATGTGGAGACTGGTGTTATGTATTAAAATTGAGTAAAATATATTCTTATATTATACAGAACTAACCTTTGTATGAAATTGTATGCAACATAACATCATGCTGCATATTCTGATTTATATTTTTCCTTGACAAGCACAGACACTCTGTCTGACCTTACTACTGTCTTGTAGACTTTTTGAACATACAGTAATGTTGCCAAGTGTTCAAGATTCAACACATCTTGCAGACCTTAGAATGGAAGTAAACATTAGCTTTAAATATGTAGTGTTATGGCTACAGGTACATTCCCCCAATGTAAGCAGAAATCTCTGCCACTTCAGAAAGGCAGAATAATTCTCTTCAGATTAACATCAGAACACTATGCATTCTGTTATATATCTGGTCAAAGTCATGACTTTCAATACACAGAGAGTTCCGGGAGATCTGCATATTATGCAGTACATATGCCAATGAGTATTGTAAGGAACAGAAGGGGTCACGTTTGAATATTCCTGTGCTGGCCTCTTAATTGTAATTTGGCTTCAACAAATTCAATGCAGTCTGCAGCATGAGTATTAGTCATGTAGTCTAAAGTGGCCATACACTATAAGATCCACTTGTTAGTCAAGGTTGCCAACTGAGTGTATTTTTCCCCGATACGCCCACCACAGGCAGGGCAATATTGGGTTAATCTAAACGATTGGTTCTAGGGCCGAACGATCGGATTGCAATGAAGAGACCAATGGGACAAGGACAAAAAAATCAGACCGCCCAATCAATATTTTGGCCAGATATTGATCAGAAAAACCTGTCAGAAGCCTCCATACACTGGCAGATAAGCTGCAGAGTCTGTCTAAAGGACCAATATTGGCAGCTTTAATCTGCCCCTGTATGGCCTCCTTAAGGAATGAATGAAGGCCCAGGGGGATTTTCACAAAACTGTAGTAAATAGTTATGAGCAATAGTTTTGCAGCAAAATTAACACCCATAGACTATAATGGGTGAAAACATTTATCGTGCATCAAAAATTTGTTGTACGTGAAAAAAAATGTCAGTCATAGACTTCAATGCATTTAAGTACATTTGGCTAACCATTGATTGGTTGCTCTATTACTTTAGAGTTATGTTATTCTAGTCTGTATAAATCCCCTCAAACCCCCCCCCCACACTTCAGGAAGGGAACAAAGCAGGGGCCAATAGGGAATATTAAAAAACTTAAATTGACTTAATATTTTATATACGTATAGGACAATGAATGAAATAACACCGCTCCTTAAAGGACCTTTATACTAACAACAAAGGTTATTAAAACTTATAACCCCCCTTAGGGGGCTATTTACTAAACTCTGAATGCCAAACGCCCAAAACAATTGTGTTTTTTTGGTATAGAATCCGAATTTTTAGTGGGGAAAAAAAATTCACAAATTTTTTGGAATTTATTATCCCCCGAGGATGGAAAAAGTCTGAAAGTCCAGCATCTTATCTCAATAATCTGAAGTTTTGGGGGTTTCGGGGCAAAAATCCAAAATAATCCAAGTTTTCAGGTGAAATTCTGAAAAATTAATAAAATCAGTATTTTTCATGATTTTTTGGGATTTTTTGCCACAAACAAAATTTTCGGGAAAGTGTGTAATAAATAAGCCAAATTGGAGTTTTTTTCAGAAAATATTGAGACAAATTTGTACTTTGATAAGTAACCCCCTAAAGTAGAATCTTTTTTTCTTCTAATTAGGATGGGTGACCTTGTGTCAGCTGGAAGACCCTTCTGGTAAATAAAGCATTAAAGAGATTATTATATGATCTCCTCATATATTTATACATAGTTATTATATCACCCCTTAAGTACCTTTTCTGCAGAGTAAAATTTTCCCCAACTTGGATAGCCTTTTTTTTTTATAACTAATACTAACTCTCTAATTTAAAATTATCCTGTTTGAGTGCTGAGACCAAAACTGAATAGCATACTCTAAGTGAGTCCTTACCAGTGCTTCTCTTCTCTCATTTTCTCTTCTGTGATTATCAGAAAAGTTTAATTTTTTTCTATCTTTGTGTCTTTATTAATTTATTCTGTCTTTTGTTGCGCTCTTTCTCTAATATATAAAAATTATAAGCAATTTAAATTTCACACGCTATTAACTAAACTATAGGAGGAAACATTTCCTACCGTGAACAAATAGTACAGAATTCATTATTACTGAGCAGGGTACCTCTAGTTTTAATTCAATATATTTACAGGAAAAAATACTTAGAATGGAAGTTTCTCTACATGAAAAATACTTTTAACATTTTAAAATATTTGCAGAGTCTGCCAAAAAATATCTAAACTTGAGGAAGTCATTTTTACCTCTCGTGGTAATGTCACCATGCGTTTTGGTTCACCAGAAAAAAATTCCAGAATAAACAACTTCAATGCATTTTGCCTGAGAAAATACAAAGAGAAATAAGGTCCATTGATGCCAATGCATTTGGGGAGAGAAAAAATGCATGCAAACATGGTTTCACACAATGGAACATTTTTCAGCTAAATTTCTCCTGCAGAAAGTCACTGCAACATTTTCAGGTACAAGCTAAGCTAGATAATGTATGTTGGACATGGATGTTGAACATTAACCCAATGCACAAGTTGCATTGAGGTAAAACTTTAAATCATTTTTCATTTCCCTAAAAGCTTCTAAAATCTCAGCGCAGCCTTCCTTACCACAACAGGTAGTCCTTCTACTGAGTTATAACCAAGATTTAATGTGCCTGAAATTGCTAGACTAGGGCCATCCACTGCATCCAATAGCCTAGGTGTGGAAACCAGAAAGCCATGTACAAATATTTACCAAAGAATATTAGTACAAAATGTGAAGCCATCATAATACGTTACAGTACAGAACAAGGTGTTGCTATATACCCATATTAAGTTTTATATTGAACTAAATACAACATGTTAACATTTCTTGCAATAAGGACAATTCTTACTGGTGGTTGGGTCCAGAATGGGCTATACAGTCTGGGACCTAATATGGCTAACTTTTCACTAAGCATTGTTCACCAGCACTATATTTGTATTGGTTATGTTTGCTTTTAAATGTCATGCCTATTTAGCATAATTCATTATCAAGGATTAGGTAGGGGCACTGTGGAAGCAGCAGGAGGAAGGTGAGTCCTTTAGGCAAGAGCTGGCTGAACCCATGGGACACAGACAGGAAAAGGGCAGAAACAGTGTGACGAGGGCGATGAGTCATAGTTACATAGTTACATAGTTAAATTGGGTTGAAATAAGACAAAGTCCATCAAGTTCAACCCCTCCAAATGAAAACCCAGCATCCATACATACACCCTCCCTACTTTTAATCAAATTCTATCTACCCATACCTATACTAACTAAAGAGCTTAGTATCACAATAGCCTTTGATATTATGTCTGTCCAAAAAATCATCCAAGCCATTCTTAAAGGCATTAACTGAATCAGCCATCACAACCTCACTGTCCTGACTGTGAAGAACCCCCTAAGTTGCTTCAAATGAAAGTTCTTTTCTTCTAGTCTAAAGGGGTGGCCTCTAGTACGGTGATCCTCTTTATGGGTAAAAAGATCCCCTGCCATTTGTCTATAATGTCCTCTAATGTACTTGTAAAGTGTAATCATGTCCCCTCGCAAGCGCCTTTTTTCCCAGAGAAAACAACCCCAACCTTGACAGTCTACCCTCATAATTTAAGTCTTCCCTCCCTCTAACCAATTTAGTTGCACGTCTCTGCACTCTCTCCAGCTCATTTATATCCCTCTTAAGGACTGGAGTCCAAAACTGCCCCCATACTCCAGATGAGGCCTCACCAGGGACCTATAAAGAGACATAATTATGTTTTCATCCCTTGAGTTAATGCCCTTTTTTATGCAAGACAGAACTTTATTTGCTTTAGTAGCCACAGAATGACACTGCCCAGAATTAGACAACGTGTTATCTACAAAGACCCCTCTCATTTAAGGAAACTCCCAACACACTGCCATTTAGTGTATAACTTGCATTTATATTATTTTTGCCAAAGTGCATAACCTTGCATTTATCAACATTGAACCTCATTTTCCAGTTTGCTGCCCAGTTTTCCAGTTTAGACAAATCACTCTGCAAAGTGGCAGCATCCTGCATGGAACCTATAGTTCTGTACAATTTAGTATCATCTGCAAAAATAGAAACAGTACTTTCAATGTCCACCTCCAGGTCATTAATAAACAAGTTGAAAAGCAAGGGACCTAGTACAGAGTCTTGTGGTACTCCACTAACAACACTGGTCCAATTAGAATATGTTCCATTTACCGCCACTCTTTGTAGTCTATGTTTTAGCCAGTTCTCTATCCAGGTACAAATACTATGTTCAAGGCCAACATTCCTTAATTTAACCAGTAACCTTTTGTGTGGCACTGTATCAAATGCTTTAGCAAAGTCTAAGTAAATCACATCCACTGCCATCCCAGAATCGAGGTCTCTACTTACATTCTTATAAAAAGAAATTAAGTTAGTCTGGCAAGATCTATTATGCATAAAACCATGCTGGCACAAACTCATAGTATTATGATTTGCTATGAAGTCCAGTATCTTATCCTTTATTAACCCTTCAAAAAGCTTTCCTACCACTGACGTCAGACTAACTGGCCTATAGTTTTGAGGCTGAGAACGGGATCCTTTTTTGAATAGAGGTACCACATTAGCAATTCGCCAGTCTCTTGGCACTATGCCAGATCTCAATGAATCCTGAAAAATTAAGTAAAGAGGTTTGGCAATCACAGAGCTAAGTTCGCTAATTACCCTGGGATGAATACCATCTGGCCCTGGACCTTTGTTAATCTTAACATGTTCTAGTCTCTTTTGAATTTCTTCATGTGTGAACCATGCATCATTAGTTGTATTACTAGAATTGGGACTGTTAAGAAGGAAACCTTCACTTACTGGTTCCTCATTTGTGTAGACAGATGAAAAATATGAGTTCAGAATCTGCGCTTTTATTTTGTTTTCATCTACCAGCTGACCCCCCTCTGATAGTAAGGGTCCCATCCCTTCCTGCTTCATTTTTTTACTATTAACATATTTAAAATATAATTTTGGATTTTTTTTACTGCTTGCTGCAATATCCTTTTTTATAGCAATTTTAGTTTGCCTTATAGCTTCTTTGCATGATTTATTGGCCTCCTTGTACCTTATAAATGTTTCGGCTCTACCAGCTAACTTGAAAGCCTTAAAATCACATCTTTTCTTACCCACCTCAACACCAATGCTTCTATTGAACCAAAAAGGTTTTGCTTTGCAACGACGTTCCTTGCTTACAAGTGGAATATACTGACAAGTATATTTATTAAGCAGCATTTTATAGACTTCCCATTTTTGTTCTGTGTTTAACCCTGTGAAAAGCATTTCCCACTTAATATGTTGCAGAGATGCCCTTATACTGTCAAAGTTTGCACGTCTGAAATTTAGTGTTTTCATTACTCCCTTATAGAATTGGTTCTGCAACAGAATCTCAAAGGAGACCATGTTATGATCACTATTCCCTAAATGCTCACCCACACAAATGTTAGAGATGAGTTCAGTATTGTTAGTTATTACAAGGTCCAAAACAGAGTTATTCCTAGTAGGTTCTTGAACGAGCTGGAATAAAAAGTTGTCATTCAGCATATTTACAAACCTACTAGCTTTTTCTGTCTTAGCAACCCCATTACCCCAGTCAATGTCTGGATAATTAAAGTCACCCATAGCAACAACTTGACCCAGCTGTGAAGCCACTTGTATCTGCAAGAGTAGCTGGGCTTCATACTCGACACTACAGCATACAGCGGATGTTACTACTTTTACTTTTGAAATTTGCATTACTTAGTGTAGAATTATACATTAAGTTGGTATTATTCTGTTTTCCTTGTAACAGAGGGACCTCCTTAGCTGGTAAACTGGAGTCAGCCTGGAACAGGTACAGAGCGGAACAGGACGGAGAGGGCGAAGATCAGGACTGGACTAGACAGGATGAAGAGGGCGATGAGTTAGGACAAGAACAGACTGGATGGGACAGGACGGTGCGGGCATAGATCCGGAGCAGACTGAAAGAATGGAACAGGACAGTGCGGGTGTAGATCAGCAACAGATAGTTCAGGACGGTGCAAGAGTAGATCAGACTGGGGATAGAGTGTAGAAGGAGACTGGAGCAGCAGGAGATGACAGGATAGCCAGAGAGGAGACTGGATAGCCAGAGAGGGAGGACAAGGCAGAGCAAGATACAGAACGAGACGAGGGAAGATATAGACAGGGGATAAATTAGAACAGAAGAGGAAGCAGGAACAGGCAAGCCAAGGTCAGGTCAAGGCAGAAATAGGTTAAGGCAAGGTTACAGGTAGGACTGGAGCAGCACCGGGAGGGAAAGACAAGGCAGGAACAGAACAAGGTAAAGTAAGGAGGAAAGGTTCAAGGCAAGGCATGACAAGGCAAGGAAAGGAGTCTGGAGCTGGAACCCTTAGTTAGGGATGATGCCACACACTGCAAGTTTGGGCCCAATGCTCAGGCAAGGAGTGCTTGGAGGGCTGGCCTTAAACAGGGCAGAGCCAGCCCTGATTGGCTGACCGCAACCAATCAGACTGCTGCTGGGCTGGGATGGCAAAGGCCAGATAATATATAGTGAAGGACCCCACAGGCTGCTCATATGGCCCAGTGGTTAAGAATTCGAGCCACTAACTCAAAGGTCCCTGGCTCAAATCCCAGCGGAGCCGTACATTCATACACTCAATCTATACACATACATACGCATGCCTTACTTCATTATTTTATCTGATGTAGTTTTGTACATTTTCTTCTGTTCTGTCAATATCAGTATGTAAAAATCCTGTGTATAAATGGCACTGTGAGTCTGTGACTCCCGGCATTAAATTACAGTTACCTCCAGGATTAAATAATACATTCATTACCATCATTAAATAGTAAAATCACAATTTCTTCAAAATCCATTGTAGACCTATAGAAACTAAAATCCCTAGATTTCCTAAAAAGTATTTAAACATAATGACCAGGAATCTTGCAGACATTTGCATTCATGATAAATAATATCCCTGCGTACTTGTTGATGCACTCAGAAGTATATGAAATCCCAGTATAAAAATTACCCTGTTAATTCAATAGAAGCTCCCCAGGACAGGATAACACAATAGAACTCAAAGAACCATTGTTAGGACAGTGGATGTCCTGTATTGAGGGCTCACACATAAATATTGGGTGTAAAATGACACATTTTATTTAAAAAATATAAAAAAAACCATTTAAAATAAATACAAAATAACCGTCAAGGTGAGAGATAAAGTTCACTGTATCCGCCATTTCACCTTTTTAGCCAAAGTAGATTTCTTTAGTGTGAGATAAATCATCAATAACAATATGTATTTTACAATTTCATTGTCAAAATTAGTTTAAAAGGTAAAAAGTAAATAAAGCACCACCAAGATCTTTCCAGTGTTGGTATAGATTGGAACTTATGGTAAAGATTGTAGTTCTGAGTTTTATTGAGACATTTGTATTCACACATTAATCCTCAGATTTTGTAGGCACCTTTGCAGTGCCCAACCATTGTTCACTTTTCCTTCAACTGTTCAATCTCTCTCTGCTGTGCTCTCCACTGTGCAATGTCCTTAATATTTGATAATTGGTTGAGTGCAGAAGACCTCCTGTATTGGAGGGCACCAAAGGGTGTAGCGAGGGTGCCAATGACTGGGAGGAGGGATGGCAGGGCAGGGGATTGGTTACCAGGGAGGTAGTTTGAGCAGGATAGGTTGGGGTAGAAGGGGAGGGTGTGTATATATACTGCCAATCACTTGCCAAAGACCCTCCCGTCTTTTCCTCCGTTGTTGTTATGTCATTTTGTATGTTTTTACCGTTGTTTAAAAAAAAAAAAATTCACTCCAATTGCTTTTCCATTTTCATTGTCACAGCGGGGTAAAAAGTGTCCTTGCCATTGGTTATACTTTATCTGGTTGGCGTAACCTACATGCCCACCGCGGCTGCTGTGGCTGGCATCTGGAGATTAATGGTCAGTAATGTAATGGCAAGCTTTTTCTGTTTACGTTCTGAATAATAATCTGTTCTAATAAAAGCTGTGGCCGACCCTCACCCACATAAAGGAAGTTTTGTCTCAGCGTGATTTTTATATGTAAGTGTATTAACAGCTACAAGTTAGGCTGCTACACAATAAGCACATGCCTCCTCACAGTCATTTCTGTGCTTCCCAGTTCATCATTTCTCAACCGTGCTCCCACAGAGAAAACTACCCCCTTATTGTTAACCATTCCTGTAGACCCACCCCCCATATTTTAGCAAAGGAATATATCAAATTGTTGGCAATATATTCATCTTTAAGATTCCCTCAAATTATATTTAGAAATAAAAACCAATAATAAGAATAAGGAAATAGAATTATTGATATTACTTTCCAATTCTATTTTCCCATGTCCCATGATGATTTTCTGTTGATAAGTATCCATAACCTGGCATTTTGATTGTTCTGTAGGAAAATATGTCACTGTGCCTAGGCAAATCATTATTTAAAATGACGTAGGATATCAGGATGCATCTCTGTTTTTTTCAGTTAGTGGTTTGCTGATTTTT